>OZ025212.1:820156-1455156 GCA_964019055.1 Anthopleura xanthogrammica | reverse complement strand
TAAAAAAAGCGAAATAGTTACCTTTAGGAGTAGGGGCTACCTGACCTTCATGGTAACTGGCCAGTAGTCAGTGTGCGCGCTTACTTCTTCGTGGGAAGGTGACTTTAGGCTTGGGTTCTCATTGACCTATCATACATGCTTTTACCTTCGCCTTTTTATGTACCTATGACCTTTCAACGCCTTCAACATCACAGATCATAGAGAAAAAGATCGTGAGAGTGAGAGGCAACCCCCATACCTGTCCACTGCCTGTTATTGGCTCATGTAATCATGTTTCCCTTTGTCTATCAAAAACAGATCAGTAAGCGATTTCTCAGGCAAATGGCTCAGCCATTCGAACAGGTTTGTAACAAAATCTTGTCCTCTTTAATAAATTTTAGAATTTCGTGATTAACAAAATGTTGTCCTCTTTAATAAATTTTAGAATTTCGTGATTAACAAAATGTTGTTCTTAATTGATTTTATTTCTGTAATATCTTTTGTCTCCCAGGAGGATCAGCTTGGATTATCCCTACTCACCGTTGAACAAGTACAATCTGAAGAATTCCAGAAACGAATCTTACAGTCAGCGATGGCTTGAAGCGCAAGTATTTCATGAGTAAGCAAAGTGTCTACCTTTATAACTACCCCCTCCATCCTCTACACTGGTAAATTGCTGTGGGTTCCCTGTGGAAATTGAAAATATTCAGCCGGTTTCCTTCTGTAACAGACAATGATTTCTTGAAGAACTTGTAAATAAAAAATGGATGTTTATACTAACTACCCTATATTTATCCTATTATGCTTAAATCCAACGATGTATTTTTTCTCTTGCGCGTTTAATATTCCCACAAAAACAAGCGTTCTTTGTTCATTTTCTTTTCTTCTATTTCATTGAAATGCTGCCCGCACGGCTGAGCGCGCAGTCGCAACCACTACTTCACTTATAAAGGTGCGCACACACGGTGAGAATTTCATACAACGTTGCATGCGACGTCGCAAAAACTAGATCGTACCATGTGACGACCAACCTTGCGACGTTGCTCGCGCACGGTTAAATTCGTCGAGAAAAGTAGATTGCGTTTCCGACTTGCGATGTCGCATGCAATGTCGCACGGGTGATCACACGGTGCGTTCTAGTTTTTTTGACGTCGTACGCAACGTCGCACGAAAAATCTCATCGTGTGTGCGCACCTTATGAAATCAAGATTCTACTTCGTTCTCTTTGATTTCGTTTATTTATTTATTTCCCTTTGCCACCATTTTATCTTTGAGCAAATGCCTTTGGAAATTCTCTTGTATGCTAATTACCTTTAAAATCCCTTGTACCAAAGATGATGAAAACGATCACAGACCTTGTCACTACAACCTTTAGTGATCTACGATACCTGCCATCATAATCGACCAAAACTATAAAACTATATACGACCGTATGTGGCGGTTCTAGGATCTTGAGTAGGGGGTCACAAAATCAAGAAGATGCATCTTATACTATAGACCCCTTGCAGCACGTCGGAATGTAGCTCAATTTGGAGGGCAAAACAATAGTTTCCAATTCTCAGGAGATCAAAATTGTTTTGTTTTGTCCTCCAAATTGAGCTGCTCTGACGTCACGTGAAAGGGGTCTTTACTTACCACCAACTAATTACAAGCTAGAAAGAGGGTCACGGGCACCCTGTGTCGACCCCCTAAATCCGCCACTGACCATTAAGTTGTACGACCATTAACTTATATCCGCTATGAAACTTTTAAATTACGATCATTCAATTTTCATCTACGGCCATGCACGTGTTACAATCAACTACTTGAGTCTACTATTTCAACAGTACTTCTTCCATTCTTCTTTTAGTTTAGGAGTGTTATGAGGTCCTTAAAATCTTGTTCCTGTTTTTGAACGGAAACCCACCCACGTTCATACCAGATAGCCAGGATTTCTCCTTTTTCTTGTTCTTCGGCCAGATAGGAATCAGCTTCATCACTCTCAGGAACCCTTTCATGTTCGCTACCCTGTACAGGTGAGCGTGCGTAGAGCTTGCCAGCCCAATAATCTCCTCAAAACCTTGGTCATACTGCCCCACCGCCATTACAAATATCTCGGCGCCAGCCACTCTGAGCCGCCAGCCGCGTAAAAGCGTCCGGTGACTCTGAACATTCGATAGACCGTCTGTGACCAATAAGATGCGTCGAATGCTTCCTACACGGATATTCGAGGTGTTACTTCTCATCAGTTGGTTCAAAGCCATCTTAAGTGCTTCCTGTGTATTGGTCTTCCCTGGACGATACTCGATCTGTTTTAGTTTTTCTTTGGCTTTTTCTTTATCCAAGAATACAAATTCTAATTTTGCGTGATTGGAGAATGTGATGGCCGCGTAATGGGTATCTGGTTTTCCCCTCTCGACCATTCTTTGTAGAGCTCTCAGCCCGAGTGTGAAGTTCGCTCGCTTGACGGATTCAGATGAGTCGATTATCAACACCGTATCTACTTGTCTTCGTATGAGGAAACCAATATCTCGTGGTCGGCGCGCGTGGTTATTGATGTCGATGTGACGGTCCAGAAAATACTTTGCAAACTTGGCAGCTGTCTCTCGTCTTGGTGGTATCTTGGATAGGTCTGCACAACAGAAAAATGAAAAAAAGATTTTTTAGTTGTGCAACTCGGTATATCTAATGAGCACCAGATCACGCACCAGATCATGCACCGCAATGGGGCTGTGTTTTCCATTTAAAACTCCTTCGAATGCCAAAAATATTTGTTTTTTATCACAGCACGTTTAACTCTAGTCTTCATCGTAGATTCGTGTTTTTTTTTTAAAGCTCTGTTAATCGATATATAAACGCTGTCTACACCAAGTAATCAGACATCCAGGCGCAATTCGGGATTATTTGTGCATTAGATAATAGCGGGAGGTCTTGGTATTAGACGCGTACGGTCGTACGGTAGAGGAAGGGGGTAAGGAGCTGCTGCTATACGCGCACAAAATTGGGAGGGGTAGTTAGGTGCGATTCGTACGCGCGCGTAGGGTGAGGAGCTCGTTATAAAACGCGCATGGAGTTGGGTGCATGGTCGTTTTAGACGCGCGCGCGCCGGAAGAACCATCAGGCGCTGCTGGTATTCCACGCGGGCAGATAAGGAGAAGTGGTGCATATTGTGTTTATGGTTTCCTCATGACGGTATGCGAACCATACCCTATGCCAAGTATTTTAAACTATTAATTTTTTTAAATCCTCGAAACCATTTGCGGCTTTGAATTTCACTACAATGATAAACACATGTTGTGCATCGAGTTGAGTGACATCATGCTAGTAAGAAAATAGGATTAAACAACCAATAAGCATGCAATTATTTAAAGTATGGAGCGAAATCAAGGATTGTAAGCTAAAATTATTGATTTTAAGTAGTTTCACGCTCATCGGCCAGCAAACGCCATTCCAAGGAAAGCTACAGTATTGCTGTTATTGCTTTTTACAAAAAAATATTTTAAAAGAATATTTTTGCGCTTTGATTTGAGTCCCATCAGATGCTGGATATCTGTGCTTGTATATCAGCATGTCGTATCTCAAATATTTTTTTCGTTAATGTTTTTTTTGTAAAGTGATCACAGATCATTCCTTCTCTAGCAGGGAGGTACTGTTCTCGGTTTTCACATGTCGCAAATCTTAATTATTTACGGTGCCGAAATGAGAAAATAAACGACTGCTAAAGTTGATTTCAATCAACTTTTTGAAACAGTGAAAGAATAGTTGAAACTACATGCAGTATACTTTTAAATTTTGTCAAGGTATTACACTGACGTGGATCCAATATATTTTTCCACGCACATACGATACCAGATATTGCGCATGATGCAAGAACAAAACAATGAACTGTGCTATAGAAAAATAATTAAGTACTCATTCTTGCCGTACCTTAAGTCGTGTGAGGAAATACGAAAGAACTGAAGCCAAAACTGAACTAATTGGGAATAAAAATCTACAAAAGTACACGCAGTTTTCTTGTTTTCGAAAAGCGCAATAAAAATAAGCGCAAAAAATCAAAAACTACTTGCCAAGTTTTCAGTTGTGAATGCGTAGAACCGAACGTCGTTTCTACATTATAGTGGCATCGCTCTATTGATGTTATCTTGTCTCATCACGTAGATTGTGTTGCATGTTAAGATTTGAAGAGGAATTGCGCGCAATATAAGAAAAGGAAATAACATTGCCGTGCACAAGCATCTGCTATACTGCAACGCGAACGTTTCCAAATTGCTTCCTGAAATACGCCAAGGATCTTGATTCTCCTCTCTTCGTGCGTTCCCCTCCTTTAATTGAATCAGCCTGGAATGGAACCAAGTTTGACAAGAAATGGGATATAGCACTGGCCAATGACGCGCAGAACGGGAGGCCCTGATCAGGAGTCAGATAATTTTAGCTCTCATATATACTTACTACTGTAGTACTCATCGAGGTAGCCAGCCAAGTGATCCTTGTTCTGCCATACACGACCGTACGATCCATGTATGAACCAAAACACCACCAACCCTGTTACCATCAGAAAGTTCATTTTGTATCAAGATGAGAAGTCCCACTTGACTAAAAACGTCTTATCACTTCTCCTTCGGCCGAACAATTACAACTACTTATATAAACTAAACAATCCACGACCTCTTTAAATTCCTCCAACTAAAGAATCTCAGGTTACTTTGAAATAAGTTTTCAGTGTTTTTTTCCCGCTGTTGGAGCGCTATTCAAAGCAGTAGGTAACTCAGAACGACTTTCTAGAAAGACCAGAGGTCGACCACACGAGTCTAGAACATTTTATCATGGGTGTTAGATTGCGGGCGAGGCTCGAGGGCATGAGATTTTGATCCCAGATCGAACTACAGATGCTCTTTCCTTTAGGCTATTAAACACGTATCAGGAATATCTCATGTTATTTTCGATGAGTTATTTAGCTACAAAGATTAATTATGCAGAAAAGCTTTACTTCTTGAAAGTGGATGGTTTTCGCCCGTTTAGAGAAGAAATTTCCAGAAATTCGGCGCTACATGAAGCGACGATTTTGAAATTCCTTGAAAATGCTCCGGTGTGTTGAAAATTGAAACTATACCTTATGGGGAAATAATTATAGGAAAAAGGGCTTTAATTTTTGATAGCTTTGGCCGTGTTTTCTGTATGTGTTCTGTTCTGTTTTCCGCAAGAATGGATTTCGAACCAACTTAAAGCAATTGGCAGTTAATTAAAGGGCACTCAATTGGGTGTAAAATGGCTAAGATGTCTGTTCGACGGGACTTAAGAGCTATTGATAACATAATCCTCTCAGTCAGTCAGTTTGATGAAGGGAACTTGATAAGGGTTGGAAATATTGATATGGCTTGGTTTCTGAGGTGTCTAGTGATCGTTCAAGAATCTTGTTCTGTTGCCAATCAAATAGAACTAGGTTTTCGGGTAAAAGGGACAAAAGAAAAGCGGGAAAAGAAAGAGAAAGAAAAGAATGAAAACGAAAAAAGGAAAGAAAAATAATATCAAAATAAGAATTGAAAGAACAAAGGAAAAGAAATGAGTAGAAGAAAAGCATAAATGAGAAAGAAAAAGCAAGACCAGTGGCTGTATAAAACTGGGGGGAGGAGAAAACAAAAAACTATTGAATTTACTATTTCTTCAAATCTACACTGGCTGTCCAACTCTTGTATCCTTTTCACTACTTCACTACTCTACTATGTGCTAGAATTTTCAGATTTAATTGAGAAGAAATTGTGGTTAGAACTTTCTAGTAATCTACAGGTTGATCCTTGAGTCATTACGGGGTCAAATCTAGCCAACCAAAACCAACATTTCCAGATGTTTTCAATCAAACGTAGATAATATTGATAACGAAGCAAAGATACCTTGGAAAACTTTTGCGTAGAATAGGAAATGCCCGAGGCATAGCGAAACGCAGCGCGAGCGAAAGAAGAAAGCCACAAAATACCACTCTTAAAATAAGTATTCAGTTTTATCTTCAATATTTTACTTCAATAAAATTATATTTTATCTTCATCTGAATCAGTTGATTTAACTAAAAATAAGTCAATAGGATTTTGTTTAAATCATTTCTAATCTTATGCATTTTCAATGCAAACTGGAAAAAAATATTTTTCAAATTTCTCTTTAAACTAACAACTCGTCATTATATAAATAATTCTCCGACTTCGTAGCTGCACTGCTGTAAATTTGCACTTTTGGAAGTGAAGTTGTTTGGTACCAATAACATACTTCTTAGAGCGATTTTCTTATAGCTTCCCATAAGAATGGTTATCGTATGAGTGGGAAACGTACGGTACTGACTTACAGCACGTACACGGTACGAAATGCCGTAACATTGACATGGCTTCTAACTGCTTTTGTTTAATTCATCCAATCATAACGCCTAGCCTACGGTAACGGTAAGATAAAGTACGGCTACAATTGTAGGATATCGTTTCCCACTCGTACGAGAACCGCATCGCGCTAAAGCTATCCGCGCAGTCTACTACCGCCAACATGGCCGCTGACCTAATCTAGAATCCCTAGGAGTAGTAGATGGAATCATACCAGGATGGTTCGGTCAGCGGTAAAGCAAGAAGTAGGAAGATTATAAGGCCGACGACAAATGAACCTGCAATAACTAAAACAAACGAGGAAAATGGTAAAAAAGGGATTGGATAAAGAGAAAAAATCCTATGAAAAACAATCGCCTATAGACCCCTTGCAGCACGTCGTAATGCAGCTCCATCTGGAGGACAAAACAATAGGTTTCTCAGGAGATTAAAATTCTTTTTGTTTTGTCCTCCAAATTCAGCTGCTTTGACGTCACGTGCAAGGGGTCTATGGTTGATCAAACCACCTCAATAAACGACCTTTCATAAGCGACCAGCTCTTTCAAATAAGCAACCTTTCATAATCAACCACTTTTGAAAAATGACCTCTCGTATGCAACCACCTTTTGAAAGCAAACTCGCTCAACTAACTCCTTTCTCATAGAGAACCTTTCGTAAGCGACCACCTTTTGTTAACGACCAACTAAGCTTCTATTTATTTAGAAGACAATCCATGATACACTTGAGCATAAAAGTGCTACTTGAAGGGAGGTAGAACTACTAGAACTTACTTTTTGGGTATTTTGAATTCGGTACTTCCTCCACAGGTGGAAATCCCATGAAATTACAAAAACTGTGGCATACCACAGGGCCTATCAGATGGCCTGAAATAAAAAGCAAGTTATTCAATTACCATACAGGGAGGAAGTTTTGAAAATATATTTTACTCATAGTCATCTTCAACTCACCTGTTCGAACAAAAAGAAAGGCAGAATAAGCACCAAACACTGTTGTGTAACCAAACTGAAATACTAAAAAAAGGAATTGAAAATGAATCAAATGGAATTCTTGGTCTTCAGTCATTCTAATGTGCAGATCTCACAAGGCTGTAAAAATGTAGATATAACCGGCATATGGCAAGTGCCATGATGGCACATTCTGATGGGATGACCAGCATTGTGCACTGAGATTGGTTCAGCTGGTATTGTCAATACTGTACTGTGACTATGCCATGCACCCTAAGGACCCTAAGCTTTCACACTTTGACACTACCATGTGCTGTACAATATGTACTGTAAGCTTTCACAGTCATGCAGGATCTATCCTTAGCTTTTTTCCACATTTTTCTATATTCCATATTTCCTATTAAAACTCTGACATCTCAAACTTACAGGCTGATAACCATACTTCCTTAGGATCCTCCTTATTGACACACAGTCTCTCTATGACATGATGAACATGGGCTAAAACAAATAATAACAAATTAGCTTTATCTAAATTTACACATACACAATTTTTCCCTATAGACCCCTTGCACAAGACATCAAAGCAGTTCAATTTGGAGGACAAAACAAAAGAATTTCAATCTCCTGAGAAATGGAAACCTGTTGTTTTGCCCCTCCAAATTGAGCTGCATTCCGGCGTATCAGTAGCACATCTGGGGAGATGCTTGGAAAATTTTGAGTATATTATCCTTAGGGATCAAGTATTATCTGTCATTTTCTTACCAACACCAAAGAAAAGTGGGCATATGATAATAGACGTTGTAACCCCAAAACAAGGTACCAATAATGGCAGCATACAGGCTCGGTACACAAACTCTTCCGTTAAAGGGGCCTATTGATATCAAAAGAGTAATAATTGTTTATTACATCAAATTCTGTCAGCAATTCCTTGAGTGGGTTTCCTGTGGGAAATCCACAGGAAGCCCAAGCATCCCTTTACTAGTGAAAGAGAAATTTAGCAGGAGGGGAGGGGAGGGATGAAGCTAAAGTTACAAAATGTCCATACTATAAAGTGCAGCTCTTTCTTACTTACCACTAAGTAATTACGAATTTGTACAGAATCTAATGACAGTGAATTATATTTAAAGTGACCTAAAATAAAAGAAAGTAAAAGAAAAAAAAAACATTTTGTATTAGACAGAAAAAAAATACAAAGAAAGTAAGTTTAAAAAAATACAAAATGATTATAATCAAGACACTGTAATCTACCTGATAATTTAAGTTTAAGGCCTTCATTACTCAATAGTAATACTAAGGGTCCTAGAAACAGGATCTGAAAAAAGGAGGCAATAGGATAAATGAACAATTATTACTTATATGAATAGTCTAATGAATGAAGAAATCAAAACTAGATTAGCCTATAGCTGCCCTCGGAAGAAGTTGTGAGCTTGGTAGGTGAGGGAGAATTGACCCCCCCCCTCCACCCCCCCATGTCAAATTGAAAATTCTTCAAATCAGCTCCACCCTCAAAAAAATATTTTCTGCCAGTACACTCATAGCACGCCTGGAATAATTACCCTTATGTATGATACCAACCAAGCCTACACCCATGCTATGAGGTAGACTAAACACCATTTGATATTATACTTTCAAAGTACTTACTATTGTCAAAAACAGAGGGAGTGCTGCTGCTATGATAATATTGCTCGAATGAATTCCTAACCACCTCCATAATGAATAGACCTGCAAGTAAGAGAAAATTATTTGGCAAAAAAAGAAATTTATTGAATATGTGGATATCTACATAACACTGTATGTCAATTAATTTTTGTAAATGATGATGATGATGATGATGATGATAAGGATGAATGATGAGGATGAGGATGAGGATGATGATGGTGATGATGATGATGATAATGATGATAACCGATGATGATAACAGATGAGGATGATGTTGGTGATAATTTTCCATTGTTAATAATGATAATGTTGTACATACAAATGGATAAAGGAAAGGGGACCAAAAAGAAAGGGAAGGACGAAACATACTGTAGTTACTGACCGCATGTTCTTGATCTGTTTCCAATCTGTTGTCTGACCAAAGCCACACATAAACTGGAGCCAACAGAGAAACAACAGCAACACTTTTGAATCTCTGATAAATAGTTTTTGGGTGGTCCCTGTAGTACAAAGTTGAAAGGTTAATGTTTTAGCTAATTTTGTGGTACAGGTGTAGTATTGTCATCGTGCGCTACAAATGTCAAAGAAAACCAAACACTAGTCAATAATGATTCAAAAATCTCCACCTACCTTGGAAGAGGAGACTTATTTATGTACAAACTAACTACATACGCGACTGCAATGATAAAACAGGATACAAAACTACGAAAATAAGTTATGTTATTAAAACTAACAAAAGGCACAACTGCGTCCGCCATCTTGATTTTGCGCGCTAAAAGCACCATGGGTAGGCACAGGAAACCCAATGGTATAGCACCTCGAGATCTCTAAAATTTCCAAAAAGTAAAGAAAGATAAAAAGTTGTCCTTTTTAGTTTCATTTATAATTTCATTATTCAAGAGATTTTCTATCAACTATTAGCGCATATATTTTAAGCAATTTTGAACATTTTGAAATTATACGTTTTGCTCTTTGTCAGAAAAAATACTTAGCGCTTACATAACATCATTACTATAAAACATAACCCAAAGGTTATATCATAATTGGAAGTTATATATATTTTGATTAGATTTTCTGTTCAAAGTTATTTTTTCTTGTGGTTTTTAATGGTGGGTTGGGCTTCCTGTGGGGAATGCGCTGACTGGGATCCAGTGGGCTCAGAATATCATGAGATCTTTCTCAATCACCTGTCTTGAAATTATACCCAAAGACAATGAAGATTTATTTGAATTATTTCCAACCATTAGACACGTATGACCACTCTCTTGTTATAAAGTAACGCCACTACTGTCACTTCTATTTAAATAATGTAAAAAAAACCCTGGAAATTTCGTCAGGGGGAATATTTTTTGCATGGAACAAAAGATGGTTGGATGGTTGGAAGTGAATTCGAAGTCAAAACAGGAACAAACACTCATATTCCCGTCTAAATAATCTTGGAGCTTAATTATTCCGAAAAGAAAAATTATATTGGGATACAATATTAGTCTACAACACGTGGAGTAGTTAGAGCTAACATCTAAATGCCTACGTGATCCAAAATTATTTGTAGACTTGGATGAAAATTGCTTCTAGACCTGTTGCTGGTAATTATTTTATACGTTCTTACTCTGATAATAAGCTGAATTGTTGATCCTTGTGGTGGTTTGTGCAAGATGGAACCTTTTGATTTGGATATACTGAGTACTACTGGGTTCAGTGATTTGATGTGGAGTTTGAAACGATACGAGCCTGAGCGCTACAAGTATTCTACTCAAAGAAGCCCAGAAGAAATAAAACAACATGTTTTGGACTCTAGACGAGTTAAACACATCATAGAAGAGGTACGGTATTGTTATTGCTGTGCTTTATATGCAGAATTAAATTATTTACTTATGGAATGATTTAAATTGGGACTGATTTTTTTCTCATCTTGACTGTGTGTTTTATGGGTTTTATGCAATGTGTGCAACTAGGGCGTGGCTGGGGTGCATTCATGCATATAAATCAGGTCCATTTCCCTTGTGTACACTAGTCGTAATCCTGTTAATTTTATCTTTGAAATTGTCTCAGACTGCAAAAGAGCAAGGAAAATCAATCAGCGACATTACAGCTGAAGCGAAAGCCATCCTGGATGAAATGGGACATAATTACAACATGAAAACTCTGCGCTTCATGGCTTTGATGATGAAGAAAATCTTATCAACACTTCTTAGGAAAGTTATGGTTAACAAGAAAGGATTGGAAAGGGTAAAAAAATATTTCAATTTATGAAAATTATTATCCAAGGAGAATATTTGTATTGAATGATAACTTTTTTTCTTCGTAGCTAAGAGAAGCATCACCAAACAATCCTATTGTCTTGGTGCCCAGTCACAGAAGTTATTTGGATTTTCTTCTTGTTTCTTTCATTTGTTTTCATGCAGATCTTCCACTTCCATTCATTGCTGCAGCACAAGGTACTGTATATTGAAAAACAGCATCCATTTGTTCTTATTGTTAGGGCAAAGCATCCCTTGTAGTTTTATTCATTTTTTTGTCCCTTTCTTGCCAACTTTCTTTCTCCTTCCCTTCCCTAGCTCCTATTCTCCATCTCTCCTACACACCCTCTGTTACCTCTTGCCTCCCTTGCTTGCTTTCTTGCTTCTTTCCTTCCTTCTATTCCTTTCATTCCTTACTTTCCTTCCTTTCCTTCCTTCCTTCCATTATTCCTTCCTTCCATTCCTCTCATTCCTTTCCTTCTTTCAATTCCTATCTTCCATGTGCACATTACCTTTCATTGTTGCTACACTTGAGTTAGTCCAATCCATTACCTCATGTCTAATATCTTTCTACTAATAAAACATTAATTTTTTATGATTCCTTTAGATTTCATGAATGCAAGAGTTGTAAGAAGACTCTTCCGTCACAGTGGTGCATTCTTCATGAGAAGGTCATTCGTATCAGACAAACTTTACTGGGTAATCTTTACAGAATATATCCAGAACCAGCTTCAGAGAGGGGACAAACCACTTGAATTCTTTATTGAAGGGACAAGAAGCAGAACTGGGAAGTTCTTGCACCCTAAATTAGGTAACGTAATTTTCAATTAAAATATAGCATAAATTGCAATAAGCTAGAAAACTAAACTTTTAAGGTCCACTGTGTTCCCTTAACACACATTGCATAAATGCATAAATGCTCTTATGATATGCAGATACATCCTAAGCCTCTTTTGCATGCATGTACAAAAAACAAAAGATATGTTAATGAACCCATTGTTGCCTTGTATCATTTTGAACAACCCCTGAGCTGATCAAAGTCAGGGCATGGCTACTAACTCACAGATTGAATATTGGAATTTAGTATGTTAGGATTCTGGAAGAGAAAAACTAGAGCACCTTTCAGAGGAGTGTATTTTACTTGATTTTGATATTGATTTCTATTTCTAGGTTTATTGTCCATGGTAGTTGACCTCTATGCTAATGCCGGAGTCCCCAACATCCTGTTGTGCCCAATAAGCATCAGCTATGACAGAGTGTTGGAAGAACCTCTGTTTGCTTATGAATTGCTTGGAATCCCCAAGCCAAAGGAATCGCTTCGAGTAAGTGAAAAATATAGAACAGTTTTCATATGACTATAATAAACTTATGGCATGTACCACACCTTGCCGTGTCTGTGTCAATGCCGTGCAGTGTATGAAAACATTCATAATTCTGTGCCGTGACTGTGCCATGCAGTAAGCTTCAATGCTATGTGCCGTAATTTGTCACACTCATATGAAATCTGCTCCATCTCACCAAGTCATTATTAGAGTACCAAAAAGTTTCTAAAAACTTAGTAGAAACTTTGCCATGCATGATTTTCAAAGTGAGTGTAATATTTCTTTGTGAACGTTAATTTTTTTATAGGGGTTGATAAAAAGCAGATCTGTCCTTGCTGATGATTATGGAAGTATTTATGTGAACTTTGGACAACTTATTCCACTGAGTGATTGCATTGAAGGAAAGCTTGACAGGATGGCAAATTCTCTGGTTCCAAGGTACTGTACAATACAATACAACAATAGACTTTATTTACCGAGGGAAAAGATGTATTAACCCAAAGAGTTATCTAACATTACTTAACATAACTTTGGATGAGCCCTCAACATTGTACCATTTTATGATTGGTATTATGATAGTTTGAAATTTTGAGGCTTGCAATTTTCTGAGAGTAAGTGTATCATCAATAACTGACATCAATTTTACTGAACTATGAAAGAACCTCAGGACTGATGTAGGTATGAAAATTGGCTAACTCATGGCTAGAATTAGATTTAACGTGTTAGGTTTTGCAGAGGGAGGAAAACTTTATAACCCAGAGAGAAATACTTGAATCAAGCGAGAGAACTAAAAACTCTACTTACATGTGATGCCAAGCTCAGAAATTAAACCCAAGACCCCAGAGATGAAAGGTGAGGGCACTAGCTATACACCAACCTTGAATGTCTGGAATTCTCTGTTTTTAGGCATCTTTTGTTGTATCTGACTGATGAAGAAAAAGAGGTTGTGCGTCAAACTGGATATGAAATCACTGCCAGACTCCAAGAATCAATGGTTGTAACATCACCAGTTCTTGTAGCATCTATAATGTTACAGAATCAGGAGGGGTTGTTCTTTGGTGAGTCCGTTAAGTACTGATCTCTATGTATATGACTGTTTAGTTAGGCCATATAGGGATTTTAATTGCGCAGTGAAAGCTTTGAATTAGAGCAGCGTGCCTCTGATCTATAGGTGGACATACTGTTTATAGACGTTGCCATTGTGATGGTCCCATCCATTTTACCACTGCTTTCATTGCTATATGCTGATCAAGACAACAGTCATGACAGGGAAATTGGGCAATGCACTGCCGTCAATCAAACAAATTGTTTGATACCTTTACATACTCTGATTGACGGCAGTGTATTGCCCAACTTCCCTGTTGTGACTGTTGTCTCGATCAGCACATAGCAATGCAAACAGTGGCAACTTTGCTTTTTTTGATTGTCCAATAAAAATGTTTTCTGTTTCTTCATTCTGCACCTCTATTCTACCACTGAATAAATAATTAGATAAACTATGTACAATAGATCATGGCATTATCAAAAATGTTTAATATTTTGATACTTATAGATGATATAATGGCAAAATTTCACTGGCTTCAAGAGCTGTTCAAGAAGTTAAACATTCCTCTGGCTCCTCCAGGTAAGAAGAACAAGAAAGTTTTGATTTTGTACTTAAAAGAATAGCTCTTGATTTAATAAGGAGGGTGTGGATGGAAGGTCCCAATACCTCAGGGGGCTACTGATGGAGATTTGTTTGGTATAAAGAAATTACTTACTGATCACCTTGATGTTTTTCTGTTTCACAAATTTGCCTGCTTTCATGCTGGCTAACATGTAAAAAAGTTCATTGGGTGGCAGGGCTTGAAATAACAGCCACTCCGTCACAAGTCATGATGACTGGCAAAATTAGTTTTAGCTTGGATGTACCTTGTTTCTGGCTCAACATACCCCTGTTAAAATGACTAGCAAGACAAAGATTTGACTGGATAAGTTCCAATTCTGGCTGGACATTGTCCAATGGCCAGCTGCTATTTTTAGCCCTGGGTGGCAATGGTAGTTTGTATCACCATTGGGCTACATGGAAATGATGCTAAATGAATTATACATTATACACACTGTAATCTTGGATACTGTATTTGGTTTACAATTGTAGATAACTCTTTTGTTACAGACAAAACAAGCCTTAAAGAAATTGTAAAAGATGGAATAGATTTACAGAAATCAAGCCTTGAGTATGACTCTGATACTTTTGTAAGAATAAAGGACCCAGACAATGGCAATGAGGTACACCACAGCTCTGCAGCAGCACATGCATCAAGGCTACAGCATCATGTTGTCAGCTCCGTGAAGGATGTTCTGGGTGAGGCAGCCATCCACTTGCAGCTTGCTTACAAGCGCAACACACTTTTGCCGTATTTCTTTGGGATTGGAATGGTTTCCATGGCGACTCGGAAGCAAAAGCCTACTACAAAGGAATTAGGTAACATTGTATTTTTTAATTCTTGCTAACCTTGTTCTACTGAGTCAATAAGCAGGCATTACTTCACCAACTACATCATCCACACTGCAGCATTCCATGCTCACAGAAGGCATAACAACAACAACACACAGTTGTATGCACTGGCAGTCTTCAAAAATCACTTTCAAATTTATTAATTCATCTTCAGGAGTTTTATCCGATGATTTTAAATTCTTGTCACAACTTCTTGTGCAAGAAGTTTCTGGTCTTGCTGAATCTTTACCCCAGGTATGAATCACTTAATTTTCTGAAGATTAATAATTATTGATTAAAAGTATTATTGTATAAACTTAAATAAAAAATTTTAAAACTCTAATTTTCTATTCTCACAGGTGTTTCAAAAAACAATGAAAATAATGCAAGAAAATCAGATCTTAAACTTGAATTCCACACATTCACAGTTCTCTGTTAGTGAACCTGGGTGTGTTGAATTTGCATCAGGTCTTTGGGCCCCAATACTTACAGCATACTGGGTAAGTTGTCTACTTGTTTAACTCTGTATCTTGTGGGATCCATTCAGATTTTAGTATGGGAACTTCCTAAAGTGTATACCAAAAGACACACTCAAGCCTTAGAGGACTGAGATTTCTGGTGGGATTAAGGGGGAGGGGGTTAGGAAAGTTTAACCTCTCACATCACCCTTTGAACCATGCACAGTATAAGTAGTATTAAACCTGTAGTTTCTTTAGGAATTTCCCTTGAGGAGACTAATCTCATTCCACATCAGGGAGGGGGTTTCTCTATTACTGTAGATATTTTCTGGGATTATACATTTAGTTGTACCTGTAGTATTCTATACTGAATTGCTTTTCAACTTGTTGCAGATGGTTTGCGAATATTTGATAAAAATGGGAGGAAATGAGAAAGATGAGAAACACTTGAATGATGTTTCAAAAGGTGCTCAGCATCTTGCTGCAGAATATGTCCTTTCAGGTATGGGGTCCATGATAAGTGCTTTACTTATCCCATCCATCCATCCTTCTTTCTTGTCCATCCATCCATCCATCCTTCTTTCTTGTCCATCCATCCATCCATCTATCCATCCATCCATCCATGATCAATCCCATATCTATTATCTATTCATCCATCCATCCCATCCATCTATCTTATTATTCATCCATCTATCCATCCCACCAACCAACCAACCTATCCATCCATCTGTTCATCCATCCCATCCAAACTCATTCATCAATTTATCCTTCTGGCCCACCAATCAACCTATCCATCCATGCAATCTGTCTATCCCTCAATCAATCCATCTATCCATCCATCCATCCATCCATCTATCCATCAATCCATCCATCCTGTCCATCTCGTCCATCTGCTATGAATTCTTTATCACATATGACATCTTTTTCAGGAACTGTGAAATATTTTGAAGTCCTTTCCCTGGAGCTCATTAAGAATGCCATCAAGGCCTTCTCTCATCTTGAGGTTATTACAAAAGTCAAAAGGTAACAGTACAATGTACATATAGTGCAAAATTATGTTGAAAAATATTGTCACAGTATTGTCTTTTCTGTGTTGAATTGTGAATTAATCTATGAATTTTTCTGAAGGCCTGAAGGCACTATGATATCTGTGTCTGACAAGAGTGAACTAGGAAAGCTACACAAGAGGATAGGTATGACGTTCACAATATAGCCATGTTATTATTATATAGGAATACTGTTTTTTTGCTGCTGTCAATCAAAATTAATCCGTTGGTACCTTTCATATTTTTGACCAGTGGCAGACCTTTAAAAAAACAAAATAGGCCTTATGCACTAATGTGCCACAGCCCCCTTAACAGCACATTTTTTCACAGAATTTTTTAGAAAACATCAGATTTTATAATTCTTGCCATTTCGCATGTGTCAAACCTTTTGAGCTGAAATGTCACCTTCTTACTAATATTGAGATGCTATTTTTATTTGTGGAATTCATTTTGACACTGGTGCTTGATTTAAGGGGGTTGTAATCACGTGACCTCTTAATGCATAAGGCATATTCTGAGGGCCAAATTGCAGCTACTGAGATCAATAAATATTGAAAGTTACTATGATATACTAAACACATAGACAATAGATCACTGTAGTTCCAAGATATTATGTTTTCTTACCTGGTTGTATGGAGAAAAAGTTATACCAGAACCTAAATGTTTTCAGTACCTTATTCTTGTTTCTTCTCCATTACAGGCGAATTTCTTGATATTCCTCTGGATTCAAGATATGTCTCTCCACCATTATCAAAAATGTGATTCTATAATAATATTAACATTATTGCATGCAGCAGATTGCATGGTTCCTACTCTCTGGTACACATGCAATATAAAGATTATAAAAAGATGTATTCTACTCAACTATACTCTTTGTGGAAGATTGCCAGGACTACTCTGGTGCCGCCAACACAGGCAACCCATAAAATGAAAAATTGCTATTGCAAAAAATGAAAGGCTACCAATGGTGAAGCTTAGCAGACCTGCAGTACAAATTTAATGAAAAAATGCTCAGGATGCAATAAAGAATTAATGAAAATATTGTTGCTTCATGAAAAAAATCTATTAAGAAGAAATTTTGTAATGTTTTTTACATTTTTGTAGAGCATTTCTAGAAATGACATGAAGCTACTGAATATATATATTATATATCTGGAATAAATTAATGCATACGATGTATGATTATTAGAATTCAAAATTCTATAAAAAAATTTCTTCTAGAAAAAATGTCATAATCTCAAAACTAATTAAAGATAGACAAAGAATGATCTCATATTGTAACCCAAAATGCTTACTACTCTCATTAAAATAATCAGTTTTTTGTTGCTCATAATCTTGGTCCCGAGGGTCTGGTTATATTTTGTCAAGCATCACCAAGCATGACCTAACAAGACTTTTATACTATGCACAGCCTCCGCTTCATAATCTAGTTTGAGAGGGCTCTGTGCCACTCAGTGAAGATAGTTCTGAAGTTTTTAGTCTATGAATTTTCTATATGAATTTTTCACCACTAAATATTAGCCAAGCTACATACTTTTAGAGCCAAGCACTTCAAAAATTACTTGGCATTGTTTACCCTATTATATGAACCACTTATCTGCCATGCCATTTGATACATATGCATATAATACGACCATCCGTCAACATGGGGTGAGCTCTCTGTGAGGGGGCCTTTGGGATGCGTTGGCACATAAGAGTTATATTAGTAGAGGGGACTACTAACTCTGGTTTCACTTTAGCTAATTTTCTACAAAATAGGCTGAAAGCAGAATGTCAAAAATGTCAAAAGCTTTTGTCCTTAAAGTTTTACAAAAATATAAATAGCTATGATTAACTAGCTAGATTAACGGTAAAATAGGTGGATTACGAATAAACTGTACTCTGGGCTAACAAGCTCACAATCAAGTTCGAAAAACTTTTTTTTTTTTGTCCACTCAATTTATTCGGGAAAAATGTTCTTACAAATAAATTCATCAACCTATGATTTAATGAACTTCTGATTTCGTTATAAACTGAGCTATTAAATAGTTATTGAAATAGCTCGGTACCTTTATTGATTCAAACTTCAATGAATATGAATAATGAAACAATTAACTAAAAATATTTATAATCGTTTTTAGAAATGCTTAACATTATTTATTTTAACATAAAAAATTTTTAAAGGCAGTATTGAAGTATATATATATTTGTAAAGATTTGTAAAAGTATTAGTTGTGTATTGCAGTGATATTTAATGAAAGGTACACCCGTACTCCTATTAAATCTGATCTTTTTAAAAACGCATTAATCGTCAAGAAATCCTAGCGCCTTATGATTAATTTTCGCATCTTATACCCTTGAAGTACGTGCTAAATTAATTGCATAAACCGATGTTGTTTTTAAAAAGCTCTTTCCAATAGGTTTAAAAAAATCCGAAATTTAAACGAAATTTATGGATTTCTGACCCAAGCAAGCATTGCTAGGGGCAACAATGTCTAATGGATTCGGAAGCTACCTGAAGTATGAACATTAAAATTGTGTACTAACTCTGTAAACTACAATACAACTGAATTTTTTGAATGACTTATTATGGATTAAAGAAAAAGAATAAATTAGATGTTGTCCTATGATTCTTAATCCTTCATGACTGTCTGCAAACAAGACGATATTCTTGTACAAGACGTATAAACGATGAATAATGTCAACACTCCATTTGCACCATTCAACCTTCGCTCTCTTCGTCTTCGTTAGCATTTTCATCTGCTTCAACCATCTGGCTTATTTCGTTGACTTTACTTCTCATTCCAATCAACTGCTTGGTCAAAACCCGGTCTTGTTCTCGCATCGCGCTCAGCTCTTTTCTAATCCACCTCAAACCATTTTCAATATCCCAAGTCACTTCTTCTACAGACACCTTTTGTTTTAAATCCGGAAAATCTTCCCCCTTCGTCGCTCCATTTTCTTGTGGTTTCTGATTCTCATTATCTTCATCCTTTGGCTCCATATCAGGTGAATAATCCGGTAAATCCGCCAGTTTCTTTGCCCTTAAATTTTCGATATTTTCTTGGACGTTGTTTTGGTTCATATCGACCGACATTATCGAGGTCACACGTCTTCGTATTTTCCCAGAAAGATGAAAAATGATACCTTGAAAGTTAGGATCCTGAAACTGATAGCGTGTGGCTTATTCTAAACAATAAATAATCCTGGGGTCACATATAAACATCCGAAAATCATGCACCGAAGCGAAATTACTTTAAATGGGACAAGACTAACCCAAAATCTTTTGTCTCGTCGACCAATCAGAGACGCCTTTCAATTATCTTCTAACAACAGAGCATAATTCTAAAAGACGGGAAACAGACAGCTAACAGACATTTTAATTATATTCTAAGCTAATGTCATTCGAGTAATGACATAAAAGAAAACCAAATCCTTGTCTGTTTGACTTAGAATTAATTTATTTTTCGATATTGTTTTGCTGTTTGTTGAAAGACTCGAGATTTTTTTCTGACGTTTTATGTTTGAAGTTTGAGTATTAGTAGAATTTGGGCTTCCTGTGGTCATGCTCTAGAAAGAAAATCAGTCGTTGATTTTGATAAGCGCCCCTCCTTGCTTATTCTTGTTTAGCCACTCTAGGAGGGAGACAATGAGTCGTTCTTGCTAAGAAACTTGGCGACTTGAGCCCATCCCAGTAATGTATTCCCAAGAGCCTTTTTCCGTAATAAAAATATTTGGAAATTTTGTATTTTACCAGCCCAAACGCCAAGCTAAGTATACTTGGCAATCATTCCCAGAAAAGGAGGAAGTACCAATGGAAGAACCGGAAGCCATGTTGCTTGATATAAAACATATAAAAAAATTTGTTGTTGAATAGACCTCTTTAACTTGGACGTAATATTCTTCCAGTTCGTTTGGATGCAAATATAAAACAAAGAGCACTATTCATCTAAGATCGATATCTAGAAAGTGCATAAATTTCTGAAAAATATTTTTTTACCGCAGTTTACTTTCAACTCTAATCGGCCAAAGATTTATCATATCGTTTATTTAATGCTCATAATTGCAATTATATTATAAAACTGTGCATATAAAAAAATAGAATAAATATAATTTTTGATCCGTTACTTGTGATAGCATTATAAATTGGTGACGTCAAATTGCTGGGTTTCAATCAGCTGATAAAAGTCTTTGAATCTCATTATCTGCTCCAAATGGTGGGAAATGACGTCAAGTGAAGCCCAGCTATTAGGTCGTAGATCGAGTGAAATTCAAGTATGTAAGAATAGTGTGAATTGTAAGGTGATTCTAAAGTAATATATAGGTCTTCAGCTGTGAACTCTAAATGCTCATTTCGTTAAGCGTTGATGTAAGCAACTTGAAATCTAGAACGGGGACGTGAGACCCCAGGTTTAAGAATTGTAATTTAATGATGGAGGGAGATCTGGAAATAGGTGTTACTTCCTGATCTCAAGACGTGAACGACGTGTAATTGCTGAATATCGCATTCTGGCGAGAACGATATCGTCTTTTCTCGTTCAGATACTGACGTTGCCGTTCTATATTTCGAGTTGCTTAAGTTCCCTAGTGATGGGTTTACGACGGGGACTGGTTAGCTCTACCAGTCTCTCTCTCATTCTATTACCACAGGGATACCTATTAAAAGCAGTCTTAACTAACTAATGCATTGCAAAATCTACGCGTCGAAAAAATTGACCAAATATCTTCACGTGAATGATAGATGGTTTTCAGGATTTGCCCTGCGAATCTCAGTTTGCATTTCCAGTTCTTCAAAAGGAAAGTGTTTGATCTGTTCTATTTCCTTCTCTGTCAGCGGTTCGCCCTTGTCTGCTGAGGCCACTTTGGATCTCCGTCGATGAAACCACCTGAGAAAAAGAAAAATAATTCCTGTGTTTTATCACTTATACCACCATTTTATTCTTGGTTTGCAATCATTCCCAAGACAGTAAAATATCAAAAGCAATGGCCACCACGTTGGAAGATATATAGAGGATATTAGGCATGGGCGCGCCGACGTAGCGTTGAAAAGAAGTTTTTTAGTGTTGAGAGATTTTCAAAACAAGAAGATAAAGTTCGTCCGTATTTCCGCGCGCCCATGTAATATTCTGGTTATTATATGATTATCAATGAAAAAGAAAGGAAAGCTTTTTCGAGCTTTTTTCTGCTATAAGAAGTGTTACCATAGTGAAGTATGTAACCATATATGACGTCATGTGCAAACGAAGTATTCAGTAAACTTGGTATAAAGAACATATACACCCTTTTATTAAATCCTAGAAATGATTTTTTCCCGCGTTTGATGTCAAATTTGTTTTTTTGAAATTTGTTCTTTTAAATGAAATTAAAAAGAATAAATTTAACGTCAAACGCGTAAAATAAAGCATTGTAGGACTTATAAAAGGGGTCTGTAAATTTAGAAGATCAAAAGTACGTATAGAAACCCGGATCACGTGATCATATGCCGCCATGTTGGATGACAAACACAATGGAAGAAATCCATTGATGACGCAAAGAAAGAGAATTGACATTAGATAAAAGAAACAGATCATGCAACCAATGAAGTTCGAGTTAGAAATAACCACTCAATTTAAAAAAAAGCTGTGTTCTTAAAAAAAAAAGAAATAATACTAATGCTAATTGCGTTTTGAAGTAAAAAAAATCTTTATAACTAATGATAACAGTAACAATAATAGTAATAATAATAATAATAATAATAATAATAATAGTAATAATAATGTTAATAATGATAATAATGATAAAAATGATAATGATGATAATAATAATAATAAATTTCTTAAGCAAGTACATTACTTACAGCAATGCGAAAATTGTAAGTAACAGAAGTACAACCAATCCAATAGCAGACCCAATAATGATTGGTAGATAATCAGTCTTTTTTGGCACTGGAGGTGGTTCCTTATAAGGTCGTACGTCGGTAATTTTCGTATTGAGGGATTTCCCAATATCGTTTTTATGAGCTTGAATGGTCTTGACCAAAGTATCTCTGTGTATTGTAGTCTTCCCTTGCTGAGCAACACTACGAGGGTAGTTGACGTAGAATGCTAAAGAATTTGGGTTATTTTTCGAGAAGTTAGGGACGAGATGAACTTGGTCAGCGGTGTACGTAATGACGCGGTTTTGATCCCTGAATGAAAAACAAAAATTGTAATTTGTTTTTGTCAAAAAGTGTGCTCACTCCCCTTAATTATTAAACACTAATTTCCTCCAATATACTTTTAAAATTTTCATTTTCAAAACGTATAGTCTATAAAATAATATACTACAGAGACTATAATCTGTAGTGTTATACACCACGAAAACCGCACCCAATAGGAAGTCAGAATTGTTTATCTTTTTTTTGATAAACGTCATGAAAATATATTATAGTAATGACGTCATACAAGACGTCATTGTGACGTCATCTTGATCTTGAAACCTACCTTACGCCGCAGTCATTGTTTGCGCAGTACTCAGTCACAGCTTTTGCTACTGCTTCTTTGAACTTGTCTTCGGTTTCTTTATTCCACTGGCATATAAATGCAAAAATTAGCTCTAAAAATCTATTATTGCATTGCTTATTTTAATGAATAAGACTACTATTTCAAAACAAGACCTGTTTCGGCAGTACGTTATTGCTTATTGATAACTAAATGTCACCTTTGAAAGGTCAAAATTTTCCAGTTTTATGATAACTGCGTTCTCTAATTCGTTCTCGGTTGGTGTTCTTGGTGTTGGTGCAGGAGGCGGAGTTGGTGTTGGCTCGTCTTTTCTTAGAGCTGAAAACAAAAAATTAAACTATATTTAAAACCCACTTTCTCGTTAAAACGTGCGGTATATATAACTGGCTGCGCACTGTTTCCACGAAGAACAGTTTTCATATTACTACTCCGGGCGCAAATACGTTTTCTGTTGCGCATGTGTTAATAGTATGAGCAGTATTCGCACAGCACCTTGCACAGCACCTTGCAATGCGACAAATGTTTACGATCTTGTTGCCCGAATTACCGCACCTTAGAAAGTGCGCAACAAATTTTCTTTGTTCCACGAAGTAGAAGCATTTTGTATTTTAACCGACAAACAATAGATGATGGACATGCAGTAGATTATAGGTCTAATAGATCAATATTATAGGCTAACCTCTACACTTATTTTCAATCCAGTACAGTCCTGCTCCACATTCACATTTGTATGATCCTTCTGTGTTCATACATAACTGGGACGGGTCGCTGCAGTTGAACGTCCAACGCATGCATTCATTGATATCTGTACAACAATAATGTGTTAGTCAAGAAATATTCTCAAGGACTATATATCGTTTTCACTCACGTCACAAGGCGCTCATATTGGTGAACCAAGCAACAGAACAGTTTTTGCATAAAAATAGAGTTCAATTCCTGGAGGATTGAAAACGTATTGTTTATAGGTGCACCAATATGGCCGCTCTGATGTCACGTGAAAACGGTCTATCATATTGGGGTATGGATCCCTTGGGATGTGACGTCATGAAGTCCTGAGCTTAGAATTTAAAAGAGATTAAAAATTGTATTTAAAAAAACCGTTTTCGACTCCCAGGAGAAGCAAATCTTTCAGTCGATATAGACAACTTCGCCTTGATTGATTGACTAACAAAAAACTGTGTATCGCCCTCACGTGATTATGCAAGGTTACCATATTTAGATATACAGGATGTGACGTACCATTACACGTCACATTACGTACCATTACACGTCACATTATCAGATGCGAGTTCAAATCCATTCAAACAGGAACAGCGGTAGCTTCCTTTAGTGTTGTGACACTTCTGCTGGCATCGGTAGAGATTCTTGGCGCACTCGTCAATGTCTAAAAATATAAGAAAATTTTTTTTAGAACTACGCATGGCGCGTCCCTTCTTTCTCGAACGTTAAACTTTTGCAAACTCGTAGTTTGTTTGTGGCATCAACGTGTACGCTACCATGTTGGTGGTATTTTAATACCCTTCTTTGTTAATATCAGCAACATGGCTGCCATGTCTTCGTTTTTTATTCTCTTGAAAATGGTTTCGAGCCATCAAAAAAAATTCTTTTGTACCATTCTAGTCCAGAGCTGGACCCACTTTTCTCATTCTTCTTTGCATTTCGTGCGCGCGCTTGGTTTCCTTTTATTTTTGTTATATAAATTAATAAGTTAGTGAGAAAGGTGGGTCCAGTTCTGGACTAGTGCCACTCTCGACCCCAGAGCCCATTCATTCTTACGGCGCATGCTCGACTAAATGCCAGGGACTCTGAGAAAGCCTAGAAAATTTCGTCGAGCATGCGCAGTAAGAAGGACAGGGCTCTGGGGTTTAGAGTGGAGCCGTGCCGTTTCACAGTTATACAAATCTAATCTATATTCGTCACGCAAAAGCCCTCCGTCAAACTATATAAAATTGGTTGTAGTGATTCAATAATCGATCGCACCTTTACAGGTCTTTGCGTCATCGGCTAGTTCGTAACCTTGGTTACATGAGCACTTTTCCACTCCATCTGCAACATAACACGTGTGTGTGCAGCCCAGTTTGTTACTTGTACATGGAGTCTTAGCTGCAAACAGAAAAAAAAATTGCATTAAGAATTAAATATTTGCCTTCCTGAAGTTAAAAAAAGACAGTAAATAGTGGTGTAAGCTGTAAAAACTAGAGCGAAGAAAGTAAACTAACTGTATCCGTAACGTTGTAGCTACTTCAGTTGAAGTTCAGATGTTATCAATGGAGGCCGATAGTGCGTACTTCAACCCCTCTCTTCTTCAGTGCTCAGTTTTAAGGGCATTTAAAGCTCAAGTTACGCGGGTTAGAGATAAAAGTTTGAAGGATGTCATATCTCAATTTATAGACAGGTATAATATTGAGTTTGATATATATATATTCACTTACGTATACATTCCTTTGGATTGTCAGCATTAACCTTGAAATACTTGTTACAGGAACAAAAGTAGCCACCAGGATAGTTTGTGCATTTGTGCATACAGTCACTAACAGGATCACACTCGTTGATATCTACAGGAAAAATACATAAGACATTTTGATAATCTATTCATGAGATAGTCGTGGTCGTGGTTTTGATAATCAGTATAGTCAAAACATGATGATAATTACGCTTTTTTGGGACACCATGATAGTCATGATTCACTATGATAGTCATGATGCAGCTTAATGGTGATGATGGTTATGAAGGTCATGAAGGTAAATGATGGTAATGATGGCAATGGAATCACTTTATGGACATGATGGTAGTAATATCCATGATGCAGCATGATGGTTATGAAGGTCATGAAGGTAAATGATGGTAATGATGCCATGGGAGTCACTTTATGGACATGATGGTAGTAATATCTATGATGCAGCATGATGGTTATGAAGGTCAGGAAGGAGTTAATTATGTTAATGATTGCTATGATCGCCATTCAACCCTTCAACTTTATTTTTAAATAGTTGATATTGTCAGTATATGATCAGTGATAGTAATGCTAGACTTATGACACGGTTTATAAGGTTCACAATATACTTCTTACCGTCGCAATTTTTCTTGTCTACATTAAGTTTGTATCCATTCTTGCAGTCACACACGTACGAGCCTGGAGTGTTACCACATATCTGTTCACAGTCGTTAACTCCTGCGCACTCATCGACATCTACATTCAAAGGGAATTCAAATAGCATTAAATGTTTGCATATTTTCCCCAAGTATCTGTCATGTTTGCCCTACCTGTGCAGTTCGCACCATTTCCAGTATATCCACTAGGGCAAGGACCACACTTGTATCCACTGGTCACATTAGCTGGTGGTGGCAAATCTATACAATTAACTCCAGGATAGCAAGGATTTGAGTTAGCTTCACACGCATCAATATCGGATTCACAGTACTGTCCAGTATATCCATCCACGCATTGACAAGACATAATAAAGAACCTTGTTTTTCCTGGATCTGCAAGCGTCTGATTGGCTTGTTTGTCTGGTTTCTCACATGTTCCATTGTTGTGGCATGCGCAGATGTACACAGTGGGTTTAAAGACTGTAGAAGCGCCCTTGCTGTCTGTTGCTATCACTACAAGCTCAAACTGAAATGCAAGGTGTGTGTATTAGTAAATCATGGAGGGGAATTTGCAGCAGCTGACTATTCTGCCGAAGTATTGTGCATAGCAGAAAGAAAGGAAAGAAAATCAAAGGGAAGGGAAGGGAAGGAAATGACGAAAAATAAGAAAGAAAACATGGAAGAAAATAGTACACAAGAAGTAAAGGAAAAGGAGGAGAAGAACAAAGAAGAACAAAGAAGAACTTTATTTTATTATTTTACGGATAATTCTTCAAGACAACAGGAAACTAGAATTTTCGAAACATTATCTGCATCCAATTTTGACACCTGAAACTTCGATCTCAAATAATCAAATTATTCAGTCACAAATATTTCATATCGGATATTTTTTTACGACCTACTTTTTCCATGGTGACTTTCCAAGTCAGAGACACATATGTTGGAGTGGTTGTCTGGCTAGTGCTATCAGGAAGACCGCTGACATTGAATGTGATGTCATCTCCATCATCATCAGTAGCATTGATCAGAACGGTGACTGTTGTGTTGATATTTAAGTAGATCACTGAAGAGCTGTTTGAGAACTTGGGTGCCTCATTACCTGAAGAAACAATCACCAGTAATGTAAACCTCCATAAAAGTATTTTTCCAATTTTGGATTTTAACTCTCTTCATAAAAATATTCTTCTCCCGATAATTTGCTTGAAACCACAAAGCGATGGTTCCAGGTCGAGGCTGAAGATGAGCGCCCGCGTTTTGGCGCAAAACTTTCCCGCCAAATTCACATAAACTATTGAATATTACTGAGTTTCTTCCTTACTCATTTTGTTAGAGTCATTCACCAACTGTGATCCTATTTGTCGTGTACTCAGACCAACAGAAAGGTCTCCAGTCGAAGCTGCATCAAACAGACAGCTAATGTCACCATTACAAGCTGCTACTGCCTGCTGTTTGAGAGATTCGTTCCCCCACTTGATGTCTTCAATGAACATCGGTATGAACGATGTGTTGACGAATGTTGAGAAACTTTCGCCTGGCTTGTACTTGAATAATGAGGTATTAGAGTTCACTTGCCCTAAAACAGACAATTTTTTGGTTCAATTTTGTACAAAAAGCGGACCAAAAGATAGCTTTCTATCTGGAGAATGGAAATAGGATTTTTCTTCTCCGCAATCCCATAAAGCTTTTTGAATTTATTTTTTAGAAAACTTACACAATAATCCAAAGTTATAGTGAATATCTTTGCTGGACATATTGTGAGGGAGTACTGTTCCATTAGGTAAAGTAAAGTCATCATGGGGATTTCCATTCCATGTTCCAAGAAGACCTTTCGTCTTGTTCTTGAATGAGTTTGGAGCAGCCGTGACGATGGAAAGGATGTTCTGTTTTTCGCATATTGTTACTGACATTCCTGACGGAAAGCTCATCTCGAAGCATTGTTTCTCAGGCTTGGATACCGTGACAGAACCGTTATTGAGATCAATAGATTCATTTGTCAGGCTTTTGAAGTCAAAAGGGTTTCCATCTACGAGAACTTCCATTGTTTCTTTGAATAAGTGTGAAAATGTTGACATAAGTTAATTCGCTTTGGTGAGCAAAAAGTGGGGAAAAATAGATCAATTCTTAAAGAGCAGTGCTTTTCAGTTCGCGCGCGCATCCGAATTTGATCAATCAAAAGCGATACTTAAAGGGGAGTGCGGTGATATATGCATGGATGATATATTCTTGAGATCAAAATCTCTGAGGGGTTGACGGGCCGGGAGCATAAAGGCACGGAAATTACAGGGAGCAATTTCCTTTGCAACGTATCTCGCAATGTTGCTACACAAGTTGCAAGAAGGTTTACATGGTGCAACGGAGACGCAATCGCAGCCAAAAGTAGAAACAAATTCTACTTTTCACAACGATTGCTGCAACTTGTCTCGCAACATTTTTCAGTCGAATTGCACTGTAGATTACACGCTACACAATGCTCCATGCAACTTGTGTCACAACGCAGTTGCAAAACAAGTTGCAAACAAAATTACTCCGAGTAATTGCGCCTTAAAAATTTAAATTTTTAATCCAATTTACCATTATCATATGGCAAGGTAACTTGAACTGCAACGGAATTATTCTCTTTGGCTACAGCTCCGCTGAACACAGTAGCAGTGCCATTTCCCTTAGCAAGCCTTGTTCGAGCTTGCAGCTGAAAGTAACCATCTTTGGCATCCAGCATGACGTACTCTCCAAGACCGTTAAACGTGTAGTTTTTGCTGTCCAGTGTGACGAAGTGGGGATCACCCCAAAACCATGCTGTAAGTTAAAAGATTATAAAATTCGTATTTATTTACTATGGAGAGGTAACGTAAACGCTTTGCGTTCATTACTAGAGTATTCTGAAATCACCAAATTATACCACCCTCCCCTCACCCCAAAAACAAATGTACGTTATGAAATTAACTGCCAATGTGAGGAAGGCCACAGGCACACCAGGACCCCCTGGATACACCCCTGGACACACCCCTGGACACACCCCTGGACAAGTTAATCGCCAGGTATTTTCGGGTCGAGTCAACTTGCTTTCAATCTTTGTTAAACTTTCAATATGAATTCATTTGGGTTCACTAGAGGCTACGTATTTATTGTCAGCCCAGGGTTCGGGTTCGATTTATTTGCTAGATATCATATTATATCAATCTAGTTATGTTAACTTACTCCATCTTGGTGGGATGTAACGTGCACATGTGTCAGATGGACGTCTTTCTTGATACATCCAACAAAGGTTGCTGTAGACGCAACAGTGTTGGTACGCTCTGTAGTCATTCTGCACCCAATTATATCGATTCCACCGTTGGTGATACCTAAAAGATAAGATCAGGGGAATTTTTAGTTTCTTAAAATACAAATTTTCTACAACTTTATTTGCTTAAAAAAATCCTTCGAACTTTATCAAATCCAGAAACAACCCCTAGGATTATCTCATGCAGTCAGTTCACGGTTAACTCAAAGTTCGCATTGAATTTACAGAGGGAGGAAAACCATGCAGAGAACCTGGAAAAAAAACCTGGAATCAAACAAATTTAACGCGCAAGTGATACCGAGTCCAGGAACCATACCCGAGATCTCAGAGGTGAGAGGCGATTTGCACTATACCACTACTGCACCCTTGATTCTCTAACTGCTTACTAACCTTTGAGGATTGCCTCCATTAGGAAATCCACGTGTCAACAGAGGAAACCACCACCACCAGCCCCACCACCATCCTCTTGTCCTAATGAACTCGTAACAGCACTTCTGTCCCCATCCGTACGCAGAAGGGAACCGTGAAACGAAGCAGTAGACTGGCCATCGTCCTGAATCAAACCTGAATCTCCTGTCTCTCCAAGCCTGCCAGTACGTACAGGGACAGGGTTCCAATGCGTTGAGATAAAACTGCAACCCTGGAGACCTCAGCTGCCAAATATCTTTTGCATACCACTTGGCGCACTTTACCATGGCATTCAATCCTCCTGGAGAGTCTTCTAGACGGATAAAGAGTCTGCCACGAACCCCATTTAAGGTTTGTCGAAAGTTGAAATCGCCAAATGATTTGATGGCATTCAACCCTTCTATTTGATCAATGTCTACGATGGGGACCCTGCCAGAGCTAGATAGAATCAAAATTGATGGTATATATTAGAGTGAATTCGTATATCGCAGTTTTACATGCAATACTAAACTAAAATACTATGAAAACCACTTATAAACACTCAGAAACAGAAAAATTCCCTTCCATAGCAGGGACGGCGGAGCACATTTTAAAGGGAAGAGGGGGCTAGTGTGTAAGTTAGAGGGGAAAAGTGTGTGTGTGTGTGTGTGTGTGGGGGGGGGGGGGGGTGGGGTGGGGTGCTAAGATTAGAAAATTTAAAAGACTAGTATACAAAATGTAAAAAATGGATTCCCCCAGCTCCGCCGTCCCTGCATGGGCGACGTTAGAATCATGGACCATCTTGAGCATGCATCGCTTTAGTAATTCATCCTATTTCGTCTACTTTGCAACTCCTCTATGCCAAGTAGTTTAGTCTCCTTCACTCCCATGGATGTTGTCATTTTTAACCCATTCTCGAATAATCTTACCGTGGATGATTGTAATAGTTTCTTCTGATGTCTCCCGCGTTGATCCCAACCACTGGAAGCGCACGGTCATACCAGTATCGATAGTAATATTGACTAAAGAAAAAACATGTCAGTTAACCATCGCTAGTCATTTCTTTAGGTTAAGAAATTCTCGCAACTTACAATGAGTACAGATGGCTTTTACTTCGTAAAACGCGCGCGAAGTGGTCAAAGTAACGGACAAGGTTTTGGCTTGCCAAATTTCAACTTAGTGACACGAAATGTGACACACAAAAAAGTGCATTTCCACCTAAAAGGCAACTTACAATGAGTACAGATGGCTTTTACTTCGTAAAACGCGCGTGAAGTGGCCACAGTAACGGACAAGGTTTTTGCTTGCCAAATTTCAACGTAGTGGTGCGCCACAAGTTTCTTGGCTTTGTTGTCCATTTACCACACAAACATAACAAACATGGTTTCTCTTATTCTTATAATATTTCCTTACGTTTCATCAGGAGCGGACCACTGGATGCCGTTTTGAGGATAGTTGTACAACACGAACGAGTACACACCATCTGTTATGAGCACTGCTTGGAATGTATTGAACTGTGGATCCGACCAAAGGTATCTATCAACTTTACATCTCATTACTGTTAAATGCATGTCTTAGATCCGATGTGAGTTATACACACTGGCGTCGTAATTGTAAGGTAGATACTTGATTCCATAGCCCAAAATGCCCTTTCCGAGAGAGGACTGGAATCTAACCCTAAACCTAACCAACCCTAGAATCGAGTCCTTTCTCGATGAAGACCAGTTTGGGTTATGGACACAAGTGTTCACCTAATCGTAATCGTAACCAACATACGCAGGCTCATTAACGTACTGCTCATTAACAGTGCTTGTCTTTTTTCACAACTAAGTGATAAATGTGGTACAGAGTCTGTGAATGTTGAGTTGCTAACGATTACGATTACGACACCAGTGTGAACCACAGCTATAGAGCTGTTCAATTGTGACGTATTTCCGGGTCCAATTGCTAACAAAAACCGCTAAAATAAAGCGAAAATGTTTTCAATGAATTAACCTCCACCTGAAACATTTAGAACTTTGGACAACAAATCCTGTCATGAAGAAAAAGTAAGAAAAATATTTATAAAACTGGTTTTCGTTTTGGGCCCGGAAGTTGTTTTTCCATACGAATGACGTCACATGCAACAGCCCTATATATGTGTGTATGCTATAAGACCCAGTGTAGTAATACTTTTGACTGGCTTGGCAGCCAAGTGAAATCATTGATGTGCCGTACTTCCAACTCTTGTAAGTCTGGTCTATACCTATCAACGGTCTTATAGTGGTTTATGTGAGATTTGAATTTTTCCTTATACGGGTTGTCATTACTGAGACAATAGACCCTTTGCAATTGCTATTCGAGTTTGATTATAATACTTTTATATCCTGCTTCTTCTCACTCACTCACTCTCTCTCATTCTCTCTCTCTCTCTCTCTCTCTCTCTCTCTCTCTCTCTCTCTCTCTCTCTCTCTCTCTCCACCTCTCTCTCTCTCTCTCCCTCCCTCATCTACAATGTCTCACTGACTGATTAACTCATTCATCCAACATCCATTTATTTAACTGTTTACATGTAATCTCACCTTGTTTTGCATAACCTTCCTCCACCCCGAATACCAGTGACGTAACCTAACCCACGTCACCACCAACACATATGTGGCTTTAGTAAATTCTGTTGGCAGCGGGTTATTCCTGATGTGCCTGTTCACATCCTCTGTTGCCCTATCCAGTATTACCTCTGTTGCAGGATTTCCATCATATTCTCGGTATGTATGGTAGTACATCTGAGATATGTCGTTAGCAAAGGAGTCATAAACATCAACTAAAGACCAGTAAGGTGCAAGCATAGCGTATCTATCGAACCAGTAGTATTGACCAAAACTGTACGGCCACCATCGGTACCAGGATGAATCGAAAGACATCAAACCATTTGGGCAGACCTGATATCGAGAAAGAAAATATATTAAACTGAGAACCGAATCAATGTTTGTTTAGCAGTAGTGCACTTGCCTCGATCTAACCTCTGGGTTTCGATTCTTGAATCGACTCGTATCACATGTGGTAGAGTTTGTTAGATCTTTACCTTGATACGAGGTTTTTTCTTCGGGTTCTCCGATTTTCCTCTCCCCACAACACCAAACAATTCTCAATTCCAATTCTATCTGTGAGTTAGCGGTGCCCTGTCTTAGATCATCACAGGGGTTCTTTCATGGTTCGATGCAATTTTGTGGGGCAGAGGCTTTTTAGTGTTAATAGGAAAATAAATGAGTACAAAGTGAGGCACTGATACAACGTATACGTTTTACACTTACGTGAATATGATAATGTTTTCTTCCAAAAAAAGGAACTCCACGAAAATCAAGGTCAACTCGTGGGCAGGTCCACCAGTACCATCGGTTCCAGTTATACTTTGTATCTAATGCTCGTACACCATAGGGATACATGACTGGATCCACTGTTGGTGCTATTAAAACATAAGGTCATAAACTTTCAATGACTCAAGTCATGCTGTCAGGTACTATGCAACTTTATATTCGCACTTGCACTATTTCATATATAAATAAGCAATACCAAACTTACTGGGAAAGATTGTGGGTTGCACCGTGGTCGTAGTAGTTGTGGGTCGTTGCGTTGTTGCCCCATTGGTAGTAGGTGTCTGCATGGTTTCTCCACTAGTTGTAGGTGGCTGCGTGGTTTCTCCACTGGTGGTAGGTGTCTGCGTGGTTGCCCCACTGGTGGTAGGTGTCTGCGTGGTTTCTCCACTGGTGGTAGGTGTCTGCGTGGTTTCTCCACTGGTTGTGGGTGTCTGCGTGGTTTCTCCACTGGTGGTAGGTGTCTGCATGGTTGCCCCACTGGTGGTAGGTGTCTGCGTGGTTTCTCCACTGGTGGTAGGTGTCTGCGTGGTTTCTCCACTGGTGGTAGGTGTCAGCGTGGTTTCTCCACTGGTTGTAGGTGGCTGCGTGGTTGCCCCACTGGTTGTAGGTGGCTGCGTGGTTGCCCCACTGGTTGTAGGTGGCTGCGTGGTTTCTCCAAATGTTGTAGGTGTCTGCGTGGTTGCCCCACTGGTTGTAGGTGGCTGCGTGGTTGCCCCACTGGTTGTAGGTGGCTGCGTGGTTGCCCCACTGGTTGTAGGTTTCTGCGTGGTTTCTCCACTGGTTGTAGGTGGCTGCGTGGTTGCCCCACTGGTGGTAGGTGGCTGCGTGGTTGCCCCACTGGTTGTAGGTTTCTGCGTGGTTTCTCCACTGGTTGTAGGTGGCTGCGTGGTTGCCCCACTGGTGGTAGGTGGCTGCGTGGTTTGTCCACTGGTTGTAGGTGTCTGCGTGGTTTCTCCACTGGTTGTGGGTGTCTGCGTGGTTTCTCCACTGGTTGTAGGTGGCTGCGTGGTTGCCCCACTGGTGGTAGGTGGCTGCGTGGTTGCCCCACTGGTGGTAGGTGACTGCGTTGTTGCCCCACTGGTTGTAGGTGTCTGCGTGGTTTCTCCACTGGTTGTAGGTGTCTGCGTGGTTTCTCCACTGGTTGTAGGTGTCTGCGTGGTTTCTCCACTGGTTGTAGGTGGCTGCGTGGTTTCTCCACTGGTTGTAGGTGTCTGCGTGGTTTCTCCACTGGTTGTAGGTGGCTGCGTGATTGCCCCACTGGTTGTAGGTGTCTGCGTGGTTGCCCCACTGGTTGTAGGTGGCTGCGTGGTTGCCCCACTGGTTGTAGGTGTCTGCGTGGTTGCCCCACTGGTTGTAGGTGGCTGCGTGGTTGCCCCACTGGTTGTAGGTGGCTGCGTGGTTGCCCCACTGGTTGTAGGTAGCTGCGTGGTTACCCCACTGGTTGTAGGTGGCTGCGTGGTTGCCCCACTGGTTGTAGGTGGCTGCGTGGTTGCCCCACTGGTTGTAGGTGGCTGCGTGGTTGCCCCACTGGTTGTAGGTTTCTGCGTGGTTTCTCCACTGGTTGTAGGTGGCTGCGTGGTTGCCCCACTGGTGGTAGGTGGCTGCGTGGTTTGTCCACTGGTTGTAGGTGTCTGCGTGGTTTCTCCACTGGTTGTGGGTGTCTGCGTGGTTTCTCCACTGGTTGTAGGTGGCTGCGTGGTTGCCCCACTGGTGGTAGGTGGCTGCGTGGTTGCCCCACTGGTGGTAGGTGACTGCGTTGTTGCCCCACTGGTTGTAGGTGTCTGCGTGGTTTCTCCACTGGTTGTAGGTGTCTGCGTGGTTTCTCCACTGGTTGTAGGTGTCTGCGTGGTTTCTCCACTGGTTGTAGGTGGCTGCGTGGTTGCCCCACTGGTGGTAGGTGACTGCGTTGTTGCCCCACTGGTTGTAGGTGTCTGCGTGGTTTCTCCACTGGTTGTAGGTGTCTGCGTGGTTGCCCCACTGGTTGTAGGTGGCTGCGTGGTTGCCCCACTGGTGGTAGGTGGCTGCGTGGTTTCTCCACTGGTTGTAGGTGTCTGCGTGGTTTCTCCACTGGTTGTAGGTGGCTGCGTGATTGCCCCACTGGTTGTAGGTGTCTGCGTGGTTGCCCCACTGGTTGTAGGTGTCTGCGTGGTTGCCCCACTGGTTGTAGGTGGCTGCGTGGTTGCCCCACTGGTTGTAGGTGGCTGCGTGGTTGCCCCACTGGTTGTAGGTTTCTGCGTGGTTTCTCCACTGGTTGTAGGTGGCTGCGTGGTTGCCCTACTGGTGGTAGGTGGCTGTGTGGTTTGTCCACTGGTTGTAGGTGGCTGCGTGGTTGCCCCACTGGTGGTAGGTGGCTGCCTGGTTTGTCCACTGGTTGTAGGTGTCTGCGTGGTTTCTCCACTGGTTGTGGGTGTCTGCGTGGTTTCTCCACTGGTTGTAGGTGGCTGCGTGGTTGCCCCACTGGTGGTAGGTGGCTGCGTGGTTGCCCCACTGGTGGTAGGTGACTGCGTTGTTGCCCCACTGGTTGTAGGTGTCTGCGTGGTTTCTCCACTGGTTGTAGGTGTCTGCGTGGTTTCTCCACTGGTTGTAGGTGTCTGCGTGGTTTCTCCACTGGTTGTAGGTGGCTGCGTGGTTGCCCCACTGGTGGTAGGTGACTGCGTTGTTGCCCCACTGGTTGTAGGTGTCTGCGTGGTTTCTCCACTGGTTGTAGGTGTCTGCGTGGTTTCTCCACTGGTTGTAGGTGGCTGCGTGGTTGCCCCACTGGTGGTAGGTGGCTGCGTGGTTTCTCCACTGGTTGTAGGTGTCTGCGTGGTTTCTCCACTGGTTGTAGGTGGCTGCGTGATTGCCCCACTGGTTGTAGGTGTCTGCGTGGTTGCCCCACTGGTTGTAGGTGTCTGCGTGGTTGCCCCACTGGTTGTAGGTGGCTGCGTGGTTGCCCCACTGGTTGTAGGTGGCTGCGTGGTTGCCCCACTGGTTGTAGGTTTCTGCGTGGTTTCTCCACTGGTTGTAGGTGGCTGCGTGGTTGCCCCACTGGTGGTAGGTGGCTGTGTGGTTTGTCCACTGGTTGTAGGTGTCTGCGTGGTTTCTCCACTGGTTGTGGGTGTCTGCGTGGTTTCTCCACTGGTTGTAGGTGGCTGCGTGGTTGCCCCACTGGTGGTAGGTGGCTGCGTGGTTGCCCCACTGGTGGTAGGTGACTGCGTTGTTGCCCCACTGGTTGTAGGTGTCTGCGTGGTTTCTCCACTGGTTGTAGGTGTCTGCGTGGTTTCTTCACTGGTTGTAGGTGTCTGCGTGGTCTCTCCACTGGTTGTAGGTGGCTGCGTGGTTTCTCCACTGGTTGTAGGTGTCTGCGTGGTTTCTCCACTGGTTGTAGGTGGCTGCGTGATTGCCCCACTGGTTGTAGGTGTCTGCGTGGTTGCCCCACTGGTTGTAGGTGTCTGCGTGGTTGCCCCACTGGTTGTAGGTGGCTGCGTGGTTGCCCCACTGGTTGTAGGTGGCTGCGTGGTTGCCCCACTGGTTGTAGGTAGCTGCGTGGTTACCCCACTGGTTGTAGGTGGCTGCGTGGTTACCCCACTGGTTGTAGGCGGCTGCGTGGTTGCCCCACTGGTTGTAGGTGGCTGCGTGGTTGCCCCACTGGTTGTGGGTGGCTGCACCGTGGTTGTGGCATTGGTGGCAGAATTTACTGTAAAAAAATAATTTTTATATGAGTTTTGATGTCTCGCCGCGCTTTGGCTGAGTAGTTTCTGAATCTTTTCTTAGAAATGCAATGACGTCATCTAGTTAACCGAGGGGCGGTGAGACATGAAGTCGAGTCCGCAATATACACTTTTGTGTAATAATTTTTTTGATTTATTCGAGTTCCATCGAGCTAAACATTTATAAAAGGGACATTCTTGTCATCATTTTAGTTTAGAATTAAGGTTGTTTTACCTATTTTCTTCATGAATATTGAGATACTATTCGAACAAAACTTTTTAAAACTTTAATTATCATATGACCGTATTTCACTGTACGCGTGATTCTAAAAAAAACCTTTGGGGAAAATGTCGTCAGCAAAAAAAGTACGCTTTTCCGAAAAGTGTAATAATTTCCCGTTCGGACTCGCCGTTCGGACTCGCTGCCGTCAATCATGTAAAAACTACGCATTTTGATTCGCATTTATTAAAAACGCTTTGAAATCGATTTTTTATATGTGGTCATATGATAAAATGCTTATTGACTGAGTTAAGGTCGCTGCTCGCTGCGCTCGTTCCGTACTTCAGGACCTCGAGCCAAATATTTTCCCGTTCGGACCTCCCACTCAGTCAATAAGTACATAGTACTTTAAAAGTGAAATACAAACTGAAGATGTGTACAAAAATGCTGGGCTCGTATTTCGTGTGAAATAAAATATGGACGTTTATGAACGATTCCACCACTTAGCCGTTTCAGTTTCAACCTTTTTCCGGCAGTAAACAACTTATTCGTTTAATTATTATGTTGTTTTTGTGTTTTAATTAGGGATGTAAATATTTGTATGTCATCAAGCTGCTTGTTCTTTGTTTGTGGAATGTGTTTTTAAAAAAGGCCAAAAATATACTATACGAGTTATTGAATATAAATAAGATATTTATTACACATTTGGGCTAAGCTATAAAACAGGCGATATGTCAGAAAAACATGATATTTAAAATCTTTGACTAAAGTGCATACTTCACTGCAAGCCGCCATCACCCAGGAAGTCTTAATTTAAACTTAGAGCTACGAATGATGTAAATATTCGTATTAACTTGGTAGGTGGTCAAGCAGGTGAATAGAATTAACCTACGCGAAAATATTTCAAGCAAATATTTCAATGTTTGAAGCTACTGTAAATACGTCTAAATAATGCAAAGACCGCGGACGAAAATTTCAAATGTTATACTCATAAAATCATATCACTGTGCTTAGAGTAAGTCAGTGTCTAAAATAGAGAATAAAACTCAGTAGAAAGAAATTCGAATCCTCTAGAATTTTAAAACTTTTAAAACTATCAGATATAAGCAAAAGGATTTTTTCATAATAGTTTAGGAATCAATAATCATAATATTTAAAGGATTAATTTCATTAATTGTTATAATGTTACCTGTTGAACACAATATCACCAGCATCACGGCTAAAACCAGTGATTTCCAAGACATTTTCAGTATTTTCATATTATTAGTGGTTCATTCATAACGGCCGTGCCATGAGCTGACTTGGGCGCTTTTGAATGATTCCAAGAAATGCTATTGCTGATATAGGTGATTTGGGTGGGTGTATTGTCTGAAGCATGACTGCTTTAGGCAATAGTATAATTACGATGTAAAAAGCTTCAACAACAAGCCAAAAAAGCTATTTTATACAGGACGGGGGAAAATATACCCTTACTGATGTGGTTTCAACATTCTAAACGATTGTTTAAAAAACTTTTTTAAACTTTTGAGATGTTTAAATACATTTGAATAATTCGAAATCAATATCATGTATATTTTGTTTCTTCTTCCTTTCGCCTTCAACCGAAACTTTATTTAAAAATCCTTACAACTCATATTAACTTTGAAACACAATTTCAAACCTGTAAACTCCATATGCGGAAGAAAAAGAAATACAAACATTTTTTTCTTTAAACTGCTATCAAATATCAAGAATGCCAAATATATACGGTTCTCTGTAAATTGATACCGATGACTACGGTAACAACATAATTTCCGAGAATAGCCAGACACATCTTATTTAGATGAACATGTATTAAGAATGAATGTTGACTTTTAGCAGGGAAATTACCAGAACAATCCTATAACTGATTTGTGTTTGATCGAGTGGCAGTCCCGGTAACTTTTAACAAGAGGGTTCGAGAAAAAATATTACAGTCAAAACGGCTCAAGCGTACCCCCCTAGCTAGAATCCGTTAATGAATTCATTATTCGAATATTGAGTTCATTATTCACTCTGACTCCAAACTTGAAAATATATTATCTACTTCAGTTTTGATTGGATTCTTCAACAATTGCCACGCCAAGGTAGAAAAACTCCCCAGAAAGGCCATCCCTTAGGATTTTAGTTGTGAAATGAATGTGAAGTTTGGAGTCTTCGATTTATTAATGAAAATTCAAAGTGAATAATGAACTCAATAATGGAGCCAAGGGGGTACGCTTGAGCCGTTTTGACTGTAATGTTTTTAATTTAATAGGTTAAATATTAATTTTTTAGTTAATAGCATATTTCCGAATGATAATGTGCTGAATCAAGGTCAAGTACTCCTTCGGGGGATGTCTGTATTTTCAATCTTATCTTTACACTGAATAATTAATTAATACGTGCTACAACGCTCTGAAACTCAAGCTGTTTATATTCCAGCGTGTTTATTTTCGTTTGAGGCTGGCCTTATACACGGTACTAGAAGAATTCTTCCACGTTCCGTTTACGCGGAAATGTGCTATCCGGACGAAAATTCTTATTAAAGAGAAAGTTCCGTGTAAATGGTATTACTGGTGAAAATTTGTCCGGTACGGTGTAAGGCAATCCTGAATTAACTAGCATACAAAATAAAAGACCGTAGTCGCGAATATGTTGTTATTCGCGTGTTATTTCGTATGGTGTTTATTTTCGTTGGATAGAAAAATATCTTGAGGCCATCGTCGCATTTGGTTGACAACGTCAGTCCGTATATAACAAATACTGAATATGCGGTTTGTCACAGCTCAGTAGTACGCGGTCAGTATCAATGTCAAGATCAGCATCAATGTCAATGTCAATTATAAACAAAATCTGTCGAAAACTGGGCTGAGCAGTTTAGTTGCATTGTGTGTGTGTGTCTAAGGGCCAGATTGGAAAAAAGACAATGTTCTTTATCTGTTTAATAACCCTTATAAAGATTAATTGATTGATTGATTGAGTGTCTTCTAAATAGAGATTATCACATGTTTAGAGTCTGATATCGTTTATATTCACGAGTTTCCCGTCATATCGCGAACAAGCGAGTCCGCGAGCGAGTGAGCGATATGATACGGAAAACGAGTGAATAAAAATGATATCAGCTCTTAATTACACATTAAGGGTCGATTATATATTATTATATATCGCGAGATTTTATTGGACAGTTTGCCGTGAAGTGATATCGTATCACTTCACTGATATGGTTTTTATTCACGGCTTTATTTCACGGATATCGACCCTAAATGTGTAATAAAGCGATATATCACTCCATAACTAGAGAATGCTATTGATTTTGAGCAGTTCTCTTTCCCATTCAATGAATACCTTTGTTCTAGTTTATACTAATTATAAACCCCTTGCAGCACGCCGGAATGCAGCTTAATCAATTTGGAGGGCAAAAAATAGGTTCCAATTCTCAGGAGATTAAAATTATTTTGTTTTGCCCTCCAAATTGAGCTGCTCTGACGTCACGTGCAAGGGGTCTATACTCTCACCTAAGGTATGACAGCCACATTTCAAGAGTGGTATCTTCTTGTTTTGCTAAGTTATGTCAGATTAATCGAGGTAAAGCAAGTTTTGACTCAAAAACCCTCTCTAGTTTTTAGTAAACTGCTCTATTTCTCTACAGTATGGTCAAATACGTCTGTTTATTTCTTCTTACATGAATAAGCTCCAGTCAATACAAAATTTTGCTAGCAAAATAGTCACGAGCTCTAGAAAATACGATCATGTAACTCCGCCAGCTTAACTGGCTTCCTGTCAGACAACTTTTGGTTGATAGAGACACAGTAATGGCATATAAATGCTTTTGTTTAAAAACAACCTCACCCCAAGCTATCATTGCAGCAAATTTCGCAAGCGCTCAAATGTTCACGATCGTTTTACACGTAAGCGTGACTCACTTCAAATACCTCTGTACAAAACAGCTGCAGGCTAACGCACCTTTAATTATAGAGCTGTAAATATATGGAACAATCTAGATAAGAGTATTAAGAACTCTGTAGTTGCGAGTTGCCCGTTGGAATTTGGTTTTTCACTACCGACAGTCCAAAATATAAAAGGTACCGACTGATTAGTTTTGATTGACGGCAGCGAAAAACACAAATTAACAACAAACCGTTGAAATGTCTAAGTTCGCAGAATATTGAGAATCGCAGTAATGAAGAAATACTTACTCTCAGAGCAATTTGTAACTTGTGTTTGTTTTAGAATTAGTTTACAGTCAAACTAAGAAAACCGTGAACACCTAAAATATGTCTGGAAAGTTTATGTGTTTGATCACAGCGCGGTCACGCAAAGTTTTTTCCCGTTTAAAAGTTTCAAACTTCATATTTTAGTTTTATTCTCGTGAAATTAGAGATTTCTATTCAAGACAGACGGATACACGACAGAAGGATTCAAAACAAACTCTTTTCATGGTGGTGGGAAACATCTTTTTTAAAAGCAACGGTCTAAATAAACATTCCAGACATATTTTAGGTGTTCATGGTTTTCTTAGTTTGACTGTAATGCATCATATTTATGAAGTAGTTTTCTTTATTTAACCTTGGTTGTCTTATTACGCCTTTATTCTTATAATGTCTATCTTATTGGATTATTCTAAAAAGTTTCTGAAAAGCCTCACGAGGAGTTTAATAGCTATTAAAGTTTGTCATTAAACGAACGAACGAACGAACGAACGAACGAACGAACGAACGAACGAACGAACGAACGAACGAACGAACGAACGAACGAACGAACGAACGAACGAACGAACGAACGAACGAACGAACGAACGAACGAACGAACGAACGAACGAACGAACGAACGAACGAACGAACGAACGAACGAACGAACGAACGAACGAACGAACGAACGAACGAACGAACGAACGAACGAACGAACGAACGAACGAACGAACGAACGAACGAACGAACGAACGAACGAACGAACGAACGAACGAACGAACGAACGAACGAATTAATAATGAATTAATAATGAATTAATAATGAATGAATGATTTTATTTATACGTTAAATAATTATTACATAAATTTTTGTTTAATTTATCAGTATTCTCATGAAATAGCAATAAAGAATATTGATTAAAATTACAAAAATAGAAAAACTAACAAGTTGATATTTGAGATTGAGGGCTAAATTGACTTTTGCATTAAAATGTTAAGTTCGTTGAAATATATCATGTAGTCGGAAATCTTTTTTAATTTCTGTCCCAAACATAATAAAGGCAAACTTAGAAAAATATCGTCCTGGGATCCCCACCGGTTGCCCTATATCATCATTGCTCGGCTGCGTTGCCAGCGTGGTCGGTCCTTGTGGTGTATACGTAGTGGTTAACGCGTCAGACTAGAATACACGCATCAAGCATTCCGCGCTACTGCTCTAAGCGCATGCTCAGGGGATTAAAAAGTGAGATAATATTTTGTAAAACATGTTATATTTTAGTTGTATTTTTCTTGTCAAACACAATTTTCATTAAATATTCAAGATCACGTACCGTTAAGCGAATTTTGAGTCAAATATACCAAAAAAACTGCATATTTTACAAAATATATTATCCCACTTTTTAATCCCCTGAGCATGCGCTTAGAGCAGTAGCGCGGAATGCTTGATGCGTGTATACCAGACGTAGGTTCGAGTCCCGCCAAGGGCATATTTTTATCATGGATAAAACTGATCGAGATGATCCCAGAGATACTAGACTACTAAGTATAAAGCTTGTCTATTATGGCATGGGTGGTTCGTAGAAGGAAATAACGAAAGAACAGGAAGTCATGTTGCTTGATATAAAACATACAGAAAATCTTTTCTTGAATAGACATCTTTACCTTGGGCACAATGTTTTGCCCATTTCATACCACGTGTCATTCCCTTGAGTATCATTTCTTTGTTTGAATGCAAATGAAACAAAGAAAAAGGAATGAAACGAGGTCTGAATGCCGCAAAACAAACTTCCATCTAAGATCTATATCTACAAAGTGCATAAATTTCTGAATTTTTTTTTTTTTTACCGCAATTGACTCCGCAACTCCAATCGGCCAAAGATTTATTAAGGTACAAGTTATTTTTTAAACATATCGTTTATTTAATGCTCGTAATTGCAATTATATTATAAAATTGTGCATATAAATTTAACATAAATATAATTTTTGACCAGAAATTGAAATATGTTGCTGTGATAAAAATGGAAATTAAATTATGTGGTAGTTCGAGTGAAATTCCAATAAGCTGGTGTACGTAGGTCTGCAACTGTGATCACTTAATGCGCTTCTTTACTACGCGATGTTTTTGGAAACTTTTATCGCAATTTCCTAAAGTGTTGATGTAACAACGTGCGGGGCTACGACGGGGTTACCTTGTTATACGTCTACCAGTCTCTCTCTCATTCTATTACCACAGGTATATATACCTATTTGAAACCAGTTCTAACTAGCCAACTAATCCATTGCAAAATCGATGTGTCAAAAAAATTGATCGAATCACTTCACGTGAATGATAAGTGGTTTTCAAGATTTACCCTGGGAATCTCAGTTTGCATTTCCAGTTCTTCAAAAGGAAAGTGTTTGATCTGTTCTATTTCCTTCTCTGTCAGCGGTTCGCCCTTGTCTGCCGAGGCCACTTTGGATCTGCGTCGATGAAACCACCTGAGAAAAAGAGAAATAATTCCTGTGTTTTATCACTTATACCACCAGTTTATTCTTGGTTTGCAATCATTCCAAAGGGAGTAAAATATCAAAAGCAATGGCCGCCATGTTGGAAGATATAAGCAAAGAATTCACTGAAAATCATGTGCAAACGAAGAATTCAATAAACTCGGTATGAAGAGCATATGGATGTAGATGGTCAAAAGCACATATAGAAACCTGGATCACGTGATTATGTTTCGCCATCTTGGATGACAAACACAATGGAAGAAATCCATTGATGACGTCAAGAAAGAGAATTGACATTAAAAGAAACGGATCATGCAACCAATGAAGTTTGAGTTAGGACTGAATAAGCGCTCATGAAAAAGCTGTGTTCTTTTAATAAAATAAATAATACTAAGTAAGAGTTAGAGAATAAATGCATCATTGCGAGGAGCTTTAAATCCCATAAAGCACGAGTGTTTATTCTCTAACCGATTTAGAATATAGTCTTACTCACAAGACCATTGTTTGTATGCATTTGTTTAATTCCTACGTTTTTTTGTTCTTCTCCCAAGAGAAAATAAATCTAAATAATAAAAGTATTATACGACAATGTCATATTTTGTTAGCTTTGAAATAAAAGAAATGAAATGGCGTGTTCTGTTCATTACTGCGATTCCCAATATTCTGCGAACTCGGTAGTTGCGAGTTTCCCGTTGGAATTTGGTTTTTCGCTGGCGCCAGTCAAAAATATAAAAGGTACTATACTGACTGATTAGTTTTGATTGACGACAGTGAAAAACCAATTTCATAGCAAGCCGTTGAAATGTCTGAGTTCGCAGAATATTGAGAATCGCAGTAAGAATATGTGATGATCTGCTGTCCCCCGAGACTTAAGAATTTTAATCAAGAATTTGCATACCCAGTACGTTGTAACATGAAGAGACCATGACAAGCGGCTAAGGTTTCTGTCGACAAGCTTCATTATAATTTCAAGACAAAATTGTAAGTACCAGTTTTGAAAAAAAGAAAACACCACGCTATTTGAGTTTTGCTTAATTATAAAGCATGTCTGATAAAATGTTAATATATATTTATTTCGAATTACAGTTTGACTAGATGTAAGAGCGAATGAAAAAGACCGTAGTATGTCCATAACAGTGTCCAAAATTCTACTCCAATGCCATGTTTATACGCCGGTAAGAAACCAAAACTTATCTAAAATAGTAATACGTCGAAGAACGCGAATATTTGCCGCTTAAATGCTGAATATTGGTGTCCCAATTAGCTTGCACTGAGTGCAAGCTAGGAATTTCTGACACATTTATAAAGTTTATTATTAAGACGTGATCCAGAATCGACTCAAAGAAATCACAGAAATGCCTCCAAAAGTTGATATTTCGATCAGGGCGGAAAAGGGACGATGCAATTCGTTTCTTGTATAATTGAGCCAAATATCGTAAAAATTACATCGCTACATTTGACGAAGAGTATCTGTTTGTTTCGGTTTATTTGCAAAATACAAGTGTCAAAGAAATATATACACCTACTTGGAAAAAGGTTGTCATAGAAATTTGAAGATTCAAAGTTAGTAGTTCGTGATTTAGTAAATTCACCGATTCAGAATAAATTATCGCCGACGTCATTAGAGTCGACAAGCGCCTCTTGATATTCACGGTTTTGAATAGTAGAAGGCCTTATTAGTAAGACAATACTAGTGTATAACTTAGAGAATACTAATTAATAACCCCCTATTTTCCCTGTGCTTCAAGGTCCCTACCACTTGACACCTAAGTTTCTCTCTGGGATATAGAGCATTGAAATACTGATTGCTGATTGGTCGAGTGAGTATGACAATATTCTCAATAATACTAAAACCTCGGCGCTTTCCAATAGTCGGAACTGGCCGGACTGACCGGGCCATTCATTAAGAGAATTCCGTTATTAATCAGAAATTTCAATCCAGATCAAGCCGTTCTGAAATTGTATCCACTATTTCTTAAGCAAGCACATTACTTACCACAATGCCAAAATTATAAGTAACAGAAGTACAACCAATCCAATAGCAGACCCAATGATGATTGGCAGATAATCAGTCTCTTTTGGTCCTGGAGCTGGTTCCTTATAAGGTCGTACGTCGGTAATTTTCGTATTGAGGGATTTCCCAATATCGTTTTTACGAGCTTGAATGATCTTGACCAAAGTATCTCTGTGTATTGTAGTCTTCCCTGGCTGAGCAACACTAGGAGGGTAGTTGACGTAGAATGCTAAAGAATTTGGGTTATTTTTCGAGAAGTCAGGGACGAGATGAACTTGGTCAGCGGTGTACGTAATGACGCGGTTTTGATCCCTGCATAAAAAACAAAAATTGTAATTTGTTTACGTCAAAAAGTGTGCTCACTCCCCTTAATTATTAAACATTAATTTCGTCCAATATACTTTAAAATTTTGCATTTTTAAAACGTATAGTCTATGGAATAATATACTACAGAGACTATAATATGTTGTGTTATACACCACGAAGACCGCACCCAATCAGAAGTCAGAAGAGTTTATCTAGATCTTATAATCATTTTTTTTGATAAACGTCATGAAAATACATTATACTAATGACGTCATACAAAACGTCATTGTGACGTCATCTTGATCTTGAAACCTACCTTACGCCGCAGTCATTGTTTGCGCAGTACTCAGTCACAGCTTTTGCTACTGCTTCTTTGAACTTGTCTTCGGTTTCTTTATTCCACTGGAATATAAATGCAAAAATTAACTCTAAAAATCTAATATTGCATTGCTTATTTTAAGAAATAAGACTACTATTTCAAAACAAGACATGTTTCGGCAGTACGTTATTGCTTATTAATAACAAAATGTCACCTTTGAAAGGTCAAGATTTTCCAGTTTTATGATAACTGCGTTCTCTAATTCGTTGTCGGTTGGTGTTTTTGGTGTTGGTGCAGGAGGCGGAGTTGGTGTTGGCTCGTCTTTTCTCAGAGCTGAAAACAAAAAAGAAATAAACTATATTTAAACCCCACTTCCTCGGTAACACGTGCGGTATATGTAACTGGCTGCGCACTAATGCCAAGAAGAATATTTTTTTATATTACTTCTCTGCGCGTAAAGAATCTGTTGCGCGCTTTGTGTGAGCAGCATTCGCACTGCAGCGCGCATTACGACCTTGTTACCCGAATTAGCGCGCCTTAAAAAAGCACACAACAAATTTTCTTTGTTGCGCGAAGTAGAGGCGTTTTGTATTTTCACCGACAAACAATAGATGATGGACATGCAGTAGATTACAGTAGATGATAGGTCTAATAGATCAATTTTATAGGCTAACCTCTACACTTATTGTCAATCCAGTACAGTCCTGCTTCACATTCACATTTGTACGATCCTTCTGTGTTCATACATAACTGGGACGGGTCGCTGCAGTTGAACGTCCAACGCATGCATTCATTGATATCTGTACAACAATAACGTATTAGTCAAGAAATATTGTCAAGGACTTAATTAGAAGGGGTAAAGACCCCTTGCAGCACGTCCGCAGAGTGCAGCTCAATTTGGAGGACAAAACAACAGGTTCCAATTGTCAGGAGATTGAAAGATTGAAATTCTTATATTTTGTTCTCCAAATTGAGCTGCTTTGACGTCACATGCAAGGGGTCTATAGTTCCCTTGGCATGTGACATCATGAAGTCCCTAGCCTAGAGCCTTAAAAAGAGTGAAAATTATATCATTTAAAAAAGAAAATGTTTTCATGATCAACTCTCGGGAAAAGCAATTCTTTCAGTCAATATAGACTATCTGGACTAGAGCAACTTTGTTAAGAGATCTGAAGGCATAAAAAAGGAACTATGTATCAACGTCACGTGATTGTGCGAGGTTACCATATTTAGACATACAGGATGTGACATACCATTACACGTCACATTATCAGATGCGAGCTCAAATCCATCGAAACAGGAACAGCGGTAGCTTCCTATAGTGTTGTGACACTTCTGCTGGCATCGGTAGAGATTCTTGGCGCACTCGTCAATGTCTTTAAAAAGTATAAGAAAAAAATTTTTTTTTTGAATGCTGTTATAAGGGACAATTAGAACTGCGCATGACTCTTCCGTTCTTCTTCGAACATAAAACATTTGCAAACTTGCAGTTGTTCATCAACATGTACGCTAATTTTTTCTGGTATCTTTCGTGCCACTCTCGGACCCCAGAGCCCTTTCAATCATACTGCGCATGCTCGACTGAATGACGCTAGCAAACCCTAGCGAATTTCGTCGAGCATGCGCAGTAAGAAGGACAGGGCTCTGGGGTTTAGAGTGGAGCCGCGCCGTTTCACAGTTATACAAATCTAATCTATATTCGTCACGCAAAAGCCCTCCGTCAAACTATATAAAATTGGTTGTAGTGATTCAATAATCCATCGCACCTTTACAGGTCTTTGCGTCATCGGCTAGTTCGTAACCTTGGTTACATGCGCACTTTTCCACTTCATCTGCAACATAACACGTGTGTGCGCAGCCCTGGTTACTTGGACATGGAGTCTCAGCTGCAAACAGAAAATAAATTGCATTAAGAATTATATATTTGCCTTCCTGAAGTTAAAAAAGACACAGTAAATGGTGAAAGCTGTAAAAACCAGAGCAGTAGCAAAAAAAGTAACTAACTGTATCCGTAATGTTAACGTTGTAGCTACTTCAGTTGAAGTTCAGATGTTATCAATGGAGGTCGATAGTGCGTACTTCAACCCCTCTCTTCTTCAGTGCTCAGTTTTAAGGGCATTTAAAGTTAAAGCTACGCGGGTTAGAGATAAAATTTGGAAGCTTTGTATGAATATCAGGGCCGTAAGATGATATGATTGAAGGAATGTCATATCTTAATTTATAGACAGGTATAATATTGAGTTTGATATATATATATTCACTTACGTATACATTCCTTTTTATTGTCAGGATTAACCTCGAAATACTTGTTACAGGAACAAGTGTAGCTACCAGGAGGATCGTTTGTGCAGTTGTGCATACAGTCACTAACAGGATCACACTCGTTGATATCTACAGGAAAATACATAAGACATTTTGATAATCTATTCATGATATGGTCGTGTGATGATCAGTGATAGTAATGCTAGACTTATGACACGGTTTATAAGGTTCACAATATACTTCTTACCGTCGCAATTTTTCTTGTCCACTTTTAGTTTGTATCCATTCTTGCAGTCACACACGTACGAGCCTGGAGTGTTACCACATATCTGTTCACAGTCGTTGACTCCTGCGCACTCATCGACATCTACATTCAAAGGGAATTCAAATAGCATTAAATGTTTGCATCTTTTCCCCAAGTATCTTCACTGTTCTATTCATGTCATGTTTGCCCTACCTGTGCAGTTCGCACCATTTCCAGTATATCCACTAGGGCAAGGACCACACTTGTATCCACTCGTCATATTCGCTGGTGGTGGCAAATCTATACAATTAACTCCAGGATAGCAAGGATTTGAGTTAGCTTCACAAGCATCAATATCGGACTCACAGTACTGTCCAGTGTATCCATCCACGCATTGACAAGACATAATAAAGAACCTTGTTTTTCCTGGATCTGCAAGCGTCTGATTGGCTAGTTTGTCTGGTTTCTCACATGTTCCATTGTTGTGGCATGCGCAGATGTACACAGTGGGTTTAAAGACTGTAGAAGCGCCCTTGCTGTCTGCTGCTATGACTACAAGCTCAAACTGAAATGCAAAGTGTGTGTATTAGTACGTCATGAAGGGGAATTTGCAACAGCTGACTATTCTTCCGGAGTATTGTGCATAGCAGGAAGAAAGAAAAGAAAATCAGGAAAAATGAGGAAGAAAAAATGGAAGAAAATAGTACACAAGAAAGTAAAGGAGAAGAAGAAGAAAGAAGAAGAAAGAAGAACAAGAAGTCGAACAAGAAGAAAAAGAAGAAGGAAAAGAAGAAGAAGAAAGAAAAAATGAAATTACGTCTTTTGATCGCGAGCTTTTTTACGGATACTTTATGACCTACTTTTTCCATGGTGACTTTCCAAGTCAGAGACACATATGTTGGAGTGGTTTCCTGGCTAGTGCTATCAGGAAGACCGCTGACATTGAATGTGATGTCATCACCATCATCATCAGTAGCATTGATCAGAACGGTGACTGTTGTGTTGATATTTAAGTAGATCACTGAAGAGCTGTTTGAGAACTTGGGTGCCTCATTACCTGAAGAAACAATCACCAGTAATGTAAACCTCCATAAAAGTATTTTTCTGATTTTGGATTTGAGTTCGGTTTTGCTTGAGCATGCGCGTTTTGGCGCCAAACTTTCCCGCTAAATTCACATAAACTTCATCAGTATTAGCTAAATTATCTTCATAAAAATTACTTTTCCCGATAATTTGCTTGAAACCTCAAAGCGATGGTTCCAGGTTCCAGGTCGAGGCTGAAGATGAGCCCCCGCGTTTTGGCGCGAAACTTTCCCGCCAAATTCGCATAAACTATTGAATATTACTGATTTTCTTCCTTACTCATTTTGTTAGAGTCATTCACCAACTGTGATCCTATTTGACGTGTACTCAGGCCAACAGAAAGGTCTCTAGTCGAAGCTGCATCAAACAGACAGCTAATGTCACCATTACAAGCTGCTACTGCCTGCTGTCTGAGAGAATCGTTTCCCCATTTGATGTCTTCAATGAACATCGGTTTGAACGATGAGTTGACGAATGTAGACAAACTTTCGCCTGGCTTGTATGTGAATAATGAGGTATTGGAGTTCACTTGCCCTAAAACAGACAATAGTTTTTGTTCAATTTTGTATAAAAAAGCGGACAAAAAGATAGCTTTCTATCTGGAGAATGGAACTAGGTTTTTTCCTTCTCCATTCCCATAAAGCGTTTTGAATTTATTTTTTTAGAAAACTTACACGATAATCCAAAGTTATAGTGAATATCTCTGCTGGACATATCGTGAGGGAGTACTGTTCCATTAGGTAAAGTAAAATCATCCTCGGCATTTCCATTCCATGTTCCAAGAAGACCTTTCGTCTTGTTCTTGAATGAGTTTGGAGCAGCAGTGACGATGGAAAGCATGTTCTGTTTTTCGCATATTGTTACTGACATTCCTGACTGGAAGCTCATCTCGAAGCATTGTTTCTCAGGCTTTGATACCGCGACAGAACCGTTATTGAGATCAATAGATTCATTTGTCAGGCTTTTGAAGTCAAAAGGGTTTCCATCTACGAGAACTTCCATTGTTTCTTTGAATAAGTGTAAAAATATTAACATAAGTTGAACCGTTGAACGTCGCTCCAAATATTGTACCCTGCTGATGGGCGCTTAGTCCGAAAGCTCGGTTATAAATTCATAACTTTCAAGGTTGTTGAAACAATTGATATATTATAAGAAAAAAGCGGGTAGAAATAGATCAATCCTAAAAGAGCAGTGCTTTTCAGTTCGCGCGCGCATCCGAATTTGATCAATCAAAAGCAAATCTTAAAGGGGAGTGCGGTGATATATGCATCGATGATAAATTCTTGAGATCAAAATCTCTGAAGGCCGAGCTGGGAACATAAAGACACAATATTTACAGGGAGCAGTTTTCTCTGCAGCTTGTCTTGCAATGACTTTGCGACACAGGTTACAAGAGGGTTTTCACGGTGCAACGAAGACGCAATCGATGCCAAAAGTAGAAACGAATTTTGCTTTTCGTAACGATTGCTACAACTTGTCTCGCAACATTTTCCAAATTGCACTGTAGGTTACCAGCCGCAATGCTCCATGCAACTTGTGTCGCAACGCAACGTAATCGCGCCTTTAAAAAAAGTTTTTAACCCAATTTACCATTATCATATGGCAAGGTAACTTGAACTGCAACGGAATTATTCTCTTTGGCTACAGCTCCGCTGAACACAGTAGCATTGCCATCTCCCTTAGCGAGCCTTGTTCGAGCTTGCAGCTGAAAGTAACCATCTTTGGCATCCAGCATGACGTACTCTCCAAGACCGTTAAACGTGTAGTTTTGGCTGTCCAGTGTGACGAAGTGAGGATCACCCCAAAACCATGCTGTAAGTTAAAAGATTATAAAATTCGCATTTATTTACTATGGAGAGGTAACGTAAACGCTTTGCGTTCGTTACTAGAGTATTCTGAAATCTGGACAAGTTAATCGCCAGGTATTTTCGGGTCGAGTCACGTCAACTTGCTTTCAATCTTTGTTAAACTTTCAATATGAATTCATTTGGGTTCACTATAGAGGCTACGTATTCATTGTCAGCCCAGGGTTTGGGTTCGATGTATTTGCAAGATATCATATTATATCAATCTAGTTATGTTAACTTACTCCATCTTGGTGGGATGTAACGTGCACATGTGTCAGATGGACGTCTTTCTTGATACATCCAACAAAGGTTGCTGTAGACGCAACAGTGTTGGTACGCTCTGTAGTCATTCTGCACCCAATTATATTGATTCCACCGTTGGTGATATCTAAAAAATAAGATCAGGGGAATTTTTAGTTCACCTTAAAATACAAATTTTCTACAACTTTATTTGCTTAAAAAAATCATTCGAACTTTATCGAACCCAGAAACAACCTCTAGGATTATCTCATGCAGTCAGTTCACGGTTAATTTAAAGTTCGCATTGTTTTTACAGAGGGAGGAAAACCATGCAGAGAACCTGGAAAAAAAACCCTGCAATCAAGGAAGAGACCTAACAAATCTAACGCTCAAGGGATACCGAGTCCAGGAATCATACCCGAGATCTCAGAGGTGAGAGGCGACTTGCATTATACCACTACTGCACCCTTGATTCTCTAACTGCTTACTAACCTTTGAGGATTGCCTCCACTAGGAAATCCACGTGTCAACAGAGGAAACCACCACCACCAGCCCCACCACCATCCTCTTGTCCTAATGAACTCGTAACAGCACTTCTGTCCCCATCCGTACATAGAAGGGAACCGTGAAACAAGGCAGTAGACTGGCCATTTTCTTGAATCAAACCTGAATCTCCTGTCTCTCCGAGCCTGCCAGTACGTACAGGGACAGGGTTGCAATGCGTTGAGATAAAACTGCAACCCTGGAAAGCTCAGCTCCCAAATATCTTTTGCATACCACTTGGCGCACTTTACCATGGCATTCAATCCTCCTGGAGAGTCTTCTAGACGGATAAAGAGTCTACCGCGAATCCCACTTGAGGTTTGTCGGAAGTTCAAGTCGCCAGACGATTTGATGGCATTCAACCCTTCTATTTGATCAATATCTACGATGGGGACCCTGCCAGAGCTAGATAGAATCAAAATTGATGGTATATATTAAATGCAAATTCATAAACAGCAGAATTGCCTTACATAGGCCACGTTTGCTTGTGCTTTCTATTAACATCGCAATAGATGTTGATTAGTGCTTATTCATCCTATTTCTAGTTACAACAACTCCATGCCAAGTCATTTTATTTTCCGTTATCCACGTTTATGAAATGTTATCACGTGAAACTCGTTCTCAAATCCTTCTAATTGCAATTCCAACCAGTTTCATTCCAAACGTAATTATCGTATACACACCTCCCTACTTATGCTCTGATTAGTCAGAGAAATGTGCGCAGACTGCATGCATTGCAAAGAAGTGTAAGAAAACAGCATTGAAACTGAAAACTGCACCAATTTGTTTGTATGTACTATATTCTACGGCTAGTGCTTCTCTTCACACTTCTTTCGTGTTTTCGCGTCACTTCCTGCGTGCTGTATTACTGAACATAACACGCAAAAAGCTGTTTTATTTCTTGACTAGAACCGAGTGCAAATGTCAAACGTCACTATGTCAAGAAATCTGCTTGAACGTACCGTGGATGATTGTAATAGTTTCTTCTGATGTCTCCCGCGTTGATCCCAACCACTGGAAGCGCACGGTCATACCAGTATCGATAGTAATATCGACTATGAAAGAAAAAACATGTCAGTTAACCATCGCTAGTCATTATTTTAGGTTAATGCACAGTAGCGTGCCTCAAAAAAAGCGCATTTTCCACCTAAAAAAGATCTCATGATCACAATGAGTAGAGATGGTTTTTACTTCTTAAAACGCACGCGGAGTGGTCAAAGTAACGCCGGGACAGCATTTTTGCTTGCCAAATTGCAATGCAATGGTGCGCGTTTCTTGACTTTGTTGTCCATTTACCACACAAACATAACAAATATGGTTTCTCTTATTCTTATAATATTTCCTTACGTTTCATCAGGAACGGACCACTGGATGCCGTTTTGAGGATAGTTGTACAACACGAACGAGTACACACCATCTGTTATGAGCACTGCTTGGAATGTGTTGAACTGTGGATCCGACCAAAGGTATCAAAATGTCATCTCATTAATATTAATGTGAAATGAATGTCTCAGATCACATGCAAATTATAAGAGCATTGTGCTATGCTATATCTAATACCCAGCATCATAATATTTATGCAACACGTTCGGTGATTTTATATTAGCTGCTTGGAAGTGAAGAAGAATCATTGCCCTGCCTAATTTTTCTATCTCTAGCAAGTCTGCTCTAATTCCATCAAAGATCTTTGTGCTTTCTGAATTGCGATTTTTGCCTTAGCGGTTGTCATTATTGGGAAATGGACATTTTGCAATTGCTATCGCTTGGATGACAACACTACTACACCTCGCTCCTTCTTTCCCTCGCTCTTTCTCTCCCTCCCTCGTTAGCTCGCTCACTCGTCCATCTATAGAGACATCCATCCATCCATCCATCCATCCATCCACCCACCCACCCACCCACCCATTCTTTTCCTTCTATTTCTTTAAGTCTCACCTTGTCTCGCATAACCGTCCTCCACCTTGAATACCAGTGACGTAACCTAACCCACGTCACCACCAACACATATGTGGCTTTAGTAAATTCGTTTGGCAGCGGATTATTCCTGGTGTGCCTGTTCACATCGTTTGTAGCCCTTTGCAGTATTCTTTCTGTTGCAGGATTTCCATCGTATTCTCGGTATGCATGGTAGTACATCTGAGATATGTCGTTAGCAAAGGAGTCATAAACATCAACTAAAGACCAGTAAGGTGCAAGCATAGCGTATCTATCGAACCAGTAGTATTGACCAAAACTGTACGGCCACCGTCGGAACCAGGACGAATCGAAAGACATCAAACCATTTGGGCAGACCTGATATCGAGAAAGAAAACATATTAAACTGAGAACCGAATCAGTGTTTGTTTAGCAGTAGTGCACTTGCCTCGATCTAACCTCTGGGTTTCGATTCTTGAATCGACTTCGTATCACATGTGGTAGAGTTTGTTAGGTCTCTCCATTGATTGGAGGGTTTTCTTCATTAAATTGGGTTTTCAATTAAAGTGGAACGAATATGATACGAATATGATAACGAAATGAACGTAGTTAATGTTTTTGCATTTTTGACATCCTAATATCATTCACACTAATATTCTAAAGCTATTTTGTGGTACGATAAAGGGAACGTCCTCAAAACAAGTTCTATTTCTTGGATTTCTTTTCTCGCCATTATCCAAACGTGTCCCTTTGTGACGTTAGTTACTCAACATTGATAACCCTCATGGCTTGTTGTCATATATGAATATTCTGTAGTTGAGGTTTCTTTGTTGAAAATAATTTCAGGAAGACGCTATTTGGAGCAACGATGTAGCAATAAGTCCTAAACTTGGACACTAAAAGCAAAGCGTTGAGTGACTGACGTCACGGGTAGGAACCAGATGGATTAATGGCGGACGATATTCTTAGACAATTCAACTCAGAATTTTAGCTATGATTTTATAAATTATCATCGAAATAATCTCTTTAGGAAAAGGTTCAATTTTTATCGTCTTCCCACTTTAAGCTAAATTACAATTCTGTCTGTGAATTAGCCGTGCCCTTTCTTATTAGATCATCCCTGGGGTTTTTTCAGGGTTTGATGCAATTTGGTGGGTTTTTATTTTTTTATTACCGTAAAAGGAATATAATAGCAGAAAATAGAAGAGTACGCACTTTAAATGAGGCACTGATACAGCGTTTTTTTTTTTTACACTTACGTGAATATGATAATGTTTTCTTCCAAAAAAAGGAACTCCACGAAAATCAAGGTCAACTCGTGGGCAGGTCCACCAGTACCATCGGTTCCAGTTATACTTTGTATCAAATGCTTGTAGACCATAGGGATACATGACTCGATCCACTGGTGGTGCTATTAAAATATAAAGGTCATAAACTTTCAATGACTCAAGTCATGCTGTCAGGTACTATGCAACTTTATTTTCGCACTCGCACTATTTCATATATAAATTAGCAATACCAAACTTACTGGGAATGATTGTGGGTTGCACCGTGGTCGTAGTAGTTGTGGGTCGTTGCGTGGTTGCCCCACTGGTGGTAGGTGGCTGCGTGGTTGCCCCAGTGGTGGTAGGTGGCTGTGTTGTTGCCCCAGTGGTGGTAGGTGGCTGCGTTGTTGCCCCAGTGGTGGTAGGTGGCTGCGTTGTTGCCACAGTGGTGGTAGGCGGCTGCGTTGTTGCCCCAGTGGTGGTAGGTGGCTGCATTGTTGCCCCAGTGGTGGTAGGCGGCTGCGTTGTTGCCCCAGTGGTGGTAGGTGGCTGCATTGTTGCCCCAGTGGTGGTAGGTGGCTGCGTTGTTGCCCCAGTGGTGGTAGGTGGCTGCGTTGTTGCCCCAGTGGTGGTAGGCGGCTGCGTTGTTGCCCCAGTGGTGGTAGGTGGCTGCGTTGTTGCCCCAGTGGTGGTAGGTGGCTGCGTTGTTGCCCCAGTGGTGGTAGGTGGCTGCGTTGTTGCCCCAGTGGTGGTAGGTGGCTGCGTTGTTGCCCCAGTGGTGGTAGGTGGCTGCGTTGTTGCCCCAGTGGTGGTAGGTGGCTGCGTTGTTGCCCGAGTGGTGGTAGGTGGCTGCGTTGTTGCCCAAGTGGTGGTAGGTGGCTCCGTTGGTGCCCCAGTGGTGGTAGGTGGCTGCGTTGTTGCCCCAGTGGTGGTAGGTGGCTGCGTTGTTGCCCCAGTGGTGGTAGGTGGCTGCGTTGTTGCCCCAGTGGTGGTAGGTGGCTGGGTTGTTGCACCAGTGGTGGTAGGTGGCTGTGTTGTTGCCCCAGTGGTGGTAGGTTGCTGCGTTGTTGCCCCAGTGGTGGTAGGTGGCTGGGTTGTTGCACCAGTGGTGGTAGGTGGCTGCGTTGTTGCCCCAGTGGTGGTAGGTTGCTGCGTTGTTGCCCCAGTGGTGGTAGGCGGCCGCGTTGTTGCCCCAGTGGTGGTAGGTGGCTGCGTTGTTGCCCCAGTGGTGGTAGACGGCTGCGTTGTTGCCCCGGTGGTGGTAGGTGGCTGCGTTGTTGCCCGAGTGGTGGTAGGTGGCTGCGTTGTTGCCCAAGTGGTGGTAGGTGGCTCCGTTGTTGCCCCAGTGGTGGTAGGTGGCTGCGTTGTTGCCCCAGTGGTGGTAGGTGGCTGCGTTGTTGCCCCAGTGGTGGTAGGTGGCTGCGTTGTTGCCCCAGTGGTGGTAGGTTGCTGCGTTGTTGCCCCAGTGGTGGTAGGTTGCTGCGTTGTTGCCCCAGTGGTGGTAGGTGGCTGGGTTGTTGCACCAGTGGTGGTAGGTGGCTGCGTTGTTGCCCCAGTGGTGGTAGGTTGCTGCGTTGTTGCCCCAGTGGTGGTAGGTGGCTGGGTTGTTGCACCAGTGGTGGTAGGTAGCTGCGTTGTTGCCCCAGTGGTGGTAGGTTGCTGCGTTGTTGCCCCAGTGGTGGTAGGTGGCTGGGTTGTTGCCCCAGTGGTGGTAGGTGGCTGCACCGTGGTTGTGGCATTGGTGGCAGAACTTGCTGTAAAAAAATACTTTTTATATCAGTTTTGATGTCTTGCCGCGCTTCGGCTGAGTAGTTTCTGAATCTTTTCTGAGAAATGCAATGACGTCATCTAGTTAACCGGGGGGCGGCGAGACATGAAGTCGGGTCCGCAATATACACTTTTGTGTAATAATTTTTTTGATTTTTTCGAGTTCCATCGAGCGAAAGATTTATAAAAGGGACATTCTTGTCATGATTTTAGTTTAGAATTAAGGTTGTTTTACCTATTTTCTTCACGAATATTGAGATATTATTCGAACAAAACTTTTTAAAACTTTAATTACTTTAAAAGTGAAATACAAACTGAAGATGTGTACAAAAATGCTGCGCTCGTATTTCGTGTGAAATAAAATATGGACGTTTATGGACGTTTCCACCACTTAGCCGTTTCAGTTTCAACCTTTTGCCGGCAGTAAACAACTTATTCGTTTAATTATTATGTTGTTTTTGTGTTTTAATTAGGGATGTAAATATTTGTATGTCATCAAGCTGCTTGTTCTTTGTTTGTTGAATGTGTTTTTAAAAAAGGCCAAAAATATACTATAGGACTTATTAAATATAAATAAGATATTTATTACACATTTGGGCTAAGCTATAAAACAGGAGATATTTCAGAAAAACATGATATTCAAAATCTTTGAAGTGCATACTTCACACTGCAAGCCGCCGCCAACCAGGAAGTCTTAATTTTTAAAAACTTAAAGCTACGAATGATGTAAATATTCGTGTTAACTTGGTAGGTGGTCAAGCAGGTGAATAGAGTTAACCTACGCGAAAATATTTCAAGCAAGTATTTCGTAGTTTGAAGCTACTGTAAATACGTCTAAATAATGCAAAGACCGACGAAAATTTCAAATGTTATACTCATAAAATCATATCACTGTGCTTAGAGTAAGTCAGTGTCTAAAATAGAGAATAAAATCAGTAGAAAGAAATTCGAATCCTCTAGAATTTCAAAACTTTTAAAACTATCAGATATGAGTCAAAGGATTTTTTATAATAGTTTAGGAATCAATAATCATAATATTTAAAGGATTAATTTCATTAATTGTTATAATGTTACCTGTTGAACACAATGTCACCAGCATAAGGGCTAAAACCAGCGACTTCCAAGACATTTTCAGTATTTTCATATTATTAGTGGTTCATTTTTAGTTATTTATTTTTAGGTATATCTTATTTTTAAGTTAAAGCTATGCATATTTTATTCTATTCTTAACTGCATGTAAATATCTTAACATTAGTTTGTATTTGTATATACATTTGTATATACAATTCTAAGTAGTTTAGTGTATTGTATTTTATCTAGTGTAATGCGCATTTGATCATATTTCAAATGTTAAAATGCGCAATATAAGTATGAAATATTATCATTATTATTATTCATTCATTCATAACGGCCGTGCCATGAGCTGACCTGGGCGCTTTTGAATGATTCCAAGAAATGCTATTGCTGATATAGGTGATTTGAGTGTATTGTCTGAAGCATGACTGCTTTAGGCAACAATTGAATGATTTGTAATTTATTTGATACAACAATCACTAGAAACTTCCTATTTTCACATCTTATTCCATCGTATCCTGCAACACATGCACACGTGTACCCATCGACCAGATCTGTACAGGTTCCACCGTTAAGACATGGGTTGCTAGAGCACTCGTCGATGTCTGTAAACCAAAGGCTTCTATTGAACCACTAGTATTCTACTTAATACAAAAAAATACTACAAACGTACCGTTTTCACATCTTATTCCATTGTATCCTGAAACACATGCACACGCGTACCCATCGACCAGATCTGTACAGGTTCCACCGTTAACACATGGGTTGATAGAGCACTCGTCGATATTTGTAAACCAAAGGCTTCTATTGAACCACTAGTATTCTACTTAATACAAAAAAATACTACAAACGTACCGTTTTCACATCTTGTTCCATTGTATCCTGCAGCACATGCACACGAGTACCCATTGACCAGATCTGTACAGGTTCCACCATTAAGACATGGGTTGATAGAGCACTCGTCGATGTCTGTAAACCAAAGGCTTCTATTGAACCACTAGTATTCTACTTAATACAAAAAAATACTACAAACGTACCGTTTTCACATCTTGTTCCATTGTATCCTGCAACACATGCACACGCGTACCCATCGACCAGATCTGTACAGGTTCCACCGTTAACACATGGGTTGATAGAGCACTCGTCGATGTCTGTAAACCAAAGGCTTCTATTGAACCACTAGTATTCTAGTTAATACAAAAAAATACTACAAACGTACCGTTTTCACATCTTGTTCCATTGTATCCTGCAACACATGCACACGCGTACCCATCGACCAGATCTGTACAGGTTCCACCGTTAAGACATGGGTTGCTAGAGCACTCGTCGATGTCTGTAAACGAAAGGCTTCTATTGAACCACTTGTATTCTAATTATTACAAAAAATGACTAGAAACTTACTGTTTTCACATCTTATTCCATTGTATCCTGCATCACATGCACACGTGTACCCATTGACCTGATCTGTACAGGTTCCACCGTTAAGACATGGGTTGCTAGCACACTCGTTGGTATCTTTAAAAAAAATGTTAGTCATATTGAATGATGTGTAACTTATTTGATGCAACAACCACTGCAAACTTACTATTTTCACATGTTGTTCCATTGTATCCTGCAACACATGCACACGTGTACCCATCGACCAGATCTGTACAGGTTCCACCGTTAAGACATGGGTTGCTAGAGCACTCGTCGATGTCTGTAAACGAAAGGCTTCTATTGAACCACTTGTATTCTAATTAATACAAAAAATGACTAGAAACTTACTGTTTTCACATCTTATTCCATTGTATCCTGCATCACATGCACACGTGTACCCATTGACCTGATCTGTACAGGTTCCACCGTTAAGACATGGGTTGCTAGCACACTCGTTGGTATCTTTAAAAAAAATGTTAGTCATATTGAATGATGTGTAACTTATTTGATGCAACAACCACTGCAAACTTACTATTTTCACATGTTGTTCCATTGTATCCTGCAACACATGTACACGTGTACCCATCGACCAGATCTGTACAGGTTCCACCGTTAAGACATGGGTTGCTAGAGCACTCGTCGATGTCTGTAAACGAAAGGCTTCTATTGAACCACTTGTATTCTAATTAATACAAAAAATGACTAGAAACTTACTATTTTCACATCTTGTTCCACTGTATCCTGCAACACATGCACACGAGTACCCATCAACCAGATCTGTACAGGTTCCACCGTTAAGACATGGGTTGCTAGAGCACTCGTCGAGGTCTGTAAACGAAAGGCTTCTATTGAACCACTTGTATTCTAATTATTACAAAAAATGACTAGAAACTTACTGTTTTCACATCTTATTCCATTGTATCCTGCATCACATGCACACGTGTACCCATTAACCTGATCTGTACAGGTTCCACCGTTAAGACATGGGTTGCTAGCACACTCGTTGGTATCTGTAAAAAAAATGTTAGTCATATTGAATGATGTCTAACTTATTTGATGCAACAACCACTGCAAACTTACTATTTTCACATGTTGTTCCATTGTATCCTGCAACACATGCACACGTGTACCCATCGACCAGATCTGTACAGGTTCCACCGTTAAGACATGGGTTGCTAGAGCACTCGTCGATGTCTGTAAACGAAAGGCTTCTATTGAACCACTTGTATTCTAATTAATACAAAAAATGACTAGAAACTTACTATTTTCACATCTTATTCCATTGTATCCTGCATCACATGCACACGTGTACCCATTGACCTGATCTGTACAGGTTCCACCGTTAAGACATGGGTTGCTAGCACACTCGTTGGTATCTGTAAAAAAAAATGTTAGTCATATTGAATGATGTCTAACTTATTTGTTTCATCAATCACTAGAAACTTACTGTTTTCACATCTAATTCCATTGTATCCTGCAACACATACACACGTGTACCCATCAACCTGATCTGTACAGGTTCCACCGTTAAGACATGGGTTGCTATCACACTCGTTGGTATCTGTCAAAAAATGTTAGTCATATTGAATGATGTCTAACTTATTTGTTGCATGAATCACTAGAAACTTACTGTTTTCACATCTTATTCCATTGTATCCTGCAACACATGCACACGTGTACCCATTGACCTGATCTGTACAGGTTCCACCGTTAAGACATGGGTTGCTAGAGCACTCGTTGGTATCTGTAAAAAAATGTTAGTCATATTGAATGATGTCTAACTTATTTGTTTCATCAATCACTAGAAACTTACTGTTTTCACATCTTATTCCATTGTATCCTGCAACACATGCACACGTGTACCCATTGACCTGATCTGTACAGGTTCCACCGTTAAGACATGGGTTGCTAGCACACTCGTTGGTATCTGTAAAAAAAATGTTAGTCATATTGAATGATGTGTAACTTATTTGATGCAACAACCACTGCAAACTTACTATTTTCACATGTTGTTCCATTGTATCCTGCAACACATGCACACGTGTACCCATCGACTAGATCTGTACAGGTTCCACCGTTAAGACATGGGTTGCTAGAGCACTCGTCGATGTCTGTAAACGAAAGGCTTCTATTGAACCACTTGTATTCTAATTATTACAAAAAATGACTAGAAACTTACTGTTTTCACAGCTTATTCCATTGTATCCTGCATCACATGCACACGTGTACCCATTGACCTGATCTGTACAGGTTCCACCGTTAAGACATGGGTTGCTAGCACACTCGTTGGTATCTTTAAAAAAAATGTTAGTCATATTGAATGATGTGTAACTTATTTGATGCAACAACCACTGCAAACTTACTATTTTCACATGTTGTTCCATTGTATCCTGCAACACATGTACACGTGTACCCATCGACCAGATCTGTACAGGTTCCACCGTTAAGACATGGGTTGCTAGAGCACTCGTCGATGTCTGTAAACGAAAGGCTTCTATTGAACCACTTGTATTCTAATTAATACAAAAAATGACTAGAAACTTACTGTTTTCACATCTTATTCCATTGTATCCTGCATCACATGCACACGTGTACCCATTGACCTGATCTGTACAGGTTCCACCGTTAAGACATGGGTTGCTAGCACACTCGTTGGTATCTTTAAAAAAAATGTTAGTCATATTGAATGATGTGTAACTTATTTGATGCAACAACCACTGGAAACTTACTATTTTCACATGTTGTTCCATTGTATCCTGCAACACATGTACACGTGTACCCATCGACCAGATCTGTACAGGTTCCACCGTTAAGACATGGGTTGCTAGAGCACTCGTCGATGTCTGTAAACGAAAGGCTTCTATTGAACCACTTGTATTCTAATTAATACAAAAAATGACTAGAAACTTACTGTTTTCACATCTTATTCCATTGTATCCTGCATCACATGCACACGTGTACCCATTGACCTGATCTGTACAGGTTCCACCGTTAAGACATGGGTTGCTAGCACACTCGTTGGTATCTTTAAAAGAAATGTTAGTCATATTGAATGATGTTTAACTTATTTGATGCAACAACCACTGCAAACTTACTATTTTCACATGTTGTTCCATTGTATCCTGCAACACATGCACACGTGTACCCATCGACCAGATCTGTACAGGTTCCACCGTTAAGACATGGGTTGCTAGAGCACTCGTCGATGTCTGTAAACGAAAGGCTTCTATTGAACCACTTGTATTCTAATTAATACAAAAAATGACTAGAAACTTACTGTTTTCACATCTTATTCCATTGTATCCTGCATCACATGCACACGTGTACCCATTGACCTGATCTGTACAGGTTCCACCGTTAAGACATGGGTTGCTAGCACACTCGTTGGTATCTTTAAAAAAAATGTTAGTCATATTGAATGATGTGTAACTTATTTGATGCAACAACCACTGCAAACTTACTATTTTCACATGTTGTTCCATTGTATCCTGCAACACATGCACACGTGTACCCATCGACTAGATCTGTACAGGTTCCACCGTTAAGACATGGGTTGCTAGAGCACTCGTCGATGTCTGTAAACGAAAGGCTTCTATTGAACCACTTGTATTCTAATTATTACAAAAAATGACTAGAAACTTACTGTTTTCACAGCTTATTCCATTGTATCCTGCATCACATGCACACGTGTACCCATTGACCTGATCTGTACAGGTTCCACCGTTAAGACATGGGTTGCTAGCACACTCGTTGGTATCTTTAAAAAAAATGTTAGTCATATTGAATGATGTGTAACTTATTTGATGCAACAACCACTGCAAACTTACTATTTTCACATGTTGTTCCATTGTATCCTGCAACACATGTACACGTGTACCCATCGACCAGATCTGTACAGGTTCCACCGTTAAGACATGGGTTGCTAGAGCACTCGTCGATGTCTGTAAACGAAAGGCTTCTATTGAACCACTTGTATTCTAATTAATACAAAAAATGACTAGAAACTTACTGTTTTCACATCTTATTCCATTGTATCCTGCATCACATGCACACGTGTACCCATTGACCTGATCTGTACAGGTTCCACCGTTAAGACATGGGTTGCTAGCACACTCGTTGGTATCTTTAAAAAAAATGTTAGTCATATTGAATGATGTGTAACTTATTTGATGCAACAACCACTGGAAACTTACTATTTTCACATGTTGTTCCATTGTATCCTGCAACACATGTACACGTGTACCCATCGACCAGATCTGTACAGGTTCCACCGTTAAGACATGGGTTGCTAGAGCACTCGTCGATGTCTGTAAACGAAAGGCTTCTATTGAACCACTTGTATTCTAATTAATACAAAAAATGACTAGAAACTTACTGTTTTCACATCTTATTCCATTGTATCCTGCATCACATGCACACGTGTACCCATTGACCTGATCTGTACAGGTTCCACCGTTAAGACATGGGTTGCTAGCACACTCGTTGGTATCTTTAAAAAAAATGTTAGTCATATTGAATGATGTGTAACTTATTTGATGCAACAACCACTGCAAACTTACTATTTTCACATGTTGTTCCATTGTATCCTGCAACACATGCACACGTGTACCCATCGACCAGATCTGTACAGGTTCCACCGTTAAGACATGGGTTGCTAGAGCACTCGTCGATGTCTGTAAACGAAAGGCTTCTATTGAACCACTTGTATTCTAATTAATACAAAAAATGACTAGAAACTTACTGTTTTCACATCTTATTCCATTGTATCCTGCATCACATGCACACGTGTACCCATTGACCTGATCTGTACAGGTTCCACCGTTAAGACATGGGTTGCTAGCACACTCGTTGGTATCTTTAAAAAAAATGTTAGTCATATTGAATGATGTGTAACTTATTTGATGCAACAACCACTGGAAACTTACTATTTTCACATGTTGTTCCATTGTATCCTGCAACACATGTACACGTGTACCCATCGACCAGATCTGTACAGGTTCCACCGTTAAGACATGGGTTGCTAGAGCACTCGTCGATGTCTGTAAACGAAAGGCTTCTATTGAACCACTTGTATTCTAATTAATACAAAAAATGACTAGAAACTTACTGTTTTCACATCTTATTCCATTGTATCCTGCATCACATGCACACGTGTACCCATTGACCTGATCTGTACAGGTTCCACCGTTAAGACATGGGTTGCTAGCACACTCGTTGGTATCTTTAAAAAAAATGTTAGTCATATTGAATGATGTGTAACTTATTTGATGCAACAACCACTGCAAACTTACTATTTTCACATGTTGTTCCATTGTATCCTGCAACACATGCACACGTGTACCCATCGACCAGATCTGTACAGGTTCCACCGTTAAGACATGGGTTGCTAGAGCACTCGTCGATGTCTGTAAACGAAAGGCTTCTATTGAACCACTTGTATTCTAATTAATACAAAAAATGACTAGAAACTTACTGTTTTCACATCTTATTCCATTGTATCCTGCATCACATGCACACGTGTACCCATTGACCTGATCTGTACAGGTTCCACCGTTAAGACATGGGTTGCTAGCACACTCGTTGGTATCTGTAAAAAAAATGTTAGTCATATTGAATGATGTGTAACTTATTTGATGCAACAACCACTGCAAACTTACTATTTTCACATGTTGTTCCATTGTATCCTGCAACACATGCACACGTGTACCCATCGACCAGATCTGTACAGGTTCCACCGTTAAGACATGGGTTGCTAGAGCACTCGTCGATGTCTGTAAACGAAAGGCTTCTATTGAACCACTTGTATTCTAATTATTACAAAAAATGACTAGAAACTTACTGTTTTCACAGCTTATTCCATTGTATCCTGCATCACATGCACACGTGTACCCATTGACCTGATCTGTACAGGTTCCACCGTTAAGACATGGGTTGCTAGCACACTCGTTGGTATCTGTAAAAAAAATGTTAGTCATATTGAATGATGTGTAACTTATTTGATGCAACAACCACTGCAAACTTACTATTTTCACATGTTGTTCCATTGTATCCTGCAACACATGCACACGTGTACCCATCGACCAGATCTGTACAGGTTCCACCGTTAAGACATGGGTTGCTAGAGCACTCGTCGATGTCTGTAAACGAAAGGCTTCTATTGAACCACTTGTATTCTAATTATTACAAAAAATGACTAGAAACTTACTGTTTTCACATCTTATTCCATTGTATCCTGCATCACATGCACACGTGTACCCATTGACCTGATCTGTACAGGTTCCACCGTTAAGACATGGGTTGCTAGCACACCCGTTGGTATCTTTAAAAAAAATGTTAGTCATATTGAATGATGTGTAACTTATTTGATGCAACAACCACTGCAAACTTACTATTTTCACATGTTGTTCCATTGTATCCTGCAACACATGTACACGTGTACCCATCGACCAGATCTGTACAGGTTCCACCGTTAAGACATGGGTTGCTAGAGCACTCGTCGATGTCTGTAAACGAAAGGCTTCTATTGAACCACTTGTATTCTAATTAATACAAAAAATGACTAGAAACTTACTGTTTTCACATCTTATTCCATTGTATCCTGCATCACATGCACACGTGTACCCATTGACCTGATCTGTACAGGTTCCACCGTTAAGACATGGGTTGCTAGCACACTCGTTGGTATCTGTAAAAAAAATGTTAGTCATATTGAATGATGTGTAACTTATTTGATGCAACAACCACTGCAAACTTACTATTTTCACATGTTGTTCCATTGTATCCTGCAACACATGCACACGTGTACCCATCGACCAGATCTGTACAGGTTCCACCGTTAAGACATGGGTTGCTAGAGCACTCGTCGATGTCTGTAAACGAAAGGCTTCTATTGAACCACTTGTATTCTAATTATTACAAAAAATGACTAGAAACTTACTGTTTTCACATCTTATTCCATTGTATCCTGCATCACATGCACACGTGTACCCATCGACCTGATCTGTACAGGTTCCACCGTTAAGACATGGGTTGCTAGCACACTCGTTGGTATCTGTAAAAAAATGTTAGTCATATTGAATGATGTTTAACTTATTTGATGCAACAACCACTGCAAACCTACTATTTTCACATGTTGTTCCATTGTATCCTGCAACACATGCACACAAGTACCCATCGACCTGATCTGTACAGGTTCCACCGTTAAGACATGGGTTGCTAGAGCACTCGTCGATGTCTGTAAACCAAAGGCTTCTATTGAACCACTAGTATTCTACTTAATACAAAAGAATACTACAAACTTACTGTTTCCACATCTTATTCCATTGTATCCTGCAGCACATGCACACGTGTACCCATCGACCAGATCTGTACAGGTTCCACCGTTAAGACATGGGTTGCTAGAGCACTCGTCGATGTCTGTAAACGAATGGCTTCTATTGAACCACTTGTATTCTAATTAATACAAAAAATGACTAGAAACTTACTGTTTTCACATCTTATTCCATTGTATCCTGCAACACATGCACATGTGTACCCATCGACCTGATCTGTACAGGTTCCACCGTTAAGACATGGGTTGCTAGCACACTCGTTGGTATCTGTAAAAAAAATGTTAGTCATATTGAATGATGTGACTTATTTGATGCAACAACCACTGCAAACTTACTATTTTCACATGTTGTTCCATTGTATCCTGCAACACATGCACACGTGTACCCATCGACCAGATCTGTACAGGTTCCACCGTTAAGACATGGGTTGCTAGAGCACTCGTCGATGTCTGTAAACGAAAGGCTTCTATGGAACCACTTGTATTCTAATTAATACAAAAAATGACTAGAAACTTACTGTTTTCACATCTTATTCCATTGTATCCTGCATCACATGCACACGTGTACCCATTGACCTGATCTGTACAGGTTCCACCGTTAAGACATGGGTTGCTAGCACACTCGTTGGTATCTGTAAAAAAAATGTGAGTCATATTGAATGATGTGTAACTTATTTGATGCAACAACCACTGCAAACTTACTATTTTCACATGTTGTTCCATTGTATCCTGCAACACATGCACACTTGTACCCATCGACCAGATCTGTACAGGTTCCACCGTTAAGACATGGGTTGCTAGAGCACTCGTCGATGTCTGTAAACGAAAGGCTTCTATTGAACCACTTGTATTCTAATTAATACAAAAAATGACTAGAAACTTACTGTTTTCACATCTTATTCCATTGTATCCTGCAACACATGCACACGTGTACCCATCGACCTGATCTGTACAGATTCCACCGTTAAGACATGGGTTGCTAGAGCACTCGTCGATGTCTGTAAACCAAAGGCTTCTATTGAACCACTAGTATTCTACTTAATACAAAAAAATACTACAAACGTACCGTTTCCACATCTTATTCCATTGTATCCTGCATCACATGCACACGAGTACCCATTGACCAGATCTGTACAGGTTCCACCGTTAAGACATGGGTTGCTAGAACACTCGTCGATGTCTGTAAACCAAAGGCTTCTATTGAACCACTAGTATTCTACTTAATACAAAAAAATACTACAAACGTACCGTTTCCACATCTTATTCCATTGTATCCTGCATCACATGCACACGAGTACCCATTGACCAGATCTGTACAGGTTCCACCGTTAAGACATGGGTTGCTATCACACTCGTTGGTATCTGTAAAATAGTACTAGTCATATTGAATGATGTGTAATTTATTTGATGCAACAATCACTAGAAACTTACTGTTTTCACATCTTATTCCATTGTATCCTGCAACACATGCACATGTGTACCCATCGACCTGATCTGTACAGGTTCCACCGTTAAGACATGGGTTGCTAGCACACTCGTTGGTATCTGTAAAAAAAATGTTAGTCATATTGAATGATGTGACTTATTTGATGCAACAACCACTGCAAACTTACTATTTTCACATGTTGTTCCATCGTATCCTGCAACACATGCACACGTGTACCCATCGACCAGATCTGTACAGGTTCCACCGTTAAGACATGGGTTGCTAGAGCACTCGTCGATGTCTGTAAACGAAAGGCTTCTATGGAACCACTTGTATTCTAATTAATACAAAAAATGACTAGAAACTTACTGTTTTCACATCTTATTCCATTGTATCCTGCATCACATGCACACGTGTACCCATTGACCTGATCTGTACAGGTTCCACCGTTAAGACATGGGTTGCTAGCACACTCGTTGGTATCTGTAAAAAAAATGTTAGTCATATTGAATGATGTCTAACTTATTTGATGCAACAACCACTGCAAACTTACTATTTTCACATGTTGTTCCATTGTATCCTGCAACACATGCACACGTGTACCCATCGACCAGATCTGTACAGGTTCCACCGTTAAGACATGGGTTGCTAGAGCACTCGTCGATGTCTGTAAACGAAAGGCTTCTATGGAACCACTTGTATTCTAATTAATACAAAAAATGACTAGAAACTTACTGTTTTCACATCTTATTCCATTGTATCCTGCATCACATGCACACGTGTACCCATTGACCTGATCTGTACAGATTCCACCGTTAAGACATGGGTTGCTAGAGCACTCGTCGATGTCTGTAATCCAAAGGCTTCTATTGAACCACTAGTATTCTACTTAATACAAAAAAATACTACAAACGTACCGTTTCCACATCTTATTCCATTGTATCCTGCATCACATGCACACGAGTACCCATTGACCAGATCTGTACAGGTTCCACCGTTAAGACATGGGTTGCTAGAACACTCGTCGATGTCTGTAAACCAAAGGCTTCTATTGAACCACTAGTATTCTACTTAATACAAAAAAATACTACAAACGTACCGTTTCCACATCTTATTCCATTGTATCCTGCATCACATGCACACGAGTACCCATTGACCAGATCTGTACAGGTTCCACCGTTAAGACAGGGGTTGCTATCACACTCGTTGGTATCTGTAAAATAGTACTAGTCATATTGAATGATGTGTAATTTATTTGATGCAACAATCACTAGAAACTTACTGTTTTCACATCTTATTCCATTGTATCCTGCAACACATGCACACGTATACCCATTGACCTGATCTGTACAGGTTCCACCGTTAAGACATGGGTTGCTATCACACTCGTTGGTATCTGTAAAAAAATGTTAGTCATATTGAATGATGTCTAACTTCTTTGTTTCATCAATCACTAGAAACTTACTGTTTTCACATCTTATTCCATTGTATCCTGCAACACATGCACACGTGTACCCATCGACCTGATCTGTACAGATTCCACCGTTAAGACATGGGTTGCTAGAGCACTCGTCGATGTCTGTAAACCAAAGGCTTCTATTGAACCACTAGTATTCTACTTAATACAAAAAAATACTACAAACGTACCGTTTCCACATCTTATTCCATTGTATCCTGCATCACATGCACACGAGTACCCATTGACCAGATCTGTACAGGTTCCACCGTTAAGACATGGGTTGCTAGAACACTCGTCGATGTCTGTAAACCAAAGGCTTCTATTGAACCACTAGTATTCTACTTAATACAAAAAAATACTACAAACGTACCGTTTCCACATCTTATTCCATTGTATCCTGCATCACATGCACACGAGTACCCATTGACCAGATCTGTACAGGTTCCACCGTTAAGACAGGGGTTGCTATCACACTCGTTGGTATCTGTAAAATAGTACTAGTCATATTGAATGATGTGTAATTTATTTGATGCAACAATCACTAGAAACTTACTGTTTTCACATCTTATTCCATTGTATCCTGCAACACATGCACACGTATACCCATTGACCTGATCTGTACAGGTTCCACCGTTAAGACATGGGTTGCTATCACACTCGTTGGTATCTGTGAAGAAATGTTAGTCATATTGAATGATGTCTAACTTATTTGTTTCATCAATCACTAGAAACTTACTGTTTTCACATCTTATTCCATTGTATCCTGCAACACATGCACATGTGTACCCATCGACCTGATCTGTACAGGTTCCACCGTTAAGACATGGGTTGCTATCACACTCGTTGGTATCTGTAAAAAAATGTTAGTCATATTGAATGATGTCTAACTTCTTTGTTTCATCAATCACTAGAAACTTACTGTTTTCACATCTTATTCCATTGTATCCTGCAACACATGCACACGTGTACCCATCGACCTGATCTGTACAGATTCCACCGTTAAGACATGGGTTGCTAGAGCACTCGTCGATGTCTGTAAACCAAAGGCTTCTATTGAACCACTAGTATTCTACTTAATACAAAAAAATACTACAAACGTACCGTTTCCACATCTTATTCCATTGTATCCTGCATCACATGCACACGAGTACCCATTGACCAGATCTGTACAGGTTCCACCGTTAAGACATGGGTTGCTAGAACACTCGTCGATGTCTGTAAACCAAAGGCTTCTATTGAACCACTAGTATTCTACTTAATACAAAAAAATACTACAAACGTACCGTTTCCACATCTTAATCCATTGTATCCTGCATCACATGCACACGAGTACCCATTGACCAGATCTGTACAGTTTCCACCGTTAAGACATGGGTTGCTATCACACTCGTTGGTATCTGTAAAATAGTACTAGTCATATTGAATGATGTGTAATTTATTTGATGCAACAATCACTAGAAACTTACTGTTTTCACATCTTATTCCATTGTATCCTGCAACACATGCACACGTATACCCATCGACCTGATCTGTACAGGTTCCACCGTTAACACATGGGTTGCTATCACACTCGTTGGTATCTGTGAAGAAATGTTAGTCATATTGAATGATGTCTAACTTCTTTGTTTCATCAATCACTAGAAACTTACTGTTTTCACATCTTATTCCATTGTATCCTGCAACACATGCACACGAGTACCCATTGACCAGATCTGTACAGGTTCCACCGTTAAAACATGGGTTGCCAGAGCACTCGTCGATGTCTGTAAACGAAAGGCTTCTATTGAACCACTTGTATTCTAATTAATACAAAAAATGACTAGAAACTTACTGTTTTCACATCTTATTCCATTGTATCCTGCAACACATGCACACGTGTACCCATCGACCTGATCTGTACAGGTTCCACCGTTAAGACATGGGTTGCTAGAGCACTCGTCGATGTCTGTAAACCAAAGGCTTCTATTGAACCACTAGTATTCTACTTAATACAAAAAAATACTACAAACGTACCGTTTCCACATCTTATTCCATTGTATCCTGCAACACATGCACACGTGTACCCATCGACCTGATCTGTACAGATTCCACCGTTAAGACATGGGTTGCTAGAGCACTCGTCGATGTCTGTAAACCAAAGGCTTCTATTGAACCACTAGTATTCTACTTAATACAAAAAAATACTACAAACGTACCGTTTCCACATCTTATTCCATTGTATCCTGCATCACATGCACACGAGTACCCATTGACCAGATCTGTACAGGTTCCACCGTTAAGACATGGGTTGCTAGAACACTCGTCGATGTCTGTAAACCAAAGGCTTCTATTGAACCACTAGTATTCTACTTAATACAAAAAAATACTACAAACGTACCGTTTCCACATCTTATTCCATTGTATCCTGCATCACATGCACACGAGTACCCATTGACCAGATCTGTACAGGTTCCACCGTTAAGACATGGGTTGCTATCACACTCGTTGGTATCTGTAAAATAGTACTAGTCATATTGAATGATGTGTAATTTATTTGATGCAACAATCACTAGAAACTTACTGTTTTCACATCTTATTCCATTGTATCCTGCAACACATGCACACGTATACCCATTGACCTGATCTGTACAGGTTCCACCGTTAAGACATGGGTTGCTATCACACTCGTTGGTATCTGTGAAGAAATGTTAGTCATATTGAATGATGTCTAACTTCTTTGTTTCATCAATCACTAAAAACTTACTGTTTTCACATCTTATTCCATTGTATCCTGCAACACATGCACACGAGTACCCATTGACCTGATCTGTACAGATTCCACCGTTAAGACATGGGTTGCTAGAGCACTCGTCGATGTCTGTAAACCAAAGGCTTCTATTGAACCACTAGTATTCTACTTAATACAAAAAAATACTACAAACGTACCGTTTCCACATCTTATTCCATTGTATCCTGCATCACATGCACACGAGTACCCATTGACCAGATCTGTACAGGTTCCACCGTTAAGACATGGGTTGCTATCACACTCGTTGGTATCTGTAAAATAGTACTAGTCATATTGAATGATGTGTAATTTATTTGATGCAACAATCACTAGAAACTTACTGTTTTCACATCTTATTCCATTGTATCCTGCAACACATGCACACGTATACCCATTGACCTGATCTGTACAGGTTCCACCGTTAAGACATGGGTTGCTATCACACTCGTTGGTATCTGTGAAGAAATGTTAGTCATATTGAATGATGTCTAACTTCTTTGTTTCATCAATCACTAAAAACTTACTGTTTTCACATCTTATTCCATTGTATCCTGCAACACATGCACACGAGTACCCATTGACCTGATCTGTACAGATTCCACCGTTAAGACATGGGTTGCTAGAGCACTCGTCGATGTCTGTAAACCAAAGGCTTCTATTGAACCACTAGTATTCTACTTAATACAAAAAAATACTACAAACGTACCGTTTCCACATCTTATTCCATTGTATCCTGCATCACATGCACACGAGTACCCATTGACCAGATCTGTACAGGTTCCACCGTTAAGACATGGGTTGCTAGAACACTCGTCGATGTCTGTAAACCAAAGGCTTCTATTGAACCACTAGTATTCTACTTAATACAAAAAAATACTACAAACGTACCGTTTCCACATCTTATTCCATTGTATCCTGCATCACATGCACACGAGTACCCATTGACCAGATCTGTACAGTTTCCACCGTTAAGACATGGGTTGCTATCACACTCGTTGGTATCTGTAAAATAGTACTAGTCATATTGAATGATGTGTAATTTATTTGATGCAACAATCACTAGAAACTTACTGTTTTCACATCTTATTCCATTGTATCCTGCAACACATGCACACGTATACCCATCGACCTGATCTGTACAGGTTCCACCGTTAACACATGGGTTGCTAGCACACTCGTTGGTATCTGTGAAGAAATGTTAGTCATATTGAATGATGTCTAACTTCTTTGTTTCATCAATCACTAGAAACTTACTGTTTTCACATCTTATTCCATTGTATCCTGCAACACATGCACACGAGTACCCATTGACCAGATCTGTACAGGTTCCACCGTTAAAACATGGGTTGCCAGAGCACTCGTCGATGTCTGTAAACGAAAGGCTTCTATTGAACCACTTGTATTCTAATTAATACAAAAAATGACTAGAAACTTACTGTTTTCACATCTTATTCCATTGTATCCTGCAACACATGCACACGTGTACCCATCGACCTGATCTGTACAGGTTCCACCGTTAAGACATGGGTTGCTAGAGCACTCGTCGATGTCTGTAAACCAAAGGCTTCTATTGAACCACTAGTATTCTACTTAATACAAAAAAATACTACAAACGTACCGTTTCCACATCTTATTCCATTGTATCCTGCATCACATGCACACGAGTACCCATTGACCAGATCTGTACAGGTTCCACCGTTAAGACATGGGTTGCTAGAACACTCGTTGGTATCTGTAAAAAAATGTTTGTCATATTGAATAATGTGTAATTTATTTGATGTAACAATCACTAGGAACTTACTGTTTTCACATCTTATTCCATTGTATCCTGCAACACATGCACACGAGTACCCATTGACCTGATCTGTACAGGTTCCACCGTTAAGACATGGGTTGCTAGAGCACTCGTCGATGTCTGTAAAAAAATGGTTTCTTATTAAATTACATATGTTCGGTTCATCACATGTACAATAATTTCTGAAACTTTCTGATTTCACATCTGGTTCCATTGTATTCTGCAACACATGTACAGTTATATCCATCTACCTTATCTGTGCAAGTTCCATCATTAACACATGGATCACTAGAATAGTTTTAGGATTGAGGGAGGTTTCACCCAACACTTGAACTTGACATTCAGTGATCATTTTATCTCAGAAATCTTGTGTTTTTGATGTTTTTTTTCGTTTTATTTTCAGCTTAACCTTCTTTGCTTATATTGTTTGAGTTTAATTTTCTTTCTAATTGACTTCGTTTTACTGATACAGTATTTACCGTGAATTACGGATGCTTTATAAATTACGCGAAATCTTTTTTAAATTATGTATTTTTTTTAAATAGTGCGCAAATCTTCTAACTTTACGAATATTTACGTTTGAAATAAAAAATTGTAAACATGAACGTTCCTGCTGTTGGCACTATGCTACTTTCAGTTTGCACCTGCACTACGGCAATTATATTAAAATATTTCTTAATTATTAGCTGTTTCCATATCGAGCAACATAGAATTGTTTCTATTTAGGGAAACGTTCTAACACTTGGTCAACAAGCTTTTCTTACGCTACTCGGCTTCCATGAAATGGGGTTGTATTTTCTGGGAGCACGCTTGTACTCAATCCCTTGCTCGATATGGAAACGGCTTACACAGTGTCAATACTATACTTACTGGAAACGTTTGTGGTTGGTTGCACCGTGGTTGTGACATTGGTGGAAGACACTGAACCTGTTGTAAGAAAATACTGATTTATCATATCAAGAATATACATATGCATAAACTTTTCAAAATTTCAAATTTTATCGATTCCCAGAAACATCCTCTAGGATTGAGTGTTAGGTTTTGGGGAGGAAGGAAAACCGGAGATCCGGAGAAAAGCTCTCGGATAAAGTGAGCAACCTAACATACTCTACTCACATATGATAAACTTTCGAAGCTGCATCTATAAACAGTTTATGATGATCAAATTAAACAAGACCCTGCGGGCAGGGTAGACTGGGTTACCTGGACCGGGTGAGACCAGGGACAGGGGCAGGGGGAGGGGTCCTAGGGTGCCCTTGACCCACCCTTTGTGGAAAAAGAGTGATCAATTATAAAATAAGCTGACTGTAATTTGGTTTTTAATGTTTCTGATGTATCGTACTGTCGAGGCCCTCGTTTTCTTTTTTCGTCGTTTTTCAAAAGACAGTGAGAGACTGCCTACTATAAATGTACAGTGAAAGCCATTTTGGAAAAAAAAGTTAAATCAAAAACTAAATCATCGAAAATACCCATTTTGGTGAAGTCCAACTTCCATATCCTTAATTCCGATTCCAGTCCGAGTTTTATCATACGTAATTAAGTCGCAGACGGAAAGTCGGCAAAGCGAGCTGACGGAGACATGTTTGCTTGAGGTCAGCATTATTTGTTTACCACATGAATCCTTCGTTTAGAACGGTAAGACGAGCAAATAATTGCTCAAAACTACCCTCAGAATTGCTTTACATCTTACAATTTTCTATTTTCGTATATATTTGTAAATCAATCGACAGTTCGTAAATGTTTAACGAGTGAGTCGCGAGTTGAATGACTTTTATATAAGAGATCGATCTGAGAGTCAAAATCCATGCGTTCGATTTAACAATATTTCTCATTACTCTTCAGTTCTTAATATCAAAATGAAAGCCCAAATAAACTTCGTTGTACCTCATGTTTATTTGTAGTAGTCTTGTTGAGTCAACCATTAAATATAGCATCCGAGAATCGGGTCGGTAAAACTCGAATGAAGTCAGGACGTCCCATCGGTTTGAGTTAGCTTGGAGCGCGTAGAAATTCTTTAATACAAGAATTAAATATCGGCCACGGCTAGCTTTTACCTTTTGTACTGGTACTACAGATAATACTGCTTTAGATAGCTGAGTCAAAGCACGAGTAGTTAATCAAAGTTAGCGGAGTTGCCGTGAGCAATGCAAATTCTTAAGATTAGAATTATCCTTGTTTACGAATAAATTAAAATTTCTGACTCGGCTCACTCTTTAATTACAGCAGTCAACGAAATAGAGCATGCGTAGACATTAATTTATGTCACGTGATACGCTAGCTCCGCCCTCTCTTAATTAGTTGGCAACGTAGTGACATTGATTGACAGTTGGCACATGCTAATTGTTGGACTATAGACAGGAACCCTGTATCAGATGCCCACTAAGGACTGTTGGGTAAGGCCGCAATGACCCTCTGGGTAGTATTGCGCAACTTTGCCATTTTGTCGCGAAGGAATCAGAAAGAAAAAAAAACGAAGGTATTTTATGACTGGTTTACCACAGGTAACCCAGTAATAATAAATTCACCTAAAATCAAATGCAATTGAAACTCGACGGAGCGTGCTAATAACAGTGAGGATCACTAGACAGAGATTGAACTGATAATCGTATTAGCCAATCAGATCATCACGTTCTCACGGCCATTTAGCATTAATTAGGTAAACACGAACAGCAGAACACGAAACCTCATCGAAATTGAGTGTCATTTCTGTTGAAAACGCAGTTATGAAAGGTTTACTTATCCCAAGTTGATATAGGAAATATTTTCTGTCCTCCTGTCTTCGAAGAATGGCCCAAATTTCAAACGATAATATAGTAAATTCTAGACCAAAACTTTGTAAAAATACCAGTAGCGAATTCTTAAAGCTGATTGGCCCAGACAGTGTTTGTTGGAATGTATGTCATTGTTTTTAGGTGTTATCTGATTGGTTAGTTATTTCGTAATCACTCAGAATTTAGGTTTAGTGGAAATCAACGATTCTTGTTTATCGCCGCTATCTTAAAGTTAATTTCTTTAAATTTTACATTTTTATAAACTTCAATCTAAGTGAAATATTTTCTGTGAATTTCAAAATAATCGAACTAAAGAAAGTTAGTTTAACGGCCGTTCAAAGATGTTCGGTACGCTTGTTTGAAACAGGAAGGAAACACCTTAATAAATCCCACAATGCTTTATTTTCCGCGTTTGACGTCAAATTTATTCTTTTGAATTTTTCCTTTTTTTATGAAATTGAAAAGAAAAAATTTGATGTCAAACGCGGAAAATAAAGCATCGTATGATTTATTAAAAAAGCTTATATACACTTCTAATAAACCGCAAATAAACTTTTTCAATTTATTCGACTTCCATGGAGTAAATCATTTGTTTTAAAAACATTGTAGCTCTTTCGTATTACATTGGATCGAACTGAAACTTGGATTATGATAAATGACAATACGATCTAAAAACCTGTGTCTCAGTTTTATTAAATGTTTTTTCATTCAAAAGATATTGTCTATTTTGCAATCATAACCACCGAAATTTCAAACTTCCAGATTTAACGCGTATCATTGCGCACGATCTAAAAACAATATCAATAATCTGAGACACCGTTTTGAAGCTCATCGTCGAATGAAGTGAGGTAGAATTTATAAATAGATATTCGAAAACTACATTTATTTAGCTTTCAGAAAACGTATACTTTTATGGCAAAATATTGTAAAGTCCGTGCGAAATTTGAGGTAGCGCGTATAGGGGTCCAAATCATATCCTGTTACCTTAAGCTACTTGCTTTGTTTGTTGAATGTTTTTTTTTTTTCGAAAAATACCACAAAAAAAACCTATAGGAGTTATTAAATATAAATAAGATATTTATTACACATTTGGGCTGAGCTATAAAACAGGCGATATTTCAGAAAAACATGATATTTAAAATCTTTGACTAAAGTGCATACTTCACTGCAAGCCGCCATCACCCAGGAAATCTTAATTTAAACTTAGAGCTACGAATGATGTAAATATTCGTGTTAACTTGGTAGGTGGTCAAACAGGTGAATAGAATTAACCTACACGAAAATATTTCAAGCAAGTATTTCGAAGTTTGAAGCTACTGTAAATACGTCTAAATAATGCAAAGACCGACGAAAATTTCAAATGTTATACTCATAAAATCATATCACTGTGCTTAGAGTAAGTCAGTGTCTAAAATAGAGAATAAAATCAGTAGAAAGAAATTCGAATCCTCTAGAATTTCAAAACTTTTAAAACTATCAGATATGAGTCAAAGGATTTTTTATAATAGTTTAGGAATCAATAATCATAATATTTAAAGGATTAATTTCATTAATTGTTATAATGTTACCTGTTGAACACAATGTCACCAGCATCACGGCTAAAACCAGCGACTTCCAAGACATTTTCAGTATTTTCATATTATTAGTGGTTCATTCATAACGGCCGTGCCATGAGCTGACCTGGACGCTTTTGAATGATTCCAAGAAATGCTATTGCTGATATAGGTGATTTGAGTGGGTGTATTGTCTGAAGCATGACTGCTTTAGGCAATAATTACGATGCAAAAAGCTTCAACAAGCCAAAACAAATCATTTTATACAGGACGGGGGAAAATATACCCTTACTGATATGGTTTCAACATTCTAAACGATTGTTTAAAAAACTTTTTTAAACTTTTGAGATGTTTAAATACATTTGAATAATTCGAAATCAATATCATGTATATTTTGTTTCTTCTTCCTTTCGCCTTCAACCGAAACTTTATTTAAAAATTCTTACAACTCATATTAACTTTGAAACACAATTTCAAACCTGTAAACTCCATATGGGGAAGAAAAAGAAAATGTTTTTCTTCTTTAAACTGCTATCAAATATCAAGACTGTAAACATATACGGTTCTCTGTAAATTGATACCGATGACTACGGTAACAACATAATTTCCGAGAATAGCCAGACACATCTTATTTAGATGAACATGTATTAAGAATGACTGTTGACTTTTAGCAGGGAAATTACCAGAACAATCCTATAACTGATTTGAGTTTGATCGAGTGGCAGTCCCGGTAACTTTTAACAAGAGGGTTCGAGAAAAAATATTACAGTCAAAACGGCTCAAACGTACACCCTAGAATCCATTAATGAATTTATTATTCAAATATTGAGTTCATTATTCACTCTGACTCCTTCTGACCTGACTTCTTGTTTTGCTAAGTTATGTCAGATTAATCGAGGTAAAGCAAGTTTTGACTCAAAAACCCTCTCTAGTTTTTAGTAAACTGCTCTATTTCTCTACAGTATGCTCTACAGTATGGTCAAATACGTATGTTTATTTTTTCTTACATGAATAAGCTCCAGTCAATACAAAATTTCGCAAGCAAAATAGTCACGAGCTCTAGAAAATACGATCATGTAACTCCGCCAGCGTAACTGGCTTCCTGTCAGACAACTTTTGGTTGATAGAGACGCAGTAATGGCATATAAATGCTTAAACAACCTCACCCCAAGCTATCATTGCAGCAAATTTCGCAAGCGCTCAAATGTTCACGATCGTTTTACACGTAAGCGTGACTCACTTCAAATACCTCTGTACAAAACAGCAGCAGGCTAACGCACCTTTAATTATAGAGCTGTAAATATATGGAACAATCTAGATAAGAGTATTAAGGAAAATACTTCTCTCAAAACCTTCAAGGCTTTACTACGATTCTCAATATTCTGCGAACTCTGTAGTTGCGAGTTGCCCGTTGGAATTTGGTTTTTCACTGCCGCCAGTCAAAAATATAAAAGGTACCGACTGATTAGTTTTGATTGACGGCAGCGAAAAACACAAATTAACAACAAACCGTTGAAATGTCTAAGTTCGCAGAATATTGAGAATCGCAGTAATGAAGAAATACTTACATGCTCAGAGCAATTTGTAACTTGTGTTTGTTTTAGAATTAGTTTACAGTCAAACTAAGAAAACCGTGAACACCTAAAATATGTCTGGAAAGTTTATGTGTTTGATCACAGCGCGGTCACGCAAAGTTTTTTCCCGTTTAAAAGTTTCAATCTTCATATTTTAGTTTTATTCTCGTGAAATTAGAGATTTCTATTCAAGACAGACGGATACACGACAGAAGGATTCAAAACAAACTCTTTTCATAGTGGTGGGAAACATCTTCTATTGGCACAACAAGACATTCCTTCCCACCATTTGCATGATTTCACCGCGCTTGGCTGCCCTACGAATCATTTCCGAAGTATAGTAATATATAGATATTTCGTTAACGTTACCGTGTGCGTTTCAAAAGAAAGAGATGGAAACATAAAGGAAAGAAAAGAAAAGGAAAGAAAAGAAAAGAAAGCGATCAATAAGATATATATATTACCATACTTCGGAAATGATTCGTAGGGCAGCCAAGCGTGGTGAAATCAAGCAAATGGTGGGAAGGAATGTCTTGTTGTGCCAATCCTTAAACAATAGACTCCCAGAGCACAAAATCTTTGAGCGGTATCTCAATATTACTCAACTTTGCGTCTACATTAACTACCTTAAAAACTTCCCAATGAACATGAAAATCAGAGACTTTACGAAACATTAATAGCTTGAAGCCCCCATGAAGTTTTTTTAAGAAACAAATAGACAACTTTTATGATTTTCGTATTTTGGTGAAATTGTATACAAAACCGCGACCAAAAGTAAACATTGAATTTTTGGTCCGGCTCATATATTTTACGTTTTGAGAAGATCGTATGGCTCGATTGCTCTTTAATTGCCATATAGTGAGCAAGAGATATAGGAGAAAAGAACGAACGATGTTTTTTGCTAAAAGATACCCAAGAAATAATAAATTTTTCGATGCAAAATCTATTGTTTAGATTTTGAGTAAATTATCCACTTTATTTAAACAATCTTCGATATCTCGCAATCTGCCTTACAAATTTTGATAAAACTTTCCACAACTGGGGACAAAGATTCAAGGTGTAAGCAGCATGAAGCATTTTGCTAGAGAGTGCTTTTAAAGGCTAATATTGGACTCAAGGCTAAAACATATATTTCGTAATAATCAATTGAAATGATGTCCGATTTCTCCAAAAAACATGCTAAATCATAATTCAATCTTTATAAAAGAAATGTGTTCAAGTGGATTTGAAATCGAACCCAACGCGTTTTTATACTGGAGCTTCAAACGCGGACGGTACTCACGAAAAAGTATTGGGTCGAGCCACCTTAAAGTTTGTTATTAAACGAACGAACGAACGAACGAACGAACGAACGAACGAACGAACGAACGAACGAACGAACGAACGAACGAACGAACGAACGAACGAACGAACGAACGAACGAACGAACGAACGAACGAACGAACGAACGAACGAACGAACGAACGAACGAACGAACGAACGAACGAACGAACGAACGAACGAACGAACGAACGAACGAACGAACGAACGAACGAACGAACGAACGAACGAACGAACGAACGAACGAACGAACGAACGAACGAACGAACGAACGAACGAACGAACGAACGAACGAACGAACGAACGAACGAACGAACGAACGAACGAACGAACGAACGAACGAACGAACGAACGAACGAACGAACGAACGAACGAACGAACGAACGAACGAACGAACGAACGAACGAACGAACGAACGAACGAACGAACGAACGAACGAACGAACGAACGAACGAACGAACGAACGAACGAACGAACGAACGAACGAACGAACGAACGAACGAACGAACGAACGAACGAACGAACGAACGAACGAACGAACGAACGAACGAACGAACGAACGAACGAACGAACGAACGAACGAACGAACGAACGAACGAACGAACGAACGAACGAACGAACGAACGAACGAACGAACGAACGAACGAACGAACGAACGAACGAACGAACGAACGAACGAACGAACGAACGAACGAACGAACGAACGAACGAACGAACGAACGAACGAACGAACGAACGAACGAACGAACGAACGAACGAACGAACGAACGAACGAACGAACGAACGAACGAACGAACGAACGAACGAACGAACGAACGAACGAACGAACGAACGAACGAACGAACGAACGAACGAACGAACGAACGAACGAACGAACGAACGAACGAACGAACGAACGAACGAACGAACGAACGAACGAACGAACGAACGAACGAACGAACGAACGAACGAACGAACGAACGAACGAACGAACGAACGAACGAACGAACGAACGAACGAACGAACGAACGAACGAACGAACGAACGAACGAACGAACGAACGAACGAACGAACGAACGAACGAACGAACGAACGAACGAACGAACGAACGAACGAACGAACGAACGAACGAACGAACGAACGAACGAACGAACGAACGAACGAACGAACGAACGAACGAACGAACGAACGAACGAACGAACGAACGAACGAACGAACGAACGAACGAACGAACGAACGAACGAACGAACGAACGAACGAACGAACGAACGAACGAACGAACGAACGAACGAACGAACGAATTAATAATGAATGAATTATTTTATTTATACGTTTGATAATTATGACATAATTTTTTGTTTAATTTATCAGTATTCTCATGAAATAGCAATAAAGAATATTGATTACAATTACAAAAATAGAAAAACTAACAAGTTGATATTTGAGATTGAGGGCTAAATTGACTTTTGCATTAAAATGTTAAGTTCGTTGAAATATATCATGTAGTCGAAAATCTTTTTTAATTTCTGTCCCAAACATAATAAAGGCAAACTTAGAAAAATATCGTCCTGGGATCCCCACCGGTTGCCCTATATCATCATTGCTCGGCTGCGTTGCAAGCGTTGTCGGTCCTTGTGGTGTAGTGGTTAACGCGTCAGACTAGAATACACGAATCAAGCATTCCGCGCTACTGCTCTAAGCGCATGCTCAGGGGATTAAAAAGTGAGATAATATTTTGTAAAACATGTTATATTTTAGTTGTATTTTTCTTGTCAAACACAATTTTCATTAAATATTCAAGATCACGTACCGTTACCAAAAAATTGCATATTTTACAAAATATTATCCCACTTTTTAATCCCCTGAGCATGCGCTTAGGGCAGTAGCGCGGAATGCTTGATGCGTGTATACCAGACGTAGGTTCGAGTCCCGCCAAGGGCATATTTTGATCATGGATAAAACTGATCGAGATGATCCCAGAGATACTAGACTACTAAGTATAAAGCTTGTCTATTATGGCATGGGTGGTTTGTAGGAGGAAATAACGAAAGAACAGGAAGTCATGTTGCTTGATATAAAACATACGGAAAATCTTTTCTTGAATAGACATCTTTACCTTGGGCACAATGTTTTGCCCATTTCATACCACGTGTCATTCCCTTGAGTATCATTTCTTTGTTTGAATGCAAATGAAACAAAGAAAAAGGAATGAAAAGAGGTCTGAATGCCGCAAAACAAACTTCCATCTAAGATCGATATCTACAAAGTGCATAAATTTCTGAATTTTTTTTTTACCGCAATTGACTTTCAACTCCAATCCGCCAAAGATTTATTAAGGTACGAGTTATTTTTTAAACATATCGTTTATTTAATGCTCGTAATTGCAATTATATTATAAAATTGTGCATATAAATTTAACATAAATATAATTTTTGACCAGAAATTGAAATATGTTGCTGTGATAAAAATGGAAATCAAATTATGTGGTAGTGAAATTCCAATAAGCTGGTGTACGTAGGTCTGCAACTGTGATCACTTAATGCGCTTCTTTACTACGCGATGCTTTTTGAAACTTTTATCGCAATTTCCTAAAGTGTTGATGTAACAACGTGCGGGGCTACGACGGGGTTACCTGGTTACCTCTACCAGTCTCTCTCTCATTCTATTACCACAGGTATACCTATTCGAAACCAGTTCTAACTAGCCAACTAATGCATTGCAAAATCGATGTGTCAAAAAAATTGATCGAATCATTTCACGTGAATGATAAATGGTTTTCAGGATTTGCCCTCTGAATCTCAGTTTCCATTTCCAGTTCTTCAAAAGGAAAGTGTTTGATCTGTTCTATTTCCTTCTCTGTCGGCGGTTCGCCCTTGTCTGCCGAGGCGACTTTGGACCTGCGTCGATGAAACCACCTGAGAAAAAGAAAAATAATTCCTGTGTTTTATCACTTATACCACCATTTTATTCTTGGTTTGCAATCATTCCCAATGGAGTAAGATATCAAAAGCCATGGCTGCCATGTTGGAAGATATAAGTAAAGAATTCACTGAAAATCTGTTGTCAAATTCTTTCAACATGGCGGCTATGATCATATAATTAAGAGCATATGAATGTAGATGGTCAAAAGCACATATAGAAACCTGGATCACGTGATTATATTTCGCCATCTTGGATGACAAACACAATGGAAGAAATCCATTGATGACGTCAAGAAAGAGAATTGACATTAAAAGAAACGGATCATGCAACCAATGAAGTTTGAGTTAGAACTGAATAAGCGCTCATGAAAAAGCTGTGTTCTTTTAATAAAATAAATAATAGTAAGAGTTAGAGAATAAATGCATCATTGCGAGGAGCTTTAAATCCCATAAAGCACGAGTGTTTATTCTCTAACCGATTTAGAATATAAAGTCTTACTCACAAGACCATTGTTTGTATGCATTTGTTTAATTCCTACGTTTTTTTGTTCTTCTCCCAAGAGAAAATAAATCTAAATAATAAAAGTATTATACGACAATGTCATATTTTGTTAGCTTTGAAATAAAAGAAATGAAATGGCGTGTTCTGTTCATTAAGAATATGTGATAGTCTGCTGTCCCCCGAGACTTAAGAATTTTAATCGAGAATTTGCATACCCAGTACGTTGTAACATGAAGAGACCATGACAAGCGGCTAAGGTTTCTGTCGACAAGCTTCATTCTAATTTCAAGACAAAATTGTAAGTACCAGTTTTGAAAAAAAGAAAACACCACGCTATTTGAGTTTTGCTTAATTATAAGGCATGTCTGATAAAATGTTAATATATATTTATTTCAAATTACAGTTTGACTAGATGTAAGAGCGAATGAAAAAGACCGTAGTATGTCCATAACAGTGTCCAAAATTCTACTCCAATGCCATGTTTATAAGCCGGTAAGAAACCAAAACTTATCTAAAATAGTAATACGTCGAAGAACGCGAATATTTGCCGCTTAAATGCTGAATATTGGTGTCCCAATTAGCTTGCACTGAGTGCAAGCTAGGAATTTCTGACACATTTATAAAGTTTATTATTAAGACGTGATACAGAATCGACTCAAAGAAATCACAGAAATGCCTCCAAAAGTTGATATTTCGATCAGGGAAAAGGGACGATGCAATTCGTTTCTTGTATAATTGAGCCAAATATCGTAAAAATTACATCGCTACATTTGACGAATAGTATCTGTTTGTTTCGGTTTATTTGCAAAATACAAGTGTCAAAGAAATAGGAAATATTTGCTTGCAAATAGGATTTTTATGTCTTATAGAAGTTTTTGATATATCCTAAACACCAGTGTAATAAATTACATAGCCCATGACGGGGTAAAAAGATTGAGGGATAAGGCATACCCCCTCTAAGGCGATGCGTTGGTCACGTGGCCTAACAGTCGCGAGGGTCATTCACCTTCTAGTTGTCACTGACTGAAGATCGATTGTCAGCTGTGGTTCTGACCTGGAGGAATTCCTCAGACGGAAGAAAGTTAATCTTCGGGAAATTCAAACTCTTGTTGGCCATTTGAATTTTGCTTGCTCTATCATTGTCCCAGGTCGAGCTTTCTTGCGTCGTCTAATTGATTTAACTTTGGGTGTTCATTCTCCACATCATTTTATTAGACTTAATCAATCCGTAAAGGAAGATTTGAGAGTTTGGCATTCTTTTTTCATGTCATATAATTGTAAGTCTTTCTTTCTGGAGGACACCTGGGCCACTTCCACTAAACTTAGTTTGTATACAGATGCTGCTGGCTCTCTCGGCTTTGGTGCCTTATTTGGCAACCACTGGTGCTAAGGTAAATGGCCTGATAATTGGATTGGGAGAAATATTGCAATCTTAGAATTTTATCCCATTGTGCTAAGTCTATACCTCTGGGGTGCTAAGCTTCGCAATCAGTGTGTTCTATTTTTTACGGATAATGAGGCACTAGTCCACGTCATCAACAAACAGTCCTGCAGAGACAAGTCGCTAATGTTTTTTGTTAGAAAGCTGGTCTCTATTTGCCTTCGAGAGAACATTATGTTTAAAGCTAAACATGTCCCTGGTGTTCACAACCCACTGGCTGATGCTTTATCTCGCCTGCAGGTTTCAGCTTTCAAGCAGATGGCCCCAGCTTCCATACATCCGCATCCCACAGAGATCCCTCCGCATCTTCTACCGCAGCATTGGGTGATATAGTCTCCACCCTTATTAAGTCAAGCCTTCAGCCATCTTCCATCCTTGTATATAAGAGGGCATGGGGTCTGTTCCAACTCTTTTTAAGTACATACATTCAGCGTGCTGTGTTTTCCTTACGCATTTCCCCTACCTTGCTAGCTCTTTTTATAGCTTTTCTTTTTGATAGGAGTTATGCACCCTCTACAGTGCATACCTATGTTTCTGCAATAGGGTATTCCCATAAGCTTTATCTCCTACCAGATCCATCTAAAGCATTTTTTGTTTTGCAAATGCTCAAAGGCTACAAAAAAGTGGGATTTCGTTTAGACAGTCGGTTACCTATTACTTTGCCCATTTTACAAAAACTGCTTTGTCTCGACTTCTCTAAGTACAATACATCATATGAACGATCTTTGTTCAGGGCAATGTGCTCCTTAGCATTTTATGCATTCCTGAGAGTGGAAATCTCATCAGTCTCAAGTAGTTCGGGGATTCCCTTACAGCTCCAGCAACTCACCCGACTAGTCGACACTGGCAATTCGGTTCAGGCGCTTAAACTCATTTTCAGGGACTATAAGCATAGTTACAACCAGCCCTCATTTTCACTTACTATTTCACGTCAGCAAATTTGTTGTCCAGTTGATATCATTTTGGATTATTTGAAATTCCGTGGTCCCAAACCTGGACCTCTTTTTGTTACTGATTCCGGGACTCCTGTATCACGAGACATGTTTTGCACTTTACTTTCAACCAACTTATCCCATTGTGGTTTAGATCCTACTCGATATAAAGGACATAGTTTTCGAATTGGTGCGGCTTCACATGCGGCCGAAAAAGGCTTGTCAGATGCTCAAATCCGCATCTTAGGTCGATGGAAGTCTAATGCATTCTTGAAATATATTCGTGTTAAAAGTATTAATAATTAAGTTCTTTGATTTTTACACTGGTATCAGTTGGAGCAACAATAAGTAAATGTGAATGTTCTGCAGGGGCAGCATTCCGTCATTATATCTATTATTATTCATGCAGCATTCTTTTGGGAATTGACCTGCAGGGGCAGCAGTTCCCAACTGCATTAATTATTTTATATGTTTATCACCCTGTTATAGTTTATGAAGTAGGGTGAATGTTCTGCAGGGGCAGCATTCTATCACTATATTCTTATTATTCGTGCAACATTCTCTTGGGAATTGCCTGTAGGGGCGGCAGTTCCCAACTGCATTAAGTCTTATTAGGTTAAGTTTATCGGGTAATGTGGTTTGACCTGCAAGGGCAGCGGACCATCAATACCATTTTCTCTCCCTCAATTTTATATTTTGTTTTGTTCTTTGCACTGCACTGCCTGGGGTGGGGCAGCATTATTGCATTGCAAATGCAATCATGCTTGTGGCGTTTTGATGCCCGCACCTTTACTGGGCAGAACAATCTGCATTTGTAAAAATTAAAAGTTAATTGTTTACATCAATAAACGGCTGGGGGTTATTCCCCCAAGCCATTTTACGCAAGAAAAGGGTGTGTGTGTTTTTTCCTTGCCCAGCAAACGCAGCTCAGGCAGTGCAGTGCCTTTCCATATTTAGTGACACTGAGATAAAGACATAAATATATACTAAGTTACTGGCTGTTAAGATTTACTTGTCAATTAATGAAGACTGTTGTAATCTATGGCTAATTCAATTTACGTTGTGCATGAAAAAAGCCTAAAGCCTAAAGCTTTGAGAGCGGAATCATGGAATTTATTTCACCGTGGCATTATTACAATAAGACCCGGACGTCGAATTTCACATGTGCCGAATCTAATGCAAATGAGCAAAAACTATTGTTTGAATTCATTTGCATTAGAGTCGGCACATGTGAAATTCGACGTCTAAACCGGGCCTAAGAAACTCACTGTATGCTTGCAAATTCTACGACTTTGACATATATCCCTTAATTCTTAGCCTACAGTGATTTTTTTGGTAAACAAAAGATTACTGATATTTCAAAGATGATTTAAATCGCTAGGACTAGGACTGTATAGAGAAATTATAACTCAATACGTCCAATGGAAAGAGCCTTGAATCTCAGGGAAAATACATATTTATAAATTAGTATTTTCTAAGTTAGACATTAGTATTCCGGCCTTACATAGAGAATACTAATAAGACCTTGAAACAAAGGAAAACGAAGGCCTTATTAGTCTATATAGAGTCTCTATATAGAGAATGATTCTCTATATAGAGAATACTAGTGTATAACTTAGAGAATACTAATTAATAACTCCGTATTTTTCCTGTGCTTCAAGGCCCCACCACTTAACACCTAAGTTTCTCTCTGGGATATAGAGCATTGAAATACTGATTGCTGATTGGTCGAGTGAGTATGACTATATTCTAAATAATACTAAAACCTCGGCGCTTTCCAATAGTCGGAACTGGCCGGACTGACCGGTCCATTCATTAAGAGAATTCCGTTATTAATCAGAACTTTCAATCCAGATCAAGCAGTTCTGAAATTGTATCCACTATTTCTTAAGCAAGCACATTACTTACCACAATGCCAAAATTATAAGTAACAGAAGTACAACCAATCCAATAGCAGACCCAATAATGATTGGTAGATAATCAGTCTCTTTTGGCCCTAGAGCTGGTTCCTTATAAGGTCGTACGTCGGTAATTTTCGTATTGAGGGATTTCCCAATATCGTTTTTACGAGCTTGAATGATCTTGATTAAAGTATCTCCGTGTATTGTTGTCTTCCCTGGCTGAGCAACACTAGGAGGGTAGTTGACGTAGAATGCTAAAGAATTTGGGTTCTTTTTCGAGAAGTCAGGGACGAGATGAACTTGGTCAGCGGTGTACGTAATGACGCTGTTTTGATCCCTGAATGGAAACCAAGAATTGTAATTTGTTTACGTCAAAAAGTGTGCTCACTCCCCTTAATAATTAAACATTAATTTCGTCCAATATACTTTACAATTTTGCATTTTCAAAACGTATAGACTATGGAATAATATACTACAGAGACTATAATATGTAGTGTTATACACCACAAAGACCGCACCCAATCAGAAGTCAGAAGAGTTTATCTAGATCTTATAATCATTTTTTTTGATAAACGTCATGAAAATACATTATACTAATGATGTCATACAAAACGCCATTGTGACTTCATCTTGACCTTGAAACCTACCTTACGCCGCAGTCATGGTTTGCGCAGTACTCAGTCACAGCTTTTGCTACTGCTTCTTTGAACTTGTCTTCGGTTTCTTTATTCCACTGGAATATAAATGCAAAAATTAGCTCTAAAAATCTATTATTGCATTGCTTATTTTAATAAATAAGACTGCTATTTCAAAACAAGACATGTTTCGGCAGTACGTTATTGCTTATTGATAACTAAATGTCACCTTTGAAAGGTCAAGATTTTCCAGTTTTATGATAACTGCGTTCTCTAATTCGTTGTTGGTTGGTGTTTTTGGTGTTGGTGCAGGAGGAGAAGGTGGTGTTGGCTCGCCTTTTCTCAGAGCTGAAAACAAAAAATTAAACTATATTTAAAACCCACTTTCTCGTTAAAACGTGCGGTATATATAACTGGCTGCGCACTGTTTCCACGAAGAACAGTTTTCATATTACTACTCCGGGCGCAAATAAGTTTTCTGTTGCGCACTTGTTAATAGTATGAGCAGCATTCGCACAGCACCTTGCAATGCGACAAATGTTTACGATCTTGTTACCCGCATTAGCGCACCATAGGAAGCGCACACCAAATTTTCTTTGTTGCGCGAAGTAGAAGTCTTTTGTATTTTCACCGACAAACAATAGATGATGGACATGCAGTAGATTACAGTAGATGATAGGTCTAATAGATCAATTTTATAGGCTAACCTCTACACTTATTTTCAATCCAGTAAAGTCCTGCTTCACATTCACATTTGTACGATCCTTCTGTGTTCATACATAACTGGGACGGGTCGCTGCAGTTGAACGTCCAACGCATGCATTCATTGATATCTGTACAACAATAACGTGTTAGTCAAGAAATATTCTCAAGGACTATATATCGTTTTCACTCACTTCACAAGGCGCTCATATTGGTGAACCAAGCAACAGAACACTTTTTGCACAAAAATAGAGTTCAATTCCTGGAGGATTGAAAACGTATTGTTTAAAGGTGCACCAATATGGCCGCTCTGATGTCACGTGAAAACGGTCTATCATATGGGGGTATGGATCCCTTGGGATGTGACGTCATGAAGTCATGGGCTTAGAATTTAAAAGAGAATAAAAAATTTATCTAAAAAAAAGTTTTCGACTCCCAGGAGAAGCAATTCTTTCAGTTGATATAGACAAATTCGCCTTGATTGATGGACTAACGCCGTCACGTTATTATGCAAGGTTACCATATTTAGACATACAGGATGTGACGTACCATTACCCGTCACATTACATACCATTACACGTCACATTATCAGATGCGAGTTCAAATCCATCGAAACAGGAACAGCGGTAGCTTCCTTTAGTGTTGTGACACTTCTGCTGGCATCGGTAGAGATTCTTGGCGCACTCGTCAATGTCTAAAAATATAAGAAATTTTTTTTTAGAACTACGCATGGCGCGTCCCTTCTTCCTCGAACGTTAAACTTTTGCCAACTTGCAGTTTGTTTGTGGCATCAACGTGTACACTACGCACTTCGCCACCATGTTGGTGGTATTTTAATACCCTTCTTTGTTAATACCAGCAACATGGCTGCCATGTCTTCCTTTTCTATTCTCTTGAAAATGGTTTCGAGCCATCAAAAAAAAATCCGGTGTCTTTCGTGCCATTCTAGTCCAGAGCTGGACCCACTTTTCTCATTCTTCTTTGCATTTCGTGCGCGCGCTTGTTTTTATTTTATTTTTGTTATATAAATTAATAAGTTAGTGAGAAAGGTGGGTCCAGTTCTGGACTAGTGCCACTCTCGACCCCAGAGCCCATTCATTCTTACGGCGCATGCTCGACTAAATGCCAGGGACTCTGAGAAAGCCTAGCAAATTTCGTCGAGCATGCGCAGTAAGAAGGACAGGGCTCTGGGGTTTAGAGTGGAGCCGCGCCGTTTCACAGTTATACAAATCTAATCTATATTCGTCACGCAAAAGCCCTCCGTCAAACTATATAAGATTGGTTGTAGTGATTCAATAATCGATCGCACCTTTACAGGTCTTTGCGTCATCGGCTAGTTCGTAACCTTGGTTACATGAGCACTTTTCCACTCCATCTGCAACATAACACGTGTGTGTGCAGCCCAGTTGGTTACTTGTACATGGAGTCTCAGCTTCAAACAGAAAAAAAATTGCATTAAGAATTAAATATTTGCCTTCCTGAAGTTAGAAAAAGACAGTAAATAGTGGTGTAAGCTGTAAAAACTAGAGCACAAAAAGTAAACTAACTGTATCCGTAACGTTGTAGCTACTTCAATTGAAGTTCAGATGTTATCAATGGAGGCCGATAGTGCGTACTTCAAGCCCTCTCTTCTTCAGTGCTCAGTTTTAAGGGCATTTAGAGCTCAGGATACGCGGGTTAGAGATAAAATTTGGAGGCTTTTTATCAATATCAGGGCCGTAAGATGATATGATTGAAGGAATGTCATATCTCAATTTATAGACAGGTATAATATTGAGTTTGATATATATATATTCACTTACGTATACATTCCTTTTTATTGTCAGGATTAACCTCGAAATACTTGTTACAGGAACAAGTGTAGCTACCAGGAGGATCGTTTGTGCAGTTGTGCATACAGTCACTAACAGGATCACACTCGTTGATATCTACAGGAAAATAATAAGACATTTTGATAATCTATTCATGATATGGTCGTGTGATGATCAGTGATAGTAATGCTAGACTTATGACACGGTTTATAAGGTTCACAATATACTTCTTACCGTCGCAATTTTTATTGTCCACTTTTAGTTTGTATCCATTGTTGCAGTCACACACGTACGAGCCTGGAGTGTTACCACATATCTGTTCACAGTCGTTAACTCCTGCGCACTCATCGACATCTACATTCAAAGGGAATTCAAATAGCATTAGATGTTTGCATCTTTTCCCCAAGTATCTGTCATGTTTGCCCTACCTGTGCAGTTCGCACCATTTCCAGTATATCCACTAGGGCAAGGACCACACTTGTATCCACTCGTCATATTCGCTGGTGGTGGCAAATCTATACAAGTAACTCCAGGATAGCAAGGATTTGAGTTAGCTTCACAAGCATCAATATCGGACTCACAGTACTGTCCAGTGTATCCATCCACGCATTGACAAGACATAATAAAGAACCTTGCTTTTCCTGGATCTGCAAGCGTCTGATTGGCTAGTTTGTCTGGTTTCTCACATGTTCCATTGTTGTGGCATGCGCAGATGTACACAGTGGGTTTAAAGACTGTAGAAGCGCCCTTGCTGTCTGCTGCTATGACTACAAGCTCAAACTGAAATGCAAAGTGTGTGTATTAGTACGTCATGAAGGGGAATTTGCAACAGCTGACTATTCTTCCGGAGTATTGTGCATAGCAGGAAGAAAGGAAAGAAAATCAGTAAAAATGAGGAAGAAAAAATGGAAGAAAATAGTACACAAGAAAGAGAAGAACAAGAAAGAAGAACAAGAAGTCGAACAAGAAGAAAAAGAAAAGAAGAAAAAATGAAATTACGTCTTTTGATCGCGAGCTTTTTTACGGATACTTTACGACCTACTTTTTCCATGGTGACTTTCCAAGTCAGAGACACATATGTTGGAGTGGTTTCCTGGCTAGTGCTATCAGGAAGACCGCTGACATTGAATGTGATGTCATCACCATCATCATCAGTAGCATTGATCAGAACGGTGACTGTTGTGTTGATATTTAAGTAGATCACTGAAGAGCTGTTTGAGAACTTGGGTGCCTCATTACCTGAAGAAACAATCACCAGTAATGTAAACCTCCATGAAAGTATTTTTCTGATTTTGGATTTGAGTTCGGTTTTGCTTGAGCATGCGCGTTTTGGCGCCAAACTTTCCCGCTAAATTAACATAAACTTCATCAGTATTAGCTAAATTATCTTCATAAAAATTACTTTTCCCGATAATTTGCTTGAAACCTCAAAGCGATGGTTCCAGGTTCCAGGTCGAGGCTGAAGATGAGCGCCCGCGTTTTGGCGCGAAACTTTCCCGCCAAATTCGCATAAACTATTGAATATTACTGATTTTCTTCCTTACTCATTTTGTTAGAGTCATTCACCAACTGTGATCCTATTTGACGTGTACTCAGGCCAACAGAAAGGTCTCTAGTCGAAGCTGCATCAAACAGACAGCTAATGTCACCATTACAAGCTGCTACTGCCTGCTGTCTGAGAGAATCGTTTCCCCACTTGATGTCTTCAATGAACATCGGTTTGAACGATGAGTTGACGAATGTAGACAAACTTTCGCCTGGCTTGTAGGTGAATAATGAGGTATTGGAGTTCACTTGCCCTAAAACAGACAATAGTTTTTGTTCAATTTTGTATAAAAAAGCGGACAAAAAGATAGCTTTCTATCTGGAGAATGGAACTAGGTTTTTTCCTTCTCCATTCCCATAAAGCGTTTTGAATTTATTTTTTTAGAAAACTTACACGATAATCCAAAGTTATAGTGAATATCTCTGCTGGACATATCGTGAGGGAGTACTGTTCCATTAGGTAAAGTAAAATCATCCTCGGCATTTCCATTCCATGTTCCAAGAAGACCTTTCGTCTTGTTCTTGAATGAGTTTGGAGCAGCAGTGACGATGGAAAGCATGTTCTGTTTTTCGCATATTGTTACTGACATTCCTGACTGGAAGCTCATCTCGAAGCATTGTTTCTCAGGCTTTGATACCGCGACAGAACCGTTATTGAGATCAATAGATTCATTTGTCAGGCTTTTGAAGTCAAAAGGGTTTCCATCTACGAGAACTTCCATTGTTTCTTTGAATAAGTGTAAAAATATTAACATAAGTTGAACCGTTGAACGTCGCTCCAAATATTGTACCCTGCTGATGGGCGCTTAGTCCGAAAGCTCGGTTATAAATTCATAACTTTCAAGGTTGTTGAAACAATTGATATATTATAAGAAAAAAGCGGGTAGAAATAGATCAATCCTAAAAGAGCAGTGCTTTTCAGTTCGCGCGCGCATCCGAATTTGATCAATCAAAAGCAAATCTTAAAGGGGAGTGCGGTGATATATGCATCGATGATAAATTCTTGAGATCAAAATCTCTGAAGGCCGAGCTGGGAACATAAAGACACAATATTTACAGGGAGCAGTTTTCTCTGCAGCTTGTCTTGCAATGACTTTGCGACACAGGTTACAAGAGGGTTTTCACGGTGCAACGAAGACGCAATCGATGCCAAAAGTAGAAACGAATTTTGCTTTTCGTAACGATTGCTACAACTTGTCTCGCAACATTTTCCAAATTGCACTGTAGGTTACCAGCCGCAATGCTCCATGCAACTTGTGTCGCAACGCAACGTAATCGCGCCTTTAAAAAAAGTTTTTAACCCAATTTACCATTATCATATGGCAAGGTAACTTGAACTGCAACGGAATTATTCTCTTTGGCTACAGCTCCGCTGAACACAGTAGCAGTGCCATCTCCCTTAGCAAGCCTTGTTCGAGCTTGCAGCTGAAAGTAACCATCTTTGGCATCCAGCATGACGTACTCTCCAAGACCGTTAAACGTGTAGTTTTGGCTGTCCAGTGTGACGAAGTGAGGATCACCCCAAAACCATGCTGTAAGTTAAAAGATTATAAAATTCGCATTTATTTACTATGGAGAGGTAACGTAAACGCTTTGCGTTCGTTACTAGAGTATTCTGAAATTTGGACAAGTTAATCGCCACGTATTTTCGGGTCGAGTCACGTCAACTTGCTTTCAATCTTTGTTAAACTTTCAATATGAATTCATTTGGGTTCACTATAGAGGCTACGTATTCATTGTCAGCCCAGGGTTTGGGTTCGATGTATTTGCAAGATATCATATTATATCAATCTAGTTATGTTAACTTACTCCATCTTGGTGGGATGTAACGTGCACATGTGTCAGATGGACGTCTTTCTTGATACATCCAACAAAGGTTGCTGTAGACGCAACAGTGTTGGTACGCTCTGTAGTCATTTTGCACCCAATTATATTGATTCCACCGTTGGTGATATCTAAAAAATAAGATCAGGGGAATTTTTAGTTCACCTTAAAATACAAATTTTGTACAACTTTATTTGCTTAAAAAAATCATTCGAACTTTATCGAACCCAGAAACAACCTCTAGGATTATCTCATGCAGTCAGTTCACGGTTAATTTAAAGTTCGCATTGTTTTTACAGAGGGAGGAAAACCATGCAGAGAACCTGGAAAAAAAACCCTGCAATCAAGGAAGAGACCTAACAAATCTAACGCTCAAGGGATACCGAGTCCAGGAATCATACCCGAGATCTCAGAGGTGAGAGGCGACTTGCATTATACCACTACTGCACCCTTGATTCTCTAACTGCTTACTAACCTTTGAGGATTGCCTCCACTAGGAAATCCACGTGTCAACAGAGGAAACCACCACCACCAGCCCCACCACCATCCTCTTGTCCTAATGAACTCGTAACAGCACTTCTGTCCCCATCCGTACATAGAAGGGAACCGTGAAACAAGGCAGTAGACTGGCCATTTTCTTGAATCAAACCTGAATCTCCTGTCTCTCCGAGCCTGCCAGTACGTACAGGGACAGGGTTGCAATGCGTTGAGATAAAACTGCAACCCTGGAAAGCTCAGCTCCCAAATATCTTTTGCATACCACTTGGCGCACTTTACCATGGCATTCAATCCTCCTGGAGAGTCTTCTAGACGGATAAAGAGTCTACCGCGAATCCCACTTGAGGTTTGTCGGAAGTTCAAGTCGCCAGACGATTTGATGGCATTCAACCCTTCTATTTGATCAATATCTACGATGGGGACCCTGCCAGAGCTAGATAGAATCAAAATTGATGGTATATATTAAATGCAAATTCATAAACAGCAGAATTGCCTTACATAGGCCACGTTTGCTTGTGCTTTCTATTAACATCGCAATAGATGTTGAGCAGTGCTTGTTCATCCTATTTCTAGTTTACATCAGCTCCATGCCAAGTCATTTTATTTTCCGTTATCCACGTTTATGAAATGTTATCACGTGAAACTCGTTCTCAAATCCTTCTAATTGCAATTCCAACCAGTTTCATTCCAAACTTAATTATTGTATACAAACCTCGCTACTTGTGCTCTGATTAGTCAAAGAAATGTGCGCAGACTGCATGCATTGCAAAGAAGTGTAAGAAAACCGCATTGAAACTGAAAACTGCACCAATTTGTTCGTATGTACTATATTCTACGGCTAGTGCTTCTCTTCACACTTCTTTCGTGTTTTCGCGTCACTTCCTGCGTGCTGTATTACTGAACATAGCACGCAAAAAGCTGTTTTATTTCTTGACTAGAACCGAGTGCAAATGTCAAACGTCACTATGTCAAGGAAATCTGCTTGAACGTACCGTGGATGATTGTAATAGTTTCTTCTGATGTCTCCCGCGTTGATCCCAACCACTGGAAGCGCACGGTCATACCAGTATCGATAGTAATATCGACTATGAAAGAAAAAACACGTCAGTTAACCATCGCTAGTCATTATTTTAGGTTAATGCACAGTAGCGTGCCGCAAAAAAAGTGCATTTCCACCTAAAAGGCAACTTACAATGAGTACAGATGGCTTTTACTTCGTAAAACGCACGCGGAGTGGTCAAAGTAACGGACAGCATTTTTGCTTGCCAAATTGCAATGCAATGGTGCACGTTTCTTGACTTTGTTGTCCATTTACCACACAAACATAACAAATATGGTTTCTCTTATTCTTATAATATTTCCTTACGTTTCATCAGGAGCGGACCACTGGATGCCGTTTTGAGGATAGTTGTACAACACGAACGAGTACACACCATCTGTTATGAGCACTGCTTGGAATGTGTTGAACTGTGGATCCGACCAAAGGTATCAAAATGTCATCTCATTAATATTAATGTGAAATGAATGTCTCAGATCACATGCAATTTATAAGAGCATTGTGCTATGCTATATCTAATACCCAGCATCATAATATTTATGCAACACGTTCGGTGATTTTATATTGGCTGCTTGGAAGTGAAGAAGAATCATTGCCCTGCCTAATTTTTCTATCTCTAGCAAGTCTGCTCTAATTCCATCAAAGATCTTTGTGCTTTCTGAATTGCGATTTTTACCTTAGCGGTTGTCATTATTGGGAAATGGACATTTTGCAATTGCTATCGCTTGGATGACAACACTGCTACACCTCGCTCCTTCTCTCCCTCGCTCTTTCTCTCCCTCCCTCGTTAGCTCGCTCACTCGTCCATCTATAGAGCCATCCATCCATCCATCCACCCACCCACCCACCCATTCTTTTCCTTCTATTTCTTTAAGTCTCACCTTGTCTCGCATAACCGTCCTCCACCTTGAATACCAGTGACGTAACCTAACCCACGTCACCACCAACACATATGTGGCTTTAGTAAATTCGGTTGGCAGCGGATTGTTCCTGGTGTGCCTGTTCACATCGTTTGTAGCCCTTTGCAGTATTCTTTCTGTTGCAGGATTTCCATCGTATTCTCGGTATGCATGGTAGTACATCTGAGATATGTCGTTAGCAAAGGAGTCATAAACATCAACTAAAGACCAGTAAGGTGCAAGCATAGCGTATCTATCGAACCAGTAGTATTGACCAAAATTGTACGGCCACCGTCGGAACCAGGACGAATCGAAAGACATTAAACCATTTGGGCAGACCTGATATCGAGAAAGAAAACATATTAAACTGAGAACCGAATCAGTGTTTGTTTAGCAGTAGTGCACTTGCCTCGATCTAACCTCTGGGTTTCGATTCTTGAATCGACTTCGTATCACATGTGGTAGAGTTTGTTAGGTCTCTCCATTGATTGGGGGGTTTTCTTCATTAAATTGGGTTTTCAATTAAAGTGGAACGAATATGATACGAATATGATAACGAAATGAACGTAGTTAATGTTTTTGCATTTTTGACATACTAATATCATTCACACTAATATTCTAAAGCTATTTTGTGGTACGATAAAGGGAACGTCCTCAAAACAAGTTCTATTTCTTGGATTTCTTTTCTCGCCATTATTCAAACGTGTCCCTTTGTGACGTTAGTTACTCAACATTGATAACCCTCATGGCTTGTTGTCATATATGAATATTCTGTAGTTGAGGTTTCTTTGTTGAAAATAATTTCAGGAAGACGCTATTTGGAGCAACGATGTAGCAATAAGTCCTAAACTTGGACACTAAAAGCAAAGCGTTGAGTGACTGACGTCACGGATAGGAACCAGATGGATTAATGACGGACGATATTCTTAGACAATTCAACTCAGAATTTTAGCTATGATTTTATAAATTATCATCGAAATAATCTCTTTAGGAAAAGGTTCAATTTTCATCGTCTTCCCACTTTAAGCTAAATTACAATTCTGTCTGTGAATTAGCCGTGCCCTTTCTTATTAGATCATCCCTTTTTTTTTTTTTTTTCAGGATTTGATTCAATTTGGTGGGTTTTTATTTTTTTATTACCGTAAAAGGAATATAATAGCAGAAAATAGAAGAGTACGCACTTTAAATGAGGCACTGATACAGCGTATTTTTTTTTTACACTTACGTGAATATGATAATGTTTTCTTCCAAAAAAAGGAACTCCACGAAAATCAAGGTCAACTCGTGGGCAGGTCCACCAGTACCATCGGTTCCAGTTATACTTTGTATCAAATGCTTGTAGACCATAGGGATACATGACTCGATCCACTGGTGGTGCTATTAAAATATAAAGGTCATAAACTTTCAATGACTCAAGTCATGCTGTCAGGTACTATGCAACTTTATATTCGCACTCGCACTATTTCATATATAAATTAGCAATACCAAACTTACTGGGAATGATTGTGGGTTGCACCGTGGTCGTAGTAGTTGTGGGTCGTTGCGTGGTTGCCCCACTGGTGGTAGGTGGCTGCGTGGTTGCCCCACTGGTAGTAGGTGGCTGCGTGGTTGCCCCACTGGTGGTAGGTGGCTGCGTGGTTACCCCACTAGTGGTAGGTGGCTGCGTGGTTGCCCCGCTGGTTGTGGGTGGCTGGACTGTGGTTGTGACATTGGTGACAGAAGTTGCTGTAGAAATACTTTTTATATCAGTTTTGATGTCTGGCCGCGCTTCGGCTGAATAGTTTCTGAATCTTTTCTGAATCTTTTCTGAGAAATGCAATGATGTCATCTAGTCAACCGAGGCGCGGCGAGAGTAGCGGTTCTAAGCCACTTGTGCTCCGGAGCAGGCCGGAGCAGGCCGGAGCAGGTCGGTGCTCTCCCCGGGCCCCTCTCCCGGCCCGTAGGGGGAGGGGGTGGTTAGCGTTAGAGTCATATCTATTTTTAGATTCGAGGATTGCACCAAACAATGCAATGAAGGCTGACGTTTTTATTCATTGTAAATTATTTAATATTTTTCAAAAATATAAACTCCTTTACGGGGAATCGAACCCCGGTCACTTGCTCGACAGACAAGTATACTAACCACTATACTACCAAGGATTTTGATGTTAGTTCTTCATCATAAAATATGTTTGTCTCACGAGTCGGGATCGAACCAACGACCAACAGATGGCTGTTTTTTACACTACAGTCTGTCGCTCTACCAACTGAGCTATCATGAGATGTATACTTTTACTCTTCATTAAAACCCTATATTAGAGGTTATCCAAATAATATAGACTGATTGATTATACATCATGAGAAAGGATGCTGTTTTGTTTCATCTTTCTTTATCTTGTTGGATTAGCCTTGGATTCATACCCCTACTCATTCCCCAGAATAAGCTAAAGCTACCTTTTTAATAAAATATGATAATGGGATTCGAACCCATAACTTCTGATCTGGAGTCAGAGATGCTAACCATTACACCATAAGGTCCTTTTTGGTTCCAAACAGCTAAAATTCATAATTATGTTACTAGCCTGGATGGGAAGAGACTTTTCTGCAGGTGGTATTTCTAATTTGATTGTACACATTAATCTTCGAGATACTGATTTATTGTTCATTATGTACACATAAATATCACAGTGTACTTTACTTTGTTTAAGCAAACAAAAGCTATTGTTTCCATCAACACATGATGTTTATCTTGGATTTGTCAAAATCAATTTTGAATAAATTTGTTTTCGGAGGTTGTGTTTTGAGTGTCACTGGAAACATTTCTCTATGTTTCAGAGAAAAAATATGATCTTAATGGGAATCGAACCTATAATCTTCTGATCTAGAGTCAGACGTGATAACCATTACACTATAATTGTCCTCGTAATAGACAATAACTACGCGATTTATTGTATGATTATATTTCTCGTTCAGTGGCAAAGCTTTTGTCAAGGTTCTTTATTAATTTTGATCTCAATATTACAACTTAGAATTTTTCCCACTTGGGTAATGAAGGAAAGTATTCGAGATCCGTTCCGTGGTTTCCCTCTTCTTCCATTTGTTCGTCTTCATGTTTTGGTACAATGAGTTTCAATCTGTTTGACTTTAACGACATCTGGTGAATAGAATCGCAGTCATTACAGCAGTAAAATGTTTTCTTTGTGTTCTGTAGATTAGCTGGGAAAACGGTTGTACAAATGTCATAGTGAACTACATCGTTTAGATGACCAGAGTGACCTTCATGCCAATGGCAAGTTGGGCACCGCACTACAGATATCTTGAGAAACTGTCGGGGTTCTTGACAAACGTGACACTGTCTTTGTTCTTCTTCATCAGAATTCGATTCCTCGTCCATGCTTTGTTCTTCCTCTTGTTCCCCCTCTTCATCATCACTACTTTGTTCTTCCTCTTCTTCATCATCCGGTTCATGATTATGGGATTGATCATCAGTTGACTGACTTTCAGTCTCACTCTCATCCCTGTCTTCATCTTCCGGTTGCGTAGCAACAAGATCTACCAACAAATTCTGATTGCCAATTAGATGTTTGTTAATGCCTAGTTCTACCAATCCATTAGTAAACGTTTTTAAACCTCTGGGTGGTCTAACATCTGGGTTGTAAGGTAATAAAGCATATTCAACTAATTCCTTCATGCTTGTGACTGGGATTCGTCGTTGATGATAAGTCATTTCTCCATGCGAATTCCAATACAAAATGTCCTTAGAAGCGGCCATACTGTGGAGTACATTTAGTACCTTCTCCCTGGGTATGCTTTTGGAAAGCTCCTGTACCATCTGATCAATTTCATTGTCCAAAGGCTCCTCCTCACTAGAGGCCTCGGAGTCTGATACGTCTTCCTCGGAATTTTCAGAATATCTTCGCTTCATGATGATCACTAATGTCTTAACAAGATCCAAATGAATATCGAGGGATTACGAAGGACTATTTATAGCAAGAATACATCCCCAGCCAAAGGTGATGCAATATCTTTTACAAATCTGCCGCCCTTTTGGGCCAAAATTATTTTCTTTGTTTTGAAAGGCACTGATGAGTCTGCTAGCGTTCTGATGTCATTAGCATGAGATCTCAATGTTTCTTTTTGAGAGTAAGTAAGTGGAATAACTCCTTTCAATAGATTATGACAGACCTCGCACACTACATGAACTTGTTCAGGAGTGGCAGTAGCGAGCAAGACTTTTCTCTGAGGTTCAGGACAACGAACTAAAAAATGCAAATAGCCAAAATTATCAGCAAGTAGTCGACTCATGTTCTCTCCTCGAAAGACGTGTTGAAATAGTAAATTATCTGAGATGCATCTACTATTTATTCTAGTTTATTATACCAACCTATATTGTACCAACCTAATCTTGCACGTCACGAAAGAGAGTGTATTCATGATTTACCCTTTGAAACAAAATTGGGTTCGCAGAATGGCATACATCTCAACCTAACCTAGCCTAGCCTAGTCGAGCCGAGCCTACAAGCCAAGCCCTTTGGCTCCGAGCCTATACGAGCCGAGCCGAGCTACGAGCCAATCCCTTAGGCTCCGAGCCTATACGAGCCGAGCCGAGCCTACGATCGAGCTGAGCCCTTAGGCTCCGAGCCTATACGAGCCGAGCCGAGCCTACGATCGAGCTGAGCCCTTAGGCTCCGAGCCTATATGAGCCGAGCCGAGCCAATACGAGCCCAGCCGAGCCTTAAAGCTCCGAGCCTAAGAGCCGAGCCTTAAAGCTCCGAGCCTAAGAGCCGAGCCTTAAAGCTCCGAGCCTAAGAGCCGAGCCTTAAAGCTCCGAGCCTAAGAGCCGAGCAAGGTCTATCATAAAATAGCGTCTCCTTCAAGAATTAGTCTCATTCTTCAAAGACACGAGATGGGGCGGTTGTGTCCTATTTGTGGCAAGTCCGTGCAACATGTATGGTCTCATTTAACTCGTGTCCACAAGATCAGTGGTCCAGAGCGAGCACTCTTACTTCAAGGAAAACATATGCAAACAATTGGTCAGCGGTTTAGTCCCTACCCTCAGACTCAAAATGTTGAAGACATAGAATGCGACAGGTTTCAATTGCTACACCCCTTTACGGCCATAGTGGCAGGAATGCCTGGATCAGCTAAAACAGTTTGGGTACAGAATCTGCTCGAACGTGCGAGAAAAGTAATAACACCCCCACCACAACGAATCGTTTGGAGTTATTCCCAATGGCAACCTGCTTATGAAGACATGTTACAGACAGTGCCAGGCATAGAGTTTGTTAAAGGCATACCGTACGACTTAGATGAAGATAGTAATTTTGACCCTCAAATTAATAATGTGATCGTGATTGATGACCAAATGACCGAAACGTCCAACGACAAAAGAACCATGAATTTATTCACCAAAGGATCTCACCATCGCAACCTCAGTGTCATCTTCCTCCTACAAAACCTTTATTTCCAAGGAAAAATCATGCGAACTTTGAGTCTGAACGCTGCGTACCTTGTTCTATTTAAAAACCCAAGAGACAAGCTACAAATGATGACTTTGGGGAAACAGATGTACCCGGGAAAAACAGAACAGTTTATTCAAAAGTACGAGGCCGCTGTCCAACGACCTTACGGATATCTGTTTGTGGATCTCAAACCCAATACTCAAGAGGAGTGCAGACTTCGAACCAATGTTCTCCCTAGTGATCATGTTGTTTTACAGTCGAACCATACGACAACATCACAGCATGGTGGACAATCAGAAGTCATGCAATCTATTGCCAACTATTTCGAACGTCAGAGCTATTTACAGTCACCCATACTCAAAATACTGCAGAATTTAGAGGAGCAGATGGCTAGTATTCTAAAGGAACCCAATGTCCCTGCGGAGCTAAAATTCAAAGAATATACGCAACTCTACAATCGATACCTCGATCTAGAACAGCAGCTTCAACGAAGTAGTTTGCCACACAAATCAAGGTTGGAAATGGTGCAAACATTACAGACACCACCATCAGCTGGTCCTAGGCTTCCCACTAATGCAACAACTCCAGAAAACGTTCCCTCAATAAGTCTCACCAGTGACAGTGGCTATGTAACGCCTAAACACAAGACCCCTTCCCTCCTAGAGCGACTAACCTCTAAAATTAGAACCCCTTCTTTTGAACCCAGTATAGCCGAGGTTCCTTCTACTCCCTTAAAAACCACGACGGGTTTTGATCAACCCTCTTCTTCCAGCACCCCTAAAACACGATCTCTTCCAACCCCACTTAATTTTCCACCCACTCCCCCATCAAGTAAAGAAAAACCCATCAAGTGGATTAGTTATCAGGACGCCCATAAATACAAAGATGTAGTCTTAGAGCCTCCACGTCGTTCACAAAGACTGAAAGCCATGGTCAAGTCATTGCCCAAGTGGGAAAAATTCTAAGTTGTAATATTGAGATCAAAATTAATAAGAACCTTGACAAAAGCTTTGCCACTGAACGAGAAATATAATCATACAATAAATCGCGTAGTTATTGTCTATTACGAGGACAATTATAGTGTAATGGTTATCACGTCTGACTCTAGATCAGAAGATTATAGGTTCGATTCCCATTAAGATCATATTTTTTCTCTGAAACATAGAGAAATATTTCCAGTGACACTCAAAACACAACCTCCGAAAACAAATTTATTCAAAATTGATTTTGACAAATCCAAGATAAACATCATGTGTTGATGGAAACAATAGCTTTTGTTTGCTTAAACAAAGTAAAGTACACTGTGATATTTATTTGTACATAATGAACAATAAATCAGTATCTCGAAGATTAATGTGTACAATCAAATTAGAAATACCACCTGCAGAAAAGTCTCTTCCCATCCAGGCTAGTAACATAATTATGAATTTTAGCTGTTTGGAACCAAAAAGGACCTTATGGTGTAATGGTTAGCATCTCTGACTCCAGATCAGAAGTTATGGATTCGAATCCCATTAAGGTCATCATATTTTATTAAAAAGGTAGCTTTAGCTTATTCTGGGGAATGAGTAGGGGTATGAATCCAAGGCTAATCCAACAAGATAAAGAAAGATGAAACAAAACAGCATCCTTTCTCATGATGTATAATCAATCAGTCTATATTATTTGGATAACCTCTAATATAGGGTTTTAATGAAGAGTAAAAGTATACATCTCATGATAGCTCAGTTGGTAGAGCGACAGACTGTAGTGTAAAAAACAGCCATCTGTTGGTCGTTGGTTCGATCCCGACTCGTGAGACAAATATATTTCATGATGAAGAACTAACATCAAAATCCTTGGTAGTATAGTGGTTAGTATACTTGCCTGTCGAGCAAGTGACCGGGGTTCGATTCCCCGTAAAGGAGTTTATATTTTTGAAAAATATTAAATAATTTACAATGAATAAAAACGTCAGCCTTCATTGCATTGTTTGGTGCAATCCTCGAATCTAAAAATAGATATGACTCTAACGCTAACCACGGGGAGAGCACCGACCTGCTCCGGCCTGCTCCGGCCTGCTCCGGCCTGCTCAAGAAGCACAAGTGGCTTAGAACCGCTACTTCTATACTACTGGCGAGACATCAAGTCGGGTCCGCAATATACACTGTTGTGTAATAATTTTTTTGATTTATTCGAGTTCCATGGAGCAAAACGTTTATAAATGGGACATTCTTGTCGTCATTTTAGTTTAGAATTGGTTGTTTTACCTATTTTCTTCATGAATATTGAGATATTATTCGAAAAAAACTTTTTAAAACTTTAAGTACTTTAAAAGTGAAATACAAACTGAAGATGTGTACAAAAATGCTGCGCTCGTATTTCGTGTGAAATAAAATATGGACGTTTATGGACGATTCCACCACTTAGCCGTTTCAGTTTCAACCTTTTTCCGGCAGTAAACAACTTATTCGTTTAAATATTATGTTGTTTTTGTGTTTTACTTAGGGATGTAAACATTTGTTTGTCATCAAGCTGCTTGTTCTTTGTTTGTGGAATGTGTTTGTTGAATGTGTTTTTAAAAAAGGCCAAAAATATACTATACGAGTTAATAAATATAAATTAGATAATTATTAGGCGTTTGGGCTTAGCCATTAAACAGGGGCAATATTTCAGAAAAACATGACATTTAAAATCTTTGACTAAAGTGCATACTTCACTGCAAGCCGCCACCACCCAGGAAGTCTTAATTTTTAAAAACTTAGAGCTACGAATGATGTAAATATTCGTGTTAACTTGGTAGGTGGTCAAGCAGGTGAATAGAATTAACCTACAAAATATTTCAAGCAAGTATTTCGATAGTAAAAATGTTGAATTTGCAACCAATAATTAATTGATTTAAAAGTATTTCGATGTTTGAAGCTACTGTAAATAAGTCTAAATAATGCAAAGACCGACGGTATAAAACATAACTTCAACCCAAATGATTCCAGTTTATTGTAGAGGATAAATCAATGAAAATTTCAAATGTTATACTCATAAAATCATATCACTGTGCTTAGAGTAAGTCAGTGTCTAAAATAGAGAATAAACTCAGTAGAAAGAAATTCGAATCCTCTAGAAATTCAAAACTTTTATGAGCCAAAGGATTTTTTATAATAGTTTAGGAATCAATAATCATAATATTTAAAGGATTAATTTAATTAATTGTTATAATGTTACCTGTTGAACACAATGTCACCAGCATAAGGGCTAAAACCAGCGACTTCCAAGACATTTTCAGTATTTTCATATTATTAGTGGCTCATTCATAACGGCCGTGCCGTGAGCTGACCTGTGCGCTCTTGAATGATTCCACGAAATGCTATTGCTGATATAGGTGATTTGAGTGTAGTCTGAAGCATGACTGCTTTAGGCAATAGTATAATTACGATGTAAAAAGCTTCAACAACAAGCCAAAAAAGCTATTTTATACAGGACGGGGGAAAATATACCCTTACTGATGTGGTTTTAACATTCTAAACGATTGTTTAAAAAAACTTTTTAAAACTTTTGAGATGTTTAAATACATTTGAATAATTTGAAATCAATATCATGTATATTTTGTTTCTTCTTCCTTTCGCCCTCAACCGAAACTTTATTTCAAAATTCTTACAACTTATATTAACTTTGAAACACAATTTCAAACCTGTAAACTCCATATGCAGAAGAAAAAGAAATACAAACATTTTCTTCTTTAAACTGCTATCAAATATCAAGACTGCAAAATATATACGGTTCTCTGTAAATTGATACCGATAACTACGGTAACAACATAATTTCCGAGAATAGCCAGACACATTTTATTTAGATGAACATGTATTACAGCAATAACCGTTGTATCGCGATCCGCCGTTTCAAAACCTCGTTTGAATTTTGGTCTTTTGCGAGCCGTCAATCATCTTGGATTTTTGCAAATTAGTCTATGCACGCTCGCTCATTCGGCCATCACATACTTCGATCTTGTTTTATTTTATTTTATTTTTTCGAAAATCTAAATGGATTCGGAGATATTCCAAGGAGTTGTGATGGAGAGCTTTTCGAGTCTTCTTTCTGTCAAGTATTCAAGCCATTCTTGGAGCTAATCATCCACATAAACTTCAGGATTGTGCTACAAAGTTTTTCATGATCCCAAGCTGCATGTTGACAAGGACGAGGTAAATTATATTTAGCTTTCTTCTAAAGTTTCGACAGCAACTTTTTTCGTAACTAAATCATTATAGGGATTAAGGCAATTGTTTGCAAATTAAAATTGTCTTGAGCTAGTTTCTATAATTCAAAATATTATGAAACGATCGGGGAGATATTTGAGATTCATCAGTCATTGTAGTTTTGCTGACTCATGCAGGATTTCCTTATTGATCAGCCTTCTTTTAACTTCAAAACAACTCTTCATCGCGGCGACTCCTTGGAATATTCTTGAACTGTATTTTCGAAAAAATGTGTTAATTTTATGGGGATTTCGAAGCTGAGAGGAGCGAGTTCAAAGGCTTGTTTGAGCCGAAGATGATTGACGGCTCGCAAAAGACCAAAATCCAAATGAAGTTTTGAAACGGCGGATCGCGATACAACGGTTATTGCTCTAAGAATGAATGTTAACTTTTACCAGAACAAACCTATAACTGATTTGTGTTTGATCGAGTGGAGTCGGTAACACTTTTAACAAGAGGGTTCGAGAAAAGACGTGACTATTACGAATGAAGAATTTCAAAGCTCAATACCCACCAACCCAAATATGAACATTAATTTTTTCGCCAAAAAGTTGTACGTCTTCATATATTTGTTTCAATTACATTCCCAACATTTTGTTTATTATTTTAATCGGTTAAATATTAATTTTTTAGTTAATAGCATATTTCCGAATGATACTACCAAAACAGGTAGAGTGACAATCGGGCTCGAGAAAAACCAGTTGTGACTAGCATTAAAGATATACAATTTTGATAACATTCCTGAGCCCTGAGCGGTGAATTGGCTTTGAACATGCCATCCAAGTAGAAGTGAACTTCAAAGCTAACTAGCCGCTCAGGGCTCAGGAATGTTATCAAAAGTGTCTAGCTTTAACGCTTGTCCCAACTGGTTTTTCTCAAGCCTGATTGTCACTCTACCTGTTTTGGTAGTAATGTGCTGAATCGAGGTCAAGTACTCCTTCGGGGGATATCTGTATTTTCAGATAAACGAGAGCTCGCCCACTCACCAATCCTATAGAGGCTTTGCACCATCACGTGACTCGCGTAGCGTCGGTTAGCAACGGTAACTACGCCGCCATGACAGGAGGCATGTAAACCATAACAAAGTATAGTAACGAACGCGATTAGAAAAGTTTTTTGTGTTGTTGGATGTTGAAAACGCTCTGAAAGAGATACAAATGTAAGATTTTTTAACGTTCCGAAGCAGTTCAAGCATCAAGACGAAAAAACAAGAGAGGTTTTAAAGCGAAGACGAAAAAATAGCTTGGAAACATACGACGAGAGGCTGTTTCGAAAGGGCAAGTTAAGAACCCAATGGTTTGGTCGCTTCATTTTTACCAAGTTGTTTTCAAAGTGCAACTAGCTTATTCCTTCAAATAAATTGAGTGGTACAATTCGAGATGTTTTTTTGCTTCGCTTATCTAGGAGAACCAGCAAAAGCCTACGACGAAACTCATCAAGACTGGGCTCCTAAATCGATCACGATGGGTCACACATCTTGTTCTGTTTTTCAATCAGCCAAAGTTCCATTGCTAAAAAGGACAAAAAGGCACAACCGTTCGATGGAAAGATCTTTGAAAAGGCGACTGCGCTTTGAACAAGCCCTAGTTAACAGTAATACATAAAATATTCATACAAACTTTCCCAAAGAAACGCGTGCAAGAGACAGAGATGGAGGAGTTCGGACAACTCGAATCTGCAACTGATTGCAACATAGATTTTCTTTATTACTGTTAACCAGGGCTTGTTCAAAGTGTGCATTGGCATTTTTCAAAGATCTTTCCATCGAACGGTTGTGCCTTTTTAGCGAAGACACTTTGGCTGATTGAGAAACAGAACAAGATGCGCGTGACCCATCGCGATCGATTTAGGAGTCCAGTGAGTTTCGTCGTAGGCTTTTGCTGGTTCTCCTAGATAAACAAAGCAAAAAAACATCGATCTCGAATAATTTGTACCACTCAATTTATTTGAAGGAATAAGCTAGCTGCACTTTAAAAACAACTTGGTGAAAATGAAGCGACCAAACCATTGGGTTCTTAACTTGCCCTTTCGAAACAGCCTCTCGTCGTATTTTTCCAAGCCATTTTTTTCGTCTTCGCTTTAAAATCCATCTTGTTTTTTAGCTTTAATGCTTGATCTGCTTCGGAACGTTTAAAATTCTGACATTTGTGTCTCTTTCAGAGCGTTTTCAACATCCAACAACACAAAAAACTTTTCTAATCGCGTTCGTTACTATACTTTGTTATGGTTTACATGCCTCCTGTCATGGCGGCGTAGTTACCGTTGCTAACCGTTGCTAACCGACGCTACGCGAGTCACGTGATGGTGCAAAGCCTCTATATACTCTATTATTTCTTACCAAAGTGTTCCTTTTGGGTTCAAAGTCCCCCTTTATTAAAAACATTTTAAATTCTAGTAAGACATTAGTGTTGCGTTACTGACTTGTCAACGCATATTATATTTCTACTTGATCTACTAGAGTACCTTTCAAGACTAGCTGATGAAATAAACATATCTATTTCAGTATCGAAACTGTTCGCTGCAAAACAAACGTTTTATCAATGTAAATACTCTTAGCCAAAATGTGTTTAACTGGTCATTTGTTTTCCCCTCAGTTTTTGTTTTCTGTATTTTCATAAATGGAAATATTCAACAAGGAGTCTTGGCAGTTCGCTTTCTTGTAGATCACTATCAGCTCGTCTGACTTCTAAAAGTTCTTGGAGTCAGCTTTCATCAAAGCTTTGTTTGTCACTCGTTTTGTAGTTTGTCTCTCGTTCTGTAGTTTGTCTCAGTATATTTTTTGTATCTGAGATCTGGTAAGATCTAGTTTGATCATAGCTAGGTAGTTTATAGATTCTCTTAGTCTATTTTGACTAGTTTGTCTAGTTCTACGATTCTCATACCGTAGTTTGCTCATAGATTCTCAAAGATAGCTCATAGATTCTCAGACTTCTCTCTTTGAGTATGTGGACCAACCCGTTCCAAAATTGCTCAATAACATCTTTTAGTGTGTGTCTACCACGTACGGCGTTTGTGTTTGTAAGTAGTTTAAGCGTAGCGTTAAAAAACCTAAAGACAATAGTACGCAACATGCCTACAGACAAACTAGTACTTCACGAACCCTGAACGAATGAATTAATGGTGACACAACACTAAAAACTATAAATACATCGATGTCGTGTGGCAACTTCATTGGACATTGGACATTGTTTACAAGTTCTCGACCAATCATGACGTGTGAAATTATGGTCTACCTGACGCCTGAAAAACGGATCTCATTTTAAGACTGGTTTGCTACCATAGCAACCCAGTAACTAGCAGTAAAGCCAGGATCCGAGTCAGGATTATTTGCAACAAGCCTATAATATTATTGCTTCCTTCTATTCATACTGTGAAATCAGCAGATATTCTTTACAAATTCGCTTAGAAATGTTCTACAAATTCTCGATAGTTTATAGGCGGCATTTGATTCTCGTTCAAAGGCAACTCGGAGTTTGTTTGCCGACTCCAAGGCTGCATCAAAATTATTGTTATTTTAAAACTTGTTGTTCGAAATGGTAACATCAATTTGGTTTACTATTTTTAGAGGAATCGAATAAATTTGAAAGAATTACAATTTACACAGGAATCAAATACATTTTAGATGAGTTATTAAGGATTGAAAAAAATGATTGTAATTCGGGCGAACGATCAAAAAATCAGAAAAAGTGTCGAGTGCTATAGTATGCTGGGAGCTTCCAACCGATTTGTGCCAAATATTATTTTAATCAGGAAGAAGCCGGTAATTTTCTACACAATATTAGGTGGTTTTCGAGTGGGGTTTACTTTCGATTTCGCGATTTATGAGTTAAAGTCGAATGTGTGACTGAATGTGCGGCTAACTTCAGCCTGGTGAGGAGTTTACCCCGTTTACGAAAGATGATTCCACTCACTGGGCTTCGAATTCATTGGATTGCGTTTACTTGTGTTGTTTTGCCGAATGAATTAAAGTTCGGACTGCCGGGCATAGTTGTGTCCATCAAGTCAAACCATTTCCGACTGCCGAGCATATAGTCACAGCGAAAAATAAGATGTTCAACTACTGGATTTCAAAATCTAACCACACGACAATTCAGTAATTCTTTTCAAAGGTCTTTACTTTATTTCACATTTTTACGATAGATTTTCTCATAATATGATACTAAAAGCCTAAATCCAGGCTCGGACCCTGGCTCGGACCCTGGCTCGGACCCTGGCTCGGACCCTGGCTTGAAAGATAGGTATCCTCGCATTTTCAATCTTATTCTTACCCTGAATAATTAATTAATACGTGCTACAACGCTCTGAAACTCAAGCTGTTTATAGTATATTCCAGCGTGTTTATTTTCGTTTGAGGCTGGCCTTATACACGGTACCGGAAGAATTCTTCCACGTTCCGTTTACGCGGAAATTTGATATCCGGACGAAAATTCTTAAAGAGAAAGTTCCGTGTAAATGGTATAAACTGGTGAAAATTTTGAACGGGTAAAAATTCGTCCGGTACGGTGTAAGGCAATCCTGAATTAACTAGCATACAAAATAAAAGACCGCGAATATGTTGTTATTCGTGTGTTATTTCCGCGTATGGTGTTTATTTTCGTTGGATAGAAAAATATCTTGAGGCCATCGTAGTCCGTAATAATAACAAATACTTAGTATCTGTTTGTCACAGCTCAGTAGTACGCGGTCAGTATCAATGTTATGATCAGCATCAATGTCAATGTCAATTATAAACAAAATCTGTCGAAAACTGGGCTAAGCAGTTTAGTTGCATTGTGTGTGTGTGTGTGTCTTCTAAAGCGATATATCACTCCATCAACTCCAGCCACTCCAGAAGTACAGTTGTCACCATTGTTAATGTATCCAGAGCAACTTGTAGAAGTACATTCTCCATAAATAGCTAGTTGTGCTAGTTTTTTATAGTACAAGAATAAAGATAGCTGAATTGAAGCATAATTCTCGATAAGTTCACGATAAGTTTCACGATTAGTTTCACAATAAGTTTCTCGATAAGATCCACTCGTAAATCTTCTCTCATAATTGTGTTTGCGGACCGGTCTGTTTCGAAAACGCTCGACATCTTTAGTGTAGACCTACCGCGAAGAGTGTGTGCGTTTGTATGTAAAGAGAGCGTACATAAAACAGCAGAAGAAGACATCTTTCTTGGCTTTATATTGTGTTTCATTCAGTATTTGTGGAAAACCACGCTGGAAATTCGCTTTCACAAAGTACGCATGCGCTAGTCGTTCCCAGGCTGCCTCGTACGGCGATTTACGTACTTCGTGACATCTTCGGACTTTCCGAAGAGTTTCCGAAGTACAACTTCTGACATAGAAACCAAAAAAACACGCGTTGCATTTTTAGACTCGTAATTATAAACCCCTTGCAGCACGCCGGAATGCAGCTCAATCAATTTGGAGGGCAAAACAATAGGTTCCAATTCTCAGGAGATTAAAATTATTTTGTTTTGTCCTCCAAATTGAGCTGCTCTGACGTCACGTGCAAGGGGTCTAGACTCTCACCTAACGTATGACAGCCACATTTCAAGAGTGGTATCTTCTTGTTTTGCTAAGTTTATATGTCAGATTAATCGAGTTAAAGCAAGTTTTGACTCAAAAACACTCCTGCTAATGATTACATCTCTAGTTTTTAGTAAACTGCTCTATTTCTCTACAGTATGCTCTACAGTATGGTCAAATACGTTTGTTTATTTTTTCTTACATGAATAAGCTCCAGTCAATACAAAATTTCACTAGCAAAATAGTCTCGAATTCTAGAAAATACGATCATGTAACTTTTGGTTTATGGAGACGCAGTAATGGCATATAAATGCTTAAACAACCTCACCCCAAGCTATCTTTGCAAATTTCGCAAGCGCTCCAATGTTCACGATCGTTTTACACGTAAGCGTGACTCACTTCAATTACCGACCTCTGTACAAAACAGCTGCAGGCAAACGCACCTTTAATTATAGAGCTGTAAATATATGGAACAATCTAGATAAGAGTATTATATAAGGAAAATACTTCTCTCAAAACCTTCAAGGCTTCAACGAAGGAATACTTACATGCTCAGAGCAATTTGTAACTTGCGTTTGTTTTAAAATTAGTGTAATACATCATATTTATTAAGTAATTTTCTTTATTTAACCTAGGTTATCTTATTACGTCTTTCTTCTTATAATGTCTATCTTATTGGATTATTCTAAAAAGTTTCTGAAAAGCCTCACGAGGAGTTTAATAGCTATTAAAGTTTATTATTATACGAACGAACGAACGAACGAACGGACGGACGGACGGACGGACGAACGAATGAACGAACGAACGAACGAACGAACGAACGAACGAACGAACGAACGAACGAATGAACGAACGAACGAACGAACGAACGAACGAACGAACGAACGAATTAATTAATAATGAATGAATGATTTTATTTATACGTTTGATAATTATTACATAATTTTTTGTTTAATTCCTCAGTATTCTCATGAAATAGCAATAAAGAATATTGATTACAATTACAAAAATAGAAAAACTAACAAGTTGATATTTGAGATTGAGGGCTAAATTGACTTTTGCATTAAAATGTTAAGTTCGTTGAAATATATCATGTAGTCGAAAATCTTTTTTAATTTCTGTCCCAAACATAATAAAGGCAAACTTAGAAAAATATCGTCCTGGGATCCCCACCGGTTGCCCTATATCATCATTGCTCGGCTGCGTTGCCAGCGTGGTCGGTCCTTGTGGTGTATACGTAGTGGTTAACGCGTCAGACTAGAATACACGCATCAAGCATTCCGCGCTACTGCTCTAAGCGCATGCTCAGGGGATTAAAAAGTGAGATAATATTTTGTAAAACATGTTATATTTTAGTTGCATTTTTTCTTGTTAAACACAATTTTCATTAAATATTCAAGATCACGTACCGTTAAGCGAATTTTGAGTCAAATATACCAAAAAATTGCATATTTTACAAAATATATTATCCCACTTTTTAATCCCCTGAGCATGCGCTTAGAGCAGTAGCGCGGAATGCTTGATGCGTGTATACCAGACGTAGGTTCGAGTCCCGCCAAGGGCATATTTTGATCATGGATAAAACTGATCGAGATGATCCCAGAGATACTAGACTACTAAGTATAAAGCTTGTCTATTATGGCATGGGTGGTTTGTAGGAGGAAATAACGAAAGAACAGGAAGTCATGTTGCTTGATATAAAACATACAGAAAATCTTTTCTTGAATAGACATCTTTACCTTGGGCACAATGTTTTGCCCATTTCATACCACGTGTCATTCCCTTGAGTATCATTTCTTTGTTTGAATGCAAATGAAACAAAGAAAAAGGAATGAAACGAGGTCTGAATGCCGCAAAACAAACTTCCATCTAAGATCGATATCTACAAAGTGCATCAATTTCTGAATTATTTTTTTTTTACCGCAATTGACTCCGCAACTCCAATCCGCCAAAGATTTATTAAGGTACAAGTTATTTTTTAAACATATCGTTTATTTAATGCTCGTAATTGCAATTATATTATAAAATTTTGCATATAAATTTAACATAAATATAATTTTTGACCAGAAATTGAAATATGTTGCTGTATGTGATAAAAATGGAAATTAAATTATGTGGTAGTTCGAGTGAAATTCAAATAAGCTGGTGTACGTAGGTCTGCAACTGTGATCACTTAATGCGCTTCTTTACTACGCGATGTTTTTTGAAACTTTTATCTCAATTTCCTAAAGTGTTGATGTAACAACGTGCGGGGCTACTACGGGGTTACCTGGTTACCTCTACCAGTCTCTCTCTCAGTCTATTACCACAGGTATACCTATTCGAAACCAGTTCTAACTAGCCAACTAATCCATTGCAAAATCGATGTGTCAAAAAAATTGATCGAATCACTTCACGTGAATGATAAGTGGTTTTCAAGATTTACCCTGGGAATCTCAGTTTGCATTTCCAGTTCTTCAAAAGGAAAGTGTTTGATCTGTTCTATTTCCTTCTCTGTCAGCGGTTCGCCGTTGCAATTGGCTGCCGAGGCCACTTTGGATCTGCGTCGATGAAACCACCTGAGAAAAAGAGAAATAATTCCTGTGTTTTATCACTTACACCACCAGTTTATTCTTGGTTAGCAATCATTCCAAAGGGAGTAAAATATCAAAAGCAATGGCCGCCATGTTGGAAGATATAAGCAAAGAATTCACTGAAAATCATGTGCAAACGAAGAATTCAATAAACTCGGTATGAAGAGCATATGAATGTAGATGGTCAAAAGCACATATAGAAACCTGGATCAGGTGATTATGTTTCGTCATCTTGGATGACACACACAATGGAAGAAATCCATTGATGACGTCAAGAAAGAGAATTGACATTAAAAGAAACGGATCATGCAACCAATGAAGTTTGAGTTAGAACTGAATAAGCGCTCATGAAAAAGCTGTGTTCTTTTAATAAAATAAATAATACTAAGTAAGAGTTAGAGAATAAATGCATCATTGCGAGGAGCTTTAAATCCCATAAAGCACGAGTGTTTATTCTCTAACCGATTTAGAATATAAAGTCTTACTCACAAGACCATTGTTTGTATGCATTTGTTTAAAGGGGCACTTGGATGAAAACGCCCCATATTTTCAAAGTCCGAATAGTTCAAGTATTTAAGAATAATATGACTCGATCATGATTATGAAAACCAGATTGGCAAACATTTTAGCCTGGGAGCCACTCGCAGTTGAGAAATTTTGGTTTAAAAACTAAAAGAACAATAGGGTTGAGTAAATGACGTCATTTACTCACAATTTAGATGCTGAAAAATATATATAATTTTTATCCGCAAATTTTGACTGTGAAGAAAATATGTTGCTTGGCTACTATTGGGGCCATATAGATTAGTTCAACCAAGTTTCAAGGCATTTCCAATTTTCGTCGATTTTCATCCAAGTGCCCCTTTAATTCCTACGTTTTTTTGTTCTTCTCCCAAGAGAAAATAAATCTAAATAATAAAAGTATTATACGACAATGTCATATTTTGTTAGCTTTGAAATAAAAGAAATGAAATGGCGTGTTCTGTTCATTACTGCGATTCTCAATATTCTGCGAACTCGGTAGTTGCGAGTTTCCCGTTGGAATTTGGTTTTTCGCTGGCGCCAGTCAAAAATATAAAAGGTACTATACTGACTGATTAGTTTTGATTGACGACAGTGAAAAACCAATTTCATAGCAAGCCGTTGAAATGTCTGAGTTCGCAGAATATTGAGAATCGCAGTAAGCTGAAGAATATGTGATGATCTGCTGTCCCCCGAGACTTAAGAATTTTAATCAAGAATTTGCATACCCAGTACGTTGTAACATGAAGAGACCATGACAAGCGGCTAAGGTTTCTGTCGACAAGCTTCATTATAATTTCAAGACAAAATTGTAAGTACCAGTTTTGAAAAAAAGAAAACACCACGCTATTTGAGTTTTGCTTAATTATAAGGCATGTCTGATAAAATGTTAATATATATTTATTTCGAATTACAGTTTGACTAGATGTAAGAGCGAATGAAAAAGACCGTATAGTATGTCCATAACAGTGTCCAAAATTCTACTCCAATGCCATGTTTATACGCCGGTAAGAAACCAAAACTTATCTAAAATAGTAATACGTCGAAGAACGCGAATATTTGCCGCTTAAATGCTGAATATTGGTGTCCCAATTAGCTTGCACTGAGTGCAAGCTAGGAATTTCTGACACATTTATAAAGTTTATTATTAAGACGTGATCCAGAATCGACTCAAAGAAATCACAGAAATGCCTCCAAAAGTTGATATTTCGATCAGGGCGGAAAAGGGACGATGCAATTCGTTTCTTGTATAATTGAGCCAAATATCGTAAAAATTACATCGCTACATTTGACGAAGAGTATCTGTTTGTTTCGGTTTATTTGCAAAATACAAGTGTCAAAGAAATATATACACCTACTTGGAAAAAGGTTGTCATAGAAATTTGAAGATTCAAAGTTAGTAGTTCGTGATTTAGTAAATTCACCGATTCAGAATAAATTATCGCCGACGTCATTAGAGTCGACAAGCGCCTCTTGATATTCACGGTTTTGAATAGTAGAAGGCCTTATTAGTAAGACAATACTAGTGTATAACTTAGAGAATACTAATTAATAACCCCCTATTTTCCCTGTGCTTCAAGGTCCCTACCACTTGACACCTAAGTTTCTCTCTGGGATATAGAGCATTGAAATACTGATTGCTGATTGGTCGAGTGAGTATGACAATATTCTCAATAATACTAAAACCTCGGCGCTTTCCAATAGTCGGAACTGGCCGGACTGACCGGTCCATTCATTAAGAGAATTCCGTTATTAATCAGAACTTTCAATCCAGATCAAGCAGTTCTGAAATTGTATCCACTATTTCTTAAGCAAGCACATTACTTACCACAATGCCAAAATTATAAGTAACAGAAGTACAACCAATCCAATAGCAGACCCAATGATGATTGGTAGATAATCAGTCTCTTTTGGCCCTGGAGCTGGTTCCTTATAAGGTCGTACGTCGGTAATTTTCGTATTGAGGGATTTCCCAATATCGTTTTTACGAGCTTGAATGATCTTGACCAAAGTATCTCTGTGTATTGTAGTCTTCCCTGGCTGAGCAACACTAGGAGGGTAGTTGACGTAGAATGCTAAAGAATTTGGGTTCTTTTTCGAGAAGTCAGGGACGAGATGAACTTGGTCAGCGGTGCATAAAAAACAAAAATTGTAATTTGTTTACGTCAAAAAGTGTGCTCACTCCCCTTAATTATTAAACATTAATTTCGTCCAATATACTTTAAAATTTTGCATTTTCAAAACGTATAGTCTATGGAATAATATACTACAGAGACTATAATATGTAGTGTTATACACCACGAAGACCGCACCCAATCAGAAGTCAGAAGAGTTTATCTAGATCTTATAATCATTTTTTTTGATAAACGTTATGAAAATACATTATACTAATGACGTCATACAAAACGTCATTGCGACGTCATCTTGATCTTGAAACCTACCTTACGCCGCAGTCATTGTTTGCGCAGTACTCAGTCACAGCTTTTGCTACTGCTTCTTTGAACTTGTCTTCGGTTTCTTTATTCCACTGGAATATAAATGCAAAAATTAACTCTAAAAATCTAATATTGCATTGCTTATTTTAAGAAATAAGACTGCTATTTCAAAACAAGACATGTTTCGGCAGTACGTTATTGCTTATTGATAACAAAATGTCACCTTTGAAAGGTCAAGATTTTCCAGTTTTATGATAACTGCGTTCTCTAATTCGTTGTCGGTTGGTGTTTTTGGTGTTGGTGCAGGAGGCGGAGTTGGTGTTGGCTCGTCTTTTCTCAGAGCTGAAAACAAAAAAGAAATAAACTATATTTAAACCCCACTTCCTCGGTAACACGTGCGGTATATGTAACTGGCTGCGCACTAATTCCAAGAAGAATATTTTTTTATATTACTTCTCTGCGCGTAAAGAATCTGTTGCGCGCTTTGTGTGAGCAGCATTCGCACTGCAGCGCGCATTACGACCTTGTTACCCGAATTAGCGCGCCTTAAAAAAGCACACAACAAATTTTCTTTGTTGCGCGAAGTAGAGGCCTTTTGTATTTTCACCGACAAACAATAGATGATGGACATGCAGTAGATGATAGGTCTAATAGATCAATTTTATAGGCTAACCTCTACACTTATTTTCAATCCAGTACAGTCCTGCTCCACATTCACATTTGTACGATCCTTCTGTGTTCATACATAACTGGGACGGGTCGCTGCAGTTGAACGTCCAACGCATGCATTCATTGATATCTGTACAACAATAACGTATTAGTCAAGAAATATTGTCAAGGACTTAATTAGAAGGGGTAAAGACCCCTTGCAGCACGTCCGCAGAGTGCAGCTCAATTTGGAGGACAAAACAACAGGTTCCAATTGTCAGGTGATTGAAATTCTTTTATTTTGTTCTCCAAATTGAGCTGCTTTGACGTCACGTGCAAGGGGTCTATAGTTCCCTTGGCATGTGACATCATGAAGTCCCTAGTCTAGAGCCTTAAAAAGAGTGAAAATTATATCATTTAAAAAAGAAAATGTTTTCATGATCAACTCTCGGGAAAAGCAATTCTTTTAGTCAATATAGACTATCTGGACTAGAGCAACTTTGTTAAGAGATCTGAAGGCATAAAAAAGGAACTATGTATCAACGTCACGTGATTGTGCGAGGTTACCATATTTAGACATACAGGATGTGACATACCATTACACGTCACATTATCAGATGCGAGCTCAAATCCATCGAAACAGGAACAGCGGTAGCTTCCTATAGTGTTGTGACACTTCTGCTGGCATCGGTAGAGATTCTTGGCGCACTCGTCAATGTCTTTAAAAAGTATAAGAAAAATTTTTTTTTTTGAATGCTGTTATAAGGGACAATTAGAACTGCGCATGACTCTTCCGTTCTTCTTCGAACATAAAACATTTGCAAACTTGCAGTTGTTCATCAACATGTACGCTAATTTTTTCTGGTATCTTTCGTGCCACTCTCGGACCCCAGAGCCCTTTCAATCATACTGCGCATGCTCGACTGAATGACGCTAGCAAACCCTAGCGAATTTCGTCGAGCATGCGCAGTAAGAATGACAGGGCTCTGGAGTTTAGAGTGGAGCCGTGCCGTTTCACAGTTATACAAATCTAATCTATATCCGTCACGCAAAAGCCCTCCGTCAAACTATATAAAATTGGTTGTAGTGATTCAATAATCCATCGCACCTTTACAGGTCTTTGCGTCGTCGGCTAGTTCGTAACCTTGGTTACATGCGCACTTTTCCACTCCATCTGCAACATAACATGTGTGTGCGCAGCCCTGGTTACTTGTACATGGAGTCTCAGCTGCAAACAGAAAATAAATTGCATTAAGAATTAAATATTTGCCTTCCTGAAGTTAAAAAAGACACAGTAAATGGTGAAAGCTGTAAAAACCAGAGCAGTAGCAAAAAAAGTAACTAACTGTATCCGTAATGTTAACGTTGTAGCTACTTCAGTTGAAGTTCAGATGTTATCAATGGAGGCCGATAGTGCGTACTTCAACCCCTCTCTTCTTCAGTACTCAGTTTTAAGGGCATTTAAAGCTTAAGTTACACAGAGATAAAATTTGGAGGCTTTTTATCAATATCAGGGCCGTAAGATGATATGATTGAAGGAATGTCATATCTCAATTTATAGACAGGTATAATATTGAGTTTGATATATATATATTCACTTACGTATACATTCCTTTGGATTGTCAGGATTAACCTTGAAATACTTGTTACAGGAACAAGTGTAGCTACCAGGAGGATCGTTTGTGCAGTTGTGCATACAGTCACTAACAGGATCACACTCGTTGATATCTACAGGAAAATAATAAGAAATTTTGATAATCTATTCATGATATGGTCGTGTGATGATCAGTGATAGTAATGCTAGACTTATGACACGGTTTATAAGGTTCACAATATACTTCTTACCTTCGCATTTTTTCTTGTCTACTTTTAGTTTGTATCCATTGTTGCAGTCACACACGTACGAGCCTGGAGTGTTACCACATATCTGTTCACAGTCGTTAACTCCTGCGCACTCATCGACATCTACATTCAAAGGGAATTCAAATAGCATTAAATGTTTGCATCTTTTCCCCAAGTATCTGTCATGTTTGCCCTACCTGTGCAGTTCGCACCATTTCCAGTATATCCACTAGGGCAAGGACCACACTTGTATCCACTCGTCATATTCGCTGGTGGTGGCAAATCTATACAAGTAACTCCAGGATAGCAAGGATTTGAGTTAGCTTCACAAGCATCAATATCGGACTCACAGTACTGTCCAGTGTATCCATCCACGCATTGACAAGACATAATAAAGAACCTTGCTTTTCCTGGATCTGCAAGCGTCTGATTGGCTAGTTTGTCTGGTTTCTCACATGTTCCATTGTTGTGGCATGCGCAGATGTACACAGTGGGTTTAAAGACTGTAGAAGCGCCCTTGCTGTCTGCTGCTATGACTACAAGCTCAAACTGAAATGCAAAGTGTGTGTATTAGTACGTCATGAAGGGGAATTTGCAACAGCTGACTATTCTTCCGGAGTATTGTGCATAGCAGGAAGAAAGGAAAGAAAATCAGTAAAAATGAGGAAGAAAAAATGGAAGAAAATAGTACACAAGAAAGAGAAGAACAAGAAAGAAGAACAAGAAGTCGAACAAGAAGAAAAAGAAAAGAAGAAAAAATGAAATTACATCTTTTGATCGCGAGCTTTTTTACGGATACTTTACGACCTACTTTTTCCATGGTGACTTTCCAAGTCAGAGACACATATGTTGGAGTGGTTTCCTGGCTAGTGCTATCAGGAAGACCGCTGACATTGAATGTGATGTCATCACCATCATCATCAGTAGCATTGATCAGAACGGTGACTGTTGTGTTGATATTTAAGTAGATCACTGAAGAGCTGTTTGAGAACTTGGGTGCCTCATTACCTGAAGAAACAATCACCAGTAATGTAAACCTCCATAAAAGTATTTTTCCGATTTTGGATTTGAGTTCGGTTTTGCTTGAGCATGCGCGTTTTGGCGCCAAACTTTCCCGCTAAATTAACATAAACTTCATCAGTATTAGCTAAATTATCTTCATAAAAATTACTTTTCCCGATAATTTGCTTGAAACCCCAAAGCGATGGTTCCAGGTCGAGGCTGGACGTGAGCGCCCGCGTTTTGGCGCGAAACTTTCCCGCCAAATTCGCATAAACTATTGAATATTACTGATTTTCTTCCTTACTCATTTTGTTAGAGTCATTCACCAACTGTGATCCTATTTGACGTGTACTCAGGCCAACAGAAAGGTCTCTAGTCGAAGCTGCATCAAACAGACAGCTAATGTCACCATTACAAGCTGCTACTGCCTGCTGTCTGAGAGAATCGTTTCCCCATTTGATGTCTTCAATGAACATCGGTTTGAACGATGAGTTGACGAATGTAGACAAACTTTCGCCTGGCTTGTACGTGAATAATGAGGTATTGGAGTTCACTTGCCCTAAAACAGACAATAGTTTTTGTTCAATTTTGTATAAAAAAGCGGACAAAAAGATAGCTTTCTATCTGGAGAATGGAACTAGGTTTTTTCCTTCTCCATTCCCATAAAGCGTTTTGAATTTTTTTTTTTAGAAAACTTACACGATAATCCAAAGTTATAGTGAATATCTCTGCTGGACATATCGTGAGGGAGTACTGTTCCATTAGGTAAAGTAAAATCATCCTCTGCATTTCCATTCCATGTTCCAAGAAGACCTTTCGTCTTGTTCTTGAATGAGTTTGGAGCAGCAGTGACGATGGAAAGCATGTTCTGTTTTTCGCATATTGTTACTGACATTCCTGACTGGAAGCTCATCTCGAAGCATTGTTTCTCAGGCTTTGATACCGCGACAGAACCGTTATTGAGATCAATAGGTTCATTTGTCAGGCTTTTGAAGTCAAAAGGGTTTCCATCTACGAGAACTTCCATTGTTTCTTTGAAAAAGTGTAAAAATATTAACATAAGTTGAACCGTTGAACGTCGCTCCAAATATTGTACCCTGCTGATGGGCGCTTAGTCCGAAAGCTCGGTTATAAATTCATAACTTTCAAGGTTGTTGAAACAATTGATATATTATAAGAAAAAAGTGGGTAGAAATAGATCAATCCTAAAAGAGCAGTGCTTTTCAGTTCGCGCGCGCATCCGAATTTGATCAATCAAAAGCAAATCTTAAAGGGGAGTGCGGTGATATATGCATCGATGATAAATTCTTGAGATCAAAATCTCTGAAGGCCGAGCTGGGAACATAAAGACACAATATTTACAGGGAGCAGTTTTCTCTGCAGCTTGTCTTGCAATGACTTTGCGACACAGGTTACAAGAGGGTTTTCACGGTGCAACGAAGACGCAATCGATGCCAAAAGTAGAAACGAATTTTGCTTTTCGTAACGATTGCTACAACTTGTCTCGCAACATTTTCCAAATTGCACTGTAGGTTACCAGCCGCAATGCTCCATGCAACTTGTGTCGCAACGCAACGTAATCGCGCCTTTAAAAAAAGTTTTAAACCCAATTTACCATTATCATATGGCAAGGTAACTTGAACTGCAACGGAATTATTCTCTTTGGCTACAGCTCCGCTGAACACAGTAGCAGTGCCATCTCCCTTAGCAAGCCTTGTTCGAGCTTGCAGCTGAAAGTAACCATCTTTGGCATCCAGCATGACGTACTCTCCAAGACCGTTAAACGTGTAGTTTTGGCTGTCCAGTGTGACGAAGTGAGGATCACCCCAAAACCATGCTGTAAGTTAAAAGATTATAAAATTCGCATTTATTTACTATGGAGAGGTAACGTAAACGCTTTGCGTTCGTTACTAGAGTATTCTGAAATCTGGACAAGTTAATCGCCACGTATTTTCGGGTCGAGTCACGTCAACTTGCTTTCAATCTTTGTTAAACTTTCAATATGAATTCATTTGGGTTCACTATAGAGGCTACGTATTCATTGTCAGCCCAGGGTTTGGGTTCGATGTATTTGCAAGATATCATATTATATCAATCTAGTTATGTTAACTTACTCCATCTTGGTGGGATGTAACGTGCACATGTGTCAGATGGACGTCTTTCTTGATACATCCAACAAAGGTTGCTGTAGACGCAACAGTGTTGGTACGCTCTGTAGTCATTCTGCACCCAATTATATTGATTCCACCGTTGGTGATATCTAAAAAATAAGATCAGGGGAATTTTTAGTTCACCTTAAAATACAAATTTTCTACAACTTTATTTGCTTAAAAAAATCATTCGAACTTTATCGAACCCAGAAACAACCTCTAGGATTATCTCATGCAGTCAGTTCACGGTTAATTTAAAGTTCGCATTGTTTTTACAGAGGGAGGAAAACCATGCAGAGAACCTGGAAAAAAACCCTGCAATCAAGGAAGAGACCTAACAAATCTAACGCTCAAGGGATACCGAGTCCAGGAATCATACCCGAGATCTCAGAGGTGAGAGGCGACTTGCATTATACCACTACTGCACCCTTGATTCTCTAACTGCTTACTAACCTTTGAGGATTGCCTCCACTAGGAAATCCACGTGTCAACAGAGGAAACCACCACCACCAGCCCCACCACCATCCTCTTGTCCTAATGAACTCGTAACAGCACTTCTGTCCCCATCCGTACATAGAAGGGAACCGTGAAACAAGGCAGTAGACTGGCCATTTTCTTGAATCAAACCTGAATCTCCTGTCTCTCCGAGCCTGCCAGTACGTACAGGGACAGGGTTGCAATGCGTTGAGATAAAACTGCAACCCTGGAAAGCTCAGCTCCCAAATATCTTTTGCATACCACTTGGCGCACTTTACCATGGCATTCAATCCTCCTGGAGAGTCTTCTAGACGGATAAAGAGTCTACCGCGAATCCCACTTGAGGTTTGTCGGAAGTTCAAGTCGCCAGACGATTTGATGGCATTCAACCCTTCTATTTGATCAATATCTACGATGGGGACCCTGCCAGAGCTAGATAGAATCAAAATTGATGGTATATATTAAATGCAAATTCATAAACAGCAGAATTGCCTTACATAGGCCACGTTTGCTTGTGCTTTCTATTAACATCGCAATAGATGTTGAGCAGTGCTTGTTCATCCTATTTCTAGTTTACATCAGCTCCATGCCAAGTCATTTTATTTTCCGTTATCCACGTTTATGAAATGTTATCACGTGAAACTCGTTCTCAAATCCTTCTAATTGCAATTCCAACCAGTTTCATTCCAAACTTAATTATTGTATACACACCTCGCTACTTGTGCTCTGATTAGTCAAAGAAATGTGCGCAGACCGCATGCATTGCAAAGAAGTGTAAGAAAACCGCATTGAAACTGAAAACTGCACCAATTTGTTTGTATGTACTATATTCTACGGCTAGTGCTTCTCTTCACACTTCTTTCGTGTTTTCGCGTCACTTCCTGCGTGCTGTATTACTGAACATAGCACGCAAAAAGCTGTTTTATTTCTTGACTAGAACCGAGTGCAAATGTCAAACGTCACTATGTCAAGGAAATCTGCTTGAACGTACCGTGGATGATTGTAATAGTTTCTTCTGATGTCTCCCGCGTTGATCCCAACCACTGGAAGCGCACGGTCATACCAGTATCGATAGTAATATCGACTATGAAAGAAAAAACACGTCAGTTAACCATCGCTAGTCATTATTTTAGGTTAATGCACAGTAGCGTGCCGCAAAAAAAGCGCATTTTCCACCTAAAAAAGATCTCATGTTCACAATGAGTAGAGGTGGTTTTTACTTCTTAAAACGCACGCGGAGTGGTCAAAGTAACGGACAGCATTTTTGCTTGCCCAATTGCAATGCAATGGTACCCGTTTATTGACTTTGTTGTCCATTACCACACAAACATAACAAACATGGTTTCTCTTATTCTTATAATATTTCCTTACGTTTCATCAGGAACGGACCACTGGATGCCGTTTTGAGGATAGTTGTACAACACGAACGAGTACACACCATCTGTTATGAGCACTGCTTGGAATGTGTTGAACTGTGGATCCGACCAAAGGTATCAAAATGTCATCTCATTAATATTAACGTGAAATGAATGTCTCAGATCACATGCAAATTATAAGAGCATTGTGCTATGCTATATCTAATACCCAGCATCATAATATTTATGCAACACGTTCGGTGATTTTATATTGGCTGCTTGGAAGTGAAGAAGAATCATTGCCCTGCCTAATTTTTCTATCTCTAGCAAGTCTGCTCTAATTCCATCAAAGATCTTTGTGCTTTCTGAATTGCGATTTTTGCCTTAGCGGTTGTATGACAACACTGCTACACCTCGCTCCTTCTCTCCCTCGCTCTTTCTCTCCCTTCCTCGTTAGCTCGCTCACTCGTCCATCTATAGAGCCATCCATCCATCCATCCACCCACCCACCCACCCATTCTTTTCCTTCTATTTCTTTAAGTCTCACCTTGTCTCGCATAACCGTCCTCCACCTTGAATACCAGTGACGTAACCTAACCCACGTCACCACCAACACATATGTGGCTTTAGTAAATTCGGTTGGCAGCGGATTGTTCCTGGTGTGCCTGTTCACATCGTTTGTAGCCCTTTGCAGTATTCTTTCTGTTGCAGGATTTCCATCGTATTCTCGGTATGCATGGTAGTACATCTGAGATATGTCGTTAGCAAAGGAGTCATAAACATCAACTAAAGACCAGTAAGGTGCAAGCATAGCGTATCTATCGAACCAGTAGTATTGACCAAAATTGTACGGCCACCGTCGGAACCAGGACGAATCGAAAGACATTAAACCATTTGGGCAGACCTGATATCGAGAAAGAAAACATATTAAACTGAGAACCGAATCAGTGTTTGTTTAGCAGTAGTGCACTTGCCTCGATCTAACCTCTGGGTTTCGATTCTTGAATCGACTTCGTATCACATGTGGTAGAGTTTGTTAGGTCTCTCCATTGATTGGGGGGTTTTCTTCATTAAATTGGGTTTTCAATTAAAGTGGAACGAATATGATACGAATATGATAACGAAATGAACGTAGTTAATGTTTTTGCATTTTTGACATACTAATATCATTCACACTAATATTCTAAAGCTATTTTGTGGTACGATAAAGGGAACGTCCTCAAAACAAGTTCTATTTCTTGGATTTCTTTTCTCGCCATTATTCAAACGTGTCCCTTTGTGACGTTAGTTACTCAACATTGATAACCCTCATGGCTTGTTGTCATATATGAATATTCTGTAGTTGAGGTTTCTTTGTTGAAAATAATTTCAGGAAGACGCTATTTGGAGCAACGATGTAGCAATAAGTCCTAAACTTGGACACTAAAAGCAAAGCGTTGAGTGACTGACGTCACGGGTAGGAACCAGATGGATTAATGGCGGACGATATTCTTAGACAATTCAACTCAGAATTTTAGCTATGATTTTATAAATTATCATCGAAATAATCTCTTTAGGAAAAGGTTCAATTTTCATCGTCTTCCCACTTTAAGCTAAATTACAATTCTGTCTGTGAATTAGCCGTGCCCTTTCTTATTAGATCATCCCAGGGTTTTTCTTTTCAGGGTTTGATTCAATTTGGTGGGTTTTTATTTTTTTATTACCGTAAAAGGAATATAATAGCAGAAAATAGAAGAGTACGCACTTTAAATGAGGCACTGATACAGCGTATTTTTTTTTTTACACTTACGTGAATATGATAATGTTTTCTTCCAAAAAAAGGAACTCCACGAAAATCAAGGTCAACTCGTGGGCAGGTCCACCAGTACCATTCGTTCCTGTTATACTTTGTATCGAATGCTTGTAGACCATAGGGATACATGACTGGATCAACTGGTGGTGCTATTAAAACATAAAGGTCATAAACTTTCAATGACTCAAGTCATGCTGTCAGGTACTATGCAACTTTATATTCGCACTCGCACTATTTCATATATAAATTAGCAATACCAAACTTACTGGGAATGATTGTGGGTTGCACCATGGTCGTAGTAGTTGTAGGTGGCTGCTTGGTTGCCCCACTGGTGGTAGGTGGCTGCGTGGTTGCCCAACTAGTGATAGGTGGCAGTGTGGTTGCCCCACTGGTGGTAGGTGGCTGCGTGGTTACCCAACTAGTGATAGGTGGCAGTGTGGTTGCCCCACTGGTGGTAGGTGGCTGCGTGGTTACCCCACTAGTGGTAGGTGGCTGCGTGGTTGCCCCACTGGTTGTGGGTAGCTGGACTGTGGTTGTGACATTGGTGACAGAAGTTGCTGTAAAAATACTTTTTATATCAGTTTTGATGTCTCGCCGCGCTTCGGCTGAGTAGTTTCTGAATCTTTTCTGAGAAATGCAATGATTTCATCTAGTCAACCGAGGCGCGGCGAGAGTAGTATAGAAGTAGCGGTTCTAAGCCACTTGTGCTCCGGAGCAGGCCGGAGCAGGCCGGAGCAGGTCGGTGCTCTCCCCGGGCCCCTCTCCCGGCCCGTAGGGGGAGGGGGTGGTTAGCGTTAGAGTCATATCTATTTTTAGATTCGAGGATTGCACCACACAATGCAATGAAGGCTGACGTTTTTATTCATTGTAAATTATTTAATATTTTTCAAAAATATAAACTCCTTGACGGGGAATCGAACCCCGGTCACTTGCTCGACAGGCAAGTATACTAACCACTATACTACCAAGGATTTTGATGTTAGTTCTTCATCATGAAATATATTTGTCTCACGAGTCGGGATCGAACCAACGACCAACAGATGGCTGTTTTTTACACTACAGTCTGTCGCTCTACCAACTGAGCTATCATGAGATGTATACTTTTACTCTTCATTAAAACTCTATATTAGAGGTTATCCAAATAATATAGACTGATTGATTATACATCATGAGTAAGGATGCTGTTTTGTTTCATCTTTCTTTATCTTGTTGGATTAGCCTTGGATTCATACCCCTACTCATTCCCTAGAATAAGCTAAAGCTACCTTTTTAATAAAATATGATGACCTTAATGGGATTCGAACCCATAACTTCTGATCTGGAGTCAGAGATGCTAACCATTACACCATAAGGTCCTTTTTGGTTCCAAACAGCTAAAATTCATAATTATGTTACTAGCCTGGATGGGAAGAGACTTTTCTGCAGGTGGTATTTCTAATTTGATTGTACACATTAATCTTCGAGATACTGATTTATTGTTCATTATGTACAAATAAATATCACAGTGTACTTTACTTTGTTTAAGCAAACAAAAGCTATTGTTTCCATCAACACATGATGTTTATCTTGGATTTGTCAGAATCAATTTTGAATAAATTTGTTTTCGGAGGTTGTGTTTTGAGTGTCACTGGAAATATTTCTCTATGTTTCAGAGAAAAAATATGATCTTAATGGGAATCGAACCTATAATCTTCTGATCTAGAGTCAGACGTGATAACCATTACACTATAATTGTCCTCGTAATAGACAATAACTACGCGATTTATTGTATGATTATATTTCTCGTTCAGTGGCAAAGCTTTTATCAAGGTTCTTTATTAATTTTGATCTCAATATTACAACTTAGAATTTTTCCCACTTGGGTAATGAAGGAAAGTATTCGAGATCCGTTCCGTGGTTTCCCTCTTCTTCCATTTGTTCGTCTTCATGTTTTGGTACAATGAGTTTCAATCTGTTTGACTTTAACGACATCTGGTGAATAGAATCGCAGTCATTACAGCAGTAAAATGTTTTCTTTGTGTTCTGTAGATTAGCTGGGAAAACGGTTGAACAAATGTCACAGTGAACTACATCGTTTAGATGACCAGAGTGACCTTCATGCCAATGGCAAGTTGGGCACCGCACTACAGATATCTTGAGAAACTGTCGGGGTTCTTGACAAACGTGACACTGTCTTTGTTCTTCTTCATCAGAATTCGATTCCTCGTCCATGCTTTGTTCTTCCTCTTGTTCCCCCTCTTCATCATCACTACTTTGTTCTTCCTCTTCTTCATCATGCGGTTCATGATTATGGGATTGATCATCAGTTGACTGACTTTCAGTCTCACTCTCATCTGTGTCTTCATCTTCCGGTTGCGTAGCAACAAGATCTACCAACAAATTCTGATTGCCAATTAGATGTTTGTTAATGCCCAGTTCTACCAATCCATTAGTAAACGTTTTTAAACCTCTGGGTGGTCTAACATCTGGGTTGTAAGGTAATAAAGCATATTCAACTAATTCCTTCATGCTTGTGACTGGGATTCGTCGTTGATGATAAGTCATTTTTCCATGCGAATTCCAATACAAAATGTCCTTAGAAGCGGCCATACTGTGGAGTACATTTAGTACCTTCTCCCTGGGTATGCTTTTGGAAAGCTCCTGTACCATCTGATCAATTTCATTGTCCAAAGGCTCCTCCTCACTAGAGGCCTCGGAGTCTGATACGTCTTCCTTGGAATTTTCAGAATATCTTCGCTTCATGATGATCACTAATGTCTTAACAAGATCCAAATGAATATCGAGGGATTACGAAGGACTATTTATAGCAAGAATACATCCCCAGCCAAAGGTGATGCAATATCTTTTACAAATCTGCCGCCCTTTTGGGCCAAAATTATTTTCTTTGTTTTGAAAGGCACTGATGAGTCTGCTAGCGTTCTGATGTCATTAGCATGAGATCTCAATGTTTCTTTTTGAGAGTAAGTAAGTGGAATAACTCCTTTCAATAGATTATGACAGACCTCGCACACTACATGAACTTGTTCAGGAGTGGCAGTAGCGAGCAAGACGTTTCTCTGAGGTTCAGGACAACGAACTAAAAAATGCAAATAACCAAAATTATCAACAAGTAGTCGACTCATGTTCTCTCCTCGAAAGACGTGTTGAAATAGTAAATTATCTGAGATGCATCTACTATTTATTCTAGTTTATTATACCAACCTATATTATACCAACCTATATTGTACCAACCTAATCTTGCACGTCACGAAAGAGAGTGTATTCATGATTTACCCTTTGAAACAAAATTGGGTTCGCAGAATGGCATACATCTCAACCTAACCTAGCCTAGCCTAGTCGAGCCGAGCCTACAAGCCAAGCCCTTTGGCTCCGAGCCTATACGAGCCGAGCCGAGCTACGAGCCAAGCCCTTAGGCTCCGAGCCTATACGAGCTGAGCCGAGCCTACGATCGAGCTGAGCCCTTAGGCTCCGAGCCTATACGAGCCGAGCCGAGCCTACGATCGAGCTGAGCCCTTAGGCTCCGAGCCTAAGAGCCGAGCAAGGTCTATCATAAAATAGCGTCTCCTTCAAGAATTAGTCTCATTCTTCAAAGACACGAGATGGGGCGGTTGTGTCCTATTTGTGGCAAGTCCGTGCAACATGTATGGTCTCATTTAATTCGTGTCCACAAGATCAGTGGTCCAGAGCGAGCACTCTTACTTCAAGGAAAACACATGCAAACAATTGGTCAGCGGTTTAGTCCCTACCCTCAGACTCGAAATGTTGAAGACATAGAATGCGACAGGTTTCAATTGCTACACCCCTTTACGGCCATAGTGGCAGGAATGACTGGATCAGGTAAAACAATTTGGGTACAGAATCTGCTCGAACGTGCGAGAAAAGTAATAACACCCCACCACAACGAATCGTTTGGAGTTATTCCCAATGGCAACCTGCTTATGAAGACATGTTACAGACAGTGCCAGGCATAGAGTTTGTTAAAGGCATACCGTACGACTTAGATGAAGATAGTTATTTTGACCCTCAAATTAATAATGTGATCGTGATTGATGACCAAATGACCGAAACGTCCAACGACAAAACAATCATGAATTTATTCACCAAAGGATCTCACCATCGCAACCTCACTGTCATCTTCCTCCTACAAAACCTTTATTTCCAAGGAAAAATCATGCGAACTTTGAGTCTGAACGCTGCGTACCTTGTTCTATTTAAAAACCCAAGAGACAAGCTACAAATGATGACTTTGGGGAAACAGATGTACCCGGGAAAAATAGAACAGTTTATTCAAAAGTACGAGGCCGCTGTCCAACGACCTTACGGATATCTGTTTGTGGATCTCAAACCCAATACTCAAGAGGAGTGCAGACTTCGAACCAATGTTCTCCCTAGTGATCATGTTGTTTTACAGTCGAACCATACGACAACATCACAGCATGGTGGACAATCAGAAGTCATGCAATCTATTGCCAACTATTTCGAACGTCAGAGCTATTTACAGTCACCCATACTCAAAATACTGCAGAATTTAGAGGAGCATATGGCTAGTATTCTAAAGGAACCCAATGTCCCTGCGGAGCTAAAATTCAAAGAGTATACGCAACTCTACAATCGATACCTCGTTCTAGAACAGCAGCTTCAACGAAGTAGTTTGCCACACAAATCAAGGTTGGAAATGGTGCAAACATTACAGACACCACCATCAGCTGGTCCTAGGCTTCCCACTAATGCAACAACTCCAGAAAACGTTCCCTCAATAAGTCTCACCAGTGACAGTGGCTATAGCCATGTAACGCCTAAACACAAGACCCCTTCCCTCCTAGAGCGACTAACCTCTAAAATTAGAACCCCTTCTTTTGAACCCAGTATAGCCGAGGTTCCTTCTACTCCCTTAAAAACCACGACGGGTTTTGATCAACCCTCTTCTTCCAGCACCCCTAAAACACGATCTCTTCCAACCCCACTTAATTTTCCACCCACTCCCCCATCAAGTAAAGAAAAACCCATCAAGTGGATTAGTTATCAGGACGCCCATAAATACAAAGATGTAGTCTTAGAGCCTCCACGTCGTTCACAAAGACTGAAAGCCATGGTCAAGTCATTGCCCAAGTGGGAAAAATTCTAAGTTGTAATATTGAGATCAAAATTAATAAGAACCTTGACAAAAGCTTTGCCACTGAACGAGAAATATAATCATACAATAAATCGCGTAGTTATTGTCTATTACGAGGACAATTATAGTGTAATGGTTATCACGTCTGACTCTAGATCAGAAGATTATATAGGTTCGATTCCCATTAAGATCATATTTTTTCTCTGAAACATAGAGAAATATTTCCAGTGACACTCAAAACACAACCTCCGAAAACAAATTTATTCAAAATTGATTCTGACAAATCCAAGATAAACATCATGTGTTGATGGAAACAATAGCTTTTGTTTGCTTAAACAAAGTAAAGTACACTGTGATATTTATTTGTACATAATGAACAATAAATCAGTATCTCGAAGATTAATGTGTACAATCAAATTAGAAATACCACCTGCAGAAAAGTCTCTTCCCATCCAGGCTAGTAACATAATTATGAATTTTAGCTGTTTGGAACCAAAAAGGACCTTATGGTGTAATGGTTAGCATCTCTGACTCCAGATCAGAAGTTATGGATTCGAATCCCATTAAGGTCATCATATTTTATTAAAAAGGTAGCTTTAGCTTATTCTAGGGAATGAGTAGGGGTATGAATCCAAGGCTAATCCAACAAGATAAAGAAAGATGAAACAAAACAGCATCCTTACTCATGATGTATAATCAATCAGTCTATATTATTTGGATAACCTCTAATATAGGGTTTTAATGAAGAGTAAAAGTATACATCTCATGATAGCTCAGTTGGTAGAGCGACAGACTGTAGTGTAAAAAACAGCCATCTGTTGGTCGTTGGTTCGATCCCGACTCGTGAGACAAATATATTTCATGATGAAGAACTAACATCAAAATCCTTGGTAGTATAGTGGTTAGTATACTTGCCTGTCGAGCAAGTGACCGGGGTTCGATTCCCCGTCAAGGAGTTTATATTTTTGAAAAATATTAAATAATTTACAATGAATAAAAACGTCAGCCTTCATTGCATTGTTTGGTGCAATCTTCGAATCTAAAAATAGATATGACTCTAACGCTAACCACGGGGAGAGCACCGGCCTGCTCCGGCCTGCTCCGGCCTGCTCAAGAAGCACAAGTGGCTTAGAACCGCTACTTCTATACTACTGGCGAGACATCAAGTCGGGTCCGCAATATACACTGTTGTGTAATAATTTTTTTGATTTATTCGAGTTCCATGGAGCAAAACGTTTATAAATGGGACATTATTGTCGTCATTTTAGTTTAGAATTGGTTGTTTTACCTATTTTCTTCATGAATATTGAGATATTATTCGAAAAAAACTTTTTAAAACTTTAAGTACTTTAAAAGTGAAATACAAACTGAAGATGTGTACAAAAATGCTGCGCTCGTATTTCGTGTGAAATAAAATATGGACGTTTATGGACGATTCCACCACTTTCAGTTTCAACCTTTTTCCGGCAGTAAACAACTTATTCGTTTAAATATTATGTTGTTTTTGTGTTTTACTTAGAGATGTAAACATTTGTTTGTCATCAAGCTGCTTGTTCTTTGTTTGTGGAATGTGTTTGTTGAATGTGTTTTTAAAAAAGGCCAAAAATATACTATACGAGTTATTAAATATAAATTAGATAATTATTAGGCGTTTGGGCTTAGCCATTAAACAGGGGCAATATTTCAGAAAAACATGACATTTAAAATCTTTGACTAAAGTGCATACTTCACTGCAAGCCGCCACCACCCAGGAAGTCTTAATTTTTAAAAACTTAGAGCTACGAATGATGTAAATATTCGTGTTAACTTGGTAGGTGGTCAAACAGGTGAATAGAATTAACCTACAAAATATTTCAAGCAAGTATTTCGATGTTTGGAGCTACTGTAAATGAGTCCGCTAAATAATGCAAAGACCGACGGTATAAAACATAACTTCAACCCAAATGATTCCAGTTTATTGTAGAGGATAAATCAATGAAAATTTCAAATGTTATACTCATAAAATCATATCACTGTGCTTAGAGTAAGTCAGTGTCTAAAATAGAGAATAAACTCAGTAGAAAGAAATTCGAATCCTCTAGAAATTCAAAACTTTTAAAACTATCAGATATGAGCCAAAGGATTTTTTATAATAGTTTAGGAATCAATAATCATAATATTTAAAGGATTAATTTAATTAATTGTTATAATGTTACCTGTTGAACACAATGTCACCAGCATCACGGCTAAAACCAGTGACTTCCAAGACATTTTCAGTATTTTCATATTATTAGTGGTTCATTCATAACGGCCGTGCCGTGAGCTGACCTGTGCGCTTTTGAATGATTCCACGAAATGCTATTGCTGATATAGGTGATTTGAGTGTAGTCTGAAGCATGACTGCTTTAGGCAATAGTATAATTACGATGTAAAAAGCTTCAACAACAAGCCAAAAAAGCTATTTTATACAGGACGGGGGAAAATATACCCTTACTGATGTGGTTTCAACATTCTAAACGATTGTTTAAAAAAACTTTTTTAAACTTTTGAGATGTTTAAATACATTTGAATAATTTGAAATCAATATCATGTATATTTTGTTTCTTCTTCCTTTCGCCCTCAACCGAAACTTTATTTAAAAATTCTTACAACTTATATTAACTTTGAAACACAATTTCAAACCTGTAAACTCCATATGCAGAAGAAAAAGAAATACAAACATTTTTTTCTTTAAACTGCTATCAAATATCAAGAATGCCAAATATATACGGTTCTCTGTAAATTGATACCGATGACTACGGTAACAACATAATTTCCGAGAATAGCCAGACACATCTTATTTAGATGAACATGTATTACAGCAATAACCGTTGTATCGCGATCCGCCGTTTCAAAACCTCGTTTGAATTTTGGTCTTTTGAGAGCCGTCAATCATCTTGGATTTTTGCAAATTAGTCTATGCACGCTTGCTCATTCGGCCATCACATACTTCGATCTTGTTTTATTTTATTTTATTTTTTCGAAAATCTAAATGGATTCGGAGATATTCCAAGGAGTTGTGATGGAGAGCTTTTCGAGTCTTCTTTCTGTCAAGTATTCAAGCCATTCTTGGAGCTAATCATCCACATAAACTTCAGGATTGTGCTACAAAGTTTTTCATGATCCCAAGCTGCATGTTGACAAGGACGAGGTAAATTATATTTAGCTTTCTTCTAAAGTTTCGACAGCAACCTCTGACTTTTTTCGTAACTAAATCATTATAGGGATTAAGGCAATTGTTTGCAAATTAAAATTGTCTTGAGCTAGTTTCTATAATTCAAAATATTATGAAACGATCGGGGAGATATTTGAGATTCATCAGTCATTGTAGTTTTGCTGACTCATGCAGGATTTCCTTATTGATCAGCCTTCTTTTAACTTCAAAACAACTCTTCATCGCGGCGACTCCTTGGAATATTCTTGAACTGTATTTTCGAAAAAATGTGTTAATTTTATGGGGATTTCGAAGCTGAGAGGAGCGAGTTCAAAGGCTTGTTTGAGCCGAAGATGATTGACGGCTCGCAAAAGACCAAAATCCAAATGAAGTTTTGAAACGGCGGATCGCGATACAACGGTTATTGCTGTAAGAATGAATGTTAACTTTTACCAGAACAAACCTATAACTGATTTGTGTTTGATCGAGTGGCGTCGGTAACACTTTTAACAAGAGGGTTCGAGAAAAGACGTAACTATTACGAATGAAGAATTTCAAAGTTCAATACCCACCAACCCAAACATGAACATTAATTTTTTCGCCAAAAAGTTGTACGTCTTCATATATTTGTTTCAATTACATTCCCAACATTTTGTTTATTATTTTAATCGGTTAAATATTAATTTTTTAGTTAATAGCATATTTCCGAATGATACTACCAAAACAGGTAGAGTGATAATCGGGCTCGAGAAAAACCAGTTGTGACTAGCATTAAAGATATACAATTTTGATAACATTCCTGAGCCCTGAGCGGTGAATTGGCTTTGAACATGCCATCCAAGTAGAAGTGAACTTCAAAGCTAACTAGCCGCTCAGGGCTCAGGAATGTTATCAAAAGTGTCTAGCTTTAACGCTTGTCCCAACTGGTTTTTCTCAAGCCTGATTGTCACTCTACCTGTTTTGGTAGTAATGTGCTGAATCGAGGTCAAGTACCCCTTCGGGGGATATCTGTATTTTCAGATAAACTAGCAGTAAAGCCAGGATCCGAGTCAGGATTATTTGCAACAAGCCTATAATATTATTGCTTCCTTCTATTCATACTGTGAAATCAGCAGATATTCTTTACAAATTCGTTTAGAAATGTTCTACAAATTCTCGATAGTTTATAGGCGGCATTTGATTCTCGTTCAAAGGCAACTCGGAGTTTGTTTGCCGACTCCAAGGCTGCATCAAAATTATTGTTATCTTAAAACTTGTTGTTCGAAATGGTAACATCAATTTGGTTTACTATTTTTAGAGGAATCGAATAAATTTGAAAGAATTACAATTTACACAGGAATCAAATACATTTTAGATGAGTTATTAAGGATTGAAAAAAATGATTGTAATTCGGGCGAACGATCAAAAAATCAGAAAAAGTGTCGAGTGCTATAGTATGCTGGGAGCTTCCAGCCGATTTGTGCCAAATATTATTTTAATCAGGAAGAAGCCGGTAATTTTCTACACAATATTAGGTGGTTTTCGAGTGGGGTTTACTTTCGATTTCGCGATTTATGAGCGAAAGTCGAATGTGTGACTGAATGTGCGGCTAACTTCAGCCTGGTGAGGAGTTTACCCCGTTTACGAAAGATGATTCCACTCACTGGGCTTCGAATTCATTGGATTGCGTTTACTTGTGTTGTTTTGCCGAATGAATTAAAGTTCGGACTGCCGGGCATAGTTGTGTCCATCAAGTCAAACCATTTCCGACTGCCGAGCATATAGTCACAGCGAAAAATAAGATGTTCAACTACTGGATTTCAAAATCTAACCACACGACAATTGAGTAATTCTCTTCAAAGGTCTTTACTTTATTTCACATTTTTACGATAGATTTTCTCATAATATGATACTAAAAGCCTAAATCCAGGCTCGGACCCTGGCTCGGACCCTGGCTCGGACCCTGGCTCGGACCCTGGCTCGGACCCTGGCTCGGACCCTGGCTCGGACCCTGGCTCGGACCCTGGCTCGGACCCTGGCTCGGACCCTGGCTCGGACCCTGGCTCGGACCCTGGCTCGGACCCTGGCTCGGACCCTGGCTCGGACCCTGGCTCGGACCCTGGCTCGGACCCTGGCTCGGACCCTGGCTCGGACCCTGGCTCGGACCCTGGCTCGGACCCTGGCTCGGACCCTGGCTCGGACCCTGGCTCGGACCCTGGCTCGGACCCTGGCTCGGACCCTGGCTCGGACCCTGGCTCGGACCCTGGCTCGGACCCTGGCTCGGACCCTGGCTCGGACCCTGGCTCGGACCCTGGCTCGGACCCTGGCTCGGACCCTGGCTCGGACCCTGGCTCGGACCCTGGCTCGGACCCTGGCTCGGACCCTGGCTCGGACCCTGGCTCGGACCCTGGCTCGGACCCTGGCTCGGACCCTGGCTCGGACCCTGGCTCGGACCCTGGCTCGGACCCTGGCTCGGACCCTGGCTCGGACCCTGGCTCGGACCCTGGCTCGGACCCTGGCTCGGACCCTGGCTCGGACCCTGGCTCGGACCCTGGCTCGGACCCTGGCTCGGACCCTGGCTCGGACCCTGGCTCGGACCCTGGCTCGGACCCTGGCTCGGACCCTGGCTCGGACCCTGGCTCGGACCCTGGCTCGGACCCTGGCTCGGACCCTGGCTCGGACCCTGGCTCGGACCCTGGCTCGGACCCTGGCTCGGACCCTGGCTCGGACCCTGGCTCGGACCCTGGCTCGGACCCTGGCTCGGACCCTGGCTCGGACCCTGGCTCGGACCCTGGCTCGGACCCTGGCTCGGACCCTGGCTCGGACCCTGGCTCGGACCCTGGCTCGGACCCTGGCTCGGACCCTGGCTCGGACCCTGGCTCGGACCCTGGCTTGAAAGATAGGTATCCTCGCATTTTCAATCTTATTCTTACCCTGAATAATTAATTAATACGTGCTACAACGCTCTGAAACTCAAGCTGTTTATATTCCAGCGTGTTTATTTTCGTTTGAGGCCAGCCTTACACGGTACCGGAAGAATTCTTCTACGTTCCGTTTACTCGGAAATGAGCTATCCGGACGAAAATTCTTAAAGAGAAAGTTCCGTGTAAATGGTATAAACTGGTGAAAATTTTGAACGGGTAAAAATTCGTCCGGTACGGTGTAAGGCAATCCTGAATTAACTAGCATACAAAATAAAAGACCGCGAATATGTTGTTATTCGTGTGTTATTTCCGCGTATGGTGTTTATTTTCGTTGGATAGAAAAATATCTTGAGGCCATCGTAGTCCGTAATAATAACAAATACTTAGTATCTGTTTGTCACAGCTCAGTAGTACGCGGTCAGTATCAATGTTATGATCAGCATCAATGTCAATGTCAATTATAAACAAAATCTGTCGAAAACTGGGCTAAGCAGTTTAGTTGCATTGTGTGTGTGTGTGTGTGTGTGTGTGTCTTCTAAAGCGATATATCACTCCATCAACTCCAGCCACTCCAGAAGTACAGTTGTCACCATTGTTAATGTATCCAGAGCAACTTGTAGAAGTACATTCTCCATAAATAGCTAGTTGTGCTAGTTTTTTATAGTACAAGAATAAAGATAGCTGAATTGAAGCATAATTCTCGATAAGTTCACGATAAGTTTCACGATTAGTTTCACAATAAGTTTCTCGATAAGATCCACTCGTAAATCTTCTCTCATAATTGTGTTTGCGGACCGGTCTGTTTCGAAAACGCTCGACATCTTTAGTGTAGACCTACCGCGAAGAGTGTGTGCGTTTGTATGTAAAGAGAGCGTACATAAAACAGCAGAAGAAGACATCTTTCTTGGCTTTATATTGTGTTTCATTCAGTATTTGTGGAAAACCACGCTGGAAATTCGCTTTCACAAAGTACGCATGCGCTAGTCGTTCCCAGGCTGCCTCGTACGGCGATTTACGTACTTCGTGACATCTTCGGACTTTCCGAAGAGTTTCCGAAGTACAACTTCTGACATAGAAACCAAAAAAACACGCGTTGCATTTTTAGACTCGTGCCGGCCCTAGGCCGGAATGCAGCTCAATCAATTTGGAGGGCAAAACAATAGGTTCCAATTCTCAGGAGATTAAAATTATTTTGTTTTGTCCTCCAAATTGAGCTGCTCTGACGTCACGTGCAAGGGGTCTAGACTCTCACCTAACGTATGACAGCCACATTTCAAGAGTGGTATCTTCTTGTTTTGCTAAGTTATGTCAGATTAATCGAGTTGGTAAGTTTTGACTCAAAAACACTCCTGATAATGATTACATCTCTAGTTTTTAGTAAACTGCTCTATTTCTCTACAGTATGGTCAAATACGTCTGTTTATTTTTTCTTACATGAATAAGCTCCAGTCAATACAAAATTTCACTAGCAAAATAGTCTTGAATTCTAGAAAATACGATCATGTAACTTTTGGTTTATGGAGACGCAGTAATGGCATATAAATGCTTAAACAACCTCACCCCAAGCTATCTTTGCAAATTTCGCAAGCGCTCCAATGTTCACGATCGTTTTACACGTCAGCGTGACTCACTTCAATTACCGACCTCTGTACAAAACAGCTGCAGGCAAACGCACCTTTAATTATAGAGCTGTAAATATATGGAACAATCTAGATAAGAGTATTATATAAGGAAAATACTTCTCTCAAAACCTTCAAGGCTTCAACGAAGGAATACTTACATGCTCAGAGCAATTTGTAACTTGCGTTTGTTTTAAAATTAGTGTAATACATCATATTTATTAAGTAGTTTTCTTTATTTAACCTAGGTTATCTTATTACGTCTTTCTTCTTATAATGTCTATCTTATTGGATTATTCTAAAAAGTTTCTGAAAAGCCTCACGAGGAGTTTAATAGCTATTAAAGTTTATTATTATACGAACGAACGAACGAACGAACGAACGAACGAACGAACGAACGAACGAACGAACGAACGAACGAACGAACGAACGAACGAACGAACGAACGAACGAACGAACGAACGAACGAACGAACGAACGAACGAACGAACGAACGAACGAACGGACGGACGAACGAACGGACGGACGGACGGACGGACGGACGGACGGACGGACGGACGGACGGACGGACGAACGAACGAACGAACGAACGAACGAACGAACGAACGAACGAACGAACGAATTAATTAATAATGAATGAATGATTTTATTTATACGTTTGATAATTATTACATAATTTTTTGTTTAATTCCTCAGTATTCTCATGAAATAGCAATAAAGAATATTGATTACAATTACAAAAATAGAAAAACTAACAAGTTGATATTTGAGATTGAGGGCTAAATTGACTTTTGCATTAAAATGATAAGTTCGTTGAAATATATCATGTAGTCGAAAATCTTTTTTAATTTCTGTCCCAAACATAATAAAGGCAAACTTAGAAAAATATCGTCCTGGGATCCCCACCGGTTGCCCTATATCATCGTTGCTCGGCTGCGTTGCCAGCGTGGTCGGTCCTTGTGGTGTAGTGGTTAACGCGTCAGACTAGAATACACGCATCAAGCATTCCGCGCTACTGCTCTAAGCGCATGCTCAGGGGATTAAAAAGTGAGATAATATTTTGTAAAACATGTTATATTTTAGTTGCATTTTTTCTTGTTAAACACAATTTTCATTAAATATTCAAGATCACGTACCGTTAAGCGAATTTTGAGTCAAATATACCAAAAAATTGCATATTTTACAAAATATATTATCCCACTTTTTAATCCCCTGAGCATGCGCTTAGAGCAGTAGCGCAGAATGCTTGATGCGTGTATACCAGACGTAGGTTCGAGTCCCGCCAAGGGCATATTTTTATCATGGATAAAACTGATCGAGATGATCCCAGAGATACTAGACTACTAAGTATAAAGCTTGTCTATTATGGCATGGGTGGTTCGTAGAAGGAAATAACGAAAGAACAGGAAGTCATGTTGCTTGATATAAAACATACAGAAAATCTTTTCTTGAATAGACATCTTTACCTTGGGCACAATGTTTTGCCCATTTCATACCACGTGTCATTCCCTTGAGTATCATTTCTTTGTTTGAATGCAAATGAAACAAAGAAAAAGGAATGAAACGAGGTCTGAATGCCGCAAAACAAACTTCCATCTAAGATCGATATCTACAAAGTGCATAAATTTCTGAATTTCTTTTTTTTTACCGCAATTGACTCCGCAACTCCAATCGGCCAAAGATTTATTAAGGTACAAGTTATTTTTTAAACATATCGTTTATTTAATGCTCGTAATTGCAATTATATTATAAAATTGTGCATATAAATTTAACATAAATATAATTTTTGACCAGAAATTGAAATATGTTGCTGTGATAAAAATGGAAATTAAATTATGTGGTTTTCGAGTGAAATTCAAATAAGCTGGTGTACGTAGGTCTGCAACTGTGATCACTTAATGCGCTTCTTTACTAGGCGATGTTTTTTGAAACTTTTATCTCAATTTCCTAAAGTGTTGATGTAACAACGTGCGGGGCTACGACGGGGTTACCTGGTTACCTCTACCAGTCTCTCTCTCAGTCTATTACCACAGGTATACCTATTCGAAACCAGTTCTAACTAGCCAACTAATCCATTGCAAAATCGATGTGTCAAAAAAATTGATCGAATCACTTCACGTGAATGATAAGTGGTTTTCAAGATTTACCCTGGGAATCTCAGTTTGCATTTCCAGTTCTTCAAAAGGAAAGTGTTTGATCTCTTCTATTTCCTTCTCTGTCAGCGGTTCGCCGTTGCAATTGGCTGCCGAGGCCACTTTGGATCTGCGTCGATGAAACCACCTGAGAAAAAGAGAAATAATTCCTGTGTTTTATCACTTACACCACCAGTTTATTCTTGGTTAGCAATCATTCCAAAGGGAGTAAAATATCAAAAGCAATGGCCGCCATGTTGGAAGATATAAGCAAAGAATTCACTGAAAATCATGTGCAAACGAAGAATTCAATAAACTCGGTATGAAGAGCATATGAATGTAGATGGTCAAAAGCACATATAGAAACCTGGATCACGTGATTATGTTTCGTCATCTTGGATGACAAACACAATGGAAGAAATCCATTGATGACGTCAAGAAAGAGAATTGACATTAAAAGAAACGGATCATGCAACCAATGAAGTTTGAGTTAGAACTGAATAACCGCTCATGAAAAAGCTGTGTTCTTTTAATAAAATAAATAATACTACGTAAGAGTTAGAGAATAAATGCATCATTGCGAGGAGCTTTAAATCCCATAAAGCACAAGTGTTTATTCTCTAACCGATTTAGAATATAAAGTCTTACTCACAAGACCATTGTTTGTATGCATTTGTTTAATTCCTACGTTTTTTTGTTCTTCTCCCAAGAGAAAATAAATCTAAATAATAAAAGTATTATACGACAATGTCATATTTTGTTAGCTTTGAAATAAAAGAAATGAAATGGCGTGTTCTGTTCATTACTGCGAATCTCAATATTCTGCGAACTCGGTAGTTGCGAGTTTCCCGTTGGAATTTGGTTTTTCGCTGGCGCCAGTCAAAAATATAAAAGGTACTATACTGACTGATTAGTTTTGATTGACGACAGTGAAAAACCAATTTCATAGCAAGCCGTTGAAATGTCTGAGTTCGCAGAATATTGAGAATCGCAGTAAGAATATGTGATGATCTGCTGTCCCCCGAGACTTAAGAATTTTAATCAAGAATTTGCATACCCAGTACGTTGTAACATGAAGAGACCATGACAAGCGGCTAAGGTTTCTGTCGACAAGCTTCATTATAATTTCAAGACAAAATTGTAAGTACCAGTTTTGAAAAAAAGAAAACACCACGCTATTTGAGTTTTGCTTAATTATAAGGCATGTCTGATAAAATGTTAATATATATTTATTTCAAATTACAGTTTGACTAGATGTAAGAGCGAATGAAAAGACCGTAGTATGTCCATAACAGTGGCCAAAATTCTACTCCAATGCCATGTTTATAAGCCGGTAAGAAACCAAAACTTATCTAAAATAGTAATACGTCGAAGAACGCGAATATTTGCCGTTTAAATGCTGAATATTGGTGTCCCCAATTAGCTTGCACTGAGTGCAAGCTAGGAATTTCTGACACAATAAATTTTATTATTAAGTCGACGTGATTCAGAATCGACTCAAAGACTGAAATCACAGAAATGCTTAGAGAATACTAATTAATAACCCCGTATTTTCCCTGTGCTTCAAGGCCCCCACCACTTGACACCTTAGTTTCTCTCTGGGATATAGAGCATTGAAATACTGATTGCTGATTGGTCGAGTGAGTATGACTATATTTTAAATAATACTAAAACCTCGGCGCTTTTCAATAGTCGGAACTGGCTGGACTGACCGGTCCATTCATTAAGAGAATTCCGTTATTAATCAGAACTTTCAATCCAGATCAAGCCGTTCTGAAATTGTATCCACTATTTCTTAAGCAAGCACATTACTTACCACAATGCCAAAATTATAAGTAACAGAAGTACAACCAATCCAATAGCAGACCCAATAATGATTGGTAGATAATCAGTCTCTTTTGGCCCTAGAGCTGGTTCCTTATAAGGTCGTACGTCGGTAATTTTCGTATTGAGGGATTTCTCAATATCGTTTTTATGAGCTTGAATGATCTTGATCAAAGTATCTCTGTGTATTGTAGTCTTCCCTGACTGAGCAACACTAGGAGGGTAGTTGACGTAGAATGCTAAAGAATTTGGGTTCTTTTTCGAGAAGTCAGGGACGAGATGAACTTGGTCAGCGGTGTACGTAATGACGCGGTTTTGATCCCTGAATGGAAACCAATAATTGTAATTTGTTTACGTCAAAAAGTGTGCTCACTCCCCTTAATTATTAAACATTAATTTCGTCCAATATACTTTACAATTTTGCATTTTCAAAACGTATAGTCTATGGAATAATATACTACAGAGACTATAATATGTAGTGTTATACACCACAAAGACCGCACCCAATCAGAAGTCAGAAGAGTTAATCTAGATCTTATAATCATTTTGTTTGATAAACGTCATGAAAATACATTATACTAATGACGTCATACAAAACGTCATTGTGACGTCATCTTGATCTTGAAACCTACCTTACGCCGCAGTCATGGTTTACGCAGTACTCAGTCACAGCTTTTGCTACTGCTTCTTTGAACTTGTCTTCGGTTTCTTTATTCCACTGGAATATAAGTGCAATAATTAGCTCTAAAAATCTATTATTGCATTGCTTATTTTAATAAATAAGACTACTATTTCAAAACAAGACATATTTCGGCAGTACGTTATTGCTTATTGCTAACAAAATGTCACCTTTGAAAGGTCAAGATTTTCCAGTTTTATGATAACTGCGTTCTCTAATTCGTTGTCGGTTGGTGTTTTTGGTGTTGGTGCAGGAGGAGGAGTTGGTGTTGGCTCGTCTTTTCTCAGAGCTGAAAACAAAAAAGAAATAAACTATATTTAAAACCCACTTTCTCGGTAACACGTGCGGTATATGTAACTGGCTGCGCACTGATGCAAAAAGGATATTTTTTTGTATTACTACTCCGCGCGTAAAGAATCTGTTGCGCGCTTTGTGTGAGCAGCATTCGCACTGCAGCGCGCATTACGACTTTGTTACCCGCATTAGCGCGCCTAAAAAAGCGCACAACAAATTTTCTTTGTTGCGCGAAGTAGAGGCCTTTTGTATTTTAACCTACAAACAATAGATGATGGACATGCAGTAGACGATGGACATACAGTAGATGATGGACATACAGTAGATGATGGACATACAGTAGATGATGGACATACAGTAGATGATGGACATACAATAGATGATGGACATACATAAGATGATGGACATACAGTAGATGATGGACATGCAGTAGATGATGGACATACAATAGATGATGGACATACAGTAGATGATGGACATGCAGTAGATGATGGACATACAGTAGATGATGGACATACAGTAGATGATGGACATACAGTAGATGATGGACATACAGTAGATGATGGACATACAGTAGATGATGGACATACAGTAGATGATGGACATACAGTAGATGATGGACATACAGTAGATGATGGACATACAGTAGATGATGGACATACAGTAGATGATGGACATGCAGTAGATGATGGACATACAGTAGATGATGGACATACAGTAGATTATGGACATACAATAGATGATGGACATACAGTAGATGATGGACATACAGTAGATGATGGACATACAGTAGATGATGGACATACAGTAGATGATGGACATACAGTAGATTACAGTAGATGATAGGTCTAATAGATCAATTTTATAGGCTAACCTCTACACTTATTTTCAATCCAGTACAGTCCTGCTTCACATTCACATTTGTACGATCCTTCTGTGTTCATACATAACTGGGACGGGTCGCTGCAGTTGAACGTCCAACGCATGCATTCATTGATATCTGTACAACAATAACGTGTTAGTCAAGAAATATTCTCAAGGACTATATATCGTTTTCACTCACTTCACAAGGCGCTCATATTGGTGAACCAAGCAACAGAACAGTTTTTGCATAAAAATAGAGTTCAATTCCTGGAGGATTGAAAACGTATTGTTTAAAGGTGCACCAATATGGCCGCTCTGATGTCACGTGAAAACGGTCTATCATATGGTGGTATGGATCCCTTGGGATGTGACGTCATGAAGTCATGGGCTTAGAATTTAAAAGAGAGTAAAAAATTTATCTAAAAAAAAGTTTTCGACTCCCAGGAGAAGCAATTCTTTCAGTCGATATAGACAACTTCGCCTTGATTGATGGACTAACAAAAAACTGTGTATCGCCGTCACGTGATTATGCAAGGTTACCATATTTAGATATACAGGATGTGACGTACCATTACACGTCACATTACGTACCATTACACGTCACATTATCAGATGCGAGTTCAAATCCATCGAAACAGGAACAGCGGTAGCTTCCTTTAGTATTGTGACACTTCTGCTGGCATCGGTAGAGATTCTTGGCGCACTCGTCAATGTCTAAAAATATAAGAAAAAATTATTTTTTAAAATTCTGTTTTAAGGCACAATTAGAACTGCGCATGGCGCGTCCCTTCTTCCTCGAAAGTTAAACTTTTGCCAACTTGCAGTTTGTTTGTTGCATCAACATGTACGCTACGCACTTCGCCACCATGTTGGTGGTATTTTAATACCCTTCTTTGTTAATACCAGCAACATGGCTGCCATGTCTTCGTTTTTTATTCTCTTGAAAATGGTTTCGCGCCATCAAAAAAATTTTTCCGGTGTCTTTCGTGCCATCCTAGTCCAGAGCTGGACCCACTTTTCTCATTCTTCTTTGCATTTCGTGCGCGCGCTTGTTTTCCTTTTATTTTTGTGATATAAATTAATAAGTTAGTGAGAAAGGTGGGTCCAGTTCTGGACTAGTGCCACTCTCGACCCCAGAGCCCATTCATTCTTACGGCGCATGCTCAACTAAATGCCAGGGACTCTGAGAAAGCCTAGCAAATTTCGTCGAGCATGCGCAGTAAGAAGGACAGGGCTCTTGGGTTTAGAGAGAGTCGGGCCGTTTGAGTCATACGAAATCTACTCTATATCAAATGTAGTGAAGATTGAGAATAGCGTGACTGCGTGACCGTCACGCAAAAGCCCTCCGTATTGATTCAATAATCGATCGCACCTTTACAGGTCTTTGCGTCATCGGCTAGTTCGTAACCTTGGTTACATGAGCACTTTTCCACTCCATCTGCAACATAACACGTGTGTTCGCAGTCCAGTCGGTTACTTGTACATGGAGTCTCAGCTGCAAACCGAAAAAAAAATTGCATTAAGAATTAAGTATTTGCCTTTCTGAAGTTAAAAAAAGACAGTAAATAGTGGTGTAAGCTGTAAAAACTAGAGCGAAGAAAGTAAACTAACTGTATCCGTAATGTTAACGTTGTAGCTACTTCAGTTGAAGTTCAGATGTTATCAATGGAGGCCGATAGTGCGTACTTCAACCCCTCTCTTCTTCAGTGCTCAGTTTTAAGGGCATTTAAAGCTCAAGTTACGCGGGTTAGAGATAAAAGTTTGAAGGAATGTCATATCTCAATTTATAGACAGGTATAATATTGAGTTTGATATATATATATTCACTTACGTATACATTCCTTTGGATTGTCAGGATTAACCCTGAAATACTTGTTACAGGAACAAAAGTAGCCACCAGGATAGTTTGTGCATTTGTGCATACAGTCACTAACAGGATCACACTCGTTGATGTCTACAGGAAAAATACATAAGACATTTTGATAATCTATTCATGAGATAGTCGTAGTCGTGGTTTTGATAATCAGTATAGTCAAAACATGATGATAATTACGCTTTTTTGGACACCATGATAGTCATGATTCACTATGATAGTCATGATACAGCTTAATGGTGATGATGGTTATGAAGGTCATGAAGGTAAATGATGGTAATGATGGCATTGGAATCACTTTATGGACATGATGGTAGTAATATCATTGATACAGCATGATGGCTATGAAGGCCATGAAGGTAAATGATGGTAATGATGGCATAGGAGTCACTTTATGGACATGATAGTAGTAATATCCATGATACAGCATGATGGCTATGAAGGTCATGAAGGTTAATGATGGCGGGTAATGATGGCATGGGAGTCAATTTATGGACATGATGGTAGTAATATCCATGATGCAGCATGATGGCTATGAAGGTCAGGAAGGAGTTGATTATGTTAATGATTGCTATGATCGCCATTCGCCGTTCACCCCTTCAACTTTTTTTAAAAATAGCTGTATATTGTCAGTATATGATCAGTGATAGTAATGCTAGACTTATGACACGGTTTATAAAGTTCACAATATACTTCTTACCATCGCATTTTTTCTTGTCCACTTTTAGTTTGTATCCATTGTTGCAGTCACACACGTACGAGCCTGGAGTGTTACCACATATCTGTTCACAGTCGTTAACTCCTGCGCACTCATCGAGATCTACATTCAAAGGGAATTCAAATAGCATTAAATGTTTGCATCTTTTCCCCAAGTATCTTCACTGTTCTATTCATGTCATGTTTGCCCTACCTGTACAGTTCGCACCATTTCCAGTATATCCACTAGGGCAAGGACCACACTTGTATCCACTGGTCACATTAGCTGGTGGTGGCAAATCTATACAATTAACTCCAGGATAGCAAGGATTTGAGTTAGCTTCACAAGCATCAATATCGGATTCACAGTACTGTCCAGTGTATCCATCCACACATTGACAAGACATAATAAAGAACCTTGTTTTTCCTGGATCTGCAAGCGTCTGATTGGCTTGTTTGTCTGGTTTCTCACATGTTCCATTGTTGTGGCATGCGCAGATGTACACAGTGGGTTTAAAGACTGTAGAAGCGCCCTTGCTGTCTGTTGCTATGACTACAAGCTCAAACTGAAATGCAAGGTGTGTGTATTAGTACATCATGAAGGGGAATTTGCAGCAGCCGAGTATTCTGCCGGCGTATTGTGCATAGCAGGAAGAAAGGAAAGAAAATCAGGAAAAATGAGGAAGAAAAAATGGAAGAAAATAGTACACAAGAAAGTAAAGGAGGAGAAGAAGAAAGAAAAAGAAAGAAGAACAAGAAGAACAACAAGAACAAGAAGAAGAAGAACAAGAAGAAGAACAAGAAGAAAAAGAAGAATGAGAAGATAGTTAAGAAGAAGAAGAAAGAAAAAAAAATTACATCTTTTGACCGCGAGCCTTTTTTACGGATACTTTACGACCTACTTTTTCCATGGTGACTTTCCAAGTCAGAGACACACATGTTGGAGTGGTTTCCTGGCTAGTGCTATCAGGAAGACCGCTGACATTGAATGTGATGTCATCACCATCATCATCAGTAGCATTGATCAGAACGGTGACTGTTGTGTTGATATTTAAGTAGATCACTGAAGAGCTGTTTGAGAACTTGGGTGCCTCATTACCTGAAGAAACAATCACCAGTAATGTAAACCTCCATAAAAGTATTTTTCCAATTTTGGATGATTTTAACTCTCTTCATAAAAATATTCTTCTCCCGATAATTTGATTGAAACCACAAAGCGATGGTTCCAGGTTGAGGCTGAAGATGAGCGCCCGCGTTTTGGCGCAAAACTTTCCCACCAAATTCACATAAACTAATGAATATTACTGAGTTTCTTACTTACTCATTTTGTTAGAGTCATTCACCAACTGTGATCCTATTTGTCGTGTACTCAGGCCAACAGAAAGGTCTCCAGTCGAAGCTGCATCAAACAGACAGCTAATGTCACCATTACAAGCTGCTTCTGCCTGCTGTCTGAGAGAATCGTTTCCCCACTTGATGTCTTCAATGAACATCGGTTTGAACGATGAGTTGACGAATGTTGAGAAATTTTCGCCTTCTTTGTACTTGAATAATGAGGTATTAGAGTTCACTTGCCCTAAAACAGACAATTTTTTGGTTCAATTTTGTACAAAAAAGCGGAACAAAAGATAGCTTTCTATCTGGAGAATGGAAATAGGATTTTTCTTCTCCGCCAATCCCATAAAGCTTTTTGAATTTATTTTTTTAGAAAACTTACACGATAATCCAAAGTTATAGTGAATATCTCTGCTGGACATATCGTGAGGGAGTACTGTTCCATTAGGTAAAGTAAAATCATTCTCGGCATTTCCATTCCATGTTCCAAGAAGACCTTTCGTCTTGTTCTTGAATGAGTTTGGAGCAGCCGTGACGATGGAAAGAATGTTCTGTTTTTCGCATATTGTTACTGACATTCCTGACGGAAAGCTCATCTCGAAGCATTGTTTCTCAGGCTTGGATACCGTGACAGAACCGTTATTGAGATCAATAGATTCATTTGTCAGGCTTTTGAAGTCAAAAGGTTTTCCATCTACGAGAACTTCCATTGTTTCTTTGAATAAGTGTGAAAATGTTGACATAAGTTAATTCGCTTTGGTAAGCAAAAAGTGGGCAAAAATAGATCAATTCTTAAAGAGCAGTGCTTTTCAGTTCGCGCGCGCATCCGAATTTGATCAATCAAAAGCGATACTTAAAGGGGAGTGCGGAGATATATGCATGGATGATATATTCTTGAGATCATAATCTCTGAAGGGTTGACAGGCTGGGAACATAAAGACACAATATTTACAGGGAGCAGTTTTCTCTGCAGCTTGTCTCGCAATGTTGCTACACAAGTTGCAAGAAGGTTTACATGGTGCAACGGAGACGCAATCGCAGCCAAAAGCAGAAACAAATTTTCACAACGATTGCTGCAACTTGTTTCGCAACATTTTTATGTCAAATTGCACCGTAGATTACACGCTACACAATGCTCCATGCAACTTGTGTCGCAACGCAGTTGCAAAACAAGTTGCAGACAAAATTACTCCGAGTAATTGCGCCTTAAAAATTTAAATTTTTAATCAAATTTACCATTATCATATGGCAAGGTAACTTGAACTACAACGGAATTATTCTCTTTGGCTACAGCTCCGCTGAACACAGTAGCAGGGCCATCTCCTTTAGCAAGCCTTGTTCGAGCTTGCAGCTGAAAGTAACCATCTTTGGCATCCAGCATGACGTACTCTCCAAGACCGTTAAACGTGTAGTTTTTGCTGTCCAGTGTGACGAAGTGAGGATCACCCCAAAACCATGCTGTAAGTTAAAAGATTATAAATTCGCATTTATTTACTATGGAGAGGTAACGTAAATCTTTGCGTTCATTACTAGAGTATCCTAAAATCACCAAATTATACCACCCTCCCCTCTCCTCAAAACAAATGTACGTTATAAGATTAACTGCCAATGTGAGGAAGGCCACAGGCACACCAGGACCCCTTGGGTACACCCCTGCCAGGGACAAGTTAATCGCCACGTATTTTCGGGTCGAGTCACGTCAACTTGCTTTCTATCTTTGTTAAACTACGTATTCATTGTCAGCCCAGGGTTTGGGTTCGATTTATTTGCTAGATGTCATATTATATTAATCTAGTTATGTTAACTTACTCCATCTAGGTGGGATGTAACGTGCACATGTGTCAGATGGACGTCTTTCTTGATACATCCAACACAGGTTGCTGTAGACGCAACAGTGTTGGTACGCTCTGTAGTCATTCTGCACCCAATTATATCGATTCCACCGTTGGTGATACCTAAAAGATAAGATCAGGGGATCTTTTAGTTTCTTAAAATACAAATTTTCTACAACTTTATTTGCTTAAAAAATTCTTCGAACTTTATCGAACCCAGAAACAACCTCTAGGATTATCTCATGCAGTCAGTTCACGGTTAACTCAAAGTTCGCATTGAATTTACAGAGGGAGGAAAACCATGCAGAGAACCTGGAAAAAAAAACCTGGAATCAAACAAATTTAACGCGCAAGTGATACCGAGTCCAGGAACCATACCCGAGATCTCAGAGGTGAGAGGCGATTTGCACTATACCACTACTGCACCCTTGATTCTCTAACTGCTTACTAACCTTTGAGGATTGCCTCCATTAGGAAATCCACGTGTCAACAGAGGAAACCACCACCACCAGCCCCACCACCATCCTCTTGTCCTAATGAACTCGTAACAGCACTTCTGTCCCCATCCGTACGCAGAAGGGAACCGTGAAACGAAGCAGTAGACTGGCCATCGTCCTGAATCAAACCTGAATCTACTGTCAAGTGGTGGTCAAAGTAACGGACAAGGTTTTGGCTTGCCAAATTTCAACGTAGTGGTGCGCCACAAGTTTCTTGACTTTGTTGTCCATTTACCACACAAACATAACAAACTTGGTTTCTCTTATTCTTATAATATTTCCTTACGTTTCATCAGGAGCGGACCACTGGATGCCGTTTTGAGGATAGTTGTACAACACGAACGAGTACACACCATCTGTTATAAGCACTGCTTGGAATGTGTTGAACTGTGGATCCGACCAAAGGTATCAAAATGTCATCTCATTACTGTTAAATGCATGTCTTAGATCCGATGTGAGTTATACACACTGGCGTCGTAATTGTAAGGTAGATACTTGTTTCCATAGCCCAAAATTTCCTTCCCGAGAGAGGACTGGAATCTAACCCTAAACCTAACCAACTCTAAAATCCAGTCCTTTCTCGATGAAGACCAGTTTGGGTTATGGACACAAGTGTTCACCTAATCGCAATCATAACCAACATACGCAGACTCATCAACGTACTGCTCATTAACAGTGCTTGTCTTTTTTCACAACTAAGTGATAAATGCAATACTGAGTCTGCGCATGTTGAGTTGCTAACGATTACGATTACGACACCAGTGTGAACCACAGCTATAGAGCTGTTCAATTGTGACGTATTTCCGGGTCCAACTGCTCACAAAAACCGCTAAAATAAAGCGAAAATGTTTTCAATGAATTAACCTCCACCTGAAATAATTAGAACTTTGGACAACAAATCCTGTCATGAAGAAAAAGTAAGAAAAATATTTATAAAATTAAAATTTTGATGATTCTGATGACTGATTTCAGAGATTTATTCACAAACATGTTTCGAGGTGTGCTCACCTCATCTTCAGTGTGACTTCTTAACTAAGAATACAGATATTTATATGAATATAACAATTAAATATGTCGGAATGCATTAAATATTCAAAGTTAAATTAACATGAGCGACTTGTTGGTTTAAGTCGGGCATTTGCCATTTGATGTGAATCGCCTAAAATTGGTTTTCGTTTTTGACCCGGAAGTTGTTTTTTCATACGAATGACGTCACACTTAACAGCCCTATATATGTGTGTATGCTATAAGACCCAGCGTAGTAATACTTTTGACTGGCTTGGCAGCCAAGTGAAATCATTGATGTGCCGTACTTCCAACTCTTGCAAGTCTGGTCTATACCTATCAAAGGTCTTATAGTGATTTATGTGAGATTTGAATTTTTCCTTGTCACCTTTTCCGGGTTGTCATAGACCCTTTGCAATTGGTATTCGAGTTTGATTATAATACTTTTATATCCTGCTTCTTCTCACTCACTCACTCACTCACTCTCTCACTCTCTCTCTACCTCATCTATCAATGTCTCACTGACTGATTAACTCATTCATCCAACATCCATTTATTTATCTGTTTACATGTAATCTCACCTTGTCTCGCATAACCGTCCTCCACCCCGAATACCAGTGACGTAACTTAACCCACGTCACCACCAACACATATGTGGCCTCAAACCCTTGTGTTGGCAGCGGATTATTCCTGGTGTGCCTTTCCACATCGTTTGTAGCCCTTTTCAGTATTCCCTCTGTTGCAGGATTTCCATCATATTCTCGGTATGTATGGTAGTACATCTGAGATATGTCGTTAGCAAAGGAGTCATAAACATCAACTAAAGACCAGTAAGGTGCAAGCATAGCGTATCTATCGAACCAGTAGTATTGACCAAAACTGTACGGCCACCATCGGAACCAGGATGAATCGAAAGACATCAAACCATTTGGGCAGACCTGATATCGAGAAAGAAAATATATTAAACTGAGAACCGAATCAATGTTTGTTTAGCAGTAGTGCACTTGCCTCGATCTAACCTCTGGGTTTCGATTCTTGAATCGACTCGTATCACATGTGGTAGAGTTTGTTAGATCTTTACCTTGATACGAGGTTTTTTCTTCGGGTTCTCCGATTTTCCTCTCCCCACAACACCAAACAATTCTCAATTCCAATTCTATCTGTGAGTTAGCGGTGCCCTGTCTTAGATCATCACAGGGGTTCTTTCATGGTTCGATGCAATTTTGTGGGGCAGAGGCTTTTTAGTGTTAATAGGAAAATAAATGAGTACAAAGTGAGGCACTGATACAGCGTATACGTTTTACACTTACGTGAATATGATAATGTTTTCTTCCAAAAAAAGGAACTCCACGAAAATCAAGGTCAACTCGTGGGCAGGTCCACCAGTACCATCGGTTCCAGTTATACTTTGTATCTAATGCTCGTACACCATAGGGATACATGACTGGATCCACTGGTGGTGCTATTAAAACATAAGGTCATAAACTTTCAATGACTCAAGTCATGCTGTCAGGTACTATGCAACTTTATATTCGCACTCGCACTATTTCATATATAAATAAGCAATACCAAACTTACTGGGAAAGATTGTGGGTTGCACCGTGGTCGTAGTAGTTGTTGGTCGTTGCGTTGTTGCCCCATTGGTAGTAGGTGTCTGCATGGTTTCTCCACTAGTTGTAGGTGGCTGCGTAGTTTCTCCACTGGTGGTAGGTGTCTGCGTGGTTGCCCCACTGGTTGTAGGTGTCAGCGTGGTTTCTCCACTGGTGGTAGGTGTCAGCGTGGTTTCTCCACTGGTTGTAGGTGGCTGCGTGGTTTCTCCACTGGTGGTAGGTGTCTGCGTGGTTGTCCCACTGGTGGTAGGTGTCTCCGTGGTTTCTCCACTGGTTGTGGGTGGCTGCGTGGTTGCCCCACTGGTTGTAGGTGTCAGCGTGGTTTCTCCACTGGTTGTAGGTGGCTGCGTGGTTGCCCCACTGGTTGTAGGTGTCAGCGTGGTTTCTCCACTGGTTGTAGGTGGCTGCGTGGTTTCTCCACTGGTGGTAGGTGTCTGCGTGGTTTCTCCACTGGTGGTAGGTGTCTGCGTGGTTGCCCCACTGGTTGTAGGTGTCTGCGTGGTTGCCCCACTGGTTGTAGGTGGCTGCGTGGTTGCCCCACTGGTTGTAGGTGTCTGCGTGGTTTCTCCACTGGTTGTAGGTAGCTGCGTGGTTGCCCCACTGGTAGTAGGTGGCTGCGTGGTTTGTCCACTGGTTGTAGGTGTCTGCGTGGTTTCTCCACTGGTTGTAGGTGTCTGCGTGGTTTCTCCACTGGTTGTAGGTGTCAGCGTGGTTTCTCCAATGGTTGTAGGTGGCTGCGTAGTTGCCCCACTGGTGGTAGGTGGCTGCGTGGTTGCCCCACTGGTTGTAGGTGGCTGCGTGGTTTCTCCACTGGTTGTAGGTGGCTGCGTGGTTGCCCCACTGGTTGTAGGTGGCTGCGTGGTTGCCCCACTGGTTGTAGGTGGCTGCGTGGTTGCCCCACTGGTTGTAGGTGTCTGCGTGGTTGCCCCACTGGTTGTAGGTTTCTGCGTGGTTTCTCCACTGGTTGTAGGTGTCTGCGTGGTTTCTCCACTGGTTGTAGGTGTCTGCGTGGTTTCTCCACTGGTTGTAGGTGTCTGCGTGGTTTCTCCACTGGTTGTAGGTGGCTGCGTGGTTGCCCCACTGATGGTAGGTGACTGCGTTGTTGCCCCACTGGTGGTAGGTGACTGCGTTGTTGCCCCACTGGTTGTAGGTGTCTGCGTGGTTTCTCCACTGGTTGTAGGTGGCTGCGTGGTTGCCCCACTGGTTGTAGGTGGCTGTGTGGTTGCCCCACTGGTTGTAGGTGGCTGCGTGGTTGCCCCACTGGTTGTAGGTGTCTGCGTGGTTGCCCCACTGGTTGTAGGTTGCTGCGTGGTTTCTCCACTGGTTGTAGGTGTCTGCGTGGTTTCTCCACTGGTTGTAGGTGTCTGCGTGGTTTCTCCACTGGTTGTAGGTGTCTGCGTGGTTTCTCCACTGGTTGTAGGTGGCTGCGTGGTTGCCCCACTGATGGTAGGTGACTGCGTTGTTGCCCCACTGGTGGTAGGTGACTGCGTTGTTGCCCCACTGGTTGTAGGTGTCTGCGTGGTTTCTCCACTGGTTGTAGGTGTCTGCGTGGTTTCTCCACTGGTTGTAGGTGGCTGCGTGGTTGCCCCACTGGTGGTAGGTTGCTGCGTGGTTTGTCCACTGGTTGTAGGTGGCTGCGTGGTTGCCCCACTGGTTGTAGGTGTCTGCGTGGTTTCTCCACTGGTTGTAGGTGGCTGCGTGATTGCCCCACTGGTTGTAGGTGTCTGCGTGGTTGCCCAACTGGTTGTAGGTGTCTGCGTGGTTGCCCCACTGGTTGTAGGTGGCTGCGTGGTTGCCCCACTGGTTGTAGGTGTCTGCGTGGTTTCTCCACTGGTTGTAGGTGTCTGTGTGGTTTCTCCACTGGTTGTAGGTGGCTGCGTGGTTGCCCCACTGGTGGTAGGTGGCTGCGTGGTTTCTCCACTGGTTGTAGGTGGCTGCGTGGTTGCCCCACTGGTTGTGGGTGGCTGCGTGGTTTCTCCACTGGTTGTAGGTGGCTGCGTGGTTGCCCCACTGGTTGTAGGTTGCTGCGTGGTTGCCCCACTGGTTGTGGGTGGCTGCACCGTGGTTGTGGCATTGGTGGCAGAATTTACTGTAAAAAAATAATTTTTATATGAGTTTTGATGTCTCGCCGCGCTTTGGCTGAGTAGTTTCTGAATCTTTTCTTAGAAATGCAATGACGTCATCTAGTTAACCGAGGGGCGGTGAGACATGAAGTCGAGTCCGCAATATACACTTTTGTGTAATAATTTTTTTGATTTATTCGAGTTCCATCGAGCTAAACATTTATAAAAGGGACATTCTTGTCATCATTTTAGTTTAGAATTAAGGTTGTTTTACCTATTTTCTTCATGAATATTGAGATACTATTCGAACAAAACTTTTTAAAACTTTAATTATCATATGACCGTATTTCACTGTACGCGTGATTCTAAAAAAAACCTTTGGGGAAAATGTCGTCAGCAAAAAAAGTACGCTTTTCCGAAAAGTGTAATAATTTCCTGTTCGGACTCGCCGTTCGGACTCGCTGCCGTCAATCATGTAAAAACTACGCATTTTGATTCGCATTTATTAAAAACGCTTTGAAATCGATTTTTTATATGTGGTCATATGATAAAATGCTTATTGACTGAGTTAAGGTCGGTCCGAACGGGAAAATATTTGGCTCTCGGTCCTTGGCACGGAACTCGCTGCTCTCGTTCCGTATTTCAGGACCTCGAGCCAAATATTTTCCCGTTCGGACCTCCCACTCAGTCAATAAGTACATAGTACTTTAAAAGTGAAATACAAACTGAAGATGTGTACAAAAATGCTGGACTCGTATTTCGTGTGAAATAAAATATGGACGTTTATGAACGATTCCACCACTTAGCCGTTTCAGTTTCAACCTTTTTCCGGCAGTAAACAACTTATTCGTTTAATTATTATGTTGTTTTTGTGTTTTAATTAGGGATGTAAATATTTGTATGTCATCAAGCTGCTTGTTCTTTGTTTGTGGAATGTGTTTTTAAAAAAGGCCAAAAATATACTATACGAGTTATTGAATATAAATAAGATATTTATTACACATTTGGGCTAAGCTATAAAACAGGCGATATGTCAGAAAAACATGATATTTAAAATCTTTGACTAAAGTGCATACTTCACTGCAAGCCGCCATCACCCAGGAAGTCTTAATTTAAACTTAGAGCTACGAATGATGTAAATATTCGTATTAACTTGGTAGGTGGTCAAGCAGGTGAATAGAATTAACCTACGCGAAAATATTTCAAGCAAATATTTCAATGTTTGAAGCTACTGTAAATACGTCTAAATAATGCAAAGACCGCGGACGAAAATTTCAAATGTTATACTCATAAAATCATATCACTGTGCTTAGAGTAAGTCAGTGTCTAAAATAGAGAATAAAACTCAGTAGAAAGAAATTCGAATCCTCTAGAATTTTAAAACTTTTAAAACTATCAGATATAAGCAAAAGGATTTTTTCATAATAGTTTAGGAATCAATAATCATAATATTTAAAGGATTAATTTCTTTAATTGTTATAATGTTACCTGTTGAACACAATGTCACCAGCATCACGGCTAAAACCAGCGATTTCCAAGACATTTTCAGTATTTTCATATTATTAGTGGTTCATTCATAACGGCCGTGCCATGAGCTGACTTGGGCGCTTTTGAATGATTCCAAGAAATGCTATTGCTGATATAGGTGATTTGAGTGGGTGTATTGTCTGAAGCATGACTGCTTTAGGCAATAGTATAATTACGATGTAAAAAGCTTCAACAAGCCAAAAAAGCTATTTTATACAGGACGGGGGAAAATATACCCTTACTGATATGGTTTCAACATTCTAAACGATTGTTTAAAAAACTTTTTTAAACTTTTGAGATGTTTAAATACATTTGAATAATTCGAAATCAATATCATGTATATTTTGTTTCTTCTTCCTTTCGCCTTCAACCGAAACTTTATTTAAAAATTCTTACAACTCATATTAACTTTGAAACACAATTTCAAACCTGTAAACTCCATATGCGGAAGAAAAAGAAAATGTTTTTCTTCTTTAAACTGCTATCAAATATCAAGACTGTAAACATATACGGTTCTCTGTAAATTGATACCGATGACTACGGTAACAACATAATTTCCGAAAATAGCCAGACACATCTTATTTAGATGAACATGTATTACAGCAATAACCGTTGTATCGCGATCCGCCGTTTCAAAACCTCGTTTGAATTTTGGTCTTTTGCGAGCCGTCAATCATCTTGGATTTTTGCAAATTAGTCTATGCACGCCTGCTCATTCGGCCATCACATACTTCGATCTTGTTTTATTTTATTTTATTTTTTCGAAAATCTAAATGGATTCGGAGATATTCCAAGGAGTTGTGATGGAGAGCTTTTCGAGTCTTCTTTCTGTCAAGTATTCAAGCCATTCTTGGAGCTAATCATCCACATAAACTTCAGGATTGTGCTACAAAGTTTTTCATGATCCCAAGCTGCATGTTGACAAGGACGAGGTAAATTATATTTAGCTTTCTTCTAAAGTTTCGACAGCAACCTCTGACTTTTTTCGTAACTAAATCATTATAGAGATTAAGGCAATTGTTTGCAAATTAAAATTGTCTTGAGCTAGTTTCTATAATTCAAAATATTATGAAACGATCGGGGAGATATTTGAGATTCATCAGTCATTGTAGTTTTGCTGACTCATGCAGGATTTCCTTATTGATCAGCCTTCTTTTAACTTCAAAACAACTCTTCATCGCGGCGACTCCTTGGAATATTCTTGAACTGTATTTTCGAAAAAATGTGTTAATTTTATGGGGATTTCGAAGCTGAGAGGAGCGAGTTCAAAGGCTCGCAAAAGACCAAAATCCAAATGAAGTTTTGAAACGGCGGATCGCGATACAACGGTTATTGCTGTAAGAATGAATGTTAACTTTTACCAGAACAAACCTATAACTGATTTGTGTTTGATCGAGTGGCGTCGGTAACACTTTTAACAAGAGGGTTCGAGAAAAGACGTGACTATTACGAATGAAGAATTTCAAAGCTCAATACCCACCAACCCAAACATGAACATTAATTTTTTCGCCAAAAAGTTGTACGTCTTCATATATTTGTTTCAATTACATTCCCAACATTTTGTTTTTTATTTTAATCGGTTAAATATTAATTTTTTAGTTAATAGCATATTTCCGAATGATACTACCAAAACAGGTAGAGTGACAATCGGGCTCGAGAAAAACCAGTTGTGACTAGCATTAAAGATATACAATTTTGATAACATTCCTGAGCCCTGAGCGGTGAATTGGCTTTGAACATGCCATCCAAGTAGAAGTGAACTTCAAAGCTAACTAGCCGCTCAGGGCTCAGGAATGTTATCAAAAGTGTCTAGCTTTAACGCTTGTCCCAACTGGTTTTTCTCAAGCCTGATTGTCACTCTACCTGTTTTGGTAGTAATGTGCTGAATCGAGGTCAAGTACTCCTTCGGGGGATATCTGTATTTTCAGATAAACTAGCAGTAAAGACAGGATCCGAGTCAGGATTATTTGCAACAAGCCTATAATATTATTGCTTCCTTCTATTCATACTGTGAAATCAGCAGATATTCTTCACAAATTCGTTTAGAAATGTTCTACAAATTCTCGATAGTTTATAGGCGGCATTTGATTCTCGTTCAAAGGCAACTCGGAGTTTGTTTGCCGACTCCAAGGCTGCATCAAAATTATTGTTATTTTAAAACTTGTTGTTCGAAATGGTAACATCAATTTGGTTTACTATTTTTAGAGGAATCGAATAAATTTGAAAGAATTACAATTTACACAGGAATCAAATACATTTTAGATGAGTTATTAAGGATTGAAAAAAATGATTGTAATTCGGGCGAACGATCAAAAAATCAGAAAAAGTGTCGAGTGCTATAGTATGCTGGGAGCTTCCAACCGATTTGTGCCAAATATTATTTTAATCAGGAAGAAGCCGGTAATTTTCTACACAATATTAGGTGGTTTTCGAGTGGGGTTTACTTTCGATTTCGCGATTTATGAGCGAAAGTCGAATGTGTGACTGAATGTGCGGCTAACTTCAGCCTGGTGAGGAGTTTACCCCGTTTACGAAAGATGATTCCACTCACTGGGCTTCGAATTCATTGGATTGCGTTTACTTGTGTTGTTTTGCCGAATGAATTAAAGTTCGGACAGCCGGGCATAGTTGTGTCCATCAAGTCAAACCATTTCCGACTGCCGAGCATATAGTCACAGCGAAAAATAAGATGTTCAACTACTGGATTTCAAAGTCTAACCACACGACAATTGAGTAATTCTTTTCAAAGGTCTTTACTTTATTTCACATTTTTACGATAGATTTTCTCATAATATGATACTAAAAGCCTAAATCCAGGCTCGGACCCTGGCTCGGACCCTGGCTCGGACCCTGGCTCGGACCCTGGCTCGGACCCTGGCTCGGACCCTGGCTCGGACCCTGGCTCGGACCCTGGCTCGGACCCTGGCTCGGACCCTGGCTCGGACCCTGGCTCGGACCCTGGCTCGGACCCTGGCTCGGACCCTGGCTCGGACCCTGGCTCGGACCCTGGCTCGGACCCTGGCTCGGACCCTGGCTCGGACCCTGGCTCGGACCCTGGCTCGGACCCTGGCTCGGACCCTGGCTCGGACCCTGGCTCGGACCCTGGCTCGGACCCTGGCTCGGACCCTGGCTCGGACCCTGGCTCGGACCCTGGCTCGGACCCTGGCTCGGACCCTGGCTCGGACCCTGGCTCGGACCCTGGCTCGGACCCTGGCTCGGACCCTGGCTCGGACCCTGGCTCGGACCCTGGCTCGGACCCTGGCTCGGACCCTGGCTCGGACCCTGGCTCGGACCCTGGCTCGGACCCTGGCTCGGACCCTGGCTCGGACCCTGGCTCGGACCCTGGCTCGGACCCTGGCTCGGACCCTGGCTCGGACCCTGGCTCGGACCCTGGCTCGGACCCTGGCTCGGACCCTGGCTCGGACCCTGGCTCGGACCCTGGCTCGGACCCTGGCTCGGACCCTGGCTCGGACCCTGGCTCGGACCCTGGCTCGGACCCTGGCTCGGACCCTGGCTCGGACCCTGGCTCGGACCCTGGCTCGGACCCTGGCTCGGACCCTGGCTCGGACCCTGGCTCGGACCCTGGCTCGGACCCTGGCTCGGACCCTGGCTCGGACCCTGGCTCGGACCCTGGCTCGGACCCTGGCTCGGACCCTGGCTCGGACCCTGGCTCGGACCCTGGCTCGGACCCTGGCTTGAAAGATAGGTATCCTCGCATTTTCAATCTTATTCTTACCCTGAATAATTAATTAATACGTGCTACAACGCTCTGAAACTCAAGCTGTTTATATTCCAGCGTGTTTATTTTCGTTTGAGGCCAACCTTACACGGTACCGGAAGAATTCTTCTACGTTCCGTTTACTCGGAAATGAGCTATCCGGACGAAAATTCTTAAAGAGAAAGTTCCGTGTAAATGGTATAAACTGGTGAAAATTTTGAACGGGTAAAAATTCGTCCGGTACGGTGTAAGGCAATCCTGAATTAACTAGCATACAAAATAAAAGACCGCGAATATGTTGTTATTCGTGTGTTATTTCCGCGTATGGTGTTTATTTTCGTTGGATAGAAAAATATCTTGAGGCCATCGTAGTCCGTAATAATAACAAATACTTAGTATCTGTTTGTCACAGCTCAGTAGTACGCGGTCAGTATCAATGTTATGATCAGCATCAATGTCAATGTCAATTATAAACAAAATCTGTCGAAAACTGGGCTAAGCAGTTTAGTTGCATTGTGTGTGTGTGTGTCTTCTAAAGCGATATATCACTCCATCAACTCCAGCCACTCCAGAAGTACAGTTGTCACCATTGTTAATGTATCCAGAGCAGCTTGTAGAAGTACATTCTCCATAAATAGCTAGTTGTGCTAGTTTTTTATAGTACAAGAATAAAGATAGCTGAATTGAAGCATAATTCTCGATAAGTTCACGATAAGTTTCACGATTAGTTTCACAATAAGTTTCTCGATAAGATCCACTCGTAAATCTTCTCTCATAATTGTGTTTGCGGACCGGTCTGTTTCGAAAACGCTCGACATCTTTAGTGTAGACCTACCGCGAAGAGTGTGTGCGTTTGTATGTAAAGAGAGCGTACATAAAACAGCAGAAGAAGACATCTTTCTTGGCTTTATATTGTGTTTCATTCAGTATTTGTGGAAAACCACGCTGGAAATTCGCTTTCACAAAGTACGCATGCGCTAGTCGTTCCCAGGCTGCCTCGTACGGCGATTTACGTACTTCGTGACATCTTCGGACTTTCCGAAGAGTTTCCGAAGTACAACTTCTGACATAGAAACCAAAAAAACACGCGTTGCATTTTTAGACTCGTGCCGGCCATAGGCCGGAATGCAGCTCAATCAATTTGGAGGGCAAAACAATAGGTTCCAATTCTCAGGAGATTAAAATTATTTTGTTTTGTCCTCCAAATTGAGCTGCTCTGACGTCACGTGCAAGGGGTCTAGACTCTCACCTAACGTATGACAGCCACATTTCAAGAGTGGTATCTTCTTGTTTTGCTAAGTTATGTCAGATTAATCGAGTTAACATATCAAAATCATTGCATACATTTGAGGACATTTAATATTGGTGACTGGTATATAAGACGCTCACTACTGCGCTTGCGCATATATTAACATATCCAAGATGGCGGGCCTAAGGAAAAGAGTCTCACGCCCCCCAAAACGATTCATGAATGAATACGACGAATACAGTGAAGAGAAACCCTCAAAAAAGCCTCGAAAGCAAAAAATAGACAAGACCCTTTATGACATAGAAGTCAAAGAAGTTGATAAGGCAAAGAAGCGATTGAAAATTCATTTTGTAGGGTATAGTGACAAGTTCGACGAGTGGCGTGATTTTGACGTTGAGGAGTATTACTTTCCTTTTATTCGCCATGAAAAGAACTTTGTTCCAAGCAACGTATCCCTTAAAGACCGAAGAGATGTGTTTCACAGTCAACTCTATCGTGCTGTAAAGAGAAAGCTTTGGTCTGGCCGTAGGGACGACCCTGAGATTCGGATAGAAATCACTGTTGATCAGGATGTATTTTCTACCGGACTAGGTCAGTTAATCAACAGCGTTGTACAAAGAGGGAGAGAAGTTTATCCCGGGGGGGGGGGGGACTCCCTTATAAAAGGGGGCGGGGGTCCTCGTCGGAAATTTTGAAAATGACCCCTAAAAGGGACCTGTATTTTGAGATGATGGGCGTGGCAGTGATGAAATTTCACCCCTAAGAGGGACCAATCAATAAGTGACACAATCCAAAAATGGGATTAAAATAAAAATCAATCTTTGAAAAGGAGCATTGTTGCTGATCTTACACCCTAAGCGGGACCACAAAACTCAGCTAGTGGGCATTCTCGTCATTATCACCCTAAGCAGGACCAAAACACTGATTTCAAACCCTAAAAGGGACGATGAGGACCCCCGCCCCCTTTCATAAGAGAGTCCCCCCCCCCCGGGAAGTTTATGCTATTAAAGACAACCGAATTCTAGATGAAACCTTAGGTGGAAATAGCTTAGTTGTAAATAACTACATATAATAACAGAATATTCGGGCTATTACGATTTTTCTAAGAAATATAAGCTTATATTTTTTAATGACTTACGTGTTGATTCTGTAAATAAAAAAAGCAGGATCATGGCCAAATCCAGAGTTTGTACCGTCATTTGTGTCGCTAAAATCTTCTCCAACTGCTACTACAGTCACACAGAAAGTCAAGAGAAGCAAGAGGATAACAGAGGGATATTTAGAAGCAATTTGCCCCACGCAAAACTCAAAAAATATAGACATTTTTGGTACCAAAATGTGGGTAATTTATTCTAGATTCATATTCTGGCGGTAAAAATTGGATTGGGACATGCGCATTAAAGTTAAACCCAGTATTCCACGACTTGGTTGACAAAAACTTAGGAACGCCTTGTTAAAACGTCCCCTACCGGCATCAGAAAATTCAAGTTTGCCCCCATGAAATCGCAACGAAATGACTTTAAACTCTTACCAGTTACAGTATGAATATCAGTGTTTGTATTTCTGGAGGTAAAAATGTGTTCTAAGTTATAATCTTCGAGAAATTGGCTGGAAAGCTTCAAAATTTGCATTGTTTTCGAGTCCGATGTATTGCTGTCTGCGAGTAACGCCTGGCAGAAATTTGATCCTGAGGCTTTTGTCCGCAGTGATTTTGATATGGTAAGTTTTGACTCAAAAACACTCCTGCTAATGATTACATCTCTAGTTTTTAGTAAACTGCTCTATTTCTCTACAGTATGGTCAAATACGTTTGTTTATTTTTTCTTACATGAATAAGCTCCAGTCAATACAAAATTTCACTAGTAAAATAGTATCGAATTCTAGAAAATACGATCATGTAACTCCGCCAGCTTAACTGGCTTCCTGTCAGACAACTTTTGGTTTATGGAGACGCAGTAATGGCATATAAATGCTTAAACAACCTCACCCCAAGCTATCTTTGCAAATTTCGCAAGCGCTCCAATGTTCACGATCGTTTTACACGTAAGCGTGACTCACTTCAATTACCGACCTCTGTACAGCCAACGCACCTTTAATTATAGAGCTGTAAATATATGGAACAATCTAGATAAGAGTATTATATAAGGAAAATACTTCTCTCAAAACCTTCAAGGCTTCAACGAAGGAATACTTACATGCTCAGAGCAATTTGTAACTTGCGTTTATTTTAAAATTAGTGTAATACATCATATTTATTAAGTAGTTTTCTTTATTTAACCTAGGTTATCTTACTACGTCTTTCTTCTTATAATGTCTATCTTATTGGATTATTCTAAAAAGTTTCTGAAAAGCCTCACGAGGAGTTTAATAGCTATTAAAGTTTATTATTATACGAACGAACGAACGAACGAACGAACGAACGAACGAACGAACGAACGAACGAACGAACGAACGAACGAACGAACGAACGAACGAACGAACGAACGAACGAACGAACGAACGAACGAACGAACGAACGAACGAACGAACGAACGAACGAACGAACGAACGAACGAACGAACGAACGAACGAACGAACGAACGAACGAACGAACGAACGAACGAACGAACGAACGAATTAATTAATAATGAATGAATGATTTTATTTATACGTTTGATAATTATTACATAATTTTTTGTTTAATTCCTCAGTATTCTCATGAAATAGCAATAAAGAATAGCAATAAAGAAAAAACTAACAAGTTGATATTTGAGATTGAGGGCTAAATTGACTTTTGCATTAAAATGATAAGTTCGTTGAAATATATCATGTAGTCGAAAATCTTTTTTAATTTCTGTCCCAAACATAATAAAGGCAAACTTAGAAAAATATCGTCCTGGGATCCCCACCGGTTGCCCTATATCATCGTTGCTCGGCTGCGTTGCCAGCGTGGTCGGTCCTTGTGGTGTAGTGGTTAACGCGTCAGACTAGAATACACGCATCAAGCATTCCGCGCTACTGCTCTAAGCGCATGCTCAGGGGATTAAAAAGTGAGATAATATTTTGTAAAACATGTTATATTTTAGTTGCATTTTTTCTTGTTAAACACAATTTTCATTAAATATTCAAGATCACGTACCGTTAAGCGAATTTTGAGTCAAATATACCAAAAAATTGCATATTTTACAAAATATATTATCCCACTTTTTAATCCCCTGAGCATGCGCTTAGAGCAGTAGCGCAGAATGCTTGATGCGTGTATACCAGACGTAGGTTCGAGTCCCGCCAAGGGCATATTTTTATCATGGATAAAACTGATCGAGATGATCCCAGAGATACTAGACTACTAAGTATAAAGCTTGTCTATTATGGCATGGGTGGTTCGTAGAAGGAAATAACGAAAGAACAGGAAGTCATGTTGCTTGATATAAAACATACAGAAAATCTTTTCTTGAATAGACATCTTTACCTTGTGCACAATGTTTTGCCCATTTCATACCACGTGTCATTCCCTTGAGTATCATTTCTTTGTTTGAATGCAAATGAAACAAAGAAAAAGGAATGAAACGAGGTCTGAATGCCGCAAAACAAACTTCCATCTAAGATCGATATCTACAAAGTGCATAAATTTCTGAATTTTTTTTTTTTTACCGCAATTGACTCCGCAACTCCAATCGGCCAAAGATTTATTAAGGTACAAGTTATTTTTTAAACATATCGTTTATTTAATGCTCGTAATTGAAATTATATTATAAAATTGTGCATATAAATTTAACATAAATATAATTTTTGACCAGAAATTGAAATATGTTGCTGTGATAAAAATGGAAATCAAATTATGTGGTAGTTCGAGTGAAATTCAAATAAGCTGGTGTACGTAGGTCTGCAACTGTGATCACTTAATGCGCTTCTTTACTACGCGATGTTTTTGGAAACTTTTATCGTAATTTCCTATGATGTGTTGATGTAACAAGGTGCGGGGCTACGACGGGGTTACCTGGTTACGTCTACCAGTCTCTCTCTCATTCTATTACCACAGGTATATATACCTATTCGAAACCAGTTCTAACTAGCCAACTAATCCATTGCAAAATCGATGTGTCAAAAAAATTGATCGAATCACTTCACGTGAATGATAAGTGGTTTTCAAGATTTACCCTGGGAATCTCAGTTTGCATTTCCAGTTCTTCAAAAGGAAAGTGTTTGATCTGTTCTATTTCCTTCTCTGTCAGCGGTTCGCCGTTGCAATTAGCTGCCGAGGCCACTTTGGATCTGCGTCGATGAAACCACCTGAGAAAAAGAGAAATAATTCCTGTGTTTTATCACTTACACCACCAGTTTATTCTTGGTTTGGAATCATTCCAAAGGGAGTAAAATATCAAAAGCAATGGCCGCCATGTTGGAAGATATAAGCAAAGAATTCACTGAAAATCATGTGCAAACGAAGAATTCAATAAACTCGGTATGAAGAGCATATGAATGTAGATGGTCAAAAGCACATATAGAAACCTGGATCAGGTGATTATGTTTCGTCATCTTGGATGACACACACAATGGAAGAAATCCATTGATGACGTCAAGAAAGAGAATTGACATTAAAAGAAACGGATCATGCAACCAATGAAGTTTGAGTTAGAACTGAATAAGCGCTCATGAAAAAGCTGTGTTCTTTTAATAAAATAAATAATACTAAGTAAGAGTTAGAGAATAAATGCATCATTGCGAGGAGCTTTAAATCCCATAAAGCACGAGTGTTTATTCTCTAACCGATTTAGAATATAAAGTCTTACTCACAAGACCATTGTTTGTATGCATTTGTTTAATTCCTACGTTTTTTTGTTCTTCTCCCAAGAGAAAATAAATCTAAATAATAAAAGTATTATACGACAATGTCATATTTTGTTAGCTTTGAAATAAAAGAAATGAAATGGCGTGTTCTGTTCATTACTGCGATTCTCAATATTCTGCGAACTCGGTAGTTGCGAGTTTCCCGTTGGAATTTGGTTTTTCGCTAGCGCCAGTCAAAAATATAAAAGGTACTATACTGACTGATTAGTTTTGATTGACGACAGTGAAAAACCAATTTCATAGCAAGCCGTTGAAATGTCTGAGTTCGCAGAATATTGAGAATCGCAGTAAGCTGAAGAATATGTGATGATCTGCTGTCCCCCGAGACTTAAGAATTTTAATCAAGAATTTGCATACCCAGTACGTTGTAACATGAAGAGACCATGACAAGCGGCTAAGGTTTCTGTCGACAAGCTTCATTATAATTTCAAGACAAAATTGTAAGTACCAGTTTTGAAAAAAAGAAAACACCACGCTATTTGAGTTTTGCTTAATTATAAGGCATGTCTGATAAAATGTTAATATATATTTATTTCAAATTACAGTTTGACTAGATGTAAGAGCGAATGAAAAGACCGTAGTATGTCCATAACAGTGGCCAAAATTCTACTCCAATGCCATGTTTATAAGCCGGTAAGAAACCAAAACTTATCTAAAATAGTAATACGTTGAAGAACGCGAATATTTGCCGTTTAAATGCTGAATATTGGTGTCCCCAATTAGCTTCCACTGAGTGCAAGCTAGGAAATTCTGACACAATAAATTTTATTATTAAGTCGACGTGATTCAGAATCGACTCAAAGACTGAAATCACAGAAATGCTTAGAGAATACTAATTAATAACCCCGTATTTTCCCTGTGCTTCAAGGCCCCCACCACTTGACACCTTAGTTTCTCTCTGGGATATAGAGCATTGAAATACTGATTGCTGATTGGTCGAGTGAGTATGACTATATTCTAAATAATACTAAAACCTCGGCGCTTTCCAATAGTCGGAACTGGCCGGACTGACCGGTCCATTCATTAAGAGAATTCCGTTATTAATCAGAACTTTCAATCCAGATCAAGCCGTTCTGAAATTGTATCCACTATTTCTTAAGCAAGCACATTACTTACCACAATGCCAAAATTATAAGTAACAGAAGTACAACCAATCCAATAGCAGACCCAATGATGATTGGTAGATAATCAGTCTCTTTTGGCCCTAGAGCTGGTTCCTTATAAGGTCGTACGTCGGTAATTTTCGTATTGAGGGATTTCCCAATATCGTTTTTACGAGCTTGTATGATCTTGACCAAAGTATCTCTGTGTATTGTAGTCTTCCCTGACTGAGCAACACTAGGAGGGTAGTTGACGTAGAATGCTAAAGAATTTGGGTTCTTTTTCGAGAAGTCAGGGACGAGATGAACTTGGTCAGCGGTGTACGTAATGACGCGGTTTTGATCCCTGAATGGAAACCAAGAATTGTAATTTGTTTACGTCAAAAAGTGTGCTCACTCCCCTTAATTATTAAACATTAATTTCGTCCAATATACTTTAAAATTTTGCATTTTCAAAACGTATAGTCTATGGAATAATATACTACAGAGACTATAATATGTAGTGTTATACACCACAAAGACCGCACCCAATCAGAAGTCAGAAGAGTTAATCTAGATCTTATAATCATTTTGTTTGATAAACGTCATGAAAATACATTATACTAATGACGTCATACAAAACGTCATTGTGACGTCATCTTGATCTTGAAACCTACCTTACGCCGCAGTCATGGTTTACGCAGTACTCAGTCACAGCTCTTGCTACTGCTTCTTTGAACTTGTCTTCGGTTTCTTTATTCCACTGGAATATAAGTGCAATAATTAGCTCTAAAAATCTATTATTGCATTGCTTATTTTAATAAATAAGACTACTGTTTCAAAACAAGACATGTTTCGGCAGTACGTTATTGCTTATTGCTAACAAAATGTCACCTTTGAAAGGTCAAGATTTTCCAGTTTTATGATAACTGCGTTCTCTAATTCGTTGTCGGTTGGTGTTTTAGGTGTTGGTGCAGGAGGAGGAGTTGGTGTTGGCTCGTCTTTTCTCAGAGCTGAAAACAAAAAAGAAATAAACTATATTTAAAACCCACTTTCTCGGTAACACGTGCGGTATATGTAACTGGCTGCGCACTGATGCAAAAAGGATATTTTTTTGTATTACTACTCCGCGCGTAAAGAATCTGTTGCGCGCTTTGTGTGAGCAGCATTCGCACTGCAGCGCGCATTACGACTTTGTTACCCGCATTAGCGCGCCTAAAAAAGCGCACAACAAATTTTCTTTGTTGCGCGAAGTAGAGGCCTTTTGTATTTTAACCTACAAACAATAGATGATGGACATGCAGTAGATGATGGACATACAGTAGATGATGGACATACAGTAGATGATGGACATACAGTAGATGATGGACATACAGTAGATGATGGACATACAATAGATGATGGACATACATAAGATGATGGACATACAGTAGATGATGGACATACAGTAGATGATGGACATGCAGTAGATGATGGACATACAGTAGATGATGGACATGCAGTAGATGATGGACATACAGTAGATGATGGACATACAGTAGATTACAGTAGATGATAGGTCTAATAGATCAATTTTATAGGCTAACCTCTACACTTATTTTCAATCCAGTACAGTCCTGCTTCACATTCACATTTGTACGATCCTTCTGTGTTCATACATAACTGGGACGGGTCGATGCAGTTGAACGTCCAACGCATGCATTCATTGATATCTGTACAACAATAACGTGTTAGTCAAGAAATATTCTCAAGGACTATATATCGTTTTCACTCACTTCACAAGGCGCTCATATTGGTGAACCAAGCAACAGAACAGTTTTTGCATAAAAATAGAGTTCAATTCCTGGAGGATTGAAAACGTATTGTTTAAAGGTGCACCAATATGGCCGCTCTGATGTCACGTGAAAACGGTCTATCATATGGTGGTATGGATCCCTTGGGATGTGACGTCATGAAGTCATGGGCTTAGAATTTAAAAGAGAGTAAAAAATTTATCTAAAAAAAAGTTTTCGACTCCCAGGAGAAGCAATTCTTTCAGTCGATATAGACAACTTCGCCTTGATTGATGGACTAACAAAAAACTGTGTATCGCCGTCACGTGATTATGCAAGGTTACCATATTTAGATATACAGGATGTGACGTACCATTACACGTCACATTACGTACCATTACACGTCACATTATCAGATGCGAGTTCAAATCCATCGAAACAGGAACAGCGGTAGCTTCCTTTAGTGTTGTGACACTTCTGCTGGCATCGGTAGAGATTCTTGGCGCACTCGTCAATGTCTAAAAATATAAGAAAAAAATTATTTTTTTAAATTCTGTTTTAAGGCACAATTAGAACTGCGCATGGCGCGTCCCTTCTTCCTCGAAAGTTAAACTTTTGCCAACTTGCAGTTTGTTTGTTGCATCAACATGTACGCTACGCACTTCGCCACCATGTTGGTGGTATTTTAATACCCTTCTTTGTTAATACCAGCAACATGGCTGCCATGTCTTCGTTTTTTATTCTCTTGAAAATGGTTTCGCGCCATCAAAAAATTTTTTCCGGTGTCTTTCGTGCCATTCTAGTCCAGAGCTGGACCCACTTTTCTCATTCTTCTTTGCATTTCGTGCGCGCGCTTGTTTTCCTTTTATTTTTGTGATATAAATTAATAAGTTGGTGAGAAAGGTGGGTCCAGTTCTGGACTAGTGCCACTCTCGACCCCAGAGCCCATTCATTCTTACGGCGCATGCTCGACTAAATGCCAGGGACTCTGAGAAAGCCTAGCAAATTTCGTCGAGCATGCGCAGTAAGAAGGACAGGGCTCTTGGGTTTAGAGGGAGTCGGGCCGTTTGAGTCATACGAAATCTACTCTATATCAAATGTAGTGAAGATTGAGAATAGCGTGACTGCGTGACCGTCACGCAAAAGCCCTCCGTATTGATTCAATAATCGATCGCACCTTTACAGGTCTTTGCGTCATCGGCTAGTTCGTAACCTTGGTTACATGAGCACTTTTCCACTCCATCTGCAACATAACACGTGTGTTCGCAGTCCAGTCGGTTACTTGTACATGGAGTCTCAGCTGCAAACAGAAAAAAAAATTGCATTAAGAATTAAGTATTTGCCTTTCTGAAGTTAAAAAAAGACAGTAAATAGTGGTGTAAGCTGTAAAAACTAGAGCGAAGAAAGTAAACTAACTGTATCCGTAATGTTAACGTTGTAGCTACTTCAGTTGAAGTTCAGATGTTATCAATGGAGGCCGATAGTGCGTACTTCAACCCCTCTCTTCTTCAGTGCTCAGTTTTAAGGGCATTTCAAGCTCAAGTTACGCGGGTTAGAGATAAAAGTTTGAAGGAATGTCATATCTCAATTTATAGACAGGTATAATATTGAGTTTGATATATATTCACTTACGTATACATTTCTTTTTATTTTCACGATTAACCTTGAAATACTTGTTACAGGAACAAGTGTAGCCACCTGGATAGTTTGTGCAGTTGTGCATACAGTCACTAACAGGATCACACTCGTTGATGTCTACAGGAAAAATACATAAGACATTTTGATAATCTATTCATGATCATGAGATAGTCGTGGTCGTGGTTTTGATAATCAGTATAGTCAAAATATGATGATAATTACGCTATTTTGGACACCATGATAGTCATGATTCACTATGATAGTCATGATGCAACTTAATGGTGATGATGGTTATGAAGGTCATGAAGGTAAATGATGGTAATGATGGCAATGGAATCACTTTATGGACATGATGGTAGTAATATCATTGATACAGCATGATGGCTATGAAGGCCATGAAGGTAAATGATGGTAATGATGGCATAGGAGTCACTTTATGGACATGATGGTAGTAATATCCATGATACAGCATGATGGCTATGAAGGTCATGAAGGTTAATGATGGTGGGTAATGATGGCATGGGAGTCACTTTATGGACATGATGGTAGTAATATTCATGATGCAGCATGATGGCTATGAAGGTCAGGAAGGAGTTGATTATGTTAATGATTGCTATGATCGCCATTCGCCGTTCACCCCTTCAACTTTTTTTTAAAATAGCTGTATATTGTCAGTATATGATCAGTGATAGTAATGCTAGACTTATGACACGGTTTATAAAGTTCACAATATACTTCTTACCATCGCATTTTTTCTTGTCCACTTTTAGTTTGTATCCATTGTTGCAGTCACACACGTACGAGCCTGGAGTGTTACCACATATCTGTTCACAGTCGTTAACTCCTGCGCACTCATCGACATCTACATTCAAAGGGAATTCAAATAGCATTAAATGTTTCCATCTTTTCCCCAAGTATCTTCACTGTTCTATTCATGTCATGTTTGCCCTACCTGTGCAGTTCGCACCATTTCCAGTATATCCACTAGGGCAAGGACCACACTTGTATCCACTCGTCACATTAGCTGGTGGTGGCAAATCTATACAATTAACTCCAGGATAGCAAGGATTTGAGTTAGCTTCACAAGCATCAATATCGGACTCACAGTACTGTCCAGTGTATCCATCCACGCATTGACAAGACATAATAAAGAACCTTGTTTTTCCTGGATCTGCAAGCGTCTGATTGGCTAGTTTGTTTGGTTTCTCACATGTTCCATTGTTGTGGCATGCGCAGATGTACACAGTGGGTTTAAAGACTGTAGAAGCGCCCTTGCTGTCTGTTGCTATGACTACAAGCTCAAACTGAAATGCAAGGTGTGTGTATTAGTACATCATGAAGGGGAATTTGCAGCAGCCGAGTATTCTGCCGGCGTATTGTGCATAGCAGGAAGAAAGGAAAGAAAATCAGGAAAAATGAGGAAGAAAAAATGGAAGAAAATAGTACACAAGAAAGTAAAGGAGGAGAAGAAGAAAGAAAAAGAAAGAAGAACAAGAAGAACAAGAAGAAAAAGAACAAGAAGAAGAACAAGAAGAAGAACAAGAAGAAGAAGAACAAGAAGAAGAAGAACAAGAAGAAGAACAAGAAGAAGTAGAACAAGAAGAAAAAGAAGAATGAGAAGATAGTTAAGAAGAAGAAGAAAGAAAAAAAATTACATCTTTTGACTGCGAGCCTTTTTTACGGATACTTTACGACCTACTTTTTCCATGGTGACATTCCAAGTCAGAGACACATATGTTGGAGTGGTTTCCTTGCTAGTGCTATCAGGAAGACCGCTGACATTGAATGTGATGTCATCACCATCATCATCAGTAGCATTGATCAGAACGGTGACTGTTGTGTTGATATTTAAGTAGATCACTGAAGAGCTGTTTGAGAACTTGGGTGCCTCATTACCTGAAGAAACAATCACCAGTAATGTAAACCTCCATAAAAGTATTTTTCCAATTTTGGATGATTTTAACTCTCTTCATAAAAATATTCTTCTCCCGATAATTTGATTGAAACCACAAAGCGATGGTTCCAGGTCGAGGCTGAAGATGAGCGCTCGCGTTTTGGCGCGAAACATTCCCGCCAAATTCACATAAACTAATGAATATTACTGAGTTTCTTACTTACTCATTTTGTTAGAGTCATTCACCAACTGTGATCCTATTTGTCGTGTACTCAGGCCAACAGAAAGGTCTCCAGTCGAAGCTGCATCAAACAGACAGCTAATGTCACCATTACAAGCTGCTTCTGCCTGCTGTCTGAGAGAATCGTTTCCCCACTTGATGTCTTCAATGAACATCGGTTTGAACGATGAGTTGACGAATGTTGAGAAATTTTCGCCTTCTTTGTACTTGAATAATGAGGTATTAGAGTTCACTTGCCCTAAAACAGACAATTTTTTGGTTCAATTTTGTACAAAAAAGCGGAACAAAAGATAGCTTTCTATCTGGAGAATGGAAATAGGATTTTTCTTCTCCGCCAATCCCATAAAGCTTTTTGAATATATTTTTTTAGAAAACTTACACGATAATCCAAAGTTATAGTGAATATCTTTGCTGGACATATCGTGAGGGAGTACTGTTCCATTAGGTAAAGTAAAATCATCCTCGGCATTTCCATTCCATGTTCCAAGAAGACCTTTCGTCTTGTTCTTGAATGAGTTTGGAGCAGCCGTGACGATGGAAAGAATGTTCTGTTTTTCGCATATTGTTACTGACATTCCTGACGGAAAGCTCATCTCGAAGCATTGTTTCTCAGGCTTTGATACCGTGACAGAACCGTTATTGAGATCAATAGATTCATTTGTCAGGCTTTTGAAGTCAAAAGGTTTTCCATCTACGAGAACTTCCATTGTTTCTTTGAATAAGTGTGAAAATGTTGACATAAGTTAATTCGCTTTGGTGAGCAAAAAGTGGGCAAAAATAGATCAATTCTTAAAGAGCAGTGCTTTTCAGTTCGCGCGCGCATCCGAATTTGATCAATCAAAAGCGATACTTAAAGGGGAGTGCGGTGATATATACATGGATGATATATTCTTGAGATCATAATCTCTGAAGGGTTGACGGGCTGGGAACATAAAGACACAATATTTACAGGGAGCAGTTTTCTCTGCAGCTTGTCTCGCAATGTTGCTACACAAGTTGCAAGAAGGTTTACATGGTGCAACGGAGACGCAATCGCAGCCAAAAGCAGAAACAAATTTTCACAACGATTGCTGCAACTTGTTTCGCAACATTTTTATGTCAAATTGCACTGTAGGTTACACGCTACACAATGCTCCATGCAACTTGTGTCGCAACGCAGTTGCAAAACAAGTTGCAGACAAAATTACTCCGAGTAATTGCGCCTTAAAAATGTAAATTTTTAACTTAATTTACCATTATCATATGGCAAGGTAACTTGAACTGCAATGGAATTATTCTCTTTGGCTACAGCTCCGCTGAACACAGTAGCAGTGCCATCTCCCTTAGCAAGCCTTGTTCGAGCTTGCAGCTGAAAGTAACCATCTTTGGCATCCAGCATGACGTACTCTCCAAGACCGTTAAACGTGTAGTTTTTGCTGTCCAGTGTGACGAAGTGAGGATCACCCCAAAACCATGCTGTAAGTTAAAAAATTATAAAAGGCACACTTATTTACTATGGAGAGGTAACGTAAACGCTTTGCGTTCATTACTAGAGTATTCTGAAATCTGGACAAGTTAATCGCCACGTATTTTCGGGTCGAGTCACGTCAACTTGCTTTCTATCTTTGTTAAACTTTCAATATGAATTCATTTGGGTTCACTACAGGCTACGTATTCAATGTCAGCCCAGGGTTTGGGTTCGATGTATTTGCAAGATGTCATATTATATCAATCTGGTGTTAACTTACTCCATCTTGGTGGGATGTAACGTGCACATGTGTCAGATGGACGTCTTTCTTGATACATCCAACAAAGGTTGCTGTAGACGCAACAGTGTTGGTACGCTCTGTAGTCATTCTGCACCCAATTATATCGATTCCACCGTTGGTGATATCTAAAAAATAAGATCAGGGGAATTTTTAGTTTCTTAAAATACAAATGTTCTACAACTTTATTTGCTTAAAAAAATTCTTCGAACTTTATCAAATCCAGAAACAACCTCTAGGATTATCTCATGCAGTCAGTTTACGGTTAACTCAAAGTTCGCATTGAATTTACAGGGGGAGGAAAACCATGCAGAGAACCTGGAAAAAAAACCTGGAATCAAGAAAGAGACCTAACAAATTTAACGCGCAAGTGATACCGAGTCCAGGAACCATATCCGAGATCTCAAAGGTGAGAGGCGACTTGCACTATACCACTACTGCATCCTTGATTTCCTAACTGCTTACTAACCTTTGAGGATTGCCTCCATTAGGAAATCCACGTGTCAACAGAGGAAACCACCACCACCAGCCCCACCACCATCCTCTTGTCCTAATGAACTCGTAACAGCACTTCTGTCCCCATCCGTACGCAGAAGGGAACCGTGAAACGAAGCAGTAGACTGGCCATCGTCCTGAATCAAACCTGAATCTCCTGTCTCTCCAAGCCTGCCAGTACGTACAGGGACAGGGTTCCAATGTGTTGAGATAAAACTGCAACCCTGGAGACCTCAGCTGCCAAATATCTGCTGCATACCACTTGGCGCACTGTACCATGGCATTAAATCCTCCTGGAGAGTCTTCTAGACGGATAAAGAGTCTGCCGCGAATCCCACGTGAGGTTCGAAAGTTGAAATCGCCAAATGATTTGATTGCATTCAACCCTTCTATTTGATCAATGTCTACGATGGGGACCCTGCCAGAGCTAGATAGAATCAAAATTGATGGTTTATATTAGAGTGAATTCATATATCGCAGTTCAGTTTACATGCGATACTAAACTAAAATACTATGAAAACCACTTATGAATTCACTTAACCTGAGTATCAGGCTCTCCAAGCTGGGGGAGGGAGGGAAGGGGGAATGGAGAGGGGAAAGGAGAGCCTGACACAAACACATATCGAGCCGCCTTCCGCCCCTCTTAGATTTCTGATACGCCCTCACAATATCGACCAATCCCATTCACTTCCGGTTTGGAGATGAAGTGACAACTGTCAAAACATGGAAATTGTGCGCTGTTTATAGTACACATGAAATGTCGAGAGCGGTCGAAAAAAATTGCTGTTTATATCGAGAAAATCTACAAACTAAGTATGGATTTCGTGCATCAACCGTCCCTTTGTTTTGTGCCACCACAAACAAAGAATATTGCTCGTCATTTGGTGGAATAGCCGTCATTTTGAGTCAGCTTAATGAACCTTCCAGTAACTGAAGAATCTGACGAACGGCAAAGCCTAATCTTGGAGAACTTCTCCAAAAATTATAATACTTCGTGGTCTCTTCAAATCAGTGATTTCAAATATTGAAAATGTCTTAAACTACTCTATTGAATATTCTCATTATATGTGAAATAATACTAGAGTCAGTAAATTTTAATATCTTATAAATCTATATTAGATTTATTTGTCCTCTTACCCAATCACCGCAAAGTCCGGAATTCGGACGCGAACACAACGGTCGATATGTGTTTGTGTCAGGCTCTCTTTTCCTCTCTTCCCCTTCTCCCCAGTCCCCTCCCCCGCCCTTCCCCTAGAGGCTGATACTCAGGTTAGAATTCACTCTAATAAATGCAAATTCATAAACAGAAAAATTCCCTTCCATAGCAGGGACGGCGGAGCACATTTTAAAGGGAGGAGGGACCTAGTGTGCAAATTAGAGGGGGAAAGTGTGTGTGGGGGGTGGGGTGGGGTGCTAAGATTAGAAAATTTAAAAGACTAGTATACAAAAGGTAAAAAATTAATTCCCCCGGCTCCGCCGTCCCTGCATGGGCGACGTTAGCTTTTAATGGAATCATGGACCATCTTGAGCATGTATCGCTTTAGTAATTCGTCCTATTTCGTCTACTTTGCAACTCCTCTATGCCAAGTAGTTTAATCTCCTTCACTTCCATGGATGTTGTCATTTTTAACCCATTCCCGAATAATCTTACCGTGGATGATTGTAATAGTTTCTTCTGATGTCTCCCGCGTTGATCCCAACCACTGGAAGCGCACGGTCATACCAGTATCGATAGTAATATTGACTAAAGAAAAAACATGTCAGTTAACCATCGCTAGTCATTACTTTAGGTTAAGAAATTCTCGCGTTGACACGAAATGTGCCACAAAAAAAGTGCATTTCCACCTAAAAGGCAACTTACAATGAGTACAGATGACTTCGTAAAACGCACGCGGAGTGGTCAAAGTAACGGACAGCATTTTTGCTTGCCAAATTGCAATGCAATGGTGCGCGTTTCTTGACTTTGTTGTCCATTTACCACACAAACATAACAAACATGGTTTCTCTTATTCTTATAATATTTCCTTACGTTTCATCAGGAGCGGACCACTGGATGCCGTTTTGAGGATAGTTGTACAACACGAACGAGTACACACCATCTGTTATGAGCACTGCTTGGAATGTGTTGAACTGTGGGTTGGACCAAAGGTATCTATCAACTTTACATCTCATTACTGTTAAATGCATGTCTTAGATCCGATGTGAGTTACACACTGGCGTCGTAATTGTAAGGTATATACTTGTTTCCATAGCCCAAAATCCCTTTCCGAGAGAGGACTGGAATCTAACCCTAAACCTAATCAACCCTAGAATCGATTCCAGTGCTTTCTCGATGAAGGCCAGTTTGGGTTATGGAAACAAGTGTTCGCCTAATCATAATCGTAAGCAACATACGCAGACTCAGTAGCGTACTGCTCATTAACAGTGCTTGTCTTTTTTCACAACTAAGTGATAAATGCGGTACTGAGTCTGCGTATGTTGAGTTGCTAACGATTACGATTACGACACCAGTGTGAACTACAGCTATAGAGCTGTTGAGTTGTGACGTATTTCCGGATCCAACTGCTCACAAAAACCGCTAAAATAAAGCTAAAATGTTCTCAATGAATTAACCTCCACCTGAAACAATTAGAACTTTGGACAACAAATCCTGTCATGAAGAAAAAGTAAGAAAAATATTTATAAAACTGGTTTTCGTTTTGGACTCGGAAGTTGTTTTTCCATACACGCAACAGCCCTATATATGTGTGTATGCTATAAGACCCAGCGTAGTAATACTTTTGACTGGCTTGGCAGCCAAGTGAAATCATTGATGTGCCGTACTTCCAACTCTTGTAAGTCTGGTCTATACCTATCAAAGGTCTTATAGTGATTTATGTGAGATTTGAATTTTTCCTTATACGGGTTGTCATTACTGAGACAATAGACCCTTTGCAATTGCTATTCGAGTTTGATTATAATACTTTTATATCCTGCTTCTTCTCACTCACTCACTCTCTCTCATTCTCTCTCTCTCTCTCTCTCTCTCTCTCTCTCTCTCTCTCTCTCTCTCTCTCTCTCTCTCCACCTCTCTCTCTCTCTCTCCCTCCCTCATCTACAATGTCTCACTGACTGATTAACTCATTCATCCAACATCCATTTATTTAACTGTTTACATGTAATCTCACCTTGTTTTGCATAACCTTCCTCCACCCCGAATACCAGTGACGTAACCTAACCCACGTCACCACCAACACATATGTGGCTTTAGTAAATTCTGTTGGCAGCGGGTTATTCCTGGTGTGCCTGTTCACATCCTCTGTTGCCCTATCCAGTATTACCTCTGTTGCAGGATTTCCATCATATTCTCGGTATGTATGGTAGTACATCTGAGATATGTCGTTAGCAAAGGAGTCATAAACATCAACTAAAGACCAGTAAGGTGCAAGCATAGCGTATCTATCGAACCAGTAGTATTGACCAAAACTGTACGGCCACCATCGGTACCAGGATGAATCGAAAGACATCAAACCATTTGGGCAGACCTGATATCGAGAAAGAAAATATATTAAACTGAGAACCGAATCAATGTTTGTTTAGCAGTAGTGCACTTGCCTCGATCTAACCTCTGGGTTTCGATTCTTGAATCGACTCGTATCACATGTGGTAGAGTTTGTTAGATCTTTACCTTGATACGAGGTTTTTTCTTCGGGTTCTCCGATTTTCCTCTCCCCACAACACCAAACAAGCTCAATTCCAATTCTATCTGTGAGTTAGCGGTGCCCTGTCTTAGATCATCACAGGGGTTCTTTCATGGTTCGATGCAATTTTGTGGGGCAGAGGCTTTTTAGTGTTAATAGGAAAATAAATGAGTACAAAGTGAGGCACTGATACAGCGTATACGTTTTACACTTACGTGAATATGATAATGTTTTCTTCCAAAAAAAGGAACTCCACGAAAATCAAGGTCAACTCGTGGGCAGGTCCACCAGTACCATCGGTTCCAGTTATACTTTGTATCTAATGCTTGTACACCATAGGGATACATGACTGGATCCACTGGTGGTGCTATTAAAACATAAGGTCATAAACTTTCAATGACTCAAGTCATGCTGTCAGGTACTATGCAACTTTATATTCGCACTCGCACTATTTCATATATAAATAAGCAATACCAAACTTACTGGGAAAGATTGTGGGTTGCACCGTGGTCGTAGTAGTTGTGGGTCGTTGCGTTGTTGCCCCATTGGTAGTAGGTGTCTGCATGGTTTCTCCACTAGTTGTAGGTGGCTGCGTGGTTTCTCCACTGGTGGTAGGTGTCTGCGTGGTTGCCCCACTGGTGGTAGGTGTCTGCGTGGTTTCTCCACTGGTGGTAGGTGTCTGCGTGGTTTCTCCACTGGTTGTGGGTGTCTGCGTGGTTTCTCCACTGGTGGTAGGTGGCTGCGTTGTTGCCCCAGTGGTGGTAGGTGGCTGCGTTGTTGCCCCACTGGTGGTAGGTGTCAGCGTGGTTGCCCCACTGATTGTAGGTGTCTGCGTGGTTTCTCCACTGGTTGTAGGTGGCTGCGTGGTTGCCCCACTGGTGGTAGGTGGCTGCGTGGTTTGTCCACTGGTTATAGGTGTGTGCGTGGTTTCTCCACTGGTTGTAGGTGTCTGCGTGGTTTCTCCACTGGTTGTAGGTTTCTGCGTGGTTTCTCCACTTGTTGTAGGTGTCTGCGTGGTTGCCCCACTGGTGGTAGGTGGCTGAGTGGTTGCCCCACTGGTGGTAGGTGACTGCGTTGTTGCCCCACTGGTTGTAGGTGTCTGCGTGGTTTCTCCACTTGTTGTAGGTGTCTGCGTGGTTTCTCCACTGGTTGTAGGTGTCTGCGTGGTTTCTCCACTGGTTGTAGGTGGCTGCGTGGTTGCCCCACTGGTGGTAGGTGGCTGCGTGGTTTCTCCACTGGTTGTAGGTGGCTGCGTGGTTGCCCCACTGGTTGTAGGTGTCTGCGTGGTTTCTCCACTGGTTGTAGGTGGCTGCGTGGTTGCCCCACTGGTGGTAGGTGTCTGCGTGGTTTCTCCACTGGTTGTAGGTGTCTGCATGGTTGCCCCACTGGTTGTAGGTGGCTGCGTGGTTTCTCCACTGGTTGTAGGTGTCTGCGTAGTTGCCCCAATGGTTGTAGGTGGCTGCGTGGTTGCCCCACTGGTTGTAGGTGTCTGCGTAGTTGCCCCAATGGTTGTAGGTGGCTGCGTGGTTGCCCCACTGGTTGTAGGTGGCTGCGTGGTTTGTCCACTGGTTGTAGGTGTCTGCGTGGTTTGTCCACTGGTTGTAGGTGTCTGCCTTGTTTCTCCACTGGTTGTAGGTGTCTGCGTGGTTTCTCCACTGGTTGTAGGTTTCTGCGTGGTTGCCCCACTGGTTGTAGGTGTCTGCGTGGTTTCTCCACTGGTTGTAGGTGGCTGCGTGATTGCCCCACTGGTTGTAGGTGTCTGCGTGGTTGCCCCACTGGTTGTAGGTGTCTGCGTGGTTGCCCCACTGGTTGTAGGTGGCTGCGTGGTTGCCCCACTGGTTGTAGGTGTCTGCGTGGTTGCCCCACTGGTTGTAGGTGGCTGCGTGGTTACCCCACTGGTTGTAGGCGGCTGCGTGGTTGCCCCACTGGTTGTAGGTGTCTGCGTGGTTTCTCCACTTGTTGTAGGTGGCTGCGTGGTTGCCCCACTGGTGGTAGGTGGCTGCGTGGTTTCTCCACTGGTTGTAGGTGGCTGCGTGGTTTCTCCACTGGTTGTAGGTGGCTGCGTGGTTGCCCCACTGGTTGTAGGTGTCTGCGTGGTTTGTCCACTGGTTGTAGGTGTCTGCCTTGTTTCTCCACTGGTTGTAGGTGTCTGCGTGGTTTCTCCACTGGTTGTAGGTTTCTGCGTGGTTGCCCCACTGGTTGTAGGTGTCTGCGTGGTTTCTCCACTGGTTGTAGGTGGCTGCGTGATTGCCCCACTGGTTGTAGGTGTCTGCGTGGTTGCCCCACTGGTTGTAGGTGTCTGCGTGGTTGCCCCACTGGTTGTAGGTGGCTGCGTGGTTGCCCCACTGGTTGTAGGTGTCTGCGTGGTTGCCCCACTGGTTGTAGGTGGCTGCGTGGTTACCCCACTGGTTGTAGGCGGCTGCGTGGTTGCCCCACTGGTTGTAGGTGTCTGCGTGGTTTCTCCACTTGTTGTAGGTGGCTGCGTGGTTGCCCCACTGGTGGTAGGTGGCTGCGTGGTTTCTCCACTGGTTGTAGGTGGCTGCGTGGTTTCTCCACTGGTTGTAGGTGGCTGCGTGGTTGCCCCACTGGTTGTGGGTGGCTGCGTGGTTTCTCCACTGGTTGTAGGTGGCTGCGTGGTTGCCCCACTGGTTGTAGGTGTCTGCGTGGTTTCTCCACTGGTTGTAGGTGGCTGCGTGGTTGCCCCACTGGTTGTAGGTGTCTGCGTGGTTTCTCCACTTGTTGTAGGTGGCTGCGTGGTTGCCCCACTGGTGGTAGGTGGCTGCGTGGTTTCTCCACTGGTTGTAGGTGGCTGCGTGGTTTTTCCACTGGTTGTAGGTGGCTGCGTGGTTGCCCCACTGGTGGTAGGTGGCTGCGTGGTTTCTCCACTGGTTGTAGGTGGCTGCGTGGTTTCTCCACTGGTTGTAGGTGGCTGCGTGGTTGCCCCACTGGTTGTGGGTGGCTGCGTGGTTTCTCCACTGGTTGTAGGTGGCTGCGTGGTTGCCCCACTGGTTGTAGGTGGCTGCGTGGTTGCCCCACTGGTTGTGGGTGGCTGCACCGTGGTTGTGGCATTGGTGGCAGAATTTACTGTAAAAAAATAATTTTTATATGAGTTTTGATGTCTCGCCGCGCTTTGGCTGAGTAGTTTCTGAATCTTTTCTTAGAAATGCAATGACGTCATCTAGTTAACCGAGGGGCGGTGAGACATGAAGTCGAGTCCGCAATATACACTTTTGTGTAATAATTTTTTTGATTTATTCGAGTTCCATCGAGCTAAACATTTATAAAAGGGACATTCTTGTCATCATTTTAGTTTAGAATTAAAGTTGTTTTACCTATTTTCTTCATGAATATTGAGATACTATTCGAACAAAACTTTTTAAAACTTTAATTATCATATGACCATATTTCACTGTACGCGTGATTCTAAAAAAAACCTTTGGGGAAAATGTCGTCAGCAAAAAAAGTACGCTTTTCCGAAAAGTGTAATAATTTCCCGTTCGGACTCGCCGTTCGGACTCGCTGCCGTCAATCATTTAAAAACTACGCATTTTGATTCGCATTTATTAAAAACGCTTTGAAATCGATTTTTTATATGTGGTCATATGATAAAATGCTTATTGACTGAGTTAAGGTCGGTCCGAACGGGAAAATATTTGGCTCTCGGTCCTTGGCACGGAACTCGCTGCTCTCGTTCCGTACTTCAGGACCTCGAGCCAAATATTTTCCCGTTCGGACCTCCCACTCAGTCAATAAGTACATAGTACTTTAAAAGTGAAATACAAACTGAAGATGTGTACAAAAATGCTGGACTCGTATTTCGTGTGAAATAAAATATGGACGTTTATGAACGATTCCACCACTTAGCCGTTTCAGTTTCAACCTTTTTCCGGCAGTAAACAACTTATTCGTTTAATTATTATGTTGTTTTTGTGTTTTAATTAGGGATGTAAATATTTGTATGTCATCAAGCTGCTTGTTCTTTGTTTGTTGAATGTGTTTTTAAAAAAGGCCAAAAATATACTATACGAGTTATTAAATATAAATAAGATATTTATTACACATTTGGGCTAAGCTATAAAACAGGCGATATGTCAGAAAAACATGATATTTAAAATCTTTGACTAAAGTGCATACTTCACTGCAAGCCGCCACCACCCAGGAAGTCTTAATTTTTAAAAACTTAAAGCTACGAATGATGTAAATATTCGTGTTAACTTGGTAGGTGGTCAAGCAGGTGAATAGAATTAACCTACACGAAAATATTTCAAGCAAGTATTTCGAAGTTTGAAGCTACTGTAAATGAGTCTAAATAATGCAAAGACCGACGGTATAAAACATAACTTCAACCCAAATGATTCTAGTTTATTGTAGAAAATATATCAATGAAAATTTCAAATGTTATACTCATAAAATCATACCACTGTGCTTAGAGTAAGTCAGTGTCTAAAATAGAGAATAAAACTCAGTAGAAAGAAATTCGAATCCTCTAGAAATTCAAAACTTTTAAAACTATCAGATATAAGCCAAAGGATTTTTTCATAATAGTTTAGGAATCAATAATCATAATATTTAAAGGATTAATTTAATTAATTGTTATAATGTTACCTGTTGAACACAATGTCACCAGCATCACGGCTAAAACCAGCGATTTCCAAGACATTTTCAGTATTTTCATATTATTAGTGGTTCATTCATAACGGCCGTGCCATGAGCTCATGATCACCTGGGCGCTTTTGAATGATTCCAAGAAATGCTATTGCTGATATAGGTGATTTGAGTGTAGTCTGAAGCATGACTGCTTTAGGCAATAGTATAATAATTACGATGCAAAAAGCTTCAACAACAAGCCCAAAAAAGCTATTTTATACAGGACGGGGGAAAATATACCCTTACTGATATGGTTCCAACATTCTAAACGATTGTTTAAAAAACTTTTTTAAACTTTTGAGATGTTTAAATACATTTGAAATCAATATCATGTATATTAATTTTTGTTTCTTCTTCCTTTCGCCCGAAACTTTATTTAACTTATACAACTTACAACTCATATTAACTTTGAAACACAATTTCAAACCTGTAAACTCCATATGCGGAAGAAAAAGAAATATACATTTTTTTCTTTAAACTGCTATCAAATATCAAGACTGCCAAATATATACGGTTCTCTGTGAATTGATACCGATGACTACGGTAACAACATAATTTCCGAGAATAGCCAGACACATCTTATTTAGATGAACATGTATTAAGAATGACTGTTGACTTTTAGCAGGGAAATTACCAGAACAATCCTATAACTGATTTGTGTTTGATCGAGTGGCAGTCCCGGTAACTTTTAACAAGAGGGTTCGAGAAAAAATATTACAGTCAAAACGGCTCAAGCGTACCCCCCTAGCTAGAATCCATTAATGAATTCATTATTCGAATATTGAGTTCATTATTCACTCTGACTCCAAACTTGAAAATAGATTATCTACTTCAGTTTTCATTCGATTCTCAGTTCAACAATTGCCATGCCAAGGTAGAAAAACTCCCCAGAAAGGCCATCCCTTAGAATTTTAGTTGTGAAATGAATGTGAAGTTTAGAGTCTTCGATTTATTAATGAAAATTCGAAGTAATAATAATCAACTCAATATTCGAATAATGAAATCAATAATGGAGCCAAGGGGGTACGCTTGAGCCGTTTTGACTGTAATGTTTTTAATTTAATTGGTTAAATATTAATTTTTCAGTTAATAGCATATTTCCGAATGATAATGTGCTGAATCAAGGTCAAGTACTCCTTCGGGGGATGTCTGTATTTTCAATCTTATTTTTACACTGAATAATTAATTAATACGTGCTACAACGCTCTGAAACTCAAGCTGTTTATATTCCAGCGTGTTTATTTTCGTTTGAGGCTGGCCTTATACACGGTACTAGAAGAATTCTTCCACGTTCCGTTTACGCGGAAATGTGCTATCCGGACGAAAATTCTTATTAAAGAGAAAGTTCCGTGTAAATGGTATTACTGGTGAAAATTTGTCCGGTACGGTGTAAGGCAATCCTGAATTAACTAGCATACAAAATAAAAGACCGTAGTCGCGAATATGTTGTTATTCGCGTGTTATTTCGTATGGTGTTTATTTTCGTTGGATAGAAAAATATCTTGAGGCCATCGTCGCATTTGGTTGACAACGTCAGTCCGTTTGTCACAGCTCAGTAGTACGCGGTCAGTATCAATGTCAAGATCAGCATCAATGTCAATGTCAATTATAAACAAAATCTGTCGAAAACTGGGCTGAGCAGTTTAGTTGCATTGTGTGTGTGTGTCTAAGGGCCAGATTGGAAAAAAGACAATGTTCTTTATCTGTTTAATAACTCTAATAAAGATTAATTGATTGATTGATTGAGTGTCTTCTAAATAGAGATTATCACATGTTAAGAGCCTGATATCGTTTATATTCACGAGTTTCCCGTCATATCGCGAACAAGCGAGTGAGCGATATGATACGGAAAACGAGTGAATAAAAATGATATCAGCTCTTAATTACACATTAAGGGTCGATTATATATTATTATATATAGCGAGATTTTATTGGACAGTTTGCCGTGAAGTGATATCGTATCACTTCACTGATATGGTTTTTATTCACGGCTTTATTTCACGGATATCGACCCTAAATGTGTAATAAAGCGATATATCACTCCATAACTAGAGAATGCTATTGATTTTGAGCAGTTCTCTTTCCCATTCAATGAATACCTTTGTTCTAGTTTATACTAATTATAGACCCCTTGCAGCACGCCGGAATGCAGCTTAATCAATTTGGAGGGCAAAACAATAGGTTCCAATTCTCAGGAGATTAAAATTATTTTGTTTTGCCCTCCAAATTGAGCTGCTCTGACGTCACGTGCAAGGGGTCTATACTCTCACCTAACGTATGACAGCCACATTTCAAGAGTGGTATCTTCTTGTTTTGCTAAGTTATGTCAGATTAATCGAGGTAAAGCAAGTTTTGACTCAAAAACACTCTCTAGTTTTTAGTAAACTGCTCTATTTCTCTACAGTATGGTCAAATACGTCTGTTTATTTTTTCTTACATGAATAAGCTCCAGTCAATACAAAATTTTGCTAGCAAAATAGTCACGAAGCTCTAGAAAATACGATCATGTAACTCCGCCAGCTTAACTGGCTTCCTGTCAGACAACTTTTGGTTGATAGAGACACAGTAATGGCATATAAATGCTTAAACAACCTCACCCCAAGCTATCATTGCAGCAAATTTCGCAAGCGCTCAAATGTTCACGATCGTTTTACAAGTAAGCGTGACTCACTTCAAATACCTCTGTACAAAACAGCTGCAGGCTAACGCACCTTTAATTATAGAGCTGTAAATATATGGAACATTCTAGGCCGAAGAGTATTAAGGAAAATACTTCTCTCAAAACCTTCAAGGCTTTACTACGATTCTCAATATTCTGCGAACTCTGTAGTTGCGAGTTGCCCGTTGGAATTTGGTTTTTCACTGTCGCCAGTCAAAAATATAAAAGGTACCGACTGATTAGTTTTGATTGACGGCAGCGAAAAACACAAATTAACAACAAACCGTTGAAATGTCTAAGTTCGCAGAATATTGAGAATCGCAGTAATGAAGAAATACTTACTCTCAGAGCAATTTGTAACTTGTGTTTGTTTTAGAATTAGTTTACAGTCAAACTAAGAAAACCGTGAACACCTAAAATATGTCTGGAAAGTTTATGTGTTTGATCAAGTTTTTCCCCGTTTAAAAGTTTCAATCTTCATATTTTAGTTTTATTCTCGTGAAATTAGAGATTTCTATTCAAGACAGACGGATACACGACAGAAGGATTCAAAACAAACTCTTTTCATGGTGGTGGGAAACATCTTTTTTAAAAGCAACGGTCTAAATAAACATTCCAGACATATTTTAGGTGTTCATGGTTTTCTTAGTTTGACTGTAATGCATCATATTTATTAAGTAGTTTTCTTTATTTAACCTTGGTTGTCTTATTACGCCTTTATTCTTATAATGTCTATCTGAAAAGCCTCACGAGGAGTTTAATAGCTATTAAAGTTTGTTATTAAACGAACGAACGAACGAACGAACGAACAAACGAACGAACGAACGAACGAACGAACGAACGAACGAACGAACGAACGAACGAACGAACGAACGAACGAACGAACGAACGAACGAACGAACGAACGAACGAACGAACGAACGAACGAACGAACGAACGAACGAACGAACGAACGAACGAACGAACGAACGAACGAACGAACGAACGAACGAACGAACGAACGAACGAACGAACGAACGAACGAACGAACGAACGAACGAACGAACGAACGAACGAACGAACGAACGAACGAACGAACGAACGAACGAACGAACGAACGAACGAACGAACGAACGAACGAACGAACGAACGAACGAACGAACGAACGAACGAACGAACGAACGAACGAACGAACGAACGAACGAACGAACGAACGAACGAACGAACGAACGAACGAACGAACGAACGAACGAACGAACGAACGAACGAACGAACGAACGAACGAACGAACGAACGAACGAACGAACGAACGAACGAACGAACGAACGAACGAACGAACGAACGAACGAACGAACGAACGAACGAACGAACGAACGAACGAACGAACGAACGAACGAACGAACGAACGAACGAACGAACGAACGAACGAACGAACGAACGAACGAACGAACGAACGAACGAACGAACGAACGAACGAACGAACGAACGAACGAACGAACGAACGAACGAACGAACGAACGAACGAACGAACGAACGAACGAACGAACGAACGAACGAACGAACGAACGAACGAACGAACGAACGAACGAACGAACGAACGAACGAACGAACGAACGAACGAACGAACGAACGAACGAACGAACGAACGAACGAACGAACGAACGAACGAACGAACGAACGAACGAACGAACGAACGAACGAACGAACGAACGAACGAACGAACGAACGAACGAACGAACGAACGAACGAACGAACGAACGAACGAACGAACGAACGAACGAACGAACGAACGAACGAACGAACGAACGAACGAACGAACGAACGAACGAACGAACGAACGAACGAACGAACGAACGAACGAACGAACGAACGAACGAACGAACGAACGAACGAACGAACGAACGAACGAACGAACGAACGAACGAACGAACGAACGAACGAACGAACGAACGAACGAACGAACGAACGAACGAACGAACGAACGAACGAACGAACGAACGAACGAACGAACGAACGAACGAACGAACGAACGAACGAACGAACGAACGAACGAACGAACGAACGAACGAACGAACGAACGAACGAACGAACGAACGAACGAACGAACGAACGAACGAACGAACGAACGAACGAACGAACGAACGAACGAACGAACGGACGGACGAACGAACGAACGAACGAACGAATGAATTAATAATGAATGAATGATTTTATTTATACGTTTGATAATTATTACATAAATTTTTGTTTAATTTATCAGTATTCTCATGAAATAGCAATAAAGAATAGCAATAAAGAAAAAACTAACAAGTTGATATTTGAGATTGAGGGCTAAATTGACTTTTGCATTAAAATGATAAGTTCGTTGAAATATATCATGTAGTCGAAAATCTTTTTTAATTTCTGTCCCAAACATAATAAAGGCAAACTTAGAAAAATATCGTCCTGGGATCCCCACCGGTTCCCCTATATCATCATTGCTCGGCTGCGTTGCCAGCGTTGTCGGTCCTTGTGGTGTAGTGGTTAACGCGTCAGACTAGAATACACGAATCAAGCATTCCGCGCTACTGCTCTAAGCGCATGCTCAGGGGATTAAAAAGTGAGATAATATTTTGTAAAACATGTTATATTTTAGTTGCATTTTTCTTGTCAAACACAATTTTCATTAAATATTCAAGATCACGTACCGTTACCAAAAAATTGCATATTTTACAAAATATTATCCCACTTTTTAATCCCCTGAGCATGCGCTTAGGGCAGTAGCGCGGAATGCTTGATGCGTGTATACCAGACGTAGGTTCGAGTCCCGCCAAGGGCATATTTTTTATCATGGATAAAACTGATCGAGATGATCCCAGAGATACTAGACTACTAAGTATAAAGCTTGTCTATTATGGCATGGGTGGTTTGTAGGAGGAAATAACGAAAGAACAGGAAGTCATGTTGCTTGATATAAAACATACGGAAAATCTTTTCTTGAATAGACATCTTTACCTTGGGCACAATGTTTTGCCCATTTCATACCACGTGTCATTCCCTTGAGTATCATTTCTTTGTTTGAATGCAAATGAAACAAAGAAAAAGGAATGAAAAGAGGTCTGAATGCCGCAAAACAAACTTCTATCTAAGATCGATATCTACAAAGTGCATCAATTTCTGAATTTTTTTTTTTTTTACCGCAATTGACTTTCAACTCCAATCCGCCAAAGATTTATTAAGGTACGAGTTATTTTTTAAACATATCGTTTATTTAATGCTCGTAATTGCAATTATATTATAAAATTGTGCATATAAATTTAACATAAATATAATTTTTGACCAGAAATTGAAATATGTTGCTGTGATAAAAATGGAAATCAAATTATGTGGTAGTTCGAGTGAAATTCAAATAAGCTGGTGTACGTAGGTCTGCAACTGTGATCACTTAATGCGCTTCTTTACTACGCGATGTTTTTGGAAACTTTTATCGCAATTTCCTAAAGCGTTGTTGTAACAAGGTGCGGGGCTACGACGGGGTTACCTGGTTACGTCTACCAGTCTCTCTCTCATTCTATTACCACAGGTATACCTATTGGAAACCAGTTCTAACTAGCCAACTAATCCATTGCAAAATCGATGTGTCAAAAAAATTGATCGAATCACTTCACGTGAATGATAAGTGGTTTTCAAGATTTACCCTGGGAATCTCAGTTTGCATTTCCAGTTCTTCAAAAGGAAAGTGTTTGATCTGTTCTATTTCCTTCTCTGTCAGCGGTTTGCCGTTGCAATTGGCTGCCGAGGCCACTTTGGATCTGCGTCGATGAAACCACCTGAGAAAAAGAGAAATAATTCCTGTGTTTTATCACTTATACCACCATTTTATTCTTGGTTTGCAATCATTCCAAAGGGAGTAAAATATCAAAAGCCATGGCCGCCATGTTGGAAGATATAAGCAAAGAATTCACTGAAAATCATGTGCAAACGAAGAATTCAATAAACTCGGTATGAAGAGCATATGAAATGTAGATGGTCAAAAGCACATATAGAAACCTGGATCACGTGATTATGTTTCGCCATCTTGGATGACACACACAATGGAAGAAATCCATTGATGACGTCAAGAAAGAGAATTGACATTAAAAGAAACGGATCATGCAACCAATAAAGTTTGAGTTAGGACTGAATAAGCGCTCATGAAAAAGCTGTGTTCTTTTAATAAAATAAATAATACTACGTAAGAGTTAGAGAATAAATGCATCATTGCGAGGAGCTTTAAATCCCATAAAGCACGAGTGTTTATTCTCTAACCGATTTAGAATATAAAGTCTTATTACTCACAAGACCATTGTTTGTATGCATTTGTTTAATTCCTACGTTTTTTGTTCTTCTCCCAAGAGAAAAAAAATCTAAATAATAAAAGTATTATACGACAATGTCATATTTTGTTAGTTTGAAATAAAAGAAATGAAATGGCGTGTTCTGTTCATTACTGCGATTCTCAATATTCTGCGAACTCGGTAGTTGCGAGTTTCCCGTTGGAATTTGGTTTTTCGCTGGCGCCAGTCAAAAATATAAAAGGTACTATACTGACTGATTAGTTTTGATTGACGACAGTGAAAAACCAATTTCATAGCAAGCCGTTGAAATGTCTGAGTTCGCAGAATATTGAGAATCGCAGTAAGAATATGTGATGATCTGCTGTCCCCCCGAGACTAATCAAGAATTTGCATACCCAGTACGTTGTAACATGAAGAGACCATGACAAGCGGCTAAGGTTTCTGTCGACAAGCTTCATTATAATTTCAAGACAAAATTGTAAGTACCAGTTTTGAAAAAAAGAAAACACCACGCTTTGAGTTTTGCTTAATTATAAGGCATGTCTGATAAAATGTTAATATATATTTATTTCGAATTACAGTTTGACTAGATGTAAGAGCGAATGAAAAAGACCGTAGTATGTCCATAACAGTGTCCAAAATTCTACTCCAATGCCATGTTTATACGCCGGTAAGAAACCAAAACTTATCTAAAATAGTAATACGTCGAAGAACGCGAATATTTGCCGCTTAAATGCTGAATATTGGTGTCCCAATTAGCTTGCACTGAGTGCAAGCTAGGAATTTCTGACACATTTATAAAGTTTATTATTAAGACGTGATCCAGAATCGACTCAAAGAAATCACAGAAATGCCTCTAAAAGTTGATATTTCGATCAGGGCGGAAAAGGGATGATGCAATTCGTTTCTTGTATAATTGAGCCAAATATCGTAAAAATTACATCGCTACATTTGACGAAGAGTATCTGTTTGTTTCGGTTTATTTGCAAAATACAAGTGTCAAAGAAATATATACACCTACTTGGAAAAAGGTTGTCATAGAAATTTGAAGATTCAAAGTTAGTAGTTCGTGATTTAGTAAATTCACCGATTCAGAATAAATTATCGCCGACGTCATTAGAGTCGACAAGCGCCTCTTGATATTCACGGTTTTGAATAGTAGAAGGCCTTATTAGTAAGACAATACTAGTGTATAACTTAGAGAATACTAATTAATAACCCCCTATTTTCCCTGTGCTTCAAGGTCCCTACCACTTGACACCTAAGTTTCTCTCTGGGATATAGAGCATTGAAATACTGATTGCTGATTGGTCGAGTGAGTATGACAATATTCTCAATAATACTAAAACCTCGGCGCTTTCCAATAGTCGGAACTGGCCGGACTGACCGGGCCATTCATTAAGAGAATTCCGTTATTAATCAGAACTTTCAATCCAGATCAAGCCGTTCTGAAATTGTATCCACTATTTCTTAAGCAAGCACATTACTTACCACAATGCCAAAATTATAAGTAACAGAAGTACAACCAATCCAATAGCAGACCCAATAATGATTGGTAGATAATCAGTCTCTTTTGGCCCTGGAGCTGGTTCCTTATAAGGTCGTACGTCGGTAATTTTCGTATTGAGGGATTTCCCAATATCGTTTTTACGAGCTTGTATGATCTTGACCAAAGTATCTCTGTGTATTGTAGTCTTCCCTGACTGAGCAACACTAGGAGGGTAGTTGACGTAGAATGCTAAAGAATTTGGGTTATTTTTCGAGAAGTCAGGGACGAGATGAACTTGGTCAGCGGTGTACGTAATGACGCGGTTTTGATCCCTGAATGAAAACCAAGAATTGTAATTTGTTTACGTCAAAAAGTGTGCTCACTCCCCTTAATTATTAAACATTAATTTCCTCCAATATACTTTAAAATTTTGCATTTTCAAAACGTATAGTCTATGGAATAATATACTACAGAGACTATAATATGTAGTGTTATACACCACGAAGACCGCACCCAATCTAGATCTTATAATCATTTTTTTTGATAAACGTCATGAAAATACATTATAATAATGACGTCATACAAAACGCCATTGTGACGTCATCTTGACCTTGAAACCTACCTTACGCCGCAGTCATTGTTTGCGCAGTACTCAGTCACAGCTTTTGCTACTACTTCTTTGAACTTGTCGTCGGTTTCTTTATTCCACTGGAATATAAATGTAAAAATTAACTCTAAAAATCTATTATTGCATTGCTTATTTTAATAAATAACACTACTATTTCAAAACAAGACATGTTTCGGCAGTACGTTATTGCTTATTGATAACAAAATGTCACCTTTGAAAGGTCAAGATTTTCCAGTTTTATGATAACTGCGTTCTCTAATTCGTTGTCGGTTGGTGTTTTTGGTGTTGGTGCAGGAGGCGGAGTTGGTGTTGGCTCGTCTTTTCTCAGAGCTGAAAACAAAAAAGAAATAAACTATATTTAAACCCCACTTCCTCGGTAACACGTGCGGTATATGTAACTGGCTGCGCACTAATTCCAAGAAGAATATTTTTTTATATTACTTCTCTGCGCGTAAAGAATCTGTTGCGCGCTTTGTGTGAGCAGCATTCGCACTGCAGCGCGCATTACGACCTTGTTACCCGAATTAGCGCGCCTTAAAAAAGCACACAACAAATTTTCTTTGTTGCGCGAAGTAGAGGCCTTTTGTATTTTCACCGACAAACAATAGATGATGGACATGCAGTAGATGATAGGTCTAATAGATCAATTTTATAGGCTAACCTCTACACTTATTTTCAATCCAGTACAGTCCTGCTCCACATTCACATTTGTACGATCCTTCTGTGTTCATACATAACTGGGACGGGTCGCTGCAGTTGAACGTCCAACGCATGCATTCATTGATATCTGTACAACAATAACGTATTAGTCAAGAAATAATGTCAAGGACTTAATTAGAAGGGGTAAAGACCCCTTGCAGCACGTCCGCAGAGTGCAGCTCAATTTGGAGGACAAAACAACAGGTTCCAATTGTCAGGAGATTGAAAGATTGAAATTCTTATATTTTGTTCTCCAAATTGAGCTGCTTTGACGTCACGTGCAAGGGGTCTATAGTTCCCTTGGCATGTGACATCATGAAGTCCCTAGTCTAGAGCCTTAAAAAGAGTGAAAATTATATCATTTAAAAAAGAAAATGTTTTCATGATCAACTCTCGGGAAAAGCAATTCTTTCAGTCAATATAGACTATCTGGACTAGAGCAACTTTGTTAAGAGATCTGAAGGCATAAAAAAGGAACTATGTATCAACGTCACGTGATTGTGCGAGGTTACCATATTTAGACATACAGGATGTGACATACCATTACACGTCACATTATCAGATGCGAGCTCAAATCCATCGAAACAGGAACAGCGGTAGCTTCCTATAGTGTTGTGACACTTCTGCTGGCATCGGTAGAGATTCTTGGCGCACTCGTCAATGTCTTTAAAAAGTATAAGAAAAAATTATTTTTTTTGAATGCTGTTATAAGGGACAATTAGAACTGCGCATGACTCTTCCGTTCTTCTTCGAACATAAAACATTTGCAAACTTGCAGTTGTTCATCAACATGTACGCTAATTTTTTCTGGTATCTTTCGTGCCACTCTCGGACCCCAGAGCCCTTTCAATCATACTGCGCATGCTCGACTGAATGACGCTAGCAAACCCTAGCGAATTTCGTCGAGCATGCGCAGTAAGAAGGACAGGGCTCTGGGGTTTAGAGTGGAGCCGCGCCGTTTCACAGTTATACAAATCTAATCTATATTCGTCACGCAAAAGCCCTCCGTCAAACTATATAAAATTGGTTGTAGTGATTCAATAATCCATCGCACCTTTACAGGTCTTTGCGTCATCGGCTAGTTCGTAACCTTGGTTACATGCGCACTTTTCCACTCCATCTGCAACATAACACGTGTGTACGCAGCCCTGGTTACTTGGACATGGAGTCTCAGCTGCAAACAGAAAATAAATTGCATTAAGAATTATATATTTGCCTTCCTGAAGTTAAAAAAGACACAGTAAATGGTGAAAGCTGTAAAAACCAGAGCAGTAGCAAAAAAAGTAACTAACTGTATCCGTAATGTTAACGTTGTAGCTACTTCAGTTGAAGTTCAGATGTTATCAATGGAGGTCGATAGTGCGTACTTCAACCCCTCTCTTCTTCAGTGCTCAGTTTTAAGGGCATTTAAAGTTAAAGCTACGCGGGTTAGAGATAAAATTTGGAAGCTTTGTATGAATATCAGGGACGTAAGATGATATGATTGAAGGAATGTCATATCTTAATTTATAGACAGATATAATATTGAGTTTGATATATATATATTCACTTACGTATACATTCCTTTGGATTGTCAGGATTAACCTTGAAATACTTGTTACAGGAACAAGTGTAGCTACCAGGAGGATCGTTTGTGCAGTTGTGCATACAGTCACTAACAGGATCACACTCGTTGATATCTACAGGAAAATAATAAGACATTTTGATAATCTATTCATGATATGGTCGTGTGATGATCAGTGATAGTAATGCTAGACTTATGACACGGTTTATAAGGTTCACAATATACTTCTTACCTTCGCATTTTTTCTTGTCCACTTTTAGTTTGTATCCATTGTTGCAGTCACACACGTACGAGCCTGGAGTGTTACCACATATCTGTTCACAGTCGTTAACTCCTGCGCACTCATCGACATCTACATTCAAAGGGAATTCAAATAGCATTAAATGTTTGCATCTTTTCCCCAAGTATCTTCACTGTTCTATTCATGTCATGTTTGCCCTACCTGTGCAGTTCGCACCATTTCCAGTATATCCACTAGGGCAAGGACCACACTTGTATCCACTCGTCATATTCGCTGGTGGTGGCAAATCTATACAATTAACTCCAGGATAGCAAGGATTTGAGTTAGCTTCACAAGCATCAATATCGGACTCACAGTACTGTCCAGTGTATCCATCCACACATTGACAAGACATAATAAAGAACCTTGCTTTTCCTGGATCTGCAAGCGTCTGATTGGCTAGTTTGTCTGGTTTCTCACATGTTCCATTGTTGTGGCATGCGCAGATGTACACAGTGGGTTTAAAGACTGTAGAAGCGCCCTTGCTGTCTGTTGCTATGACTACAAGCTCAAACTGAAATGCAAAGTGTGTGTATTAGTACGTCATGAAGGGGAATTTGCAACAGCTGACTATTCTTCCGGAGTATTGTGCATAGCAGGAAGAAAGAAAAGAAAATCAGGAAAAATGAGGAAGAAAAAATGGAAGAAAATAGTACACAAGAAAGTAAAGGAGAAGAAGAAGAAAGAAGAAGAAAGAAGAACAAGAAGTCGAACAAGAAGAAAAAGAAGAAGGAAAAGAAGAAGAAGAAAGAAAAAATGAAATTACGTCTTTTGATTGCGAGCTTTTTTACGGATACTTTATGACCTACTTTTTCCATGGTGACATTCCAAGTCAGAGATACATATGTTGGAGTGGTTTCCTGGCTAGTGCTATCAGGAAGACCGCTGACATTGAATGTGATGTCATCACCATCATCATCAGTAGCATTGATCAGAACGGTGACTGTTGTGTTGATATTTAAGTAGATCACTGAAGAGCTGTTTGAGAACTTGGGTGCCTCATTACCTGAAGAAACAATCACCAGTAATGTAAACCTCCATGAAAGTATTTTTCCGATTTTGGATTTGAGTTCGGTTTTGCTTGAGCATGCGCGTTTTGGCGCCAAACTTTCCCGCTAAATTCACATAAACTTCATCAGTATTAGCTAAATTATCTTCATAAAAATTACTTTTCCCGATAATTTGCTTGAAACCTCAAAGCGATGGTTCCAGGTCGAGGCTGGACGTGAGCGCCCGCGTTTTGGCGCGAAACTTTCCCGCCAAATTCGCATAAACTATTGAATATTACTGATTTTCTTCCTTACTCATTTTGTTAGAGTCATTCACCAACTGTGATCCTATTTGACGTGTACTCAGGCCAACAGAAAGGTCTCTAGTCGAAGCTGCATCAAACAGACAGCTAATGTCACCATTACAAGCTGCTACTGCCTGCTGTCTGAGAGAATCGTTTCCCCACTTGATGTCTTCAATGAACATCGGTTTGAACGATGAGTTGACGAATGTAGACAAACTTTCGCCTGGCTTGTAGGTGAATAATGAGGTATTGGAGTTCACTTGCCCTAAAACAGACAATAGTTTTTGTTCAATTTTGTATAAAAAAGCGGACAAAAAGATAGCTTTCTATCTGGAGAATGGAACTAGGTTTTTTCCTTCTCCATTCCCATAAAGCGTTTTGAATTTATTTTTTTAGAAAACTTACACGATAATCCAAAGTTATAGTGAATATCTCTGCTGGACATATCGTGAGGGAGTACTGTTCCATTAGGTAAAGTAAAATCATCCTCGGCATTTCCATTCCATGTTCCAAGAAGACCTTTCGTCTTGTTCTTGAATGAGTTTGGAGCAGCAGTGACGATGGAAAGCATGTTCTGTTTTTCGCATATTGTTACTGACATTCCTGACGGGAAGCTCATCTCGAAGCATTGTTTCTCAGGCTTGGATACCGCGACAGAACCGTTATTGAGATCAATAGATTCATTTGTCAGGCTTTTGAAGTCAAAAGGGTTTCCATCTACGAGAACTTCCATTGTTTCTTTGAATAAGTGTAAAAATATTAACATAAGTTGAACCGTTGAACGTCGCTCCAAATATTGTACCCTGCTGATGGGCGCTTAGTCCGAAAGCTCGGTTATAAATTCATAACTTTCAAGGTTGTTGAAACAATTGATATATTATAAGAAAAAAGTGGGTAGAAATAGATCAATCCTAAAAGAGCAGTGCTTTTCAGTTCGCGCGCGCATCCGAATTTGATCAATCAAAAGCAAATCTTAAAGGGGAGTGCGGTGATATATGCATCGATGATAAATTCTTGAGATCAAAATCTCTGAAGGCCGAGCTGGGAACATAAAGACACAATATTTACAGGGAGCAGTTTTCTCTGCAGCTTGTCTTGCAATGACTTTGCGACACAGGTTACAAGAGGGTTTTCACGGTGCAACGAAGACGCAATCGATGCCAAAAGTAGAAACGAATTTTGTTTTTCGTAACGATTGCTACAACTTGTCTCGCAACATTTTCCAAATTGCACTGTAGGTTACCAGCCGCAATGCTCCATGCAACTTGTGTCGCAACGCAACGTAATCGCGCCTTTAAAAAAAGTTTTTAACCCAATTTACCATTATCATATGGCAAGGTAACTTGAACTGCAACGGAATTATTCTCTTTGGCTACAGCTCCGCTGAACACAGTAGCAGTGCCATCTCCCTTAGCAAGCCTTGTTCGAGCTTGCAGCTGAAAGTAACCATCTTTGGCATCCAGCATGACGTACTCTCCAAGACCGTTAAACGTGTAGTTTTTGCTGTCCAGTGTGACGAAGTGAGGATCACCCCAAAACCATGCTGTAAGTTAAAAGATTATAAAATTCGCATTTATTTACTATGGAGAGGTAACGTAAACGCTTTGCGTTCGTTACTAGAGTATTCTGAAATCTGGACAAGTTAATCGCCAGGTATTTTCGGGTCGAGTCACGTCAACTTGCTTTCAATCTTTGTTAAACTTTCAATATGAATTCATTTGGGTTCACTATAGAGGCTACGTATTCATTGTCAGCCCAGGGTTTGGGTTCGATGTATTTACAAGATATCATATTATATCAATCTAGTTATGTTAACTTACTCCATCTTGGTGGGATGTAACGTGCACATGTGTCAGATGGACGTCTTTCTTGATACATCCAACAAAGGTTGCTGTAGACGCAACAGTGTTGGTACGCTCTGTAGTCATTCTGCACCCAATTATATCGATTCCACCGTTGGTGATATCTAAAAAATAAGATCAGGGGAATTTTTAGTTCACCTTAAAATACAAATTTTCTACAACTTTATTTGCTTAAAAAAATCATTCGAACTTTATCGAACCCAGAACCCAGGATTATCTCATGCAGTCAGTTCACGGTTAATTTAAAGTTCGCATTGTTTTTACAGAGGGAGGAAAACCATGCAGAGAACCTGGAAAAAAAACCCTGCAATCAAGGAAGAGACCTAACAAATCTAACGCTCAAGGGATACCGAGTCCAGGAATCATACCCGAGATCTCAGAGGTGAGAGGCGACTTGCATTATACCACTACTGCACCCTTGATTCTCTAACTGCTTACTAACCTTTGAGGATTGCCTCCACTAGGAAATCCACGTGTCAACAGAGGAAACCACCACCACCAGCCCCACCACCATCCTCTTGTCCTAATGAACTCGTAACAGCACTTCTGTCCCCATCCGTACATAGAAGGGAACCGTGAAACAAGGCAGTAGACTGGCCATTTTCTTGAATCAAACCTGAATCTCCTGTCTCTCCGAGCCTGCCAGTACGTACAGGGACAGGGTTGCAATGCGTTGAGATAAAACTGCAACCCTGGAAAGCTCAGCTCCCAAATATCTTTTGCATACCACTTGGCGCACTTTACCATGGCATTCAATCCTCCTGGAGAGTCTTCTAGACGGATAAAGAGTCTACCGCGAATCCCACTTGAGGTTTGTCGGAAGTTCAAGTCGCCAGACGATTTGATGGCATTCAACCCTTCTATTTGATCAATATCTACGATGGGGACCCTGCCAGAGCTAGATAGAATCAAAATTGATGGTATATATTAAATGCAAATTCATAAACAGCAGAATTGCCTTACATAGGCCACGTTTGCTTGTGCTTTCTATTAACATCGCAATAGATGTTGATTAGTGCTTATTCATCCTATTTCTAGTTACAACAACTCCATGCCAAGTCATTTTATTTTCCGTTATCCACGTTTATGAAATGTTATCACGTGAAACTCGTTCTCAAATCCTTCTAATTGCAATTCCAACCAGTTTCATTCCAAACGTAATTATCGTATACACACCTCGCTACTTATGCTCTGATTAGTCAGAGAAATGTGCGCAGACTGCATGCATTGCAAAGAAGTGTAAGAAAACAGCATTGAAACTGAAAACTGCACCAATTTGTTTGTATGTACTATATTCTACGGCTAGTGCTTCTCTTCACACTTCTTTCGTGTTTTCGCGTCACTTCCTGCGTGCTGTATTACTGAACATAACACGCAAAAAGCTGTTTTATTTCTTGACTAGAACCGAGTGCAAATGTCAAACGTCACTATGTCAAGAAATCTGCTTGAACGTACCGTGGATGATTGTAATAGTTTCTTCTGATGTCTCCCGCGTTGATCCCAACCACTGGAAGCGCACGGTCATACCAGTATCGATAGTAATATCGACTATGAAAGAAAAAACATGTCAGTTAACCATCGCTAGTCATTATTTTAGGTTAATGCACAGTAGCGTGCCGCAAAAAAAGCGCATTTTCCACCTAAAAAAGATCTCATGATCACAATGAGTAGAGATGGCTTTTACTTCTTAAAACGCACGCGGAGTGGTCAAAGTAACGCCGGGACAGCATTTTTGCTTGCCAAATTGCAATACAATGGTGCGCGTTTCTTGACTTTGTTGTCCATTTACCACACAAACATAACAAACATTGTTTCTCTTATTCTTATAATATTTCCTTACGTTTCATCAGGAACGGACCACTGGATGCCGTTTTGAGGATAGTTGTACAACACGAACGAGTACACACCATCTGTTATGAGCACTGCTTGGAATGTGTTGAACTGTGGATCCGACCAAAGGTATCAAAATGTCATCTCATTAATATTAATGTGAAATGAATGTCTCAGATCACATGCAAATTATAAGAGCATTGTGCTATGCTATATCTAATCATAATATTTATGCAACACGTTCGGTGATTTTATATTGGCTGCTTGGAAGTGAAGAAGAATCATTGCCCTGCCTAATTTTTCTATCTCTAGCAAGTCTGCTCTAATTCCATCAAAGATCTTTGTGCTTTCTGAATTGCGATTTTTGCCTTAGCGGTTGTCATTATTGGGAAATGGACATTTTGCAATTGCTATCGCTTGGATGACAACACTGCTACACCTCGCTCCTTCTCTCTCTCGCTCTTTCTCTCCCTCCCTCGTTAGCTCGCTCACTCGTCCATCTATAGAGACATCCATCCATCCATCCATCCATCCATCCATCCACCCACCCACCCACCCACCCATTCTTTTCCTTCTATTTCTTTAAGTCTCACCTTGTCTCGCATAACCGTCCTCCACCTTGAATACCAGTGACGTAACCTAACCCACGTCACCACCAACACATATGTGGCTTTAGTAAATTCGTTTGGCAGCGGATTATTCCTGGTGTGCCTGTTCACATCGTTTGTAGCCCTTTGCAGTATTCTTTCTGTTGCAGGATTTCCATCGTATTCTCGGTATGCATGGTAGTACATCTGAGATATGTCGTTAGCAAAGGAGTCATAAACATCAACTAAAGACCAGTAAGGTGCAAGCATAGCGTATCTATCGAACCAGTAGTATTGACCAAAACTGTACGGCCACCGTCGGAACCAGGACGAATCGAAAGACATCAAACCATTTGGGCAGACCTGATATCGAGAAAGAAAACATATTAAACTGAGAACCGAATCAGTGTTTGTTTAGCAGTAGTGCACTTGCCTCGATCTAACCTCTGGGTTTCGATTCTTGAATCGACTTCGTATCACATGTGGTAGAGTTTGTTAGGTCTCTCCATTGATTGGAGGGTTTTCTTCATTAAATTGGGTTTTCAATTAAAGTGGAACGAATATGATACGAATATGATAACGAAATGAACGTAGTTAATGTTTTTGCATTTTTGACATCCTAATATCATTCACACTAATATTCTAAAGCTATTTTGTGGTACGATAAAGGGAACGTCCTCAAAACAAGTTCTATTTCTTGGATTTCTTTTCTCGCCATTATCCAAACGTGTCCCTTTGTGACGTTAGTTACTCAACATTGATAACCCTCATGGCTTGTTGTCATATATGAATATTCTGTAGTTGAGGTTTCTTTGTTGAAAATAATTTCAGGAAGACGCTATTTGGAGCAACGATGTAGCAATAAGTCCTAAACTTGGACACTAAAAGCAAAGCGTTGAGTGACTGACGTCACGGGTAGGAACCAGATGGATTAATGGCGGACGATATTCTTAGACAATTCAACTCAGAATTTTAGCTATGATTCTATAAATTATCATCGAAATAATCTCTTTAGGAAAAGGTTCAATTTTTATCGTCTTCCCACTTTAAGCTAAATTACAATTCTGTCTGTGAATTAGCCGTGCCCTTTCTTATTAGATATGGTGGGTTTTTATTTTTTTTATTACCGTAAAAGGAATATAACAGCAGAGAATAGAAGAGTACGCACTTTAAATGAGGCACTGATACAGCGTATTTTTTTTTTTACACTTACGTGAATATGATAATGTTTTCTTCCAAAAAAAGGAACTCCACGAAAATCAAGGTCAACTCGTGGGCAGTCCCTCCAGGACCATCGGCTCCAGTTATACTTTGTATCTAATGCTTGTACACCATAGGGATACATGACTCGATCCACTGGTGGTGCTATTAAAACATAAAGGTCATAAACTTTCAATATGACTCAAGTCATGCTGTCAGGTACTATGCAACTTTATATTCGCACTCGCACTATTTCATATATAAATTAGCAATACCAAACTTACTGGGAATGATTGTGGGTTGCACCATGGTCGTAGTAGTTGTAGGTGGCTGCGTGGTTGCCCCAGTGGTGGTAGGTGACAGCGTGGTTGCCCCACTGGTGGTAGGTTGCTGCGTTGTTGCCCCAGTGGTGGTAGGTGGCTGCGTTGTTGCCCCAGTGGTGGTAGGTGGCTGCGTTGTTGCCCCAGTGGTGGTAGGTGGCTGCGTTGTTGCCCCAGTGGTGGTAGGTGGCTGCGTTGTTGCCCCAGTGGTGGTAGGTGGCTGCGTTGTTGCCCCAGTGGTGGTAGGTGGCTGCGTTGTTGCCCCAGTGGTGGTAGGTGGCTGTGTTGTTGCCCCAGTGGTAGTAGGTGGCGGCACCGTGGTTGTGTCATTGGTGGCAGAACTTGCTGTAAAAAAATACTTTTTATATCAGTTTTGAAAGATTTATAAAAGGGACATTCTTGTCATCATTTTAGTTTAGAATTGGTTGTTTCATGAATATTGAGATATTATTCGAACAAAACTTTTTAAAACTTTAATTACTTTAAAAGTGAAATACAAACTGAAGATGTGTACAAAAATGCTGGGCTCGTATTTCGTGTGAAATAAAATATGGACGTTTATGGACGATTCCACCACTTAGCCGTTTCAGTTTCAACCTTTTGCCGGCAGTAAACAACTTATTCGTTTAAATATTATGTTGTTTTTGTGTTTTACTTAGGGATGTAAACATTTGTTTGTCATCAAGCTGCTTGTTCTTTGTTTGTGGAATGTGTTTGTTGAATGTGTTTTTAAAAAAGGCCAAAAATATACTATACGAGTTATTAAATATAAATTAGATAATTATAACACATTTATAAAACAGGCGATATGTCAGAAAAACATGATATTAAAAATCTTTGACTAAGTGCATACTTCACACTGCAAGCCGCCACCACCAAGGAAGTCTTAATTTTTAAAAACTTAAAGCTACGAATGATGTAAATATTCGTGTTAACTTGCATGGTAGGTGGTCAAGCAGGTGAATAGAATTAACCTACGCGAAAATATTTCAAGCAAGTATTTCAATGTTTAGAGCTACTGTAAATGAGTCCGCTAAATAATGCAAAGACCGACAAAAATTTCAAATGTTATACTCATAGAATCATATCACTGTGCTTAGAGTAAGTCAGTGTCTAAAATAGAGAATAAAATCAGTAGAAAGAAATTCGAATCCTCTAGAATTTCAAAACTTTTAAAACTATCAGATATAAGCAAAAGGATTTTTTCATAATAGTTTAGGAATCAATAATCATAATATTTAAAGGATTAATTTCATTAATTGTCATAATGTTACCTGTTGAACACAATGTCACCAGCATCACGGCTAAAACCAGCGACTTCCAAGACATTTTCAGTATTTTCATATTATTAGTGGTTCATTTTTAGTTATTTATTTTTAGGTATATCTTATTTTTAAGTTAAAGCTATGCATATTTTATTCTATTCTTAACTGCATGTAAATATCTTAACATTACTTTGTTTTTGTATATACATTTGTATATACAATTCTAAGTAGTTTAGTGTATTGTATTTTATCTAGTGTAATGCGCATTTGATCATATTTCAAATGTTAAAATGCGCAATATAAGTATGAAATATTATCATTATTATTATTCATTCATTCATAACGGCCGTGCCATGAGCTGACCTGGGCGCTTTTGAATGATTCCAAGAAATGCTTTTGCTGATATACGTGATTTGAGTGGGTGTATTGTCTGAACCATGACTGCTTTAGGAGACAATTGAATGATTTGTAATTTATTTGATGCAACAATAACTAGGAACTTACTGTTTTCACATCTTGTTCCACTGTATCCTGCAACACATGCACACGCGTACCCATCGACCAGATCTGTACAGGTTCCACCGTTAACACATGGGTTACTGGAGCACTCGTCGATGTCTGTAAACCAAAGGCTTCTATTTAACCACTAGTATTCTACTTAATACAAAAAATGACTACAAACTTACTATTTTCACATGTTGTTCCACTGTATCCTGCAACACATGCACATGAGTACCCATCGACCAGATCTGTACAGGTTCCACCGTTAACACATGGGTTGCTAGAGCACTCGTCGATGTCTGTAAACCAAAGGCTTCTATTGAACCACTGGTATTCTACTTAATACAAAAAATGACTACAAACTTACTATTTTCACATCTTGTTCCATTGTATCCTGCAACACATGCACACGCGTACCCATCGACCAGATCTGTACAGGTTCCACCGTTAACACATGGGTTGCTAGAGCACTCGTCGATGTCTGTAAACCAAAGGCTTCTATTGAACCACTGGTATTCTACTTAATACAAAAAATGACTACAAACTTACTATTTTCACATCTTGTTCCATTGTATCCTGCAACACATGAACACGAGTACCCATCAATCAGATCTGTACAGGTTCCACCGTTAACACATGGGTTGCTAGAGCACTCGTCGATGTCTGTAAACCAAAGGCTTCTATTGAACCACTAGTATTCTACTTAATACAAAAAATGACTACAAACTTACTATTTTCACATCTTGTTCCATTGTATCCTGCAACACATGCACATGAGTACCCATCGACCAGATCTGTACAGGTTCCACCGTTAACACATGGGTTGATAGAGCACTCGTCGATGTCTGTAAACCAAAGGCTTCTATTGAACCACTAGTATTCTACTTAATGCAAAAAAGACTACAAACTTACTATTTTCACATCTTGTTCCACTGTATCCTGCTACACATGTACACGAGTACCCATCGACCAGATCTGTACAGATTCCACCGTTAACACATGGGTTGCTAGAGCACTCGTCGATGTCTGTAAATAAAAGCCTTCTATTAAACCACTAGTATTCTACTTAATACAAAAAAAGACTACAAACTTACTATTTTCACATCTTGTTCCACTGTATCCTGCAACACATGCACATGAGTACCCATCGACCAGATCTGTACAGGTTCCACCGTTAAGACATGGGTTGATAGAGCACTCGTCGATGTCTGTAAACCAAAGGCTTCTATTGAACCACATGTATTCTACTTAATACAAAAAAAAGACTACAAACTTACTATTTTCACATCTTGTTCCACTGTATCCTGCTACACATGTACACGAGTACCCATCGACCAGATCTGTACAGATTCCACCGTTAACACATGGGTTGCTAGAGCACTCGTCGATGTCTGTAAATAAAAGCCTTCTATTAAACCACTAGTATTCTACTTAATACAAAAAAAGACTACAAACTTACTATTTTCACATCTTGTTCCACTGTATCCTGCAACACATGCACATGAGTACCCATCGACCAGATCTGTACAGGTTCCACCGTTAAGACATGGGTTGATAGAGCACTCGTCGATGTCTGTAAACCAAAGGCTTCTATTGAACCACATGTATTCTACTTAATACAAAAAAAAGACTACAAACTTACTATTTTCACATCTTGTTCCACTGTATCCTGCAACACATGCACACGAGTACCCATCGACCAGATCTGTACAGGTTCCACCGTTAACACATGGGTTGCTGGAGCACTCGTCGATGTCTATAAATAAAAGCCTTCTATTGAACCACTAGTATTCTACTTAATACAAAAAAGACTACAAACTTACTATTTTCACATCTTGTTCCATTGTATCCTGCAACACATGCACACAAGTACCCATCGACCAGATCTGTACAGGTTCCACCGTTAACACATGGGTTGCTAGAGCACTCGTCGATGTCTGTAAATAAAAGCCTTCTATTGAACCACTAGTATTCTTCTTAATATAAAAAATGACTACAAACTTACTATTTTCACATCTTGTTCCATTGTATCCTGCATCACATGCACATGAGTACCCATCAATCAGATCTGTACAGGTTCCACCGTTAACACATGGGTTGATAGAGCACTCGTCGATGTCTGTAAACCAAAGGCTTCTATTGAACCACTAGTATTCTACTTAATACAAAAAATGACTACAAACTTACTATTTTCACATCTTGTTCCATTGTATCCTGCAACACATGCACACGAGTACCCATCAACTAGATCTGTACAGGTTCCACCGTTAACACATGGGTTGCTAGAGCACTCGTCGATGTCTGTAAACCAAAGGCTTCTATTGAACCACTAGTATTCTTCTTAATACAAAAAATGACTACAAACTTACTATTTTCACATCTTGTTCCATTGTATCCTGCATCACATGCACATGAGTACCCATCAATCAGATCTGTACAGGTTCCACTGTTAACACATGGGTTGCTAGAGCACTCGTCGATGTCTGTAAACCAAAGGCTTCTATTGAACCACTAGTATTCTACTTAATACAAAAAATGACTACAAACTTACTATTTTCACATCTTGTTCCACTGTATCCTGGAACACATGCACACGAGTACCCATCGACCACATCTGTACAGGTTCCACCGTTAACACATGGGTTGCTAGAGCACTCGTCGATGTCTGTAAATAAAAGCCTTCTATTGAACCACTAGTATTCTACTTAATACAAAAAATGACTACAAACTTACTATTTTCACATCTTGTTCCATTGTATCCTGCAACACATGCACACGAGTACCCATCAACTAGATCTGTACAGATTCCACCGTTAACACATGGGTTGCTAGAGCACTCGTCGATGTCTGTAAATAAAAGCCTTCTATTAAACCACTAGTATTCTACTTAATACAAAAAAAGACTACAAACTTACTATTTTCACATCTTGTTCCACTGTATCCTGCAACACATGCACATGAGTACCCATCGACCAGATCTGTACAGGTTCCACCGTTAAGACATGGGTTGATAGAGCACTCGTCGATGTCTGTAAACCAAAGGCTTCTATTGAACCACATGTATTCTACTTAATACAAAAAAAAGACTACAAACTTACTATTTTCACATCTTGTTCCACTGTATCCTGCTACACATGTACACGAGTACCCATCGACCAGATCTGTACAGATTCCACCGTTAACACATGGGTTGCTAGAGCACTCGTCGATGTCTGTAAACCAAAGGCTTCTATTGAACCACTAGTATTCTTCTTAATACAAAAAATGACTACAAACTTACTATTTTCACATCTTGTTCCACTGTATCCTGCTACACATGTACACGAGTACCCATCGACCAGATCTGTACAGATTCCACCGTTAACACATGGGTTGCTAGAGCACTCGTCGATGTCTGTAAATAAAAGCCTTCTATTAAACCACTAGTATTCTACTTAATACAAAAAAAGACTACAAACTTACTATTTTCACATCTTGTTCCACTGTATCCTGCAACACATGCACATGAGTACCCATCGACCAGATCTGTACAGGTTCCACCGTTAAGACATGGGTTGATAGAGCACTCGTCGATGTCTGTAAACCAAAGGCTTCTATTGAACCACATGTATTCTACTTAATACAAAAAAAAGACTACAAACTTACTATTTTCACATCTTGTTCCACTGTATCCTGCTACACATGTACACGAGTACCCATCGACCAGATCTGTACAGATTCCACCGTTAACACATGGGTTGCTAGAGCACTCGTCGATGTCTGTAAATAAAAGCCTTCTATTAAACCACTAGTATTCTACTTAATACAAAAAAAGACTACAAACTTACTATTTTCACATCTTGTTCCACTGTATCCTGCAACACATGCACATGAGTACCCATCGACCAGATCTGTACAGGTTCCACCGTTAAGACATGGGTTGATAGAGCACTCGTCGATGTCTGTAAACCAAAGGCTTCTATTGAACCACATGTATTCTACTTAATACAAAAAAAAGACTACAAACTTACTATTTTCACATCTTGTTCCACTGTATCCTGCAACACATGCACACGAGTACCCATCGACCAGATCTGTACAGGTTCCACCGTTAACACATGGGTTGCTGGAGCACTCGTCGATGTCTATAAATAAAAGCCTTCTATTGAACCACTAGTATTCTACTTAATACAAAAAAGACTACAAACTTACTATTTTCACATCTTGTTCCATTGTATCCTGCAACACATGCACACAAGTACCCATCGACCAGATCTGTACAGGTTCCACCGTTAACACATGGGTTGCTAGAGCACTCGTCGATGTCTGTAAATAAAAGCCTTCTATTGAACCACTAGTATTCTTCTTAATATAAAAAATGACTACAAACTTACTATTTTCACATCTTGTTCCATTGTATCCTGCATCACATGCACATGAGTACCCATCAATCAGATCTGTACAGGTTCCACCGTTAACACATGGGTTGATAGAGCACTCGTCGATGTCTGTAAACCAAAGGCTTCTATTGAACCACTAGTATTCTACTTAATACAAAAAATGACTACAAACTTACTATTTTCACATCTTGTTCCATTGTATCCTGCAACACATGCACACGAGTACCCATCAACTAGATCTGTACAGGTTCCACCGTTAACACATGGGTTGCTAGAGCACTCGTCGATGTCTGTAAACCAAAGGCTTCTATTGAACCACTAGTATTCTTCTTAATACAAAAAATGACTACAAACTTACTATTTTCACATCTTGTTCCATTGTATCCTGCATCACATGCACATGAGTACCCATCAATCAGATCTGTACAGGTTCCACTGTTAACACATGGGTTGCTAGAGCACTCGTCGATGTCTGTAAACCAAAGGCTTCTATTGAACCACTAGTATTCTACTTAATACAAAAAATGACTACAAACTTACTATTTTCACATCTTGTTCCACTGTATCCTGGAACACATGCACACGAGTACCCATCGACCACATCTGTACAGGTTCCACCGTTAACACATGGGTTGCTAGAGCACTCGTCGATGTCTGTAAATAAAAGCCTTCTATTGAACCACTAGTATTCTACTTAATACAAAAAATGACTACAAACTTACTATTTTCACATCTTGTTCCATTGTATCCTGCAACACATGCACACGAGTACCCATCAACTAGATCTGTACAGATTCCACCGTTAACACATGGGTTGCTAGAGCACTCGTCGATGTCTGTAAATAAAAGCCTTCTATTAAACCACTAGTATTCTACTTAATACAAAAAAAGACTACAAACTTACTATTTTCACATCTTGTTCCACTGTATCCTGCAACACATGCACATGAGTACCCATCGACCAGATCTGTACAGGTTCCACCGTTAAGACATGGGTTGATAGAGCACTCGTCGATGTCTGTAAACCAAAGGCTTCTATTGAACCACATGTATTCTACTTAATACAAAAAAAAGACTACAAACTTACTATTTTCACATCTTGTTCCACTGTATCCTGCTACACATGTACACGAGTACCCATCGACCAGATCTGTACAGATTCCACCGTTAACACATGGGTTGCTAGAGCACTCGTCGATGTCTGTAAACCAAAGGCTTCTATTGAACCACTAGTATTCTTCTTAATACAAAAAATGACTACAAACTTACTATTTTCACATCTTGTTCCACTGTATCCTGCAACACATGCACACGAGTACCCATCGACCAGATCTGTACAGGTTCCACCGTTAACACATGGGTTGCTAGAGCACTCGTCGATGTCTGTAAATAAAAGCCTTCTATTGAACCACTAGTATTCTACTTAATATAAAAAATGACTACAAACTTACTATTTTCACATCTTGTTCCACTGTATCCTGCAACACATGCACATGAGTACCCATCGACCAGATCTGTACAGGTTCCACCGTTAACACATGGGTTGCTAGAGCACTCGTTGATGTCTGTAAATAAAAGCCTTCTATTGAACCACTAGTATTCTACTTAATACAAAAAAGACTACAAACTTACTATTTTCACATCTTGTTCCATTGTATCCTGCTACACATGCACACAAGTACCCATCGACCAGATCTGTACAGGTTCCACCGTTAACACATGGGTTGCTAGAGCACTCGTCGATGTCTGTAAATAAAAGCCTTCTATTGAACCACTAGTATTCTACTTAATATAAAAAATGACTACAAACTTACTATTTTCACATCTTGTTCCATTGTATCCTGCATCACATGCACATGAGTACCCATCAATCAGATCTGTACAGGTTCCACCGTTAACACATGGGTTGATAGAGCACTCGTCGATGTCTGTAAACCAAAGGCTTCTATTGAACCACTAGTATTCTACTTAATACAAAAAATGACTACAAACTTACTGTTTTCACATGTTGTTCCATTGTATCCTGCAACACATGCACACGAGTACCCATCAACTAGATCTGTACAGGTTCCACCGTTAACACATGGGTTGCTAGAGCACTCGTCGATGTCTGTAAACCAAAGGCTTCTATTGAACCACTAGTATTCTACTTAATACAAAAAAGACTATAAACTTACTATTTTCACATCTTGTTCCATTGTATCCTGCTACACATGCACACAAGTACCCATCGACCAGATCTGTACAGGTTCCACCGTTAACACATGGGTTGCTAGAGCACTCGTCGATGTCTGTAAATAAAAGCCTTCTATTGAACCACTAGTATTCTTCTTAATACAAAAAATGACTACAAACTTACTATTTTCACATCTTGTTCCATTGTATCCTGCATCACATGCACATGAGTACCCATCAATCAGATCTGTACAGGTTCCACCGTTAACACATGGGTTGCTAGAGCACTCGTCGATGTCTGTAAACCAAAGGCTTCTATTGAACCACTAGTATTCTACTTAATACAAAAAATGACTACAAACTTACTATTTTCACATCTTGTTCCACTGTATCCTGGAACACATGCACACGAGTACCCATCGACCAGATCTGTACAGGTTCCACCGTTAACACATGGGTTGCTAGAGCACTCGTCGATGTCTGTAAATAAAAGCCTTCTATTGAACCACTAGTATTCTACTTAATACAAAAAATGACTACAAACTTACTATTTTCACATCTTGTTCCACTGTATCCTGCAACACATGCACACGAGTACCCATCAACTAGATCTGTACAGGTTCCACCGTTAACACATGGGTTGCTAGAGCACTCGTCGATGTCTGTAAACCAAAGGCTTCTATTGAACCACTAGTATTCTACTTAATACAAAAAATGACTACAAACTTACTATTTTCACATCTTGTTCCACTGTATCCTGCAACACATGCACACGAGTACCCATCGACCAGATCTGTACAGGTTCCACCGTTAACACATGGGTTGCTAGAGCACTCGTCGATGTCTGTAAATAAAAGCCTTCTATTGAACCACTAGTATTCTACTTAATATAAAAAATGACTACAAACTTACTATTTTCACATCTTGTTCCACTGTATCCTGCAACACATGCACATGAGTACCCATCGACCAGATCTGTACAGGTTCCACCGTTAACACATGGGTTGCTAGAGCACTCGTTGATGTCTGTAAATAAAAGCCTTCTATTGAACCACTAGTATTCTACTTAATACAAAAAAGACTACAAACTTACTATTTTCACATCTTGTTCCATTGTATCCTGCAACACATGCACACAAGTACCCATCGACCAGATCTGTACAGGTTCCACCGTTAACACATGGGTTGCTAGAGCACTCGTCGATGTCTGTAAATAAAAGCCTTCTATTGAACCACTAGTATTCTTCTTAATATAAAAAATGACTACAAACTTACTATTTTCACATCTTGTTCCATTGTATCCTGCATCACATGCACATGAGTACCCATCAATCAGATCTGTACAGGTTCCACCGTTAACACATGGGTTGATAGAGCACTCGTCGATGTCTGTAAACCAAAGGCTTCTATTGAACCACTAGTATTCTACTTAATACAAAAAATGACTACAAACTTACTATTTTCACATCTTGTTCCACTGTATCCTGCAACACATGCACACGAGTACCCATCGACCAGATCTGTACAGGTTCCACCGTTAACACATGGGTTGCTGGAGCACTCGTCGATGTCTATAAATAAAAGCCTTCTATTGAACCACTAGTATTCTACTTAATACAAAAAAGACTACAAACTTACTATTTTCACATCTTGTTCCATTGTATCCTGCAACACATGCACACAAGTACCCATCGACCAGATCTGTACAGGTTCCACCGTTAACACATGGGTTGCTAGAGCACTCGTCGATGTCTGTAAATAAAAGCCTTCTATTGAACCACTAGTATTCTACTTAATATAAAAAATGACTACAAACTTACTATTTTCACATCTTGTTCCACTGTATCCTGCAACACATGCACATGAGTACCCATCGACCAGATCTGTACAGGTTCCACCGTTAACACATGGGTTGCTAGAGCACTCGTTGATGTCTGTAAATAAAAGCCTTCTATTGAACCACTAGTATTCTACTTAATACAAAAAAGACTACAAACTTACTATTTTCACATCTTGTTCCATTGTATCCTGCTACACATGCACACAAGTACCCATCGACCAGATCTGTACAGGTTCCACCGTTAACACATGGGTTGCTAGAGCACTCGTCGATGTCTGTAAATAAAAGCCTTCTATTGAACCACTAGTATTCTACTTAATATAAAAAATGACTACAAACTTACTATTTTCACATCTTGTTCCATTGTATCCTGCATCACATGCACATGAGTACCCATCAATCAGATCTGTACAGGTTCCACCGTTAACACATGGGTTGATAGAGCACTCGTCGATGTCTGTAAACCAAAGGCTTCTATTGAACCACTAGTATTCTACTTAATACAAAAAATGACTACAAACTTACTGTTTTCACATGTTGTTCCATTGTATCCTGCAACACATGCACACGAGTACCCATCAACTAGATCTGTACAGGTTCCACCGTTAACACATGGGTTGCTAGAGCACTCGTCGATGTCTGTAAACCAAAGGCTTCTATTGAACCACTAGTATTCTACTTAATACAAAAAAGACTATAAACTTACTATTTTCACATCTTGTTCCATTGTATCCTGCTACACATGCACACAAGTACCCATCGACCAGATCTGTACAGGTTCCACCGTTAACACATGGGTTGCTAGAGCACTCGTCGATGTCTGTAAATAAAAGCCTTCTATTGAACCACTAGTATTCTTCTTAATACAAAAAATGACTACAAACTTACTATTTTCACATCTTGTTCCATTGTATCCTGCATCACATGCACATGAGTACCCATCAATCAGATCTGTACAGGTTCCACCGTTAACACATGGGTTGCTAGAGCACTCGTCGATGTCTGTAAACCAAAGGCTTCTATTGAACCACTAGTATTCTACTTAATACAAAAAATGACTACAAACTTACTATTTTCACATCTTGTTCCACTGTATCCTGGAACACATGCACACGAGTACCCATCGACCAGATCTGTACAGGTTCCACCGTTAACACATGGGTTGCTAGAGCACTCGTCGATGTCTGTAAATAAAAGCCTTCTATTGAACCACTAGTATTCTACTTAATACAAAAAATGACTACAAACTTACTATTTTCACATCTTGTTCCACTGTATCCTGCAACACATGCACACGAGTACCCATCAACTAGATCTGTACAGGTTCCACCGTTAACACATGGGTTGCTAGAGCACTCGTCGATGTCTGTAAACCAAAGGCTTCTATTGAACCACTAGTATTCTACTTAATACAAAAAATGACTACAAACTTACTATTTTCACATCTTGTTCCACTGTATCCTGCAACACATGCACACGAGTACCCATCGACCAGATCTGTACAGGTTCCACCGTTAACACATGGGTTGCTAGAGCACTCGTCGATGTCTGTAAATAAAAGCCTTCTATTGAACCACTAGTATTCTACTTAATATAAAAAATGACTACAAACTTACTATTTTCACATCTTGTTCCACTGTATCCTGCAACACATGCACATGAGTACCCATCGACCAGATCTGTACAGGTTCCACCGTTAACACATGGGTTGCTAGAGCACTCGTTGATGTCTGTAAATAAAAGCCTTCTATTGAACCACTAGTATTCTACTTAATACAAAAAAGACTACAAACTTACTATTTTCACATCTTGTTCCATTGTATCCTGCAACACATGCACACAAGTACCCATCGACCAGATCTGTACAGGTTCCACCGTTAACACATGGGTTGCTAGAGCACTCGTCGATGTCTGTAAATAAAAGCCTTCTATTGAACCACTAGTATTCTTCTTAATATAAAAAATGACTACAAACTTACTATTTTCACATCTTGTTCCATTGTATCCTGCATCACATGCACATGAGTACCCATCAATCAGATCTGTACAGGTTCCACCGTTAACACATGGGTTGATAGAGCACTCGTCGATGTCTGTAAACCAAAGGCTTCTATTGAACCACTAGTATTCTACTTAATACAAAAAATGACTACAAACTTACTATTTTCACATGTTGTTCCATTGTATCCTGCAACACATGCACACGAGTACCCATCAACTAGATCTGTACAGGTTCCACCGTTAACACATGGGTTGCTAGAGCACTCGTCGATGTCTGTAAACCAAAGGCTTCTATTGAACCACATGTATTCTACTTAATACAAAAAAAAGACTACAAACTTACTATTTTCACATCTTGTTCCACTGTATCCTGCAACACATGCACACGAGTACCCATCGACCAGATCTGTACAGGTTCCACCGTTAACACATGGGTTGCTGGAGCACTCGTCGATGTCTATAAATAAAAGCCTTCTATTGAACCACTAGTATTCTACTTAATACAAAAAAGACTACAAACTTACTATTTTCACATCTTGTTCCATTGTATCCTGCAACACATGCACACAAGTACCCATCGACCAGATCTGTACAGGTTCCACCGTTAACACATGGGTTGCTAGAGCACTCGTCGATGTCTGTAAATAAAAGCCTTCTATTGAACCACTAGTATTCTTCTTAATATAAAAAATGACTACAAACTTACTATTTTCACATCTTGTTCCATTGTATCCTGCATCACATGCACATGAGTACCCATCAATCAGATCTGTACAGGTTCCACCGTTAACACATGGGTTGATAGAGCACTCGTCGATGTCTGTAAACCAAAGGCTTCTATTGAACCACTAGTATTCTACTTAATACAAAAAATGACTACAAACTTACTATTTTCACATGTTGTTCCATTGTATCCTGCAACACATGCACACGAGTACCCATCAACTAGATCTGTACAGGTTCCACCGTTAACACATGGGTTGCTAGAGCACTCGTCGATGTCTGTAAACCAAAGGCTTCTATTGAACCACTAGTATTCTTCTTAATACAAAAAATGACTACAAACTTACTATTTTCACATCTTGTTCCATTGTATCCTGCATCACATGCACATGAGTACCCATCAATCAGATCTGTACAGGTTCCACTGTTAACACATGGGTTGCTAGAGCACTCGTCGATGTCTGTAAATCAAAGGCTTCTATTGAACCACTAGTATTCTACTTAATACAAAAAATGACTACAAACTTACTATTTTCACATCTTGTTCCACTGTATCCTGGAACACATGCACACGAGTACCCATCGACCACATCTGTACAGGTTCCACCGTTAACACATGGGTTGCTAGAGCACTCGTCGATGTCTGTAAATAAAAGCCTTCTATTGAACCACTAGTATTCTACTTAATACAAAAAATGACTACAAACTTACTATTTTCACATCTTGTTCCATTGTATCCTGCAACACATGCACACGAGTACCCATCAACTAGATCTGTACAGGTTCCACCGTTAACACATGGTTTGCTAGAGCACTCGTCGATGTCTGTAAACCAAAGGCTTCTATTGAACCACTAGTATTCTACTTAATACAAAAAATGACTACAAACTTACTATTTTCACATCTTGTTCCACTGTATCCTGGAACACATGCACACGAGTACCCATCGACCAGATCTGTACAGGTTCCACCGTTAACACATGGGTTGCTAGAGCACTCGTCGATGTCTGTAAATAAAAGCCTTCTATTGAACCACTAGTATTCTACTTAATACAAAAAATGACTACAAACTTACTATTTTCACATCTTGTTCCATTGTATCCTGCAACACATGCACACGAGTACCCATCAACTAGATCTGTACAGGTTCCACCGTTAACACATGGGTTGCTAGAGCACTCGTCGATGTCTGTAAACCAAAGGCTTCTATTGAACCACTAGTATTCTACTTAATACAAAAAATGACTACAAACTTACTATTTTCACATCTTGTTCCACTGTATCCTGGAACACATGCACACGAGTACCCATCGACCACATCTGTACAGGTTCCACCGTTAACACATGGGTTGCTAGAGCACTCGTCGATGTCTGTAAATAAAAGCCTTCTATTGAACCACTAGTATTCTACTTAATACAAAAAATGACTACAAACTTACTATTTTCACATCTTGTTCCATTGTATCCTGCAACACATGCACACGAGTACCCATCAACTAGATCTGTACAGGTTCCACCGTTAACACATGGTTTGCTAGAGCACTCGTCGATGTCTGTAAACCAAAGGCTTCTATTGAACCACTAGTATTCTACTTAATACAAAAAATGACTACAAACTTACTATTTTCACATCTTGTTCCACTGTATCCTGGAACACATGCACACGAGTACCCATCGACCAGATCTGTACAGGTTCCACCGTTAACACATGGGTTGCTAGAGCACTCGTCGATGTCTGTAAATAAAAGCCTTCTATTGAACCACTAGTATTCTACTTAATACAAAAAATGACTACAAACTTACTATTTTCACATCTTGTTCCATTGTATCCTGCAACACATGCGCACGAGTACCCATCAACTAGATCTGTACAGGTTCCACCGTTAACACATGGGTTGCTAGAGCACTCGTCGATGTCTGTAAACCAAAGGCTTCTATTGAACCACTAGTATTCTACTTAATACAAAAAATGACTACAAACTTACTATTTTCACATCTTGTTCCATTGTATCCTGCAACACATGCACACGAGTACCCATCGACCAGATCTGTACAGGTTCCACCGTTAACACATGGGTTGCTAGAGCACTCGTCGATGTCTGTAAATAAAAGCCTTCTATTGAACCACTAGTATTCTACTTAATATAAAAAATGACTACAAACTTACTATTTTCACATCTTGTTCCACTGTATCCTGGAACACATGCACACGAGTACCCATCGACCAGATCTGTACAGGTTCCACCGTTAACACATGGGTTGCTAGAGCACTCGTTGATGTCTGTAAATAAAAGCCTTCTATTGAACCACTAGTATTCTACTTAATACAAAAAATGACTACAAACTTACTATTTTCACATCTTGTTCCATTGTATCCTGCAACACATGCGCACGAGTACCCATCAACTAGATCTGTACAGGTTCCACCGTTAACACATGGGTTGCTAGAGCACTCGTCGATGTCTGTAAACCAAAGGCTTCTATTGAACCACTAGTATTCTACTTAATACAAAAAATGACTACAAACTTACTATTTTCACATCTTGTTCCACTGTATCCTGCAACACATGCACACGAGTACCCATCGACCAGATCTGTACAGGTTCCACCGTTAACACATGGGTTGCTAGAGCACTCGTCGATGTCTGTAAATAAAAGCCTTCTATTGAACCACTAGTATTCTACTTAATATAAAAAATGACTACAAACTTACTATTTTCACATCTTGTTCCACTGTATCCTGCAACACATGCACATGAGTACCCATCGACCACATCTGTACAGGTTCCACCGTTAACACATGGGTTGCTAGAGCACTCGTTGATGTCTGTAAATAAAAGCCTTCTATTGAACCACTAGTATTCTACTTAATACAAAAAAGACTACAAACTTACTATTTTCACATCTTGTTCCATTGTATCCTGCTACACATGCACACAAGTACCCATCGACCAGATCTGTACAGGTTCCACCGTTAACACATGGGTTGCTAGAGCACTCGTCGATGTCTGTAAATAAAAGCCTTCTATTGAACCACTAGTATTCTACTTAATATAAAAAATGACTACAAACTTACTATTTTCACATCTTGTTCCATTGTATCCTGCATCACATGCACATGAGTACCCATCAATCAGATCTGTACAGGTTCCACCGTTAACACATGGGTTGATAGAGCACTCGTCGATGTCTGTAAACCAAAGGCTTCTATTGAACCACTAGTATTCTACTTAATACAAAAAATGACTACAAACTTACTGTTTTCACATGTTGTTCCATTGTATCCTGCAACACATGCACACGAGTACCCATCAACTAGATCTGTACAGGTTCCACCGTTAACACATGGGTTGCTAGAGCACTCGTCGATGTCTGTAAACCAAAGGCTTCTATTGAACCACTAGTATTCTACTTAATACAAAAAAGACTATAAACTTACTATTTTCACATCTTGTTCCATTGTATCCTGCTACACATGCACACAAGTACCCATCGACCAGATCTGTACAGGTTCCACCGTTAACACATGGGTTGCTAGAGCACTCGTCGATGTCTGTAAATAAAAGCCTTCTATTGAACCACTAGTATTCTTCTTAATACAAAAAATGACTACAAACTTACTATTTTCACATCTTGTTCCATTGTATCCTGCATCACATGCACATGAGTACCCATCAATCAGATCTGTACAGGTTCCACCGTTAACACATGGGTTGCTAGAGCACTCGTCGATGTCTGTAAATAAAAGCCTTCTATTGAACCACTAGTATTCTACTTAATACAAAAAATGACTACAAACTTACTATTTTCACATCTTGTTCCACTGTATCCTGCAACACATGCACACGAGTACCCATCGACCAGATCTGTACAGGTTCCACCGTTAACACATGGGTTGCTAGAGCACTCGTTGATGTCTGTAAAAAAACGGTTTCGTATTAAATTATATATGTTCGGTTCATCACATGTACAATAATTTCTGAAACTTTCTGATTTCATATCTTGTTCCATTGTATCCTGAAACACATGTACAGTTATATCCATCTACGTTATCTGTACAAGTTCCATCATTAACACATGGATCACTAGAATAGTTTTAGGATTGAGGGAGGTTTCACCCAACACTTGAACTTGACATTCAGTGATCATTTTAACTCAGAAATCTTGTGTTTTCTATGTTTTTTTTCGTTTTATTTTCAGCTTAACCTTCTTTGCTTATATTGTTTGAGTTTAATTTTCTTTCTAATTGACTTCGTTTTACTGATACAGTATTTACCGTGAATTACGGATGCTTTATAAATTACGCGAAATCTTTTTTAAATTATGTATTTTTTTTAAATAGTGCGCAAATCTTCTAACTTTACGAATATTTACGATCAACAAGCTTTTCTTATGCTACTCGGCTTCCATGAAATGGGGTTGTATTTTCTGGGAGCACGCTTGTACTCAATCCCTTGCTCGATATGGAAACGGCTTACACAGTGTCAATACTATACTTACTGGAAATGTTTGTGGTTGGTTGCACCGTGGTTGTGACATTGGTGGAAGACACTGAACCTGTTGTAAAAAAAATACTGATTTATCATATCAAGAATATACATATGTATAAACTTTTCAAAATTTCAAATTTTATCGATTCCCAGAAACATCCTCTGGGATGATCAAACCCAGGGCACGACTAATAACAAATTAGGATTTAGTGTTAGGTTTTGGGGAGGAAGGAAAGCCGGAGATCTGGAGAAAAGCTCTCGGATAAAGGGAGTAACCTAACATACTCTACTCACATATGATAAACTTTTGAAGCTGTATCTATAAACAGTTTATAATGATCAAATTAAATAATTAATCATATCCATTTTGAAATCATTAGCAAATCCTGCAATCTGATTGGCTACAAAGTGTGCGATTTAAGCATAAATTGCACTCCACTCAGTTCTATTACCATTATTAAATTCACCTAAAATCAAATGCAATTGAAACTCGACGGAGCGTGCTAATAACAGTGAGGACCACTAGACAGAGATTGAACTGATAACAGTATTAGCCAATCAGATCATCACGTTCTCACTGCCATTTAGCATTAATTAGGTAAACACGAACAGCAGAATACAAAACAGCATTGAAAATGAGTGTCATTTCTGTTGAAAACGGAGCTGTGAAAGGTCTACTTATCCCAAGTTGACTGACATAGGAAATATTTTCTGTCCTCCTGTCCTCGAAGAATGGCCCAAATTTCAAACGATAACATAGTAAATTCTAGACCAAAACTTTGTAAAAATACCAGTAGCGAATCTTTAAAATGTTTTTAGGTGTTATCTTGCTTATTGCCGCTATCTTAACGTTGATTTCTTTAAATTTTACATTTTTATAAACTTCAATCTAAGTAAAATATTTTATGTGAATTTCAAAATAATCGAACTAAAGAAAGTTAGTTTAACGGCCATTCAAAAATATTCGGTACGGTTGTTTGAAACAGGAAGGAAACACCTTAATAAATCCCACAATGCTTTATTTTCCGCGTTTGACATCAAATTTATTCTTTTGAATTTTTCCTTTTTTTATGAAATTGAAAGAATAAATTTGATGTCAAACGCGGAAAATAAAGCATCGTATGATTGATTAAAAAAGCTCATATACACTTCTAATAAACCGCAAATAAACTTTTTCAATTTATTCGACTTCCATGGAGTAAATCATTCATAAAAGGGACTTTCCTTGGATTACTTTAGTTCAGAATTGGTTGTTTAAACTGGTTTTTTCATGAATTAATATTGAGATATTATCTGAACAAAACATTCAAGTATTTTAAATGTAATAATGTAAAAATACAAAGAAATGTGTATCAAAATGCCGGGCTAATATTTTGTGTGAAGTAAAATATGGAATTTTATGGACGTTTCGACCATTTAGCCGTTTCAGTTTCAACCCTCTGCCGGCGGTAAACAACTTTGTTTGTCATCAAGCTACTTGCTTGGTTTGTTGAATTTTTTCTTTTAATACCAAAAAAAACCTATAGGACTTATTAAATATAAATAAGATATTTATTACACATTTGGGCTGAGCTATAAAACAGACGATATTTCAGAAAAACATGATGTTTAAAATCTTTGACTAAAGTGCATACTTCACTGCAAGCCGCCATCACCCAGGAAGTCTTAATTTAAACTTAGAGCTACGAATGATGTAAATATTCGTGTTAACTTGGTAGGTGGTCAAACAGTTGAATAGAATTAACCTACACGAAAATATTTCAAGCAAATATTTCAATGTTTGAAGCTACTGTAAATGAGTCTAAATAATGCAAAGACCGCGGACGAAAATTTCAAATGTTATACTCATAAAATCATATCACTGTGCTTAGAGTAAGTCAGTGTCTAAAATAGAGAATAAAACTCAGTAGAAAGAAATTCGAATCCTCCAGAATTTTAAAACTTTTAAAACTATCAGATATAAGCAAAAGGATTTTTTCATAATAGTTTAGGAATCAATAATCATAATATTTAAAGGATTAATTTCATTAATTGTTATAATGTTACCTGTTGAACACAATGTCACCAGCATCACGGCTAAAACCAGCGACTTCCAAGACATTTTCAGTATTTTCATATTATTAGTGGTTCATTCATAACGGCCGTGCCATGAGCTCATGATCACCTGGGCGCTTTTGAATGATTCCAAGAAATGCTATTGTTGATATAGGTGATTTGAGTGGGTGTATTGTCTGAAGCATGACTGCTTTAGGCAATAATTACGATGCAAAAAGCTTCAACAAGCCAAAACAAATCATTTTATACAGGACGGGGGAAAATATACCCTTACTGATATGGTTTCAACATTCTAAACGATTGTTTAAAAAACTTTTTTAAACTTTTGAGATGTTTAAATACATTTGAATAATTTGAAATCAATATCATGTATATTTTGTTTTTTCTTCCTTTCGCCCTCAACCGTAACTTTAGTTAAAAATTCTTACAACTTATATTAACTTTGAAACACAAGTTCAAACCTGTAAACTCCATATGAATAAAATAAAAACAAATATAAAAATCATATTTTTTCTTTAAAGTGCTATCAAGTATCGCGATTCTCCTAAAAGTTTGATCGGGAGAGAGCCGCCAATACTGTTGGCTCAGAATTACCGCGCGATAGAAAAATCGCGATACAAAACTTCGCGACGAAGGCCAATACCGAATATATTTTCTCCCAACTAGCCGCCAATATAAACCGGTATTGGCGGCTCAAAATCGCAATAAGTTATAAATATCAAGACTTTCTGCGGCAAATATTGGCTCTGCCAAATATTGGATTAAAACAATTTGATACGCTTCTCAACAGCTTCTTAACAACGTAAAATTTCCGCGAATTAATATCCAGACACATTTTAGTTAGATGAACATGTATTAAGAATGACTGTACACTTTTAGCAGGGAAATTACCAGAACAATCCTATATTAAGTGTTTGAGTACCGCCAATAACTTTTAACAAAAGGGTCAGGGAGAAAAAATGTTCAAGACGTGACTATTACGAATGAAGAATTTCAAAGTTCAATGCCCACCAACCCAAACATTAATATTATTTTTTTCGTCAAAAAGGTAGACGTGTTCTTTTGCATTCTTCCTTTACATTCCCAAATGTTTGCTTTTTATTTTGATCAGTTAAATTTTGACTTTATTAATAGAGTGCAAACAGTATATCCGTGAAACATTAGTTATACTAAATAGTACAATTTTGTGCAAATTCTATTGTTTTCTATTGTTTAATTAGAGTTTTCCGATTTACAGGTACTAAGGCCGATTTGGCACTAATAGTACCGTGCTAGTACCACTGCTCAATAATATATGCCTATATTCTGGCAATAATATGGTTTTGTACTAAATATTTTATTCATTATTTGTACAGTTTATTTATGAATCTTATTCAAAATGTTGGAGAAAAGCGAAAAATTTCACCATAGACACTCACTGCCAAAGAGTGTGATATTGCTTGGATAAAAACCGAAGCCTACTGATGGGATATGAATATCATTCCGTCGACTGAAAATAGATTTCATGAAAATTCAACCTCCATTATACACTTACGTTATGAATAAGATATCAGATCGGGCTAGCTAATATGATGATTGACTTTGCAATCATAGAGCTTGTGTGTCCGGCAAAATGTTTTCAGCAAGGCACCGGCTATAGGCACCGATGAAATCTTTATTATACTCTTATCATTTTATCACAAGTATCGTTTTGTACAAACTCAGTTCTAAAATTACAATTGTCGCTGATACTTGTAAAGCAGGAAAAAGAAATATAAATATGAGACCGTTGTGAGATCATTATTATTTATCAATCGTTCCTAAAGTTTACAAAATCGCTCCTGTCAGGCACGTGAGAATTCGTACCGAGAAGGCTAAACTCAGAGGTTATTATTATTTAAGGTAACTTTTACTTTGAACCATGGTTCGTCCGCAATTTCGAGCTTTTCTTGCGATTTATCACTGGTTCTTGTTAGTTCTGCAGTGACAATTTAGTAATGCCTCCCCCTCCTCCACGTACCAGTGCTTTTGAATCAAACTATTATCATTCTGACGACAATTTCTGTTCTGCTAGAAAACCAGCCTCTGTTTGCAAGACTTTTTCCTAATCCTATGCCAGACAGAAATGTTGGTCGCGATGTTTAGACATTACTTGAAGTAGACCCTCGCCAGTTTTGGTACCTGGCTGCTTTTTATCTCGGAAATATCTCTCGAAAAAAATATCGAAAATGTAGTTGTTGTAAATAAAACCAAGCGTTGGCCGTGATGTGCTTATCATGCATCAGTGCACATATGCAAATTAGTACTTGGCACTATTAGTACCAAAGCCTGTAAATCGGAAAACTCTATTAGCACTATTTTGTACTATTTAGTAATTTGTATTTCACGGATATATCGTTTGCACTCTAAATAACTTATTTTTCGTATTATTGCCTTGTACGATATTTTATCATGTGCTGTCTTGTCCAAAGTGAGGTCAGGTATTCCTTCGGGGAATGTCTGTATTTTCAATCTTATCTTTACAAATAATTAATTTGTACATGCTACAACGCTCTTAAACTCAAGCTGTTTATATTCCAACGTGTTTATTTTCGTTGGAGGCTGGCCTTCTCACGGTACACGTTCTTACACGTTCAAAAAAAGTTGAACTGTTTTTAATAGGCGTTCCGTTTACTCAGCACTGTGCTATGCAGACAAAAAAATTCAAACGCCGATAGCCGTGCAAATTGAAGAGAAAGTTCCAGGTACCGTGGCCAGCCTGAATTAACCAGCATACGAAATAAGAGACAATAGTCGCAAATATGTTCTTATAGACCCCTTGCAGCACGTCGGAATGCAGATCAATTTGGAGGGCAAAACAATAGGTTCCAATTCTCAGGAGATTAAAATTCTTTTATTTTGCCCTCCAAATTGAGCTGCTCTGACGTCACATGAAGGGGTCTATTCGTTTGTTATTTTGCATGGTAAAATCTCTCGAGGCCATCGTCGCATGCGGTTGACTATATAACCCATATATAACAAATACTTAGCATGTGGTTTGTCACAGCTCAATAATACCTGCGTAATACCTCGGTATCAGTGTCAATGTCAATGCATAAACAAGCTCAAAAACTGGGCTAAGCAGTTTAGTTGCATTGTGTGTGTGTCTTCTAAAGCGATATTTTTATCACGCGATCCATAACAAGTAGTCTGCAAAATGAGACCGACACTAAGAACGGCTGCAAAGGAGACTACATAACTAGTGAATGCTATTGATCTTGAACAGTTCTCTTCCCCATTCAATGAATACCACTGTTCCAAGTTACAGCTATTTCAAAAATTCGTGAACGTCCTTAAATCTAATTACTCGGGCTTCCAAAGGAATGCCCGAGGTATAAATTGGGCTTCGTTTTTTTTTTTTTTTTTACTTCAGTCACAAATCGCCCTCGAAGCGCTAAAGCGCATGCGCGAAATCAAAGTCTATGCGCATGCGTAGAATCAGCCATGACCACGTGGTTGAGCAATGGCGGATCTATCGAAGGAATCCTCGCTGACTCTAATCACGGATAATATGGAGTCTAACACGCTCAAAATACATACAAAAGCACAAACTGTTCGCGGTAGACCCACACTAAAAGATGTCGAGCGTTTTCGGAACTTCATGAGAGATCAATTTATGAGGAAACCATTTTGAGCGAAGTTTGTATCGAGAATCATGCTAAACTTATATCAAATGAGCTATCTTATATTGAGTCAAATAAGAATCGTCGTGTATATAGACGTGATCGTGAACCCAGTAGAATACCAGTACGAACTCTGAAACGTCTGAGGAACAGGAGCAGAAAGCTGAAGGAGTTTGTCTACAAAAGTATTTGTCAAAGTATACCGAAATCCTCCAAGCTGCATTGTTATGTGAAGGTTAGAAAACTTACAAAGAATGAATGTAAGCTTAATACAAAGAGAATGAGCTTGAATAAAATCACAGAACACGAAAAGAGGCTTTTGCTTAATTGTTCTAGAAGGGTTTATCAAGGGATAATGAAGTTAAAATATAGAGCTATTCGGTATTTATCATTGTTTTTTTTGCAATAGGCTGATGTGTCTTTACAAGACTCAAACTCATATATCAAATTATTGTAAATTTAAACTGAGTACAGACATAGAGAAGAACTCTGGTCCTACTCCAATGTGTATTGACCCTAACAAAACAATAACAGCACCATATAGCCAAGGTAATGAGTTCAGTGGTATTTGGACAAAATTCAGGACAACAATGTGTTTGTGCTCTTTGATTTACAATAACAAACAAGGAATCAATTCTGCCAATGACCTAGTATTAATAATGAATATAGGAAATCAGTTGTATTCAGATTTGTCTCAATTAGCCAGACAGTCCTTTTCAATGCAGACAGAATTACCACCAATGTTGAATGTGTTTGATACTGACTATCAACTTCAATACAGTGAAAGTTACACTGGTACTGTACGTCAAGAGACTAAAATAGAAGGATATCAGTACTGTACTTCTTTACAAAGAGCCTTTGAATCACTTATGTCTGAAAAAACTACACCAATTTTGTATTAAAAGTTGGGTGCACAGCTGTTGCTATGTATCGTAATAGTAATGTGAGGTTCAAAATATTTGATTCTCATGCAAGGGATTTATATAGTAGAAGCCATCCTCAAGGTACATGTGTACTGCTTGACGTATCATCAGTAAATAGTTTAGTACATTATTTCTAGAGTATACATAACAAGGATATATTTGAGGTGAAGGGAGTACAAATTAATGCAGTTCAAAATAGCATTCATCCTCAGAACTATGTATAATGAAATCAGAAAATTTAGTCTAAGTTGTGCTGTAGCTATGTACTCTCTCTATTATGCTATAATGAAACCATGTGGTTACTGGAATTCAAACACCTTGCTTACTATAGTCAACAATGGCAAAAGGTTATATGACAATTTGAACTGGTGGGTTTTTTGAGGAAAAGGAAGAGATTGTCATTTATTTTCAGAAAATCCATGAGTTCAACTAACAGCAATAATAAATTTCAAGTATTCTCAGGTCTCCTTAGCTAGCTAACAGTTATCTACGTCGCACTCTTCAAAGAGAAGCCCGAGTTCACGCAGATATGCGTCTAGTTCTTATTCATTTCGAATCCGTGAGACCCACAATACCCTTTGGTCTTGGAATGCACTCATTCAGTATTCAGAATTCAACGTTCTTTTGAAGCTGTTACGCGAGTTTAGCCTCATATGTGTACTACATGATACTAGATACAGGGACGGCGGAGCACCCTAAAAAGTAGTGGGGCTAAGATTGGAAAATATAAGAGACTAGTATGGGAAAAGGGAAGAGTCCCTCCCCCTACACGGTCCCTGAGATAGATAGATATTTTCAATAATGTTGGAGAATTTTCACAACTTTTATCATTCATTCAACTTTTTAGATTCTTTAATAGAATTGTTTCAAAATTACAGTATTTATTTTCGATTTTACATAAAGGCACATCATTTATAAATAAGAATTTTTCCAATGATATAATTAAGCTTTAATACAACGACTGTTAAGTTTATTTAACAGTTAATTTTCATAACTATTACCAGTAATAACTATAGGATAATAGTTATAATAGAATTTGTTTATAAAGTTTATTAATACTAGTTTATATACAATGGTTTTGAGTGGCATACTATAGAAATTCCCACGAAGCAATCGTATTTTCCAGAATACAAACAAGCATTAAGTGTTGTGTTTACTAGAAAAAACAATTGACAAGTGGGATATTCGATGGTTTAGAAAGCATTGTATAATCATAGAGGTTCTGCACCATCACATGATGGCAGCCATGTTAGATGGTACAAAAATATAATCCTTTTACTCTCTGGAATTGAATTATTTCTCATGTAAAACGATTGTATTGTTCCTGCCACTTGATCTAACATGGCTGCTACCTCTATTTTATCCAACACCACTAAAAACACATCTAAGAATACCACCAAATATACAACAGCTCTTCTGCGCATTCTGAATAGCCAGTGTATCATTTGGGACAAACTTGGCATGCAATACTTATCATCAAAAGTATTCGTAGCAGTTCACTGATTGGTTGGCCATGGATTAAATTCGCTCCTATTGCAGTCTGGGTAGTGACTTGTTTTCAAATGCAGAGAGTTGCCATAATAAACTAAAAATAAAAGAAAGAAAGAAGGAAAAAATGTAAAGGAACTTGAAGGTGACACGAGCGAAAAACGTCTGCGCATGCTCTAAGTCCGTATGCAAATTAGTCAATACGTCTTCTTGCTATTGTAAAAATATGCAAATTTTATTTCCAAACTCTCCTGACAAATGGTTTTCACAAAATGCCAAAACTTAAAGTCAGTTCTTGAAACTTAAGGCTCATTCTTTCATATTGTCTTTATTAATACATTATCATGGTCTCACAAAAGTTTACTCACGATATTTTTGTATACTCGGAGAAAACGAAGATTTATTTTCTAAATAAGACTCTTGTAAATTCTTGGAAAGCGTGCTGAAAGGCACGCATGCGCAAACGTTTTTCTCTAGTGTCCTTGAAAGTAGGTCTGTCAATCGATTGACGTCAAAAATGGTCGTATTGTGACGTCCCCTATTGTTATGTAAATTCTAATCAGAGATTGATTGACACATTGAACAAAGGAAGGCGGAGTATCTCAGTAGGCGTGAATTGCTGGGTTTCAATCAGTTGAATCTCAATATCATATCAAATGTTAGTCAAACACTGACCACCATGTGCTGTCAGCCAGAAAGAATTCTATTGAAAACTTGTGATTCAGCTCATTAAGATTCGGCACAAAATAGGGAATGACCTCAAGTGGTGATGGTGACTATGCATGATGATGATGATGATGATGATACATGATGATGATGATACATGATGATGATACATGATGATGATGATACATGATGATGATGATACATGATGATGATGACACATGATGATGATGACACATGATGATGATGATGATGATGATGATGATGATGATGATGATGATGATGACACATGATGATGATGATGATGATGATGATGATGATGATGATGATGATGATGATGATGGTGATGATGATGATGGTGGTGATGATGATGATGATGATGATGATGATGCATGATCATGATCATGATGATGATGGTGGTGATGATGATGATGATGATGATGATGATGATGGTGATGATCATGATGATGATGAGTTGTATTAATAACACCCACGTCACATACTTACGTCATCCATGCTAAAAATAGCTTTGTCAGTCCGCGAAGCTCGAGATCTTCTGAGAAAACTTTCTGCATTGAAAATTAGAGAGAATATTTTATAGTTGTAAAATTTGGGTTTTTATGACTAGGAACAGAACTATTTAACTCAGGCGTAATGTTTTCTTTTGAGAATAAGATTCTTTGTTTGAGTTGTATCCATATTCACGTATCTCCTCATGCGCAACCATTAAACAAAGAAATAATACTCAAGGGAATGATACGTGGTCTGAAATGGGAAAACATTGCGCCCAAGGTAAAGAGATCTATTTAGTGACGTCAGTTGAACAAACCACATGTGCGTGCAGGAGCGTACTGAGCATCCAATCAGAATGCTCAGACACCGTCACAGTGATGACACCTCAAGCTCATACTGTTAGTTTTACGATCACAGTATTACAAAATCTAACTCGCCACACTAGAGCAGATTTCGTATAAGTGTGAAAAGTCACGACACATGGCACGGTTACGGCAAGGCGCGGACACGGCACCGAATGTCGAATGTTTTCATACACGGCACGGTCACGGCAAGGCGCGGTCCGTGCCGTACGTTTTTTATAATCATACGAAATCTGCTCTATAGTAGATTTAGTACTTATCGAGGGACGTGCCGTGCCGTGTCGTGACCGTGACGGTAGCATGCCCGAGCATTCTCATTGGATAACCAGTGATCTTGCGCGCCGTGAATGTTACATAATATGTCTTCAATTCTTCTTCTGTATTTCAGTTGCCATCGGGTTAAGTACATGAACGTAGGAGAGATACCTAATAGACTCACCAAACATCAGAATAAGCCTGACATTGATCTGTACAAACATGTCGAAACTGATAACACGACGTTTGTTATGGAACCTCAGTACGATGGTCTCCAGAGAACGATTACTAAGCTTGAAGTCTGATAGAAAGAAGAGAAAAACAACTAAACAACTTACTCGCAGATAGGCACGCTTTATCAAGTGTTTGCTCAAGCAGATGTAACAACTCCATGGCTGTCGAAGTTTCACTCCACACGATTCCGAATGAATTGAAAAGAAATTTGAAGAGAAATTCATCAGGTATTTATGGTATTTTTTCTACTTACTTAAGACCTTGAGGGCATCTCGTAACTCGTACGCTCCCATCTCGCCGATATTATCTTTGTCATAATACTGGAAATGGCGCTGAAAATAAAAAAATAAAAAAGAGTGATGAAATTGCGAACTGAACATAGTTTGAACTAAAGCCTTATGAATATGCATGGTCATACAGTGGTTCGTACAGTTAGGAAGTAGACCTCTTTACCTTGGACGTAATGTTTTCCCATTTCAGACCACGTGTCATTCCATAGAGTATCATTTCTTTGTTTAACGGTTGCACATGAGAAGACACATGAATATAGATAGACCTTAAACAAAGAATCTTATTCTCAAGAGAATTACAAGTGGTTTAAAATGGGAAATCTTTACGCCCATGGTTAAGGACAATCAAGGAGTCTTGACACTACTTACCTTCCAAGTTTTAATCAACATCCAGAGCTCAACGAACTCTTCGTACTCCAAAACACCATTTTTGTTATACTGTCATTAGTTATGAAAATAAGCATCCATTCTAAGACAAAAAAGGTGCAGTGCATTCTGGTCTGGCTTGGGTACAAACAACATTATATAAGAATGAACTGAATACAGACCCAACAAACTCTTCTAAATCTCATACATGATCGGCTGAGTTCACTGGAATCGAACCCGAGACTTCAGAGGTGAGTTTACCATCTATACTACCCTTGATTCTCCTAAGCCATCGCCTAAGCCATCGCCTAAGCCATCGCGAAGCATCAAGTGCAGAATTACCTTACGTAGTCAAATTTTGTATTAAAAGGATACATCAAACATTGTTATCATGCTTCTGTTAAGACAAAAAAGGAGAACATTTTCTTTAAGCGCTTATGTGTTCTAATAGTCAATAATAATAGTTGTTGTCAAATAAAGCTACGGACAAACAGTGCAAAATTGCGCGCAATGTTTGTAGGCAATCGATGTTGCGAGCCATGTCACACGACGCAATTTGTTGCACGCAATGTTGCTGAAGTACAAAACGATCGTACTTCAGGAACATTGCCTGGAATATTGTGCAAGATGTTGTACCGTGTGTCCGCACGTACAGCTTAAGAATTCTATCATTAAATAGGGAAATTACTCTTTGGAATCTTAAAGTATTTCGGTGTTAGCAGTTTGAGAACACTAACCTGCATGTCTCTAAACTGAACATCGAAAAAGAGCTGTCTGAAAAACACGTATAAAGAAGATTATGAGCAGGACTGACCGAATCTTGGTTAATTAGCTAATGATATTGCTTACCATTACTGAATGATTGATTAAGAAGAAGCTGTAAGTCATGCTGATCGACAACGGCTTCCTAAAACCAAGAAAAACGGGGAAAAATATAAAAAACTGTAAAATTATTGTATCAAATGTATTGGAAGCTGTTGTACTCACCTCTCCAGCGATGTCAAAAAAGAACTTCCGGTACGTTTGTTCGAACTTTGTTCTGTCGAAATTCACGGAAACGTTTGGCTGAAAAACAGAAACATCAATTCCAATGAATAACATTGTTTATATTTCGATGTTCTCTCGGTTCAGATACACAAGGCAGAGGGGATTCTATCTGTGGAAGAGCGTTCACGGATACAGGAATTATTATTATTTTTTTTTTTTAACATATTTATTGGGCATATAAGAATAAAATAATACAAAAACTATCTATGCTACCCAATGGGGAAAGTGCGAACGGAACTCTAAGTCCCATGCTAGGCGCTTCCCTTTGAAATAACAATGAAAAGGGATAGGAAATGTAGAATAAAATCTGAAACTGATAGTACAAATCTAAATAACACTAAAACTAAACTGGAAGAATTCTAACTTAAGAAAGAATACTAACATCCTCTGTGACAAGGACACTGGCGTACTAGAGACCATGTGCATGTTAAATCTACATCAAATATGTCATTAAGAAGTAAAGAGTACTTAAGTCTTAGGTATGATTTAAACTTAGAAAGGCTAGAGAAAGTGCTAGGAGATGCTTGTTTACAAATAGTATTCCAGAGACATATTATACGATTAAAGTAAGACGCTTTAAATGTGCTGGTCTTACATAAAGGTGTCTCAAGAACAAGGGAAGGGTTTTGAGTCAGACGAGTACGTCCATGGTTTGAGAACTTAACAAAATTATGAACATTAAGATATGTTTGTCCATACAATGACTTGTAGAAAAATGTCAAGTCCTTGATTTCTCTGTCATAACAGAGAGGAAGTAAATCTAGAGCCTTTAATCTTTCTTTATATGTCTCTCCGATATTAGTTCTTAGTACCCATCTAGTGGCTCGCCTTTGAATTCTCTCGAGTAATTCTTTTAGCTTTGAATGGCTGGGTGACCATACTTCTGAGGCAGACACGAGGTGTGATTTAACGTGCGCCAAGTAGGGTGTTCTTCTACATTTTACGTCAGTGAGTTGTGGGCACGTTCTCTTCAGTAGGCCAAGTAGTTTGTTGGCTTTTGCTGAGATGGTTTGAATATGTTTCTCCCATGTGAGGTTGCTGGTGAAGATGACTCCAAGATCTCTTTCCTCTTGTGTACGTTTGATCGCATTAGGGCCGAGGTGGTAATCGTGTGAGATCGGGCTTTTCTTGCGCGTCACCGTCAAAAGCTTACATTTGGACCGTCAATCACAACTCTTTGAGAACGAGCACTGAGATAGTCCTCAAACCAGTCCAGGAGAGACCCAGCAATGCCGTAGGATCGTAGCTTGCTCAGAAGAATCGTGTGGTCGACTTTGTCGAAAGCTTTGGCAAAATCAAGGTAAAGGACGTCAACTTGAATGTTTTTATCAAGGTATTTGCCAATAGTATGAAGTACGGAGAGGAGCTGAGTGACACACGAGCGAGATCTTAGGAACCCATGCTGTGCAGTGGAGATCAGGTTTAACATGTGGTCGTAGATTCTGTTGTAGACACAGCGCTCAAACACCTTGCTTATGATGGGCAGAAGCGAAATCGGTCTGTAGTTTTCTGCTAGTTCCTTAGAGTCTCTCTTGTGGATGGGTGTGACATCAGCAGATTTCCACTCAGATGGCAGGCGACCAATATTCAGCGAATGGTTAAAAAGGGAGCAGATAGTTGGTGTGATTTCTTCACTGCATGCTTTCAAGATTAGAGGAGGAATACCGTCAGGACCGCAGGACTTTGAAATGTCTAGAGAGCTCAGACACTTCAATACTTCATCCTCTGTGAGTGTCAGATGGCATATTTCCTGGTCAGTTTTGAGAGGAAGAGATGGTTTGTCTATGTCTGCATTGGAGTTTGCAGGAAGAAATACGGAGGAGAAGTAGGAGTTGAAGAGTTGAGCTTTTCCATATGGGGATTTAGCTGACTGATGTTGGTATGATATTACAGCGCTCTGGTCTGTTCGATGACGTAGAATGGCCTTATGATAGCTCCAGAATACCTTGGGATTACTACCAAGTGATGACTGTATTTTCTCCAAGTACTCTCGGTGCTTCTGTCTGATCAGATGCTTGATTTTCTGGCTCAGAGTGCGTAGTTTTAGCTTACGGGATGCAGTTTTGTTTGTGCGGTATTTCCTCAGTGCTTGATATTTCTTCCTTATCAGATGACGAACTTCTCCATCTATCCAAGGAGGGGAGTGCACATCTTTTATTGTTTTGACGGGAATATGCTCATCTACAGCAGTTATGAACCAGTTCTTCCAGCACGCCCAGTAGTTGTCCACATCAGGAGTAGAAGGGATGTTGAACGGGGCACTAAGCAAGGAACTACGTAGATCTTTGAAACTGCCATGTGTGAAGTCGTAGATTCGGCGCTTAACTTGTTTGGGTCTTGAAAACTTCAATTTCAGCTGAAATTCCACGAGATAGTGATCGGTTGGGAAACCATGCTGCTCAGCAGATATCGTACGCACTCCCTGGATAATTTCTGGACTATTACAAAGCAGCAGATCGAGTTTGTTTCCAGCGATGTGGGTAGGGCCTTGAATAAACTGTTGTAGGTAGTTGTCTCCGACAAGGTGGCAGAAAGTGTCCTCGTCTGCCCGTCCCCCGATGTTTATGGGTGCCGATGAGTCAGTCCAGTCAATCGCAGGCAGGTTAAAATCTCCGACAAGAATGATTTGGCTGAATTCCGGCGTGCTTTGAAGGGCAGAGTTCAAATTATGTAGGACGTCAATATTGGAATCAGGAGGACGATAAAAAGTGTAAAGCATCACAGTTTTACAACTAGGCTTAACAAGTTCAACGACAGCTAGTTCCGTATCATCTCGTTCAAGATCTTGGCGGCGAACGGATTGAATGTTGTTCTTGACGGCAATTAAAACACCTCCACCGGTTCTTCCAGTCCTGTCACGGCGGTAGATATTGTACCCCGGTAAGAGTTCACTGCTTAGTATAGAATGAGCAGCTACTTACTCTAGTTGGACCAATCAGCTCTGTTCTTTGATCAACCTCTCTGATTCATTGGAAAGAAAAACGTGTGTTAAATATCTGTCATATATCCAGACATACGGGAGACGTACCAGATATGAAACGATAAACTTAAGACCAAACGATATGGAATTACGAAGAAAAAGAACGCGCAGGTTTTTGAACGCGAAACAGTTCATTGATCGCTATTTTAGAGTGAGTTTTGCGCAGTGTTTTTTCTCATGCGTAGTTACTAGGTCACAAATAAAAGGCTACAAATATTCACTTTCTCTCTACCGATATGAATCAACCCAAAATGAATACGAAACCTGTACTAACACTTACTTGATGTCATGGCTTTTTTCGGCGAATATTCGAAGCAGAAAATCCGCTTGTTCGTTGGGTTCGTAAGTGGAAGGTACGATGATGTACTCTCCTCGGTCAAGCGAGCATCGCAGCATTATCTCCCGTTCTTTTGTGAACATGTTTGTTTTAGCAACTGCGTGATTGTATTCGAAAAACTTTCGATCAAGTCTTTGTTGTTTACCAAGGCTGCTAGGAACCTGAAGATAGACGATCAACATTTACAGTACAGCAATGTTTCTCACATATACAAACTCATCAAGATGTTTTCTAGCGCGTTTGACTTCAGTCATTCTTCCGCGCCGCAAGTTAAGCTTCAAATACTACACCATAGTTAGTAACAGGATATTTAGTTTACTGGATGAAGAGCTGCACGATATCTAAGGGTAGTTATCATAGAATTGTTTGAAACTTTTCCTACAGCCTTTTTTTGGCCAATAACAATGACAAATTTCTTCTACGAGTGCGCAAATTAGCGCAGATATTTTATTGTGCAATAGAACAGCAAAGGAATTCGAAAAAAACCGTGCCAACGAAAAAACAACAACCACGGGATAAGCTAGCGTGTCGTGTACTACCTTGTATACTGCAAAACCAATAGGAACATCTCTCTGAAGTCGTCTCTTGTCCTTTCTCATCAAAGCGATTACTATTGAGCAACCGTTCCTCTCACAATCATCATCTGGCTCCACCAGTTTCACTCTAAAAAAGTAAAACAAATATTTCTTTACTTTGTTCGCTATACCGTGCGCAGTGAGTATACAAATTTGATTGCAACTGAGAAATATTTGTGGTGGTGTGATCCACGCGGGACTCCAACAAGGTACAGTTTCTTGTAACTTCGCCAACCTTATTTGCGGGTTTCTATCGAAGTATGTGATGAAGTTTCGACATCCTCCAGCATTGACCCCCGACTGCCATCGTCCCGTTTCGATTCTCAGTTCCCATTTTCTCTTGTGTTCGTCTGTCACGCTGTCTGGTGTGAGCATACAGATTTCGATTAAGGAAAAACTGCGCAGAAAGTCTTCAAGGTTCATCCTGAAACGAAGCATATATAATCATCATCATCATCAACGTCTTCATTTTCATCATGATTCTAAAACAAGTTCATCATCAGCATCATTGTCATAATTACGGAACAGATAAAAACATAGCTATGCTCTTTGACGATTTACGCACCAAAATTCGCCGTCGTCTTCAAAGGTCAAATCTAATTGTAGTTTTTGACGAGCTGAAAGCATTTTCCACTGCGAAGATCTATAAACAAAAAGTAAGATTGTCTCTCGTCTCCCAAGATAAACGATTCTCTTGATATCGACTTACAGCGGGCCATTATTACGCAGTTTTTGAAAGGATTTATCCAAACTTGGGCAAATACTTTGAATCGCGTAATGCGCATACGATGCGCAAGTCACAGGTAAATATACTTTGTATTGTATATTTAGTGCGCACGTGATTGGTAGTACTGCGCATGTAATGCGCACGTGATTGGCAATTTTTAGCACGTGATTAGCAATTTTGCGCACATGATTGCCAATTGAGCGCACGTGATGCCCACGTGATTACATTACCCGTCACTCCAAGCACCCTTCCACTCGGCATCATTCCCCCACGGATTTCTGAGTCGAATCAGGTGTATGACGGGACGCTCAGGAAAACTTGGTAGCTCAACCTTAAAAAGCAAAGTATTTTTGTCACAGCTTATTTTAATCATAAAGTTTTGATTTTTGATTGAAACGCAATTTTAGATTTGGTTGTTGCGCGATACAACAGCCCCTATCATGCCAAATACTACGTTTCTTTACCATAGTCAACCTTACCTTTCTGATACCAGTCATAGAATACGCGTGCCCTGTTATCAAGCCGTTGGGTTGGTGGAGATTGTAGACACCAGACTTCGGCTGTAGAAAATAAAGCAAACAAATCGTCATGGTAACACCCTATCTTCCAGGCTCTTTTTACCGACTTCACAAAAAGTTGAGCAGGCCCTGGAAACAGTATCTATGTATATTAATTCAATGCAAGATGTGATTGGGTTTGTAAAAGGTTCACTCACCGCTATGCTGGCTCCCAGCAAGGAATGCCGTTGAACTGCTTTGCTTAAAAATTCGAATAAGTTCTCTGGTGGATTTGAAAGCTTTATCTTCTCGACAAGCCCACCTGTGAAGTCTTGTAGGGCTTCGTTTTGAACACCATAGGCGAGGGATTCGTACGAACCATATAACCTTGTAAATAATATAATTAGCAAATTAGATCATTATATTTCATAAGTAAGGGGGCGTTATGGACTTGGGGTCGCGTGATCAACACGTTCCATTTGGCGCGTGATGCGCTAACAAGTCACGTGATCACCATGAATCCTTTTTGCGGCAAACGAAAGTGAGGTTCCCAGATCCTTACGCACATTCATACGATGTGTCTATATAATTTTTTTACTGAGATTATATCTTTCTTACTTGCAGTAAGCCTTTTCTACTAAGCTACACCAGAACTCGTTGGGATCCGTAGATTTGGCATAATAAAGGCGTCCATTGTAAGTGGGAAGTCGATCGTCCACCATAACCTCGATCCATTCTCCAAATCTCCAGAACCGGAAGACGAACAAGCCGCAGTAGTGATCTTTTCGGAAGGTTTGGTGCGGTGGACAGACGCGATAGAGGAGAGATTTGTACTGAGATAAGCTTGATAAAGCAGAGACGAGCCAACAGTTCTGAAGGTTTCCTTGAGCGACGTCATGTCGATCCACACCATCAGAAAAGAACTTTGGATTCTGACATATTTCCTTTTGAAAGGTAAATAATTTATGTAATATGAAAAACATGACAGACAGACTAAGTAGACCCAGACCGGCCAGACGAAGAGACAGAGAGATAGTCTTGGAATAAGACAGACGGACAGATAAAATGATAAGCAAACTGTGTTCAATACTAAGCTACCCAGCCAACAAGACCCAGACCGCGGCCAGATGAAGGATAGAGGCAGAGGTAGCTTCTTGGAGACAGACAGACAGACAGAAAGAAAAAGCCGGAGACAGACAGACAAATACAGAAAGCCGGCCGGACAGACAGACAGTTCACTTACCCCTGGTCTTTTCCATTCTATATTGACTTTTGGCGGATTCTTTGAGTATAAAGATCGATTGTTAGCCGGAAAGTCGCGGTCTTCGTATAACTTCCCTTCGCGTAGACAATCAAGGCGAAGCTGCTCGTACTTACCAGGCCTCCCTCGGTCTTTACTGTACATTACGTCACGCGTTGCTTGCATTACAACCTCCTGAATGCGGGTCTGAAATCCGAAAAGGAAAAAAACAAAATTACTTCTAACCTAGTTGATTTGAGAGTTTTCCCTTTTGTCTTTTGTGGCATTACGTGACATCCAAGATCCAACGTAATGTTGTTTCTTTTCCAAAATATGAAAAAAATTTAATCTTGATTTTTTGCAAAATTTTAGCATAAAATTACTAGTTAAAATTAAAATTAATACCTATTGAAATAAGAATTATAGGATAAAAGCTGCAAAATCGGCGTAAAAAAACTTTTTGCGATCCGGGGGAATCCAGTCAACCCAGCGTCCAGTCCATTCCAGACATGCACGGTTCCGGATTTTCCAAAATATATAATCTCTCATAATTCAGGATTTAGGAGCATGAATAAGATTTTAGAGAATCAGTATCTTTTTCCTGTACATTAAGATTATCTATATCCCTTCAAAAGCTGAAAATTCGACAAAAAATTGTTTTCCGATCCATGATCCAGTCAACCGACTTCCAATCTTTCTAATCCCCAGTCTATACACGATTCCTTATTTTCCGCAACAACAAAAAATCACTTAAAATACAGAATTCAGAATTCAAAGTTTTTCGAGTTTTTGCATTATAAACCTGACCTCATGACACCTCAGTATTAATCATTTTATTATAATTAATTCGCGTAGCTGTCGTTACATTTCCGTGTGTTCGTCATATATTCGGCATGTTTTCGTAACTATCTGAAGTACCTAAGGGTAAAGCTAAAATTAATCCGCTTTACTGCTACCTAATTATCTAATTAAGTGGAGACGTCGAATTTTGAATAATTTTATATAAATTCTATATATTTATATTTAACTATTCGTGTGTTAAATGATTGTTTGGGCCTCATTTACAATTGAACAATACTTAACTACCAATATTGATGACATTGATACGGGCTAACGAGTAAATATGCTTATGGATAAATAAATATCAAAAATCTCAAACTCTATGGAAAAGTCAAGTTCAATTGCGAAAGTTTAACAAAATATAGACATATAATCTTGTTTTTTTCTTGTAGTTCATGATTTGTTCGACTTTAGGAATTTAACTTTATAGTAAGAAGACATTTTTAAATAAAAATAACTATGAAAAATATCGAAGGAGAAAATGATTACATTATACAACTCGAAATATTTTTTCCTAAGCGCTCCGTTAAAAAAGTGACTTTTAATTTCAAAGTAGTTGGTTTCAAATAATGATTTTACTTACCTTTGGCGAAGAAGCTTGGAAATAAAGAAGAATTAAGGTCTTTAATGTGCGTATTTTAGATACCAATTACGATGGACTGTCTACTTTAAGTTCAACCTTGGTTGAGTACAGCAGATTGCTATGCTTGGCAGATCGTCTCGCTTGACCTTACCCTGCTTGACGGACGCCTGGCTGGAAGTGTTTAGATCCTCGTCTATGTATTTCTATTTATAAACCACTTGCTTTGCAGAATGAAAACCACGTCGAGTCATACTGGCGTTATTTATACTCAATAAAAATATTTATAGCACCATGAAGTAATCAAATAAACTTACTGCCTTAAAATTGGAAGAAAAAAACGAAGGTTGTATCGGTGAAGCTGAAAAAGCCCGAGTTCTTGCTTCAAAATGATCTTGTAAATATTATAATAACAGGTTCACGGGGTATTGACAGAGATTTTATGAGTTTTTGATAGTTTAAACCCAGATTGAACTCAAACACAGCCACCTGCTACGGCCACGCCTCCTAACACCCTACTCGCACATGCACACTGCCGACTCGAACGTTTTAGAGACTCCGCGTTGTCAACAAGAGATTTAAAACCGTCAATAAACCACTAAAAATTGCAGTAAATGTACCCTTAACTACTCAAATCACTGTTCTCTTATTTTAAAACGATGTGAAATTTTAAAACGTGAGGGAAATTTTAATTAAGGTAGTTTACTATTTGACTATTTGACGAAACAAAGATCAACTATTTATGAAGTTGTTTGTTTTAGCGACAACCAGGCGATGTAAGCCACCACTAAACCACTTAATCCTTAACGGAGATTTGCCAACAAGTGAATTAACACATAACTCCACATATTTTGTTTTATTTAGTTCAAATTGTTAGTACTCCAAGAAAAAGAATCTAAACTTTGGGCTGCTTTTAAAAGACGTTCTTTATTCACTGAGTTTTCAGTGTAAAATACGACTGCGGATAAATGAAGAGAATTTATCTAGCATTATGAAGTTCTTCTGTGAGAAACAGTAGTAAACTAACAGGGGAAATGCACATCCCACGTACTAGCTAAACTTTCATAGAAATAAATTGTTTATTATACGATAGAAAAAGTATGCAAAAATTGGGTTTTGTTTACCATGTTTACAAATTGAAACATGTTGTTCGCGCACCGTATGAAGCACTGCTTTCCAAAAGGCTGTATTTGTGGCACGGAGACTAGGGGGAAACGATACTTGAAAATCGAGTTGAAATGATATTCCGTTTTGATATTTTGTCGATTTTTACCAGTTTTTCAACGACTGAGTCAAATTTATTTTTTTTGCTGAATAATTCGGACGAATTTAAAATCTACACCAGCTCACTATGGAAAGGGAAGTACCATATGCTAGCAGTTTTCAATCATGTGGTCTCTGATGCAGTGTAAAAAAAACTGGGATTCGAAGCCTGTGGTGTTGTGAGGGGGAAGCTATAGGGAGGTATGGCCTTTTAAGAGAGGATTGTAAAAGGAAAACTGACTTGAGTGTTGGGTTTAAAACTAATTATCAGACAACATGTGGCACAACTGATGTGGGATAACTTGACGCGCCGGACTCTGGATCTTGACGCCAAAGGCGTGCCACTTGGATTTGGCGGCTGAGAGCAAATGAATAATAAACGAAAATATGTATATTTTGTTTGCATAAGAAAACAAATTTCTTAGACTTACTTTGCTATAAATAGATTTGAAAAGTGTTTCTTGTAAGACCTTAGAATAAAACAGTGAATTTTTGGCCGTGCGTCGAATCGAATTCCTTCACTGTTTCAAACTGTGATTCTCTGACTGGATGGGTACCGTAGAGATAGCTAGAGATAGTTTACATCTTCTGGCGCGTGAAGAATATTGACAGGGGTAAACCTAAACCTATGATGCGCATGTCAAATATAGTAAGTCAATCCTTAAAATATGCATCCCACATGGAACAACGAAACTAACAGGAATTTATCCCCCAGAGAAAACGTGGAAATTCGTTGGTCATAGCAAGGGGTTAATCATTTACGGTCTAGGAGCCGACTAACCTCTCCCACTGGATAGCGTCATTGGATAGGGGTGTCGGGGCCGAAATCTCCGGCATAGCCGTAAATGCTTCGCGCTGCCATACTGCGCTACAGCACTGCGTCTGGAGGTATGGTCCTAATTTCAACGTTGAAAATATTTTTAACTAGTAACCTTTCCAGATTATTATCATTGAGGCTGCTTGCGCATCTCATGTGCTGCTAAAGACTACCAACTGCAACCATCCTTCTCCCTGAGGTGTGTCATCCTTCTCCCTGAGGTGTGTCATCCTCCCTAAGATGTGTCATCCTTCTCCCTGAGATGTGTCATCCTTCTCCCTGAGGTGTGTCATCCTTCTCCCTGAGGTGAGCCTTTCAAGTGAATGTAGACCATTGATATACTTCATTGTTAAACCCAGAAAAATCTGTACGACATTTTTTGCCTGCTGCAATTTGAAAAGTGTTCATTATTTATATAATCTAATATATGATGGCAGCAGGGCTGCTGAAACATGTATGTAAAACTTAAATCTGTCGTGCTATGTATTAAAATTTATATAATCAAAATTTCATTTCCCAAAACTTAACTAAAATGTACTTTATTTATAAATATATATATAAAAATTATTAAAAAATATATATATAACACTGAAAACTGTTTTCATCCTTAATTCAATTCATTCATTTATCCATAATTTATTTCAAAATTTTCAAATTATAATCATTTATGTGCATATATCAGAATACAGCGCTGTGATTGGCTGTTGATGATATCCCCATTTGGCGGTTCGATCGTTTGGTTTCTTTAAATTCAAAATGGCCGCATTAAAGAAAAGAAGCGCTAGTGTTGACAACGTAGGACATTTTTACTACGACTGGGCTCTTTCTCGATACAAGTGGAAAGCCGAGGAAGTCAAAAACAAGCAAAATAATCTCCCGGTCCAAGAAAATGGTTTATCGAACGAAAACGGAGAGGTATTTGTTCAAATTTGTGTTCGATGTCTTGTGTTCGGGCGGGTATTACGAGCTTTGCGTTTTCTTTTTTGCCGTAAAGCGTTGCCATTTCTCTCTTTTATTAGTCTTTCTTCCTTACTTATATATCTAATTTGCTAACACTAGACTTATTTTTCAATTATCTAAGCATTCCTATATTCTAAACCCGTTTTTTTTTGGGAAGAAAAATGTTATGACATTCGTTGTTTTTAGGGAGATTTTTAATATAGCGTTGGTTGACTTATGAATATGATGATGAAGTATGTCTAAAACCAGATGAAGTCCCTTGAAAAATAAACCAAAATTATTCGTCTGAAACCATGTTTTGGAAAATCAGTGACCTTTTCTGACCTTGTGGTTGAATTTTTCGTGGTTAATGAGATTTTTGGGCATGCTTTTGTTGTACAAAACTAAGCATTGTTATAACGATTTCAAATTTTGTTGCTATCAAAACCTTATATTTTTACTATCAAATTAGCTTTCTTGATAACCTGTTGCACAAAAACATGGTTTAGCTAGGTACTATCAGTTTTAAAACATAATCTTTATGTTCACAGGTTATAGGAAAGAAGAATATAGACCAAGTCCAGCCTGTTGGTATAGAAAATTTGATCCCTTTGAGGTTAGCTATCCTTAAAACACTGTTGAAGATTCAAATATATGAATGAATTTGTGCATGTCTATGAATTAATAATGGAAAAAAAGTATCGCTTTTTCATTCCTTTTTGAATTTTTTTCAGAATGAATTTAAACGACAATGTCAAAAGACCGCTTAAGAACAGAGATGTAAATCAATCCATTCCAGAAGAGGTGACTATTATACGTAACATTGTCTGACAATAGCAGCTTTAGGGAGCAACAGCTGGACTGTTTTTCAAAGCAGTTACTCGTTATTGACCACCAACCCCACCCTGACTTCCTCTGACCATGTACCTACAGGGCTAGACCCTTTTTTAGGTACTAGTCCTTGGGCTAGTCACTGTGGATAATCACTAGTCCCAAGGTCTTTTTCCCCACTAGTCCACAGCAAACCTTCACTAGTCTGAGACTAGAAGATGTATGTTAGTGTCGAGCCCTGCACCTACAGCTAGTTTACTCTCTTGATACAGACAGCATTTTTCTAGCCTGCTTGTCTAATCAACTACAAAGTCTATCTGGTTGGCTCAGATCAAATGATGCTATTGATATGATACAGGGACTGCAGTACTGGGAGGATAGGCCAGGGGAGGGGTGCTATAGCCACTTTTTAGGGTGCTCTAAGGTCCTTGTGATAGTATATGTGCTGTTGGATGAAGAGCCTGCTGGGTTATCTGTCCAGCTTATTAGTGAGATACATAAATTAGATTCTAGAAAATTAAATTAAATTCAAGCTCCCCAGGTATTAAATTCATTTAATTATTTCAGAGAGTTCCAATCAAACCTGTCTCAGAACAAAAAGAAACTGAAGATATAAACAAAGAAGGTACTTTTAAGGAAATTATGTTTTATCTATCGCTGCAGTATGTAAGATTTTTCATCTGTTGATGTGCACTGACCATTTTCATGTCTTAGGAAATTGACTGTACATCTCTAAATTGAGGAAAGGGTTTCATGAGATTGTATGCTGGTGAATTGTTTGCAATATTATTATACAGTGAAGAACTTTGTGCTCCTTGTAATAAAAAACATATTGTCCCTAACATTTGTTTAAATTTTCATAAGATGTTAATTCTTTAATTTATGATTCATTATTCTATAGGTGCTTTAAGAAAAAAGAGTGTTTCAAATGAACCAAAAGATGAAGCATTAGAGGTAAATATTTGCAGTAATTGGCCTACCACGGCTGTTGCGGTTACCCTGCCTTACATTGTTCTTGTTGTGTTTTGTTGTTATACATAATTAGTTATTTGGCGAAGCTAATAAAATAAAATAAATGAAATAACAATGATGATATAATGGCCAGACATGATGACTCGAACGGATCAATATGTGACAAGTCAAAGTTACCAGTCAAGAGGAACGGCTTAAGAAGTGTTTGGCAGGACAAATACAAATTTTGGCCAGACATTGTCCATTGACCAGCTGTTACTGTATTTTGAGCCCCTACATCAATTTTACACACTTGGTGCTGACTCAAAGTTGTTTTTAATATCTTTTTCAAACAGTTAATGAACAGCCATCCAGCTATGATGAGTGTTTTATCCAATCGTTTACTGCGACTAAGAGCTGCAGAGACTTTGTGGCATAAGGTAAGGTCTCAGGCTCATCTGTGTAGTTGGGATACCTGTGGTGAATTGACCAATTTCAACCACAGCCAGCTGATCAGAAATAATGACGTAAAAATGATGTCACTGCAAAACTGAGGTGTCTTGAAGCCTTCAAAAATCGACTTACAACTGAAAATTCATATCTGAGATAAATCTAGATTTTCAGTAGAGGTTATTGATATATTGTATAAAATTTATTTTAAGAAAATAAAGAAAGAAATAAAGATAAAAATATTGTATAAAATTAGTATAATATTCATCATTTAATGTGAAAATAAAATAAAGAATTAACTGTTTCTGGAGTCTTAGGATGGCTACTAAGGATGACACCTCAGTTTTGCAGATTTTTTCTATTCTGATAGCCTAATATTTTCACAGATCAGCTGGAGATAACCCACCCACATAGATGATGTTCCTGGTCAGCTTATGATGCTCTTAAACCACAGCAAAACTCATTCTAATGTGTTTCTTTTGTTTTAGGATACTAATGCCTTCTTAGAGTATGTTCTGAGGTTAGTGTATTCTAGGGATAAAGATGACATTTGACTTTGATTTTTGTCCATTAAAAAGCAAACATACACTGAATCAAAATATGGTGACAATTTTTGAATAACTATTGTTCTGGACTGACTAGCGTCATGTTCACATGTAAACATAAAAGCGTTTTTTACAGGTATGAGAGACTAGACAGTCCAGAACAATAGTTCTTCAAATTTGTTCACTTTAATTGAATCAATATATTAGACATACGATACCTGTCCACATGGTTTAGTTGATACATTTATTTAATGTTTGATTTCTAGATTGAAAGATGATTCTTTGTTAGTTGATGTTATGCCACTACTTACAAGCAGGTGAGAAGCCAACATGTTAGGATTGTATCACCATATTTTAAAAAAAATTTTTAAAGAAAGCATTTAATTTATGATATAATTGCACAAGAGCTATATATATCTTTTAAGAAAGCATTTCAATCTGATATATTGTCATGCAAGCGCTATATGTGATAATTTTAAAGTTCGATCCTGATTTATAATATAGTCGTGCAGGTGCTATATAAGATATATTTAGTATGTTTTGACTCTGCTTATGGCTTATCTTTTAAGTTTTAGAGTTTAGAATTTTACTTAGATATAGTCCCACAAGCTCTATATTACTTAGAGTCTTTTTGTACTTCTTATTTATGTGTAAAGCACTTTAGAATATTTATAGTTTAAGCACTATATAAATTTTATTATTATTATATTATTATTATATTATTATTATATTGGGCCATGGGGGAGGCCTAGGAAAGGGTTATGAAGCTACTCTACACAGACTAAAGGTACAGTTGTGTTCTTATTATTTTCCAGAGTAAAAGATAATGCACCTGAAGGGCAGGCATTATCCATGGGTGCATGTCTTGAAATGTTACCAGCACTAGAAAGACTTTTGGCTTCAAAATTTGAAGAGTAAGTATACTGCCACGTCATGTCCATCAATGGTTAATGATTTTCCCTCATTTCCCTAATACACATACTTCTAGTGTTAACTGCTGATATAATTTTTTTGCATCTTCTAGTTATATTGTTGTAGCATTAAATATGGTACGAGAGATGATTAAAAGATGGTGGGCACAGCTGAAGGCTGCTACCAGTGAAGGCAACGACCCTCGGTACCAAAGATGTAGTAGGTATGTAGTGGCAAACAGGGAGATGATCGACTTCTCCTCTCTTCAGGGTTACTCATCCAGGTTGTTTGTTTGTTTTGATAGGAGTGTCAATGGACTATACATGGCTATGGTTTCAATATCTGCAACTATTGCTAGACTAAAAAATCGCAAAGGACGTGTTGCAGAGAAGGCTTTGGTAAGCATTATTACTAATAATGCTACTGTTTTCTTGACTGTAAGATTATCATGGCTTTTTGAGCATCATAAGCGACATTGAATATTGTGGTAAACTTTTTAAAGAATGAAACAAATGACAATACTTGCTGCTAACCATACCAAACCAGAATGCACAATTTTGCTTTCAAAATAAACCGCAGGATGTCAGAATGCAGCTCAATTTGGAAAACAGAGCAATAGGTTCCAATTCTCATGAGATTGAAATTTGCTTTGTCTTCTAAATTGATCTTTTCCCAATTCACTTGACTGACCACAGAACAAAAGATTCAAGTCCCGGCTGGAGTTTTCAAATCCATTCATTTACAGTACCTCATTTGTCTACTCCAGCCTCGCCTTGAATCTATTGTTCTGTGGTCAATCAAGAGAATTTGGGAAAGATTTATTGAGCTGCTTTGACGTCATGTGCAAGTAAAGGGTTATACCCAATTCTAACAGAAGAATGCTAATTTATCTTAAATTAAATTCTTGTTTTTATTTATCAACTTATTTCTTCCAGATTGTATCAAGGTTGCTGGATCTTTTATGATGAAGGAGTCTAAATATGGTACATGTACTGCAAGAGACGGTAACATCAGCTGAGTTTAGGTTTATTCCAGTACATTGATCTATTAGAGTGATCTCATTTAACAAACCACCGGTGTACCAATACGAATTGGAAAATTCTTTTCTGTTATTCCCTTTATGTTCTTATTTGACGTTTCGGGAGTTAAATTGAATTACTCTACAAAGTTCAATGTGTGTTATAATATGTATTAGTTTTACTGTAACTCAAGGTAAAAATATGTAAAAATAAAATCCTTTTGGATAAGAGTTGTGTTTGTAGGACTAAGGTCAAACATTGAACTTCACATGATCCGTATGCGTTGAAAACAATGGATAATAATTATGTGTTCTTCTTTTGTCGTTAGTTATGGCTCATGTGAATTTCAATGTTTGACCTTCAGGGATTGTGTTAATGCAGAAATCGTGCATTTTTACGCAAAAAAAATGCATTTTGACAATTTGTTTGCGTCCTGGGACCAAAGAGTTTCATTTCTTTCCATTGCACTAAATTTCTTGCTTATGAAAGAATGCAACCTAGAACCCCATAAAATATGTTAGGGACCCCAGTGTGCCCTGACACAAGAGTCCCAGGACACATTTTACAAAATACTAGTGCAATCCCTGAACCTTAGTCTAATAATTATTAATATAATTGTGTTGTGAATATTTTTGTGATTTTTTTTTGCATACAAATGGTATGCCATTATAATCTAAAATCTTAAGGTTCAATAATATTGTACATATTTGTAAACTAGACGATGGTGTATAGAAGGGTTTGACACATCTTCAACCAGGTTCATTTAATTTATTGAGATGATGATTACTAGTTCATTACTAGATAATAGTACATAATGGTATTATTAATTTACATTAATATATTGAACATTGATTACAGTAATATGTGCAAATATTGTGTTAGTAATATATTTACTGAATAAAAAGATACTAAATGAATAATATTAAATAAATATATAAAATAAATTGGATTTAGCAGTGGCACCTCTACAGAGTAGCTATTCATCCACTGTAATTTCAATTGGAATTTAGAAGTTGATTTTTGTGGAGGGAGGAAAACCAGAGAACTTGGAGAAAAACCTCTCAAAGCACAGGAGAGAACCAACAAAAAACTCTACTCACATACAACACCGAGCCTGGTAGGACTTGAACTCAGGTCGTATTGGTGAGAGGCAAGCACTCTCACTGCTAAGCCACCTGTGGTTCCCTAATGATGTCATGTGTTTCTATGCTGTATGAATATATTTTGGGGTCCTGCATGTACAGTCTGCTAACCTATTGTATTCTATTATGCTTCGTTCTATTGTATAATTTGAAGACTTGTTTCTATTGAATTATGTAAACTGTGACAGAATCCACTGTACCTTATTGTGGTAGATAATGTGGGGGCCTTTAGTGATCAACATCTTGGTACTCCCCTCCCCTCCCCCTCTGGGGGACTGCTGTACAGGCTAGAAACACTAAAGATTATAGGAAATCTTCGATTTGCATGATAATGGGTCAGTCATTTCAAATTTTATCAATACACTGGGATGATCAAAGTCAGGGGATGGCTAACTCAAAGACTGAATTACAATTTAGCTTGTTAGAAAATCATAAAACCTTCAAATCAAGGGAGAGACCTAATAAACTAACCATAGCACCACATGATGCTGACTTTTGGAATAGGCCCTTTGCAGCTAATAATGACGTAACTGTAACTGGAGAGCATAAAAATCCTATTTCATTTATTCAAAACAATTTTCATTAAATTTCTAATGCCTTGGGTGATTAGCCTTTTTCAAAATGCTGTTATATCCTCAAAACGCGCTTTTGATCTTAGGATATTAAGCTTTTCAGAGTTTGTTTGCCTTCCAGTGGAGCCTTCCCGAAGGGACCCAAGCTCAATCCATTTGCTATTAAAGTGATATATCATCACAGTCATGACTGTTAGCTGCAAAGGGCCTACTGAACCCTGCAAAAGTGAGTGCACTACCACTACACCACCATTGATTCATTGCATTCTCTGCTTTTATCAATATATATAATTGTCTACTGTCATCATATAACTTTCCTGGGGTAATCCTCTTCCTTTCCAGAATAATAATAGCCATTTTCCTCAGAACCGTCAACCTTTCTAGACTTTCTAGGCCATGTCGGGAACAACCACAAAATATACCAGTACTTTCCACAGATGTCTTCATAATTATTCTGCCATCCATGGTCATATGTTAACACCTGATGACTGAACTCAAAGGTAGTCTGTCCTGTGACTAGTAGCCGTGCTTGGAAACCACCACATACAAAACTGACAAGAATTTGAACAAACGTCATCCAGGTTACTATGACAACTGTCAAATGGAACAAAGCTATGCTGCCGACACAATACTTGTACATTGTAACCACAGGAACAAGTTGTAGAATTCCTTCCACTGTTATAGGTGACAAAGGTAAGATATTGTGGTTAAGATAGACAAGGTTGATGGATAGACAGTAGATTGTAAGTATGCCAGCCCAGATATTGAGTGAAATAAAATAACTTAGATTGGCTTGTCCTATACAGTTGGCTATAAAGTAACAGTGGTGATCACGTCTTTTTATGCATGATCCACACAAACCACAATGGTGTGATCTGGGAGGGGAGTTTTGCTGACAAGATTGACAAAAAAATGAACCAGGCTTCATTGCATGACGTGAACTTGGTACAACTGTTCCGCAAGAAACATCAGTCCTTAATACAGCGTAGTAGTAGCTTCCTATGTTGACCATACAGTAGAGAAAGAAGGCAAGGTGGATAGAATAGGACCATGAATCTCTGAATAAATATGGAATGACCTCAAATGACTCTAGAGTCAACAAAGACACATACAACAAGACGATGTAGCCAACTGAAAAAAAGTGTATGCGCTTGGCAGAGCTCCTATCACCACCATCGTACTGATATACATTTGTAGACATTCTGAGACCCAAAAAAAGACTTATTTTAGCTTCGGAAAACTGCTAGAATTCCTTAAATTGGTGATGTCATTGTCAAAGCGTCTGTTCCACCATTTTGTTTTCTTTTACTTCAGTGAATAACACAGGAAGCCCAATAGAGTTTTTTAAAAAGCTGTGACGTATTTCCGGGTGATGGGTCCAAAAACCGCTAAAATAAGCGAAGCTATGTCAGTGATTAACCTCCACTTGAAACAATTAGAACGTTTCATGGAAAGTAACACAAATCTTAATACTGTTGTCTGCATCTACTCGTTAACGCATTTGAAAAAAAAAACAAGTTTTGACGCTCGAATCACCACAGGAAACCCATCTCGACTCAAAACAAAATATTAGCCAAGAGAATAACAAATCACCTAGGATTTTTTCCTAGTTTTCCGGATCCCGGCGTTATATTTTATCGGTTTCCCGGATCCCGCAAATACCCTTGCAGACCCTGGTTCTCGGGTTCTTCCTCTAACTTATCACTCTCGATCGACCCAAAGATTGAAAAATATAAGAGACTAGTATGAGAAAAGGAAAAAAGTGGTGGGGCTATAGCAAATGATAGATGAGCATTAAATTTTTGTTTCTTTATTCATCACACATTTAGATTAATGAATTATAACAGCAGTGAGCTATCATTGTTAGTGTTTTGCTGATCATCAGGCCCAGAGCTTACTAAGTCAGCCAACATGTGTTTGGGGATTTCAGATCCTCGCACTTCCAGGTTATAACATGCTCTCTCTACTTTATGTAAACTGGTATTAAGCACTCTAAGTTTAGACGAAACGTCTCGGTTGATATTCCCCAGTGCAACAAAATCATCATGGATTTGTCTCAGGAACTTACAGACCTCAAAGGGTGTGTTAGTATCACCATTAGCAGCAGAATTCAAGCAAAGCCGCATTAATTCACCTGTCAAATCCGCAATTCCAAGAGCGTAATCAAAAGGACTAAGATTTAGCACTATATTTTGCTCATTTAAAGAAAATCGTAGCTCATTTTGGACTTCTTGGTGAGAAATTAAGCAAAGATGTTTGTTGTAATGATACAACGAGAGGGCTTCCACATATTCTTGCACTCCAGGTGAAAATGCTCTTCCAAATCTGTACGGATCTTCGTTCACCAGCTCCAAAGCAATGCCCTTTAAGTATTCCTTTACTTCCACCAGCTTCTGTTCAGCTTCTTTAAGTATATCATCTTTGCTATCCGCCCCAGCAACACGTTGTAACAAGAAGATAATTTTCTTACTGTGGATGGTCAGATCTCTGCTTAACTTCACTATTCTCTCGTGCTTGTCATAACGCGAATCAAGCTCTTCTTGGATTTTCTTGAAGAATACAATCACAGGGGAATTTTCGTCTACCTTTTTCTTATTTGGACTGCTTTGTTTTGTCTTTTCGTAGGGTCTTTTTCTTCTTCTCTCGAATTTATTGCCACTGGACGCCATGTTGGATATGGCCGCAGATATAAGGACTAATCCTATTGGCTTACTAGTTTAGGATATCAACCAATTAGCAACTGCGTATTGTTTTAGCGCGCTTAATTCAAAATGGCGGCGCTCAAAACAAAACAACGACAAAGGGTTTTTCCTGCTTCATAAATCTGTTTTTCTTTATATATAAGAAATATTCTTGGGATATTGGATTAAAAATGAAATACTAATGAGTTCTAGAGGAGGAGGAGGAGGGAAAGGTAACTGGAGAGGACGTGGAAGAGGCTACAGAAAACGAGGTAAGTTCCCCAAACTAAATTTTCTTTTCCAATTTCAGCTAATAATCGAAAGATATGTTTCAATGAAAGTTCATAAATGCTCAGTGTTTTTCCCTTATTTTTTCCTATTTTTAAGGCAATGAAAATTATTCTTGTTGTAGAACAAGAACATAAAAACATTGTTGTTGTTGCCCAAACGATTACATTTTCGAGTTCGAGTCTCAGTCTTTGAACTTCATGAGCCATTGTTGGTGGTTCTATTCTAAATTTTGAAAACATTTTTGTTGTGACATTTTCCCCTGCAAAGATTTTTCTAGCCAAAAACCCTGGAAAAAAGTTCCCTGGTTTCCTAGAACCATACAACAGGATGCAATTAAGGATTTTTTCAGTGAAAAACCCTGGAAATTTTTGCGCGGTTTCCTAGAACTAACTATTTCTTTCTAACTATTTGTTATCTTGTATATTTGTTCAGGGTAAACGATTCATTGCAGAGCTCTGTCGTGTTGCTGATATGGAGTACAATCCTCTCTTTACTATCGACCAAATGAGAACAGTACCCAAGGTATTGTAACGAGATCCTTATGACCATTGTCAGCCATGTTGGATGATATATGTTGTCCTCCAATATGGTGAACATGGAGCAGTAACCTATTGCAACGAGATTCTCATGACCATTGTCAGCCATGTTGGATGATATATGTTGTCCTCCAATATGGTGAACATTGAGCGGTCATTACTTCATGTAAGACGATGTAAGACTACATGAAATATCCCAGATATGTTGTTTATTTCAACTAGTCTCTCGTGTAATCTCTACGATTCCCCTGTGTTTCCCTATGATCCCCCGTGTTCCCCTGTGATCCCCCGTGTTCCCCTGTGATCCCCCGTGTTCCCCTGTGATCTTCTGTGTTCAACTGTATTCACCTCTGTTCAACTGTGATCCCTGTGTTCACCTGTGATCCCCTGTGTTCAACTGCGATCCCCTGTGTTCCCGTGTTCCCCTGTGTTTCCCTGTGATCCTCTGTCTTCCCCTGTGATCCTCTGTGTTCCCCTTTGTTCACTTTGTTTGTGATCTACATGCTTGTAAACATGAAGTAGCATGACTATAGCCTCACAGTTAGTCTGAACGTAGCCTATTTTCATGATGCTATTTTGAATGCTAGTATCATGTTATGACTTTATAGGATGGCTTTATGAAGAAAAAGTATGGAAATATGTTCAAAGAACTTACTCTTCATTTTGAACCCAGAAGTTAAACTTATTTTCTAGTATTTACTAACATCACAGCACTTTAAGGCTCCAATATAAAGCTGTAATTTTGCACTAATTTTCATTTCCTGCGTTCTTTTATTAACTATGACAGAAAAAGTATTCCATTCATGTAATATTAAGTATACACAAAATAGAAACAATAAAGTGTTGCAGATTTCAATTGTCAAATGAACAAGTAAAACTGTATTAAAACTGCAGATTTAATGAGAGATCAAGGACAGCAGTAGAGCACCATGGAAATTTGGGGGGGGGGGGGGGTAATATTGGAAAATATAGGAGATTCTTATTGGGAAAAAGAGAGACAAAATATAAAAGACTAGGTAAAGTATGCAAAAGGGAAAAGTGAAGAAACGGGTGAACACAAGGGATCAACGAGGAACACAGAGGATCACAGGGGAACACAGTGGGAACACAGAGGATGACAGGGGATCACAGGGGAACACAGAGGATCACAGGGGAACACAGAGGATCACAGGGGAACACAGGGGGACCACAGAGGATCACAGGGGAACACAGGGGAACACAGGTGGACCACAGAGGATCACAGGGGATCACAGAGGAACACAGAGGAACACAGAGGAACACAGGTGAATACAGGGGAACACAGAGGATCACAGGGGAACACAGAGGATTGGTTTTGATGGATTTTCATCCAATATTTATCTTGTATGTTTTTTCAAATTGCACTTTCTGACCCTCAAAAACCAAGGTGTATATTTTTTTTCGGTTTTGGTTGTCTTTTAACAGGTTTTGTAAAAATATGCATTAATTATGAAGGATGTAAAATAGCTCATTGTTGGCCATTTTCGGGTAAAAAACATGGAATATAGCCCATGGTTTTCGTCGATTTTGGAATAAAATCTATGACATAAAAATGTAGACCCTACAAAATAAGGTGAAAAGGATGGGAAGGGACATGAGGGGAAAAATCAAAAAAGTAACAAAATACAATGGATTTCTGATGATTATTATTATGATTATCAGTTCAAAAAAATTGTGAAACATAGAAAAAGAATGCGAAAAACGTGTTAAAAGAATAATATGTATTTTTCTATTTCATTCATTTCTCATCGTGACTTTGAATACACTCAATGAATGCTACTACTATTATTATTAATTGATGGTCTGTAGAAGTCTTTTCCATCCTTTATCCGTTCTTCCTCTATTTCCAGGAGACCTAAGTAGTTCTCTGGTGACAATGGTTCTTTTGTTAGAACAATCTGATCTGCAACCTGTCACTCCATCAACACACGTTTTGCATTCGTCCCATCCAACACAGCCTCTGATACACTGATAATACAGTCCATCACAGATTTTTAAGCATTCAACTTTGTCCGCGGTGACTCTTCGATACGATACGGTTATTGCTAAAATACATGCGTACGCTACCAGTAGATGTGAAGTCCTCATAGTAAATCTAGACAAACAATAAATGAATATCAATAAAATTTGAAGATTCTTTTTTAAGGCAGAATCAAGGTACAGACTGACCACAGAACAATAGATTCAAGGCGAGGCTGGAGTATACAAATGAGGTAAATGTATGGATTTGAAAACTCCATCCTGGACTTGAATCTTTTTTTCTGTGATCAGTCAAGCAAAGTCGGAAAAGGTCTATTAACCAATAACTGATCTCTCTCATGACACATGATTAGCATTTCCCTTTTCAACTCTTCTATCTAAAACATAGTATATATCTATCGCGCATCACCTATTCATCTCAGATCAAGTTTTATTTGAGCCGCGGTTTTAATTAAGTAAAATACAATGTTTACAAGGGTTAAGCTGAACTAGAAGATCCGGAAAGAATTGAGTCATATTTGCGCGATGTTCACCAAACATTACATAGTTAGTAACATAAGAATCCGCAAACAAAGTACCAAGAATTAATTACACAAATCCTTTGAAGAACTTTACAAATCTTGCTTAATGAAAAATACTTTGAAAGACGTCGTTTTGAAGAATTCCCGTCGCTCAAATCTCAAGTACGAATGAGTGTTAACAATCATCACTTGTGCATTAGTACATTACTTCATTGCTTATATATATATTATTTGGTTTGGTAACCACAGAATACTTTGCGTTATTTACTCGTTAATTCTTTTTAGTGGATTTCTTAGTGGTACTACAGCATATTGAGAAAGCTCTAAATCATCTGATTCAAATTTGCGCAATTCGCTACTCGCTGCTATCAGATGAATTAACTCTTACGTCATTCATAAAGCAAGCCTTTCGACGTAACATCCAAGACTGACTGGCGGAAATCTATGTTTTCACTGAGATTCATTAAAAAAACACCGAAGTCAAAAGAGAAGAAGAAGATAAAGGAATTAAAATCTGAATGATAAAAGGAATCGGAAGCAAACAGAAATTTTGATTTTTTGAAAGTATCGGCTTTTCGAATAAAGGAAATACTCATGAAGAAAATTTGCTGAACAAAATGTATCAAATATACACACCAACGCGAATTCATTTACGAACAAGATTTGTTGCGTAGGATAAATAATGCCCGCGTGGTCTCTAACTGTTAGTACTAATATGACTTTGAATATACTCAATGATAGGATTCGTCAGCTATCATCGTATTGATAGACAGATTGAGGAAATGACTCTCAGGGATACAGAAATAGTAAGTTGACCAGGAAATCCCGTCATCAGTAGTTAATGGATTATAAACTCACTGTAATTTGCTAAAGGAGTGCCTCACAACAACTTAAAAACCATCTACTTAACTATGAAATAGGAAATAAAAATACATCGTTCTTGTTTTAAGAGGGTTCTTGTTTTAAGATCGAATTGGAATTGAGAAGATTATTTCTGTGGAGGGAAGGAAAACCGGAGAACCCGGAGAAAAACCCTAGAGGCGCAGGAGAAAAAGTTTCCTTTCCTGGAGCCAACTGGAAATTTTTTTGAAATATTTTCTCCTTTTCCCTCAAAGAAATAAAAACTAACATATACTAAATACTTTCTTTGTTGAACAGATTACATCGTCGAGAGACGATTTGTCTGGACTAAATTCACTGAATCTTGGATTGGGTATGCAGTCCTCGTGTATTGAAAGAACAAGCCATGTACATACAAATCGAGCGGTAACTACCAAGGTGTTATTAGAAATATAGGTTGTAAGTACAATAACACGGGACGCTTTAGGTGTTGATGGATTCAGCAATAATGCCCGATCTTCCACTAACAAGCCTTTTTAACTCTCTAACTGAGCAATATTAGGAAGAGACAAAACATTTTCACTTCTCTTCGGCTCTTCTCTCTTCTTTAAATAATTACTGGCGCTAAACAGCTAACTATCTATCCTAATAACGAGATTCTATGGCTAAATCTTTTCAACATAAAAACGCAGATTTCAAAAGGTTGTTTCATAAACTGAAAGCCTTAGAAGTGATACATAAAATAGTTCTTTTTAGACTAGCATATTACCTGTATCAATTATGGTAGAGCTGGTAGATTATGAGGCAGTTTAGATGTGTAGTGAGTTGTTCAATCACATCCCATTGAATGGCATGTCGAACACAAAGAGGGTTGTATTTATAACCATTTTTATCCGCCATAATGACTAGGTTTTCAGTATTTGACAAGATAAATTAATGAATCCGGAAACCGCCACGAATCACGAAAAGAGTCGTGTAAAATATGACATCTTGAAAATCCATGCCAATATTTTCACAATTAGCAAATTGAAATCCGATGTCTTGCTCTTTCTTAGTTCATTTTTTGAGTAAAAAAAAATGACGTTTTTAAGGACATCTTTTGTGTGAAATTCGGAAATTTTAAAGAGGCGTTGATAGTGTCTCTTGAATTTTCTTGACTTTTCAGGACTTTTCTTGAAACTTCTTCAATTTCTCGAGAATTTGGAAAGATTTCCTCTAGGGATAGCTTTGAACGGTTAAGTACAACTACATGTACAAAAACCCTTCAAATCACGAAGCAACGAATAATTGGTACTTTTCATGTTTTTTTTCTTTTCCACTTTTATACATTTCTAAACGAACTTTGGCGAAAATATTTTGAGCTTTGGTTGAATTTTTTCTAGTTTTTATTATTTTTTGCGTATCTCACAATTTTCGCGGGCTTTTTTAAGTTCCGTAAATTTGCGTTCCCGCCTGTTCAGTCCACGCGCGTTAATTTAGCCAATTTCTTCAACGGATTTAGAATTTTCCTTTTTAAGTTATTATTGGCTGGATTGATAGAAATGTGTTCTCGTAATATCATTCCCAAACATACCATAAATTAGAGTTGGAAATGAAGTATTTAGATAACTGTTCTCTGACGACTTTGATGTCATGAACGTCAGAAACGCTCAATTTTATCAATCACTTAATTTATGAAATGTTAGATTAGTAATGTTGGTAATAATAGAAGGAGTTTTATGTATAGTTAGTGTACTGACTCCCCGGTAAGCTATTCTTGAAATACCTAAAGGCTAAGAATGTGGAAATTTAGCGCCAAAAGTTATAATAATATTCTGGAATTATTGTTGATGAACGTGGGCCGTTTTCATGAAAGAAACTGTGTGGAGAACTGATTTTTTCTGAATAAGTTTTTTTTTCTAAATGTAATGGTATTCATTTATATTATGTTTTTTTTTTTCAGAAGAGTAAAGAAAAACATAAGTTGATAGCAATTCTATTCTAATCAAATGATGGAAGTCTTTCAAGAGATATTAAAGTAAAAACCTTGTGAAATATAAGGTCTTAATTTCCTTCAAAAAAAAAATTTTTTTTTCAGAAGAGTAAAGAAAAACATAAGTTGATAGCAATTCTATTCTAATCAAATGATGGAAGTCTTTCAAGAGATATTAAAGTAAAAACCTTGTGAAATATAAGGTCTTAATTTCCTTCAAAAATATAGCATTTCTTCCTTATCGTGATCACTTTACCACACGACACCAAGGTAATAGCAGCCCTGAGATATTAGATGTCGAAACGAATGAAACAACATTAGTAAATATAGCGGTTTTGGTATAAATAGGAAACCTACTGTAATGGCTCAGCACGTACACGGTACAACATGTCATAACATTGAAATGGTTTTCCATTGTCATTCAGTATCGAACTACATCGCGTATACGTAGTTACGACTACGGTAAGATATTGTACGTCTACGAATTGTTTCCCACTCATACGAAAACTGCTATAAAGAGAGTGAACGTGTTAAAAAAACACAAAGTAGTTGAATGCTGTATGAGGTGTCATCAGTAAATCTAGTTAGGAAACTGACCACAAGATTGGTACACGGAAATGCCAGTTCTGTAGAAATAACGAAGAAAAAAAACACCTCCCCTCTGAAAAAGCACACACACAAAAAAAAATCACCTTAAACAAGGAATAATATTCTCCATGTCAACATGAACTTAAACTGCTTTCTCAAATTATATTTTTTGAAGCAAATTTTCAACTCAAAATCGTCCTCTAGAAAACATTGATTGCGTAGTTGACGGGGCCATATTGTCGGGTTGTTAGCACTAGTGTTATGGCAGTCTATCACAATGATCGCTTCAAATAATCCTTTCCATGTCGTAACAAGTTTCCCCCGTACCTATCACGGACATCCGTCAGCAATTTTCCATTTCAGTTCTACTCGTTTCATTTCCATAATGGCGGTTTTAATTGTTCAAGATGTTGTCGCTTTTGTTCTTTGGAACGAACACGGTGACACAACGGACATAATCATGATGATAAGGACTACTATCTCCACATGGTAAGGAAATGAATAGCTTCTTTTGTTTGTTCATGTTCAAGGTGACTTAAAAATGTTCATCAATAACAATGCTTCACTCACGTTTTGAAGAAATTCCCGAGTTTGACAGCATTTAGAGTTTTAAGGAAACTTTAGATGACAGTGTTGGGTGATTGCTAATTGTGTCTCGTGCTTTGAAGTATGCGATAATGAATATCAACAGCTGGGCCGGCCGGTGGCGTCTGTTGTTCAACTTAAAAACCGGATTTCGAAAATAAAGAAATTTTATTGAAGAACACATGTAAATAAAAAAGATTTTCTACAAAAAACACTCAATTTTAATCAGAAGAAGAAAGAAAGAGTTGTGTTTGATTTAAATTAAATTTGCCGCGCTGTGACGAGATTTAGTCAAAATCCTACCGCTCCGTTACCGTACCCTTTGCCCTGATTTTTTTAAATTACGAGAAGTGAAAGTTAAAGATTACAGCTGTTCTTAGCACGTGGTTTAAATGAAAAGATGTAGTCAAACTCTCCTGCACCGTTATCGTACCCTTTGCCCTGATTTTTTTTACAGTTATGAGAAAGGAACTTTAAAAGATTACAACTTGTTTTAGCACGAGATTTATTTAAATATGTCGTCAAACTCCTACAACACTGTTACCGTACCCTTTGCCCTGATTTTTTTCAAAGTAAACGTTAAAAAATTACAGCTAGTATTAGCGCAGACATTTCTCATAATCCTAAAGGTCTCATCATATAAAAGTATGAGTCACTAACCTGAATAATCAATCAATATTCGTCACCAAATAAAGACACGTAGAACTCCGGTACTGACATCTCTTTCCTGTATTTCTTTACGATATCCTGGATTTTTAGTTTTCGACAAACTTGAGGGGGAGAGAACCTGAAAAAATATGTACAGAGCATTCGCTCAGAACCACAATATATTGACACACAAGGTGTATTCTATTCTTGCTTTGAGGTACAAACAACACCATCTCTTAAGACCACTTTAATAATTACGCGACCGACACAGCCCAAGAATTTAGACTATTGGAAATTTGATCGACGGCAGCCAAAAACCCAGACGTCTTGGGCTGTGCTGGTCGCGTAACTATGACAACAGAACGATTAAATAATTTACGCGCTATTAATGAAATGAAGTGAAGGAAATAAGAATTATAATTAGGGTTGGACTGAAAAACTCACGATGTTGATATTCCGTTCCATAAACGTGACATATTCCTTGACATAACCGTGACATATTCCGTGACATAACCGTGACATATTCCGTGCCATAACCGTGATATATTCCGTGACATAACCGTGACATAACCATGACATAACCGTGGCATATTCCGTACCATAACCGAAACATATTCCGTGCCATAACCGTGACATACTCCGTGACATAACCGTGACATAACTATCACATAAACGTGTTGAGTATTCTAACTTGATGAACAGTAGCTTTCAGGATGTGATTGGTTTAACGGATATGACGTCATTTCCGTAACGTGACCGTGCCGTGTACGCGCATTCTGAATTGACTGACAACTTTGCACGCTGTGATTGGTTCAAAGCATGCCGTCAATTCCGTGTCTTGCGTTTCACAGTCATGCGAAATACACTCTATCAGAGAAATGATGAACAACTTACGTATCGATTTCCAGTCGTCGTCTGTGAACGATATTCATTGCTGTCTGACGTACCATAGAACCCAGGGCCCGGCGGCTCACAACCATACCGTCCAATAATGGACCTCCAATGGGAGACCTGGGGACAATCAAGGAACATTAATATCACTTACGACTGCACCCGTGGAGTAACCAAGAGGGAGTACAGATGTAGCTAGAATTGTAGAATCTCTAGGATTGATGAGTATAAAAGATCCATAATAGATCCTTGAAGAACACCTAAAACTTGCTTCCTATCTCTTATGAGAAAATAAGTGTTAAGGACCCAATACAAATCTTTGAGGAACACCCCTAAAACTCACTTATCTTACCCTTGATGACACAATGGGCATTTACACAAACATATGCACGAACAAATCAATCCCTATGGATTATGGTATTAAGTATTACTGACCTTATAGTAGACCTTATGTGTACTCGATACAATCCATTATGTAATATATGGATGAAGATCACCACAGTGTCCTTGTCGACTAATCCCCTGTTACTACCCCCCTGCGTGTTACCAAAATCCATCTCAACCAGCAAGTCATCGATAGGAAAACAAGCATGGTCAGGGAAATGTTCGAGCCACGCCACTATAACATTGGTTTCTGATGATGTGCTGTGTGCGCTGGGTTTCACTATGGGCTTCCTGTGGTGAAATAAGATACAAATCATTTGATTTTCAAGTGATTCTTCACGTATGTTTCTCAACTCACCCTGTGTCAACAGAACCATCAGCAAACTTGCCCATTCGACTTCCAAACGCACCCACTGCATCAGACGTCTGTCTGGCTAGTGGCACCCTCAACTCCATACTGCTAGTACTACTGCTCTTGATCTCTAGGCTTCCCATGCTCCCTGACCGAGCGCGCAGCCGATTCTTGGGTGGTTCTTCTTCTTCGTTATCTTCATCGGACGTCGTCTCACCTTTGACGATCATCTTACGGAAGCGCTGGTAATGAGGAAGTAACGATGGTACAACGAACGCAACTTCTCGGCTTATGTCGGCATAGTAGAGAATCTGGTTTAGTTCCTTGTCAAGATTTGCTTCAGGAGCTGTTTCAGGGTCATTGCCTTGTTGTGTGACTGTTTGCTCAGGCGTGACAGAATCCTGAAGCGTGACAGACTTCTGGCGCGTTACCGAATTATCATGCGTGACTGAATCTTCCCGTGTGAAAGAATCCGCTCGCGTGACGGAATCTTCTCGCGTTACAGAATCTTCTCGCGTCACGGAATCCTCCCGCGTGCCAGAATCTTCTCGCGTGACTGAATCTTCCCGTGTGATTGAGTCTGCTCGCGTGACAGAGCTCTCTTGCGTGACAGAATCTTTTTGCGCACCATCTTCATTGTCAAGGTTTTCCTTGCATGTAAGAAACCGGTCTCGACCAAACCAACTTTCTTCATCAGAGCTCGGTGTAATATCCCCATCTATACCCATGGTTGATGTGCTGCTTGTGATCGTCGACATACTGTTGGCTAGTTTTGATTTATTTCTGGTCATTTTTGGACGTGTATCATCTACTGTAGTACCATCAGCTGGTGTCCAAGCCTTGTGGATGTTTCCTGTCCAGCCTGGATGGGTTTCTACGTCAACTGGCCAACCCAGTGACAGGAGGAACTCCACGAACAATTTGCTGTGCTTACAAGAGCTGATCTGGAAAAAAATGTCATGAAATTAGCTTATTCCAAGGATCGATGCTTGTCTTACATGACAAATCAATGGCAGCGATGCAAGGTTGGAAGAAGAAACTTTGCACACCTCTCCCTTTCTCTCCTCTCGCGGCCAGGGAGACACCAGCAAGCAGCGCTTCGACTTTTGAGTCACAATGGGGGAGAGCGAACGCTTCAACCCAATGGCGTCCTTGCCACCCATGAATGCCCGCTCGAAATTTCCCGCTCAATTCAACCTATGATTCAATACATTCTTACCTCATTTTCAATGATCTCGTCTGCTTCATGTTGATCATTCTTGACGTAAAACACGAACACAGTGTCCTGGGTACGAGTAGGTAAGGTATCCAGGACTTCGAGAGCCGCGCGAAATCCCGCGCGGGTCGAGTCTAAAGCGAAGAGGGAGTTTTCGGAAGGGTTATCGGGGTTACCCTAAAAAAAAAAATATAAAGACATGAAATATAGCATAACTATTGGAGTGCAATTAACCAAGGGAATAAAATGACAAAAGGAAAAGCCGCCATGTTGGATGACAGCCGGGCGGGAATGTGACAAAGCAACCCTGTCTATCCATTAGTGCCTACGTACGATAGATCAAGTAAAAGAAAACAATGTTAAATTTTCTACAATAAATTCAAAAATGTCCATAACTTTTGCCGGTTAACACCAGACAGATGGACACTTCTAGTTATAGATTCCTGGCTTACAATTCGAGTGATCTGTGGGTGCGCGCGTGTTACACAAATAGTTACCATCGACCACAATATCATCTGATTAGATTCTTTACCTTCAGTCCTTCAACCGTCAGGAGTCCCAAGTGAGATAGCAACAGACGAGATGCATGGAAGTTTTCACACGGCCTAAAAATAAACAAAGATTCAACTCGTCAAAGCGCGTGGTTTTGATTTGCGCCAAATGTAACTACATCATCCATACTCTTTAGCATCGTGATTGGATGAACAGTGACTTCACGCGCTACTATTGGTTGAAAATACCGTAACTTGACCGTGCCGTGCAGTCATATGAAAACTACTATTCTCCTAAACTGTGATTATTTATTTAACGGCTTAACACAGGCTGGGAATGGTTTAATCCATATCGTCAATCCCATACCATGACCGTGCCGTGCCGTATTCTCCTGCACTGTGATTGGTTTAACCCTTGTTGTCAATCACGTACGTGACCGTGCCGCAAGGTCTATTATATACTACATGATACTTACTCCATTGGTATGCTCTCAGTATCGGCACTAGGGAAGCGTAAACTTGCCTTCTCACGGTCAACTCGCGCCTGCTCTACCGCCTCGTGTTCAGCCTGTTAGAAACAAGAATTGCGGTTGTTGTAAAAGGATGTTCTGAGTTAGAGGATAAAAGAGGTTGGGTGGGATATGAATGAATGGGAGGAAAAAGGAGTAAAGATTGTCTAACCTGTTTTTGCATCAGTGTTCGCATGTGATCTTGTACTTCGTATAACTTGTCATCAAGGATATCATCCAAGTCTGGAATACTGCGGTCACTGCACACAATCATGTTGAAAGACTATTATTACTTAAGAGATATAGTTATACTGCAACTATAAACCCACTAATACTGTGGTACCTCTGTTAAGCGGACACATTCGTGACCTTGCCAGTTAATAAAGATTTTCCGCTGAATAGAGGTTTGTTTACAGTCTTTGTTTCTTACGAAGGAAACATTTAAGCCTGGTTTTCACTACGACGCAAGCACAAGCGCAAGCACAAGCACAAGCGCAAGGATCCAAAAATGTTGATGCTTGCGTTTGTGCTTGCGCCCTCGTTTCATGAACGAATTGGAATTTAGATGTAAATATTTACAGTAAATATGGAACAAGACTTTGGGACGTGCAACTAGCTGTTTAATGAAGTGTGGTCTGCTTAATAATGGTAATAGAACTGAGTTGAGTGCAATTTGGGCTGAAATCGCAAGAGTGATTACAAAATTGCACGACCGCGCAGCGGGAGTGCAATTTGTTAATCACGAGTGTGATTTCTGCCCAAAATTGCAAGACACTCAGTTCTATTACCTATTAATCATTTCCATTTTGAAACTTAATATATTAAAATACTCAACAGTTATATGTAGCTTCAAAAGTGATTGTTTGACAAAATGATGCAATTAATGATTCAAAATAGTGCAATTAATGCTTAAATCGCACACTTTGTAGCCAATCAGATTGCAGGATTTGCTAATGATTTCAAAATGGATATGATTAATAGAGGTATAATGAATAGAATAACTTACGCCTTGGTGAGCGGTAGACTATCTACCGCAGGTGGAAAGTATCTGTGCGCAACAGGTTTTGGTGCAGTAGGACGATCAACCCGTGGCATTGGACGTCCAGGGTCAGTCAAGTGAGCCTCAATCAGACCCTGATTATCAACAAATACTTAATATTAATCTTCTTTTCACTGGGCTGTTTAGAATGTGTGTGTGGAATGAAAAACTGCTGTACTTCCCTGGCACCTTGTCACGCAACACAATTGGTTACACGAGCTGTAGAGCAAACTTCCAGTGACTGTTGTGACTGCGAAGGGACCGTAAGGGACGCACTTTGCCGTGACCGTGCCGTGACCGTGACGTTGGTGTGTTCGCACATTTTCATTGGCTGGACAGTGATCTCGCGCGCTATGATTGGTTGTTGTCCCTGTGACGGTAGTGTGTGCGTGCTGTTTCAAAGTCACGCATTATATATCACTTTCAACGAACCACGCAATACCTGTCACGCAATGTTTGTCATGGAATAGTTGTCACGCAATCTCTCTTTATGTCATAATATAAAACACAACAAGATGTCACATCAACTCACATGTTTTTTCCTAGAGAACTGTCTTAGTTCCATGGTCCACACGTGTCTTCCAGTAGGAGCACGGATAATAGCACCAACAGTTGGCAGAGGATCTAAGGACAATCATTAGATACAATGTTATCAGTTTTCACCACAGTAACGGGTATGGTTCAGTATGGGATCGGTTTACCTTTCTTTTCCAGGGAGTCCTCCAGCAGCCCCAGGATGAGTGTGTTGTCTCTTATGACGAAGTACCGGAACTGACGCTCGTTCTGTGACGGAAACAATACAAAACGTCTATCATTAAACAAATCAGATGATATTGGTGATGACGATGATGATAGTGATGATAGTGATGATAGTGATGGTGTTGATGATCATGAACGATGAAGATGAAGATGATGATAATGATAAATGATGATGATGGTGATGATAAATGATGGTGATGGTAATGATGATGATGAATGATGATCATAATGATGATAAATGATAATGGTGATGATAAATAATGGTGATGGTAATGATGATGATGAATGACGATGATGATGATGATGATAAATGATGATGGTAATGGTGATGATGATGGTGATTATGATGGTGGTGAATGGTGAATGGTGATTATGATGATGATGATGATATTGTATAGTAATCGCATGTTTTCTCACCTTTTCTAATCCCTTCTTATTCCTTGAGTGTTCCAATAACGTCTCTTCATTCAGCAGAGAAGACATGGCCGCAGGACCACAAGGAGAAGGAAATGCACCCTACATTCAACAAATTTAATCAAAATATCAAGCAATCTCCCTAATAACAAGGCATTTTGTGAAGGAATGGCTTACCAAGTGTTCCATGATACATGTCAGCAGCCCTTCTGCTGCCTCGCGTACTCGGAACGACACTGGCTTCAGCTCTTTTTCACCTGCAAACATGCAAAACTGGTCAGCAGTCTATACCATGGCTAAACCTTTTATTATTCCATTTTTCATTTTACCATCCACTTTCTCATTTATTTCTTTAACATTTCAGACATTTCAGACATTAGTATGTATGTTCATTTTTTTACTTTATTCCTAATTTTTAACCATATTTCACCTTTTAGAGGTGGTTCTTCTTTTTCTTGCCCAGGCTCCTGAAATTCAAAAAAGGAATTATAAATATATGGGATCCCTGTGGTATTCATTACACAGGAAACCCATACACTTACTGGTCTTGCATCTTTTGACTTGCTGCCAGAAATCCCCAGTTCTACTACTTCCATGACAGCTCGAAGACAGTCCTACCAATAATTAATAACAGTTAATAATCCATTAATGAATGGTCATTAGTACAGTCATAAGTAGTCTTCCCTTAGCGGCCAGCAACCAGGGGGGTGCAACTGCCATTCCTACCTTGGTATTCATTAACCAGGGGGGTGCAAATATTATTCCTACCTTGGTACATCCATCAACCAGGGGGGTGCAACTTCCATTCCTACCTTGGTATTCATCAACCAGGGGGTGCAGATATTATTCTTACCTCAGCATCCATCAACCAGGGATGTGCAACAACCCATGTCTTGATACAATAAAATGCAGCAACTATCATGGAGTGTAAGTCACGGGAGTGGTGGGTCGCTGGTTTGTTGGCCTGGTAGGACACATAATCACACAGCCAGTGAATGGTGCTTTTACACTCTGTCTGGTCTGGTGACAAATATAAATGAAAAACATAAGTCATCATATAGCATCAGAATTTTTCCGAGATACCAAACATAGTGCATCGTAGTCTAGCTTGGGTACAAACATCTCTTATCATGTCTTATATGCTGTAGATCAAAGTTAGACCTGGGACAGGGAACACAGTGCATTGTTGTCTAGCTTGGGTACAAACATCTCTTATCATGTCTTATATGCTATAGATCAAAGTTAGACCTGGGACAGGGAATATAGTGCATTGTGGTCTAGCTTGGGTACAAACATCTCTTATCATGTCTTATATGCTGTAGATCAAAGTTAGACCTGCATGGGGAACACAGTGCATTCTGGTCTAGCTTGGGTACAAAAATCTTTTGGTTTGACCTACAACAGAGATGTTTACCTACCCAATAGTTCCATGCTCAGCTGCGCCAGTCCTAACAAGACCTCAAAAGAAGCAAGTGTTACATGGAGATCAGGCTTCCATTTGCTGCTTCTCGTCACTACTAGTTTGTTACACAAAAGATGTGTCATCTGGACAAACAGACCAGAAATTGTAGCAGGATCTGGGGAAAAAAACAGTTAATAAGGTTTATCCTGTTCATAGTGGATTTGATCCATTCAAAAGACAAAAACATGATCAAAAAAAAAAAAGAATCCTTATTTAGAGGATATGATGAGTAAAGCAAGTTACAGCTATTTCAAGAAAAGTTGGTGAAGGTTTTGTTGCATGTTGCAACAAAAGCTTCTTTGACTTCTCTCTAATCTGCGTAGTCTCAGCTTTGAATACTCTTAAAACAGAGCACTGATGGAGCTGAAAAGGGATAAAGTGCGCACCATCCACTTCCTTTGATAGCATCTGAACTTCAACTGAAGGAACTACCAAGGTTAATATAGGTACTTTATCTCTTAGCTTGAAATGCATTGTGATACATATGTAAATAATGTCAGTACAGAGAAAAATATGCCTGCACAAAGTTCGGGAAAATTCTATATTTCAAAACCTTTTTTATTTAAAAATTTCCATATTGTTGTGACTTTTTGCTGATAGCATTAAAAGCGCATTTCGTTATGCAACATGCAACAAAACCTTCAACCTTTTTTGAAATGGTTGTATAAGAAGCACTAAAGTCTACTCATCTTTACCCATAATCCTCCCATCCCCCAGTGTGAGAGAAGTAGAATTTTGCACAAGGTTTTCAAACCATACCATAAGATTCACTGGATACTTTAGGGAACGTAAGCTTAGCTTCTGTCTCGGCATCAAGCATGGACATGCTACCAGTGTCAGATATCATGCTACTCCCTCCAGTACTGGCTCTTGCCCGTTGACGAGCTGCAAAGTCAGTCCAGCTAGGAAGTTCCTTGTCTTCATTAGTAGGGACATAATGGGATGAGATTGCTTCTGCTATGCCAAGTGATTGTGCAATCTCTGTGTCTTGTATGATTAGTGATACTCCTGGTAAATATCACAGATATTTTATTAGTGTGAATAGAATAATACATACTTGCAGATGGGCAGGGTTTGGGAATCAAAGGTGAATGGTACAATGGATGAATAGGATGGATGGATGAATGAATGAATGAATGAATGGATGGATGGCTGGATTGGATTAACAGAAGGAGGGATTGAATAAATAAATGGGATGAATGGGTGGATTTAAGAATGGATGGATAAATGTATTACAGTATGGTAATATGGATGGGAAGTATAGATGAATGGATGGAGGAATGAATGAATGAATAAATAAACAAGCTATTTCTAAAAGGCTAACAACATGTGTTCATATCACATATATTTCACCTCCCAGGAGAAGCTGCACATTATACGAATCAGATTCAATCTGTAAAGCGTCCAGCAGCAATCGAGTGATCCTGGGCTTCAATAACAGGAAAGTCAACAAAGGGGATGGCTGAGTGGGCATGGCATCACATGGTGGGGATGTCTTCTTCTGGTAACCAGCTGTCATGTCTGTTCAAGAACAACAACCTCATTTCAGACTAAAATTATAGGATTATCTTGGATTATGTTGTTCACAAGAAGCTGAATGCTACAATAATGTAGTGGTAGTGTGTGCGGATTGAACCTCATGGAAGAGCCCTTTATGAAAAGTGATAGTTGTAAAATATAGGTTAATGACAAATCAAAAATGAATTAAACTTTTAGCATTGAATAACCACAGATTCAAAACAAAATGACATGTATATGTTGCTGTATACTAATTACAATCTAACATTATTAATAATACAATGTAAACCCACCCCAAATCAAACCTCAGAGAGATTTATCCTGATACTGATGGCCAATTCATGAGGTTAGGTTACACTAAATGCACTGATGACTACAAGCTGATGCAAGGTAACTGAACTCACCTTGAATTGGTAAATTTTGAAAATGCAATGGAAGACAAAGCATGGATACAAGTAGGTGGATTGCAGCTCGGCGCAGATCTGTGATTGACACTGGACATCTAAGACCGAAATACATAGAAATCTTAGAAAATAGGTACTGTTGTGAAGAGAACAATCTTTGAAGGAAAATATCAGTCTTACGTTAAAACATTAAATTGTCTTTTAGAAAGAACAATCTCCAAGGCAGCTAAAAGATGTGGCAAAAGGACTTGTACACCTTGTAAGTCCACTCTCAGTAGATCTGGTGCATTTAGAAGTATACTACACAATATGTGGCCTCTACATGTCTAAGAAAATAAAATGTTTAAACAATTAACCAGAATCATAAGGGAACAATCTTTAGGGACAGAAATCAGGGCTTGAAATAACAGCAAGTCAACTGACAAAGTCTGGCCAGAATTGGAATTTATCTGGGCAAAAATCTTTGCCTTGCCAATCATTGATCGTGCTGTAGTGTTGAGCCAGAAATGCAGTATGACCAAGTTAAAACTAATTTGGCCAGTCATACTGACCAGCAACTGATGGGCCAGCCGTTATCTCAAGCCCAGGAAATATTGAAACATAGAGGGTTTCATGGTGGATATGTTCTGGGACAGAACAATAAAAAGTTTCTCCTTTGTGAAATACCTCATCATGAAGAAGACCAGTAGCTATCGCCAAGTAGAATCTTGACAGGTAGACAGGTCGAATGCTCTGCTCTGATCTTGGACTACAAAAGATACGACACAGTGTGCCAAATGCCTCTGCTCTTCCTGGTTCAAAATCTGCATCATCAGCAAAGTCTTTCTTTGCTAAACTACTGCTGCTCTCAACACTGGAAAGAAAATGGAAAATATTTATCAATTATCATTTATTATTTATTATTATTTATGGATTTTTAGTTGATTTTGCTACCTTATTTTTCTTGGTGAATGAATATTATGGTCAGCATTCTCGGACGTCTCACAACACTTAGCATAGATGTCACCAATTGCTTCGTAACTTGCTTTCATGTCAACCTTAGCAAAAGCTGCGTCGAACAGCCAAGCACCATACAAATCAAGCAGGCTGTCCACCGATGGAGCGGTAGTTGTGGTGGGTGATTTAGAGAACAATGACGATGCTGGAGTCTGACCCTCTTTCTCATCCCCTATCATTTCATCATCAGGCATTGGGACACCAGTCATAGATGTGCCACTGCTGTGTCGAGATGGCATGGTCAAGGATCGTAAGCCCAGACCTCTGTTTTCCCCAAGGCCTAAAGCCAGTCCAGTGCTTAGTGTTTTGATCTCACGTTTCTTAGATGCTGAGGGACTGGATCCTTTTACAGGTGCATTAATAGGAGTATGCATCACAGGTTGGTCATGAGTGGTTGTGATACACAAAAACGTGTTCACCATTACTGCAATTCCTTTCATTGCATGTAAAAAGATTTCTGGAAGACGATCTAAGCATGGATGAGCAGATGGATAGGTAACGTCTTGGCAAGACAGAGCAAACTCCTTGAATTTTCGCGTATCACTTATAATTTCCCTGTCACAAAGATCCACTGGGTTGCTAATGATGTGAAGAATCCTAAACCAAGTCTGAAGGAGTGTCTCTTTACTCATGACAACAGGAATATGGACGTCATTTTTCTTGGACTTGAGAGACGGCAATGGGAAGGCATTTCCATAGAGATACTTGATAACCTTTCTTGTCAGCATCAATACAGTACCACTCCAGTACTCTATCATAGCATTGTGATGCCGCCAAGACATGCAAAGCTCTTGCAAAGTTTTCCACATTGAAGGAGGAGGAAAGTACTGAACACTTGCGTGTAGCCACACCTCTAGAAGACTATTAATAAGGATTTCTTTAAGATGTTCGCTAAGTCCTCCAGAACTGTAGGGTGGCGACAGCAACTGTTCATTAATGACAAGCATCAAGCAAAGCAAAGCATCCCAAATTTCTGGAGAAAGTTGACTCTCGCTAGCAACGACTTTAAAAAACTGTAACACTCGAATGCACAAAGATGCTTGGAGAGCAAGGTTGCTACTGTCATCATTTCGAATCAAGAACAAATTTTTCAAATGCTGAAAGATTTTCTGTACATATTTGACTGGCTCTTTGAGTAATGGTTCTGGTATGACCTTGTCCTGGTCTTCCATGAGAATCACGCTTAGCCATTCTATGTAAACGTTAACACACCCCTTAATAATTTCACCATCCGTTTCAGTCATTGGCAAAGAAAGGCCAAAACAGAAAACTTCCATGACCCAATCAAGCTCGCTAGAGGATGACAGCTTGTTTTTATCAGGCAGCCCTTGGTCTTGGATCAATGTCTTGACAACAGTATGAGCGATGTCTCGCCCTACATGACGAGGAAAGTTCCCCAAAACACTCCTATTACTTTTATCTGCTCTTAGCGTATGGTTGAGGGACACCCATTCAGAATACATCGTGATTTTGTTTTCTATGAAGTAACTAGAAAATAAGGGTATAAACTAAGATTAAAGACTGCTAGCATTGATCTTATTAGTACGGTTTTCAAGGGTCGAATGGTAAACATGAAGAAGCTAGGGAGCACAGCTATCAAAAACACAGCTTTCAAATGCTAAACATTAACCTTAAAACACGTTTTAAAATTTGCAAGAAGTTTGAAATAGTGCACTCCATCTTCGTTTTTTAGATAAAACAATAGAAATCCTGGTTTTCGAAGTGAAACTCCCGTTAACCCAAGACCTTTTCCTCTTCATCAAGGAAGCTAAGAACAGATGTTATCTTGTCATTACAAAACCTATATTTTTAAGCTTTTTAAAACTTTTCAGCTCACCTACCTTGTAAAGAGTTCCTATAAATTTATCACTGAAGGGAATTTACAATCATAGGCTGCATATTGAAGACATTTTAAGTGATTTATTTATATTCTTTTTGGGAAGATGGAATGAAGTGCTATGTCGCCATGTTTGTTTGTTAATGAGGTTCCTTCATCCAATTGGGCTTCCTGTGGTATACAAATTCAAAATGGCGGACGAAGGTGAAAAAATGTGCTCTCAATATCTATTCTTGATTATTTAAGAATATGGCTTTCTTAAAGAAGCTCCTTCAGGCTAATTTACGACAATGCCTTGTGATTAGTTCGAGGTGCGCATTTTTACGTCAAAATGTATTTTGTAGACCTATATTTTTCTCAAGGGTTTTCAGCCTTCAAGCACAAGATTTCTCCCAAAACACGACGTCCAAATCTTTTTTCAATATTTCGGAAAAGTCTGGAAAAAGGAGTGTCTCAAGGAATGATCCTGTAGTAACAATTGCTAAGCAGATTGGAGAAAGCATCAGAGGAATAAGATCTAAATCAGAAACGCTTGATAATTACAACAAGTACAAAAGGACAGGGGTACTCTCTGATGGCGACCTTGTGCGAGTTCTTGTACGTTTGGCAAAGTCAAATAACCATAAAAAATACAACAGAGACGAGACTAATGCTGTTGAACTATACGAGGCTCTTTTAAACGATATCAAGAAGAATAGCTCTCACCTTAAGGAATTTCAGCTAGCAGATACCATATGGTCTTTGGGAAAGTTGGACACAACGGATTCAGAATGGTTTGACTATTTTGGAAGTATTATAGAGTCTAAACAAGACTTGAAAGCTTTTTCCAATGCAGACTTAGCAATGATTTTATGGGGACATGGCAAAACAAACAATGCAGCTCCAATTCTATTTAGTCACATCCAGAAGGAGATTCTCCGGAGAGATGCAGAGAAATTTACTACGAGAGAGCTCTGCCAAATTGTTTGGTCTTTTGCCAGAGTGATGAGGGCAAGTGCTAAGCTTTTTGCTGCTGTACGTAAAGTTATCCAAGAGCGTGACATAGCTGAGTTCAACAACCAGGACTTGATCATGCTAATGTGGGCTAATTCAGAAGCTGGTGTAAATGTCAAACCTTTATTTCGATACTTTAAATTCGAGCTTCTTAACAGCAAGAGATTATCTGAATATGGAACAAAAGATCTTTCGGTAATTTTATGGTCATTTTCCAATCAAGGAATCAAAGCACAAGATTTATTTGCTGCCATAGAAAGAGAAATACTTACTCGACAAAGAATATATTTCGATGATCAAAGTCTGGTCATCATAGCATGGTCATATGCTAATACTGATAATAAGAGCCCAAGATTGTTTCAGCTCCTTGAGAAACAATTGATGTCAATAGAACTGAGTGGTTGGTCTTTACATAGACTGGCAAGGATTCTATGGTCTTTTACAAAAACAGGTATTTTGAATAAGAAACTCCTTCAAAAAATCTCAAATGCTATGCTATTTCAAGACTTTGCTGATCTGTCCCAGATTAGCTTAGAAGAAGTGGTATACACTTTGCAGTTCTGTGAACATTCAGTCTCTCCCAAACTTGTGTCAGCAGTTGAAGCTGAGTTAATGAAAAGAGCCAAAGAAATCTAAATTCAAGAAGATCTTAGGGTCATGGTCAAAATAATGGTCCAAAATAGGGTTCCAATTTTATTGATTTAAGTTAAATTTTACACCGTAAAAAAATTTAAAAAATTTAACTTTTTATCCATACTGTTTCATTAGAAACACCGACGCAGCCCACACTAGCTTACCGCTAGTTATCATCTCTTATTGATTTAAGGGTAAGGTATCACTGAATACCTCTCCCCCCTCCCTCACAAACCTGTTGAAATACTCAGCATTTCACTTCCAGAGGTGTTGGGTACCAAATAACCCCATCCCTCCTTTCTAAATCAGTTCCCTAAGATGATAATTGTTTTGACCTTATCAAAATCAATAAATGTTTGCAAATGTTTCTTCAGAGTTCTAAGGCCAAATGCCACTAAAAGGTACCCATTAATTAACATGTCTAGCCACTAAAAGATTTAGATTTCAAAAACGTCTTTTTATCGTTTTGATTAACAAAAAAATGATAAGTTTACATCAAGTTAATTAAAAAACTTAATAACAGCACAAAAGAAAGAAATAAAATGTTGGGTTCCCTGTGTGTTCCAGGGCAATCGAAATGGTTAATCTATGGTCATCAATGATTTGTTCCAGACAGAGAAGCTTTGCATTTATTTACCATAGTTAAACAACAAATTGGATATATATTGGAGTCTTAGCTTAGTTAGCTAAATGAGGTCCTACTTGTCCTCCTTATCCCAATTACTTTAGATCTTATTCAAGATGGTGATTATGAATTTGCTCCCAATCTTTTTTGACTTAACAATTCCCCCAAAGTTTGTCTACATCATAGTTAGGTGTTATAGCACACCATGGACGATTGTGGTCTGCTCTTGTACAGCCGTTGTAGAGCCTTCCCTTGTAGATGAATGGAAAAACACAGATGTCTCCTGCAGTTGTTCTTCGACGTGCTTTGCCTGAAAGAGTTCAATTATTTATGGATGAGATGATTTTAAAAAGGATTGACATCTTACATGGTCAGGTGCTGGTGGTATTTGAGATGTGTTAAAAGTGTTGTATTGTCCATACTTGTGAATATGGACCGGTGTATCTTCTAATAACTCACCTTCTAGTACATAGACATCATTCCCCCACGGTCCTCCCTTGCCATTTTTACATTTGTTGGACCGTCCATACTTGTTGTAGGTACGTCCTGCAATTGGACTAGAAGCACACCATCCTTGATGTTGTACTGCAAAAACACTCCATCCAAACCTAGCAGCAGCTAATGCACACTTCTCGATGGCAAATGGTCTCTTCTGGTAGTTTCCAACTAGGATATAACTCTTCTTTTCCAATGATGGGATGGCACGGTTCCACGTGTCTCTAAAACAACCGACTCTTCTGACTGCGAATACAAACAGAAAGAAGTTACCAGAATGATCGATTTGAATCGTGAGTTATCCAAGAAATCAAACAGCCTTTGAGTACTCACCACTAAGACCTGTTGTAATTCTTAAAGGATGTCCTGGGAAAAAAGAAAATAATAAAGAATATAAAATAAAGGAATATTTTATGATTCACAGAATGCACAGAATAACTTACCAGACCCTGAGATGCAGGGAACACTCTTTGATAATATTCTTTGATGACAGCAATGTTGGGTTCTTGTATTGATACACACACCGCTGCAACGGATGCAACCACATTGACGAGACCTTGGAGTGACTATTCTATTACGGCAGCATTTATGGCTCCTTGGATTGTAGCACTTTCGGCCACATGTACGGTAATGTCTTGGTGTAACTCTGCCATGACAACACTTGCGAACTCGTGGGTTATAGCAAACTCTACCACATGTGCCATAGTGTCTTGGTACCAATTTGCCAAAACAACACTTGCGAACTCGGGGGTTGTAACATGTCTTGCCACATAACCTCTGTGCAGCAGTGCAGCAGATATGTCGAACTGAGATGAGTCTGTTGTGGCAGCACTTGTGAACTCGTGGCTTATAGCATGTCTTGCCACATACCCTTTGTCCAACAGCGCAGCGGCAGGGACGGCCAAATGAGACGAGCTTGTTGTTACAACACTTATGAACTCGTGGGTTATAGCAGGCCCTACCACACACCCTCTGTGCAGCAGTGCAGCATGTATGACCAGCTGGGATGACTTTGTTGAGGCAGCATTTATGGGTACTTGGCAAGTAGCATGCCTTACCACACACCCTCTGTGCAGTAGTGCAGCATGTATGACCAGCTGGGATGACTTTGTTGAGGCAGCATTTATGGGTACTTGGCAAGTAGCATGCCTTACCGCACACCCTCTGTGCAGCAGTGCAGCATGTATGACCAGCTGGGATGACTTTGTTGAGGCAGCATTTATGGGTACTTGGCAAGTAGCATGCCTTACCGCACACCCTCTGTGCAGCAGTGCAGCATGTATGACCAGCTGGGATGACTTTGTTGAGGCAGCATTTATGGGTACTTGGCAAGTAGCATGCCTTACCGCACACCCTCTGTGCAGCAGTGCAGCATGTATGACCAGCTGGGATGACTTTGTTGAGGCAGCATTTATGGGTACTTGGCAAGTAGCATGCCTTACCGCACACCCTCTGTGCAGCAGTGCAGCATGTATGACCAGCTGGGATGACTTTGTTGAGGCAGCATTTATGGGTACTTGGCAAGTAGCATGCCTTACCGCACACCCTCTGTGCAGCAATGCAGCATGTATGACCAGCTGGGATGACTTTGTTGTGGCAGCATTTATGGGTACTTGGCAAGTAGCATGTTCTACCACACACCCTCTGTGCAGCAGTGCAGCATGTATGACCAGCTGGGATGACTTTGTTGAGGCAGCATTTATGGGTACTTGGCAAGTAGCATGCCTTACCGCACACCCTCTGTGCAGCAGTGCAGCATGTATGACCAGCTGGGATGACTTTGTTGTGGCAGCATTTATGGGTACTTGGCAAGTAGCATGTTCTACCACACACCCTCTGTGCAGCAGTGCAGCATGTATGACCAGCTGGGATGACTTTGTTGTGGCAGCATTTATGGGTACTTGGCAAGTAGCATGTCCTACCACACACCCTCTGTGCAGCAATGCAGCATGTATGACCAGCTGGGATGACTCTGTTGTGGCAACACTGGTGGGTACTTGGCAAGTAGCATGCCTTACCGCACACCCTCTGTGCAGCAATGCAGCATGTATGACCAGCTGGGATGACTCTGTTGTGGCAACACTGGTGGGTACTTGGCAAGTAGCATGCCTTACCGCACACCCTCTGTGCAGCAATGCAGCATGTATGACCAGCAGGGATGACTCTGTTGTGGCAACACTGGTGGGTACTTGGCAAGTAGCATGCCTTACCGCACACCCTCTGTGCAGCAGTGCAGCATGTATGACCAGCTGGGATGATTCTGTTGTGGCAGCACTTCTTTGTGGCCTTATCGTAGCAAACTTGTCCACATTTACTTGAGCAGCACCTGCCATTTTTATCAATCACTTCTCCATTGCAGCAAGAGGTTTTTGTGGGATCGTAGCAGTTGTTACCACAATAGTGTTTGCAGCAAACTTTACTTCGTGGGATGATTTGGTCGTAACAACATTTCTGGGTTGCACCATTGTAACACCTCCCTACACAGTGATGTGGACAGCATTGCCATGCATCAGGGATAACCTTGTTGTAACAGCACTTGAAACCCTTGCCTTTAGGATAGCATCGGTCGTCGCACTTATGAACACATTTAGAGCAGGACCAGAATCCATTCAAGAGTATTCCGTTACAGCATTGATGGGTCACAGGATTGTAACACTTTCCTTCACACTTATGAGTGCAAGCTCTTAAATCGATGGATGATTCTGAAATGATACAATACAACCACTTTAGATTGGCTATGCAGCAACATGTTTTGGTTCGTTCATGACTTAAGTCAATAATTGGCATGGGGGAGGGGAGCGATTCACGTGACCTAAGTTATTTATCTTCTTAATGTAGTTTTTGTATATAGGTTACCTGACTTTGATTAGTTTAAACTACTCAGGTAACCTAGCACCTTATTCTTTTCATCAAAAAATTAAACTGTATTTATTTAAAATCAAGGTGTGAATAAAGTATATATATAGCGGGCACTGTGAGAGCAGCCATGTTTTTTTTACCGAGAGTTGAGTTGTTCAAGAATAAAGTGATAAATCGATATCGTACCATAGTACGCGTGTTACTTAATTATAGGCGGGTGGGAGGAAGGGAATAGAATGAGAGGGGAAGTAAGAAAGGTGCTTTTTTTTACACACAAGATTATGGGCATTTTTAATCAATTTCACACGTGAACACCGCAGAAGTGTACATATTGGGATACCTGTGTTAGACACAGGGTTCCCATACAGAGGCGCTAGAATCCCGTCCCTAATACCTTGCTCGGTATCCTGTTCATCACCAAGAATGAAAGAAAATTCATTCTGGTTGTCATGGTAATCATCATTATCCATTGATATGAACTTGTCGTATTCTGCTTCATCGTATCCAGGCAGTGGGCTTTCTCCAACGCCTGGAAACCAAAAAAGTTAAATAGATATGTAAATGTACCCATATGTACCCATAATTTCATTCGTCCTTTTTTACCCATAATGCAATTGGCTAGTACGTTTGCATTTTAAGCTTTTCGGTATTCCTCAAAGAATGGGTCCTTCTGCATGTACTGCAAACCTATAGTATTCTATTATGATTCGTTGTGTTGTGTAACTTGGAGTGTTGAAGAATTCATGGTCATGTTAAAAAAAAACTCTTAAATTGCAAGAAAGCAAGAAAGCAAGAAAACATGCAAGAAAACATGCAAGCAAGCAAGAAAGCAAGCAAGCAAACAAGCAATCAAGAAAGCAATTGAATAAATAATGTATTGATAACTTAATTCTGGGGCGAATCTAGGACTTTGAGCAGAGGAGGGGGGTCACAAGATTAAGAAGATGCACCCTTGTGCTATACTAACCAACCAATTCCAAGCTAGAAAGGGGGTCACGTGCAGCCTGTGACCACCCCCTTAATCCGCCTCGGTAATTATGTAAATATATACCTATAATGTGATGAATCATTGCACATGGTTGTTGACTGTGAAGAGGCCCCCAAAAAAACGACGCTCATCCATAATTCATTGGCCAGTTTTACACGCACGCAATGCAATTTGATAATCTCAATAAATACTAATAAATCAATAACAAACTTGTTATATTTGTTGCAGATTGTATTGGTTTATGAATTTTTCAAATTAGTTTTTTTAAGAAAGTTTCGAGTTTTTGCTTATTCCATTCTGATTGAAGCTAAGACTGCTCGCGGTCATGCAAGAACAGATCAGAATTTAAATGCCTTAAAAAAAAATTAAAGTTCACCATCGATCAATGGATTATTCAGGCATATTTCAAAATTGTTATATTCGACTTAGAAAGTTGTACCATAAATGTCAGAGGTGTACTAAAGACAGCGAGAAAATGTTGAAAAAAGAGCAAACCGAGTTCTTCAAAAGCACAATTATCTTTATTTAGCTTTTATATCGATATGCATTGGCGAGATATAAAAATACCTGTATGTTATTTCTCGAAAAAAGTTGAACTCGATTTCAGCATAAAGTTTGGCTCCAACTAATTTTAATTAGTAATCTTAAGCTTAAAAGTAGTTTGAAAAAGTTTTGAAACGAAAATTTTAAGAATAGATTTGACTATATTACCTGTTTTTTGTTGTAGTGTATGATCTTGTGCTTGTCCAAAGCTTTCAAGTGAAATAGTAATCACAGCTAAGCTGAGGAAAAGAATTAAAACGAAAAAAATCGTGTTCGCCATTATACGACACCGTGTTCGGTGGCAAACACCGTTTCAGTGATTCTCTATTAAGCTCTTCAGTTATATATCAGAGTTAATTTTCATAGTTTGTATGCTTGAAAGAATCCATTTTTTCCACTTCATGAGGTAGTTAGTTTTTTAATGGAGCGTGGGTTTAAATTTGTACCTACGAATCAAAATCGTTCACTTTGATCGTGACGTCACTAAGACTGGATCCAATGAGGCGTGAGTATATTCAGTTAAATTTGTTCAGTTTTAAACTGGAATGAAGTGTCGTAGAACAAGAGTGTGGACAAGTCCATCTATCCATTCATCCATTCATCCATTCATTCATCCATCCCATTCATCCATCCCATTCATTCATTTCATTGATTTTCATCCAAGTGCCCCTTTAAAATGCATTAGAAAATCAACTGCAGCTCGTGCTATATTCGTAGCAATGTTTTCTTTTATGATACTATTTCCTATGATCCTTTGCGCGCTCCTTTACCATAAACTCAGACTCTGAAGTCTCATCTAGAAAAACAACATTATTGCCTCAATGATTAAGTGCTATCCCTGAATATAATTTAGCTTTTTTTGAACCCAAAACAATATTGCTCACTACACGATTAACCACGGTTTTCAATAAAAAGTCCATAGCGACGGTACGGCCCTTCAACTCTATTGATGCGTAGGACTCTTAATGGAATTTTCAAGATTATTCAGCTCTTCAACACGCAAGTGACTTTAGCATTAAAAAGTTGCTCTTTTCATCGATTGTTGACATATTTTGGTTTGTTATTCAAAGTGGAAAATACTTAGGGTTACCTTTTTTAAAATCTTTATGAGAAAAGGCTGCAAATTTGTTTTTTCGTTATCAGTGATACGGTGTGCACAAGGGGCGGTATTACTTGAGCGAATCTTAATAATAACGATAAATAAATATTTATAACGTAATAACAAAACCGTAGTCTAAAGTTAAACTGACAATTCTTGAAGAGCAAAACAGAAAAACAAATTGTAAAAGAAAATGGAGGCTTTATTGATTTCCTCGCTTTTTCCTTCGTATTTTCTCTTGTTTCTGTCGTTCTTTTTTCAAACTAACTTTTTAGATTGTTTTGAAATTAAAATGCTATTGTTTTTAGACAAGAAACTAAAATTATTATAATTCCATTATTAATTGATTTATTTCTTAATTGTATTCCTTTACTAGTTACTGAATATTCTCTGTTTTAAAGTATTTTTTCGCACGCAGGGAAAATATCGATATTGGACAAAATGGCGGATCAAATAACTGTAAGAATTTCTACCAAAGAAAGCCTCCATGGAAAGCCTAAAGAAGACCAACATTAAAATTACTTTTAACAGTTCAACGAACTTTGTATGCATGAAAGATCTAAAAGAAACACGCGTTCATCATGATATACAATTCACATAAAGTAACCATCTTCAACATACATTTTTTTTGTTTTTGTTTTTGTTTTTCTGTAATTCATAGTTCCTAATAAGCCAATATACACGTGGTTATAAGAGACTTTGGGCATAAATTATCGTGTTTGTGATAAATCCAGAAAAAGAACCGTGAAACTATAGGAAACCTAATTCAATTATATTCAGTTATCGTAACAAAAAGATCTGTGTAAGTGGTGGGAGCGGTTCTAAAGTTAGAAATGCAATTCAACTGGATAATTTGAGATAGCAGAATTTCATTTTCAAGAATTTTTCTTGTGAATTAAGCTTTCCTGTATCTGAACTTTTTTCGGTGGAAAAAGTTTTGTCTTGTACTTTTTTAATGGCATCAAAGCATGCCATTTACATTCGTGATGTAGTGGAGTAATTTATTGACTGACAGCTCGTCAATACACTCCTAACAATGTTTATGAAGCGAACCAAAGCGTTTGGTTCTTGATGCATGGCCAATGGGGTTATGATCATAAACCGCAATTTTCAATTCTTTGCATTTAAAGCACTTCAAACAGGCTTGCCGAGAGAGAGAAGCAATCATGGACAAGTTGTTTTTTCTTGTTTGTATTTTGCTGCTCGCTGAAATAAGTGTGCTAACGTCAGGAAGCTTGAATCCTGGGCAAAATTTAGAGCTTCAAGCTCAGGCAACAAAACTGAACATTGATAAAATTAAGGGTAAGGTCTGTATAAAAAATCCTAGATTTTAAAGAATCTCAAGAATATTTAGATCATTATTTATTATAGATGAATAGATTTGCACGGGAATTGTACTTTGAAAATAATACTGAGAAACATAAAAAAAATTTTTTAGGCGGCGGAAACTAAAAACATTTTTTTTCCACGACTGATGTAACTACAAAACAACCAGTGATAACGAAAACAGGCTCAACGGCTCGTAACTATTGTTTTGTGTTTATTTATTTTCGATAATTAAAGCTGTTGGCCACGAGGGATGAGTGGGTACGGGGGAAGTGGTAGCTCTGACGTCATGCTTTGACGTCATGGATAAATTAACTCAGAATGTTCGCACGTACAAACAAGGCAAAGCGTCAGAAGTTCGTAGCGAAAATTTCTAAAATAAAGAAAGGAAGTTCCTGAATTTGATTAATTTATGAGAAAATAAGCAAAGCTCAATTGAAAATATTCATAAAATTAAGAACGTAATTTTCAAGACTTATTATTATTATTATTATTATTATTATTATTATTACTATTACTATTATTATTATTAGTATTGATTAGCTTTGTGTGTGTTTTTTGGGTGTTTTTCCCATTCTTCATACATATTTTTCATGTTGTTTTGTTCAAGTTTTAAAGATGGACATGGAAGATGACAACTCAACCGAGCAAGACATCAGTTATGGTGGTGTTTCCAATAACGCTTTTGCAGAGAATGACGATGATGATGATGATGAGAAGGAGGAGGAGGAGGGGTGGGATTTTGTGGATGAGGAGCTCGAGCAGAGAGATCGTGACATGATGCTTGATGCAACTAGTGGAGAAAGTGACGTGGATTCTAACCAACGGTCATTCTTTGGTAAGTAGAGGAAATGCATGAAAAACCTGACTTAACAATTGATGATATGGAGAGAAGCTTTGAAGAAAATGTCTGTTCAAACTGAATTAAAAACAAGAGGTAGTTGAAACGTGATTTGTGCTAACAATGGGAAGAAAATAAAGCAGTAACTGCAACGACTGCTTCTTCTTCATCATCACCATCGCCATCATCAATATCATCACCACCTCCACCATCATCATCATCATCATCACATCATCATCATATCATCACCACCAACACAACCATCATCATCATCATCTTCATCATCATATCATCATCATCAATATCATCACCACCACCACCACCATCATCATCACATGATCATCATCAATATCATCATCATCATCACCATCGCCATCATCATCATCATCTTCATCATCATCAATATCATCACCACCATCATCATCATCATCATTATCATCACCATCGCCATCATCATCACATCATCATCACATCATCATCATTAATATCATCATCACCATCACCATCATCCTCCTCCTCCTCCTCCTCATCATCACCATCATCACATCCTCATCACATCACCATCAATATCATCATCATCATCATCATCATCATCGTCATCATCATCATCATCATCATCATCACCATCGTCATCGTCATCATCATCATCATCATCATCATCATCATCATCATCGTCATCGTCATCATCATCATCATCATCATCACATCATCGTCATTATCACCATCATCATCATTGTCGATACTGTCTTATTTTAGGATCACTAGGTATGGAAGCAGATAAGAGATTATGCAAATATCAATGTGACAGAAGATGCTATAACCCTCACCAACAACAATGCTGTAAAAAGAAAATCGTTCGACGCCCCTGGCGCTGCTGCGCACAAAGCTGTGGGAACACCTGCTACAACCCAAGAACCAAGCAATGCTGCAACGGCAAGGTCATCTTGAAATCACAAAACTGTGCTGGCTGTGCCAATAGATGTGGGAAAGCCTGCTTTGACCCAAGAAGACAGAAGTGCTGTAATGGCAAAGTTGTGTTGAAGAATGCACCTTGTTGCAGACCTGGGTTTCATCCATGTGGTAGGCGTTGCTTCCACCCTCGGCACCATAAGTGTTGCCATGGTAATGTCACTCCAAGGCATTTCCCTGTATGTGGACGAAGGTGCTACAACCCACACATCCATCATTGTTGCAACGGCAGAGTCGTGCCGAGACGAGTGCGTTGTTGTTACCGCTGTGGTAGGGTTTGTATCAACCCGAGGTTGTATCGATGCTGCCACCAAAGGCGCATCAGTAGGAGCGTTCGTTGCATCTCTGGACACGGTAAGTCAAATAAGATAACAAATAATAGATGATCGTAAGTAAGTAAATAAGCTGCAGGTGAAACGAGAGGACGCCTTCCAAAACAGAGCACTAATGGAGATAGGAGTTACAAAAGAGACTAGCTAAACTACCTAATATCTTAATCAAGTAACTTATGGTGCTAAATAATTATATCTTTTCAGGAGCGCCTCTAAGGATAACCCAAGGACTCGTTGGTAAGCAAGTAGCTCACCTAGTAACAGAAATAGTTCAAATCTTTTTATTTTAATAATCGCATTGATGTTTCTTTAGCCAGAAGAGTCGGTTGTTTCAGAGACACGTGGAACCGTGCCATCCCATCATTGGAAAAGAAGAGTTATATCCTAGTTGGAAACTACCAGAAGAGACCATTTGCCATCGAGAAGTGTGCATTAGCGGCTGCTAGGTTTGGATGGAGTGTTTTTGCAGTACAACATCAAGGATGGTGTGCTTCTAGTCCAATTGCAGGACGTACCTACAACAAGTATGGACGGTCCAACAAATGTAAAAATGGCAGGGGAGGACCGTGGGGGAATGATGTCTATGTACTGGAAGGTGAGTTGTTAGAAGATACACCGGTCCATATTCACAAGTATGGACCATACAACACTTAACACATCTCAAATACCACCAGCACCTGACCATGAGATGTCAATCCTTTTTAAAATCATCTTATCCATAAATAATTGAACTCTTTCAGGCAAAGCACGTCGAAGAACAACTTCAGGAGACATCTGTGTTTTTCCATTCATCTACAAGGGAAGGCTCTACAACGGCTGTACAAGAGTAGACCACAATCGTCCATGGTGTGCTATAACACCTAACTATGATGTAGACAAACTTTGGGGGAATTGTTAAAAGCATTGAAAATCGAAACCGTGAAAATTGGTCCGGCCACTGTGACAATCTGACGCAGAAAATCAAGGTTTTGACGACATGCATGTAGTCTCGTTCATTCATTAAAATTAAAATTAATTGATAATGTAAGGATAATAGTTACTAATAAAGCTAACAATACTTGAAATAAACTTCTGTAAATTTGATTTTTCATTGGTTAAAATGTTAAATAAGATGTTTGAAAACAGTCTAAAACGGACGGCTATGGTGATAGGGGAGGCAACCATCTATGACCTCCTGAAAAGTACTTAGGCAAACAGAGGCGTTAAGGCGCGATTACACGAAGCAATTTTCTCTGCAATCAACTTGTGTCGCATCGGCGTTGCGACACAAGTTGCATGGAGCATTGCGGCGTGTAACCTACAGCGCAATTTGAAAAATGTTGCGAGACAAGTTGCAGCAATCGTTGCGAAAAGTAGAATTCGTTTCTACTTTTGGCCACAATTGCATCTCCGTTGCACCGTGTAAACCCTCTTGCAACTTGTGTCGCAACGCCGTTGCGAGACAAGTTGCAGCGAAAATTGCTTCGTGTAATCGCGCCTTTAGGCAAAGGGAGGTATAATTAATCAAGATTGATATAACATTCTTCATTAAATTACCGCTTAAATCTCGATGCCAGACGCGAAGAAGTTTGTCTGAGAAAAACATTCAGAGGTTGGGAAACGTTTTAGCGGTTATAAAATGTGTAACTTAGAAGAAAAGCATGATTTATCATCCCAACTAGGCTGCTTAATGAATGGAGCAAAAAAATCGTGACTTGAGCTCAATAAAGACTGCGATAAACATTGTTTATTTTAAAGACCAATCAAATTGCTCTATTCACAAGTGTGAAGATTGATTGACGTGAAAGCCGTTAAAGTGCTTCAAATGAACAAACCAACCGGAAAGATGTTGTTATAATTAAAACTTTTAAAAATAGGTAAAACGAGGTGCGACTAACTGAAACTGAAGTAAACTGTGTTAGATGTGGAAGGAGTAACATCATAAGCCAAAAGATGAACACAAATGTTATTTTCTGCACCCTGCTCGTCTTGGCCACTAGTGCTTTAGCAAGTGAAAGCTTTGGCCAAGCGGATGTTTTTCTAAACAGAAAATCAGGTAAAACTGTCAAAACCGTATAAACTTTAAAAACTATAGCCTTGCTAGGCTCGTTACTTTGTAGTTCACCGTCGTTAAGATTGGCGACTTAACTTGAGTTCGCGGTGCTTTTACCTAGTTTTTACACAACAACAACTACTACGACGACGACAAAAAAATCAACAAAAACTATTCAAAAGGAAAAAAAAAAAAAAAATGAATTTCCTACGCATTATTTCTAATATCCTTAAAATTATTTGACATGTTATCTCTTATGCCTAAAGTTCTTAACAGGGTCTCAAAAGAAGCGTAAAAACGCTACCAAGCTACGAAAAACCTGACGTTATTTCTTTATATATAAAACTCTTTTCGATCATTTTAACCCGTTTTTCGGGACTTTTGTATCTTTAATAATGAACTTTATAACGTACTATATCAACCCTATTCCTGGTCCCAAAGCAAACAGGTGATCTTAGGCCAGTCATCAACATTAAACCACTGATTAAGTTCGTGCAATCTTTAAGTGTGGTGCAAGATCCAGGATTTCGTATAGAGTGGAAAACGGTAAAGCAAATTCTAGCGGTACTACATCATCTTACCGTAGCCGTAACTTCCTGCTTTTAGGAGGACCCTTCTGTAAAACACTTTTTTAGGCATCCTCAATAAAGATTTATTATTATTATTATTATTAGTAATTGGATGAACTACTACGAGGCAAAGGGAAGCCATTTTAGTGTTACGGCATGTTGTACTGTGTACGTGATATTAAAAGTCAGATTTGTACCTTTTTCACGCTTCATATATGAAAACCGCTCTAGCATATGAGGATTTTGAATAAATAATAAGCGTCTTTTGATTTGCGCGACTGGATACTGAAGAACCGTGAAATATAGATTACAACATGCCATAGTTAATGGGGCGGCCGCTCCATTAACTATGATCATGCTAACCGTTAAACCTTGTTTGAATCACAATTAATAGTTCGACCATGATAACAGTCAGTTAACGTTAAAACATAACATAGAAGCTTCGAAACAAAAGTGAAAAACAACAACAACAACAACAAAATCTACTGTAAACAAAACCCTATTGTATTTGTTAAGACCCCTTGGGCACGATAGTTTGTGAGCTGTTCTGGTCGAGTAAGTTTGTTAATACGCGCTATAAATTTATAATTACAATTTTGAAATAACATCTTTTGCCTCATTGCAGTCGTGGGAGGGTGGTACGTGATGAGCCCCGGATGTTTCTTACTGCGCATGCTCTTTTTAGGTGTGTCGCACTTCCGTTTCCGGAAAACAAGAGCTTTATTTATCTTATTGATGCTCTCAGCTCACATCACATGAAGAGCATACATAACTACGGTAACTGTTAACTCCGCTAATATTAATCTATACCCTGGATGCTAGGGCTTTTTCGTTTCAATGCCTCTCGGTCGTTGGTTTTCTTTAGGACCCTGGGAACGAGGTTAACGGGGACTGACAGACAGACAGACAGAAATTGCTTAAAAACCGACAACTTAAGGACGTTCGCGGGCATTGTCTGTGCGCGTCTGTTCTGCGCATATGGCGTAACAGCGCGCGCATGATCTATGTTTTTCAATATCAAACTCCTCGACTATATTTCGGAAACAACATCGGTATTGCGCGCAAGCGATTTTCGACAAAAAAAAGGCTGCATTTTGATATCATCTCACTCCTAAACGAGAACAGGTGACCCCCATTTTTTATTTGCTCATGGAACTTCTATGATGGTCTTATTTCACTATGCGAAGTTTGAAGAAAAAAACATGGGAAACACTTTTTCCCGCGAACGTCCTTAAAGAAAAACAATTAAGACAGGAGAAAATAATAACTTAAAAATAACCTCTCGCTTTAATAGGAAAGGATAAAGAATTTGACTTTGCTGGCTATGATGAAGCAGGTTATGATAGTCTGATATCGATGGATGATGATTATTACCATGACAACCAGAACGCTGAGGAATTCTCTTACATTCAAGATGAGCCTGAAGGTAGGTTGGTGTATTATACCTGACATGTGAAGCAGGGCCGTAGCAAGGCCAAACATATTGGGGGGGGGGGGGGGGGGGGGGCTAGGTCAAAAGTATTGTGGTATTCATTCGCGATTAGTTCATTCCTTCATTCAAATATATATATATATATATCCATTAATCATTTGCACACAAATCATAAACGAACCAAAACATGTTGCTGCATAACCAATCTAAAGTGGTTGTATTGTATGATTTCAGAATCATCCATCGATTTAAGAGCTTGCACTCATAAGTGTGAAGGAAAGTGTTACAATCCTGTGACCCATCAATGCTGTAACGGAATACTCTTGAATGGATTCTGGTCCTGCTCTAAATGTGTTCATAAGTGCGACGACCGATGCTATCCTAAAGGCAAGGGTTTCAAGTGCTGTTACAACAAGGTTATCCCTGATGCATGGCAATGCTGTCCACATCACTGTGCAGGGAGGTGTTACAATGGTGCAACCCAGAAATGTTGTTACGACCAAATCATCCCACGAAGTAAAGTTTGCTGCAAACACTATTGTGGTAACAACTGCTACGATCCCACAAAAACCTCTTGCTGCAATGGAGAAGTGATTGATAAAAATGGCAGGTGCTGCACAAGCAAATGTGGACAAGCTTGTCTGGATACAAAAACCCAGCACTGCTGTCATCAAAGAAAAGCACCGAAGAGAGTACCCTGCATCTCAGGTTCTGGTAAGCAAGTTATTCTGTAAATGACGTCTGTGAATCATAAAATAATTCTTTACTTCATGTTCTCTTTGTTTTTCAACAGGACCTCTTTTAAGAATCACTACAGGTCTTAATGGTTAGTATCCAAAGACTGTTTGATTCCTTGGATAACTCTCGATTCATTTACTAAGTAACTTCTGTTGTTTGCATTTGCAGCCAAAAGTGTTGGTTGTTTCAGGGACAAGTGGACCCGTGCCATCCCAACACTGGAAGGACACAGTCGTCTCCTAACAGGGTCTTATCGATCAAGACCTTATGCCATCGAGAAATGTGCGTTAGTTGCTGCTATGCGTGGATGGAGTGTTTTTGCAGTACAACATCAAGGCTGGTGCGCTTCTAGCCCAACTGCAGGAAGTACCTATAACAAGTATGGACCATACAACACTTGTAGAAATGGCAGGGGAGGACCGTGGGGGAATGATGTCTATGTACTAGAAGGTGAGTTGTTAGAAGATACACCGGTCCATATTCACAAGTATTGACCATACAACACTTAAGACACCCCAAATACCACCAGCACCCGACCATGCAAGGGGTAAATCCATTAGGAAATCAATTCATTCTCTAATATTCAATCATTTCAGGCAATGCTGCTCAGAAAACAACTGCAGGAGATATTTGTGTCTTTCCATTCATCTACAAGGGAAAGCACTACAATAGCTGTACAAATGTAGACCGTAATCGTCCATGGTGTGCTATAACACCTAACTATGATGTAGACAAACTTTGGGGGAATTGTTAAGCATTGAAAATCGAAACCATGAAAATTGGTCCCGACCTTGTATAAATCTGAAAAAAATTCTTTTTTTTAAGCTAAAAATATTCAGTAAATCAGAAGGGGGAACAATGGTAAAAATTTTTGGTAAAAAGAGTGATTGTTGTAGATGATAAAGTAGAGTTTTCCTGAAGAAAAGAATAACAATTGTGTAGTAAGGCACAATAATAAAGCAGCTTGTAACATGTAAAAATTTAATGACAGCCAGTAATTTTGAATCAAATTGAACTCTCTGATACCTCATGTAGATGTGCTCATTTTGTACAAGCTCCTAACCATCTGCGTATAGTCAGACTGATGTATAACCTGTATTCTAATGTAAAGGATAAGCCTAAGAAATGTATGCCTCTACAGATCATATGGCGAGATCTTGTCGCCATCACATAAATGAATGGAGGGTGAAAAGCATATTCTACAGGGTTGAAAACGGCTATTCAACCAGCAAAATATACATTTTGATGGTATTTGTACAATATGTTACAAGAATTACGATACCAAATATAAATTGTGCTGCAAATACTGCATCAAGCCTCTTCCTCCTCCTCTTCTTCTTCTTTGACAACTGGAACACCTAGAAAAAGAGATGGTTTAGAGAGCATATTTGGGAATGAGATGGATAGGAACTACTAAAATGAAGGGTGTTTTGGGGGGAGGGTTGTGGAGCCACGCCCTTTCCCCTTTTGTGAAGAATTTTTTACAATCACAAAATCAGCAGCATGTGGAGCATCTTGCATAGATAAATGTGTCAAGTCACAAATAAAAAGCTTAAGGAATTGATACTGCTATAGGACACTGTTTTGCATTAATTATCATGAACTCTATGGATTTTGAATATCAGACAGAAAGAAATGAGGTGACATAGGTAGTTGGCTTGTCATTGTGATCAAAATCCTGTATGCCCCTGATAAACAATACAGTAACATTTTACCATCTAATTTCTTGAGCTTGGGTAGTCTCTTTGTTGCCTGGTCTCTCCAGTCCCCATCTGCAGAATGTTTCTCCTCCAGTGGATTTCCTGGTTAAGAAATTATTATTTGTAGTTGATTATTGTCTATCCATCCAACTATCCATCCAACTATCCATCCAACTATCCATTCAACTATCCATCCAACTATCCATTCAACTATCCATCCAACTATCCATCCAACTATCCATTCAACTATCCATTCAACTATCCATCCAACTATCCATTCAACTATCCATCCAACTATCCATCCAACTATCCATTCAACTATCCATCCAACTATCCATCCAACTATCCATTCAACTATCCATCCAACTATCCATCCAACTATCCATTCATTCTTCAATCCATTTATCCATGTATCCACAAATCCATAATCCCTCCTTTTGTCCCTCCATCTATCAATCCACTCTTTTCTAAATTTATCCACCCACCCACCCACCCACCCATCCATCCATGATCATCCATCCATCCATCTATACATACACCCATCCATCCACCCACCCACCCACCCATCCATCCATCCATACATCCATTCACCCACCCACTTATCCATCCATCCATCCATCTGTCCATCCATCCATTAATTCATACATCCCTCCATTCTATCCTTATATCATTCATTCCTTAATTGCTTTATCCCTAACACCAACCATTCATTTATTCCATCCATCCATCCATCTTTTCTTCCATCAACGCATTTATTTATTCCTCTACTCATACATCACAGAATGGATAAAGAAGTCACTGAAAGGTCCTCTGATTAGAAATGAGTATTGAGTTTATCATATTTAAGCACTTACCAACAAATAGAAGATCTTGTAATAAAGGTAATTCAGCCTTAAAAATTTAATGATAAAAATATTGCCTGATAAGGTTATAAGCAAAAAAAAATTGTCACATTTAATGTCAGTGAGCTACCTTACTGGGACATATTGACTATTAGATGTTCCAAGATGGAGGAAAAAATTGGGTCGAGTTGACATTGCAGTGCATTGTGGGACTGTTTTAGGGTAAGAAATAGAATGTTAGGAAATGCCTTGATTGATATCCACCAAAGCCTACCTCATAACAATCATGACACCACATATGCTATTGCAAAACAATATAAGTAGCAGAACTTACTAGTTTTTGGAACTCATCCCAGACTTTGACTTGATTGTTAGACATGTAGAGAACCTAATTTCAAAAAAGAAAAAAGAAAAAACACAGAAAAAGTAAATACATATACATGAAAAAAGAAACCAACAGTAAGTCTTTTTTAGCAGTTTATTCAAATACTGTACCTTGAGTTTCTTAAGGACACCAATGCCTTTCAGCTTTTCAATGTTATTGTAAGAGATCCATAACTCTTCAAGAGTATCTGCAACTGCCTCCTGTAGTTAATTGACCAATCAAAATGAATCAACAAATTTAATTACATGATCATCCTTGCAGGCTTCGACAGGAGTGCAGCAAGATCTTGATCTAGTCTCCTCCGCAGGCTACTCCATATTTATTCTCCAGAATGCGATTGGGATTCCTGTGTTGAAATGTACTTCTCACCACAGGAAGCCCGACAAGCCAAAACCCTAAAAGGAGAATTAAAGGAGATACCTGTGGAGGAGGCTAGTCTTGATCATAGGTGCAACAATGTACCTATTTCCCAATATATCCACAGGAATCACACATGAATTAATGAAACTTCTGAGCTGAGATCAAAATTTTTGAGGGCAGCCACCCCCTTTGATATGCCACTGGGCTTCAATGGTCATTGATGTTTCATCATTACTCACCAAACCATTTAGGTTTTTGATGTTATTTCTACCCAAGGAAAGTATCTTGAGGTTCTCTGGAATAATAAATAAGATAATCTCAATTAGTGGAAATTAAAAATCACAATGGTATAAACATCAAGTGTAATATTTGTAATGTTAATTATTAACAGGGGTTTCAATAATATTTGAAGTAGATGGATGGGATTCAAATGTAGGCGTCTGTGTCCACTAATTCTACTTCTTATTTATTGAGACTGATTCATAAAATTGCTGGTGGTATGAAGTTAAGTACCCGACGATTGACCCCCAGTAGCTGCCTTCTATTAAAACCCCTGAATTAAGGACCAAAATATTTCTTAACATACTTAGTCCATTGAGGTTGGCAATCTTTTCAATGCAGTTGGTAGATAATGATAGTTTCCTGATAAGAAAAACAAAGAGAATAATATTATTCCAATAAATTCCTTATATATATATCATAAGCCTCTGGGGTCTTGGGTTTGATTTCTTGAACTCAGCTTTGCATGCGAATAGAGTTTGTTAGGTCTCTTCCTTCATTTAAGGATTTCTTTTCAGATTCACAGGTTTTTTCAAGGGTCCCCCCCTTTACACAACCATGCATAATCATCCATGACAAAACCTTATAAGTTAAATTCCAATTCAATCTGTGAGTTAGTCCTGCCCAGAGGTTGTTTCAGGGTATCAATGAAATTTGAAGGTTAGGTTTTTTTGATAAGCGAACAAAATCCAAAGCAAGATGATTCATGTGGGGATTAATTGTACACTCAAGGTGCGGAAATATGAGCTAAAAAATTGAGAAACTTCACGCAAAATTTTTGCGTTGCAAGTTGCAGAGCAAATGTTGCTCGTATTACTGCCCTGCTTGCAAAAGGTTTTCTTTGTTGCAGAGAGTAGGAAAATCTTCAGTACTTTGTGCAACAAAATCTTGCTAAAAAATGTTGTTACTCACAGGGCAATGCAATAATGTTGCCAGATAAGTTGCATAGCACAGTACTCCTTTCTTCTCAAATCATTTTGATACCCCTCTCTACCCCCTTGGAAGAGCATTCCCCTATATTTAATATTTTTGAGCCATACTCGCAGGTTGATAGCGTTGATAGAGATGCATCCATCTTTTCAATGGGAGGATACTGTGCATACAGCTTGATTTCTTTAGCTTCTGATGCTTTGCCCTCGTTCTCCTTCTCCTAAAAACAATTAGAAATTTAAAAAAATAGGTCATAAGGGCAATTTCTGAGATAAAGTAAATAACAAAAGAAGAACTAAATAAATACTTTCGAGGCTGGCCAAATATACACACAAAAAAATGGTAGTTGACAACTTACCCATTTAGAGAGAGCATCTTTGATGGTCGTTCCTTTGGACTGAAAAAAAGGATAGTAAATCACTAATAAAGTATGCTAAAATAACCTTGACAAGTTCAGTTAGGGTATTTCGCAGAAAACAAAGGTCTTACCATTTTGAAACAGAGATTTTAGAGGCTTTTTATCTTGTTTTCATCAAATTATTTTTCAACATTCATGTTGTTTTAAAACAAGATGGCGGCCATCACCATGGAGATAAACTGAGGGTTTATGGGAAATTTCCTGGAAGGCTTTCGTTGATTGGTTGATTTCAGCTGATTTTAACCAATCAGCGCTCAGAATTTTATTTCTCTTTTCAAGATGGCGGACGAAGGAAGAAAGGTTTTCTTGTTAAAATGATCGTTCATATTTAAGCATATTTTAATCTGTTTTGCTTATATTTTCGTAGTTTAAAATGTCAAGACGTAAGAAAAGCAATTCATCTGGAAGACAGTGGTGTCGGAGAGGTAAAAGACTTGTCCGATTGGGAGCTAACGAAGCAGAAAATGAGCCATTCAGAAAAATGTGTAAAACTACATCAGTCCAAAAATCTACTCAAAAACAAGCGAATATACGTAATCTTTCAATCTTAGATTTACCAGACGAGTGTATTGGTTTGATACTGGAGAAACTAAACTTAAAGGCATACGAGTTGTGTGAAATAACGAAAGTTTGTAAGAAATTCTACGACGTTTCACTCAACCCTCGATTGTGGCGTATTGCGGACTTCAGATTCGATACATATCTCTTCGCACGTGGCTTTCATGTACTGGATATAGCTCAAGACATATCTCAATATTTATCAGACCTGGAGCGTAGGGAAATGTTTGCAAACTTCCTTATCAAACGAAAAGCCTTGTTGTCTCAACTACGTATTACTTTTGACATTGACAAAGAAATGGAAATATTTTGCAATTTATTGGATAACTGTTCACTAAGGAATTTGAAGAATGTTGATATTAGATGGACAGTTTATTGGCAGAACTTATCACCAGCTCAAAGAGAACTACAATCAGAATGTTTCAAGAAAGTTTTAGAGAAATTATCAACTTATAGTCCAGATATTTCTTTCTTGAAATGTCAACTTTTAGGTTCTATCGACATGGCTGAAGTCGTAGGAAAATTGAAAAACATTCAGTCCCTAAACCTCGTGTTTATAGGATTTAATGAGGTTATTAAAAGAGGAGTATTAGATTTGATCTTGTCTTCCTTACCGAAACTCAAGGAACTCAAAATCAAAGTCAGACAATTGCTGAATGAAAGCTTAAAGGGTTACTCACTGAAATCCGATTCACTTGAACACCTAGATTTTTCCTGGTCCAAAGGTTTACGAATTAGGGAATTAAACTTACCTCATCTACACACATTTATGGCAGTCAATGTATTCGAGTTTTTCCAGGGAAGGAGTTGTCCATGTTTGTTTGAACTGATCAGCAATGGCTGTCCAGAACTTACGAGAATAAATTTCAAACGCTCTAAGGTAGCAGGTCTGGATAACTTTGGCCTTGATGAGGATGATAAGAGAGAAATGCACATTTGTCAATGTGATACACATGCACCATGGCGTATACAGGAGTGAAATTTGAGACTGACTTCAGTCTTCAAGGTACTTGCAGTATATATAGATGTTAAGGAACCTGGCCTACCACTGGCCCAGTTTTCAGAGTTACCTAATTGTGCTGAATATTCACATGTTCCAGTGAAGTGGAAGTGTTTATATTGTTGAAGTTGTGCAACAAGTTGGTGTACTTGATAAGGTTTTATCAGTGTATGATCAGGGGCATACCAATTCTAAAATGGCACATGGCCGGGTAAGTTACATAAAAACGAAGCATCCAGGGCCAAATTTACAAAATTACAGTGTTATGTTATAATTTCATGCCACAAAATTGTTGTGTTCCTGAATGTAAGAAGGAAAGAAAGACAGAACAAGACAGTGTATACTTTGCATTGACACAGTATTGTTTATTTGCATTTGGATTTTAAAATGGAGTCTGATAACCATTCTGAGTTTGAGCAAAAAACTGGGTGGCGTTAGCATTAGTGCATTGTGTGATTCTTTTAGGGGACAAAATAGATGGCTTATTGGAAATATGTCCCATATAACAGTCCCACAATGCACTAATGCTAACTCCACCCAGTTTTTTCCTCAAACTTACAACAGTTATCAGGCTCCATTTCAAAATTATCTTGAAATAAAGGTTAGGTGCATACAAAAGAAATGGCACAAATTTCATTAAGAAAATGTGTGATTTCTTTTGTATTTTCCTGTTAGCCTTACTTCAGACCAGTTTCAAGAGTGGTGTGGTGATAGAACAGCCAATAGAACAGGGCATGGAAGTGTAAGAGTAACACAAAAACCATTCAATTTCTCAGAAGATAAAAATGTTGTCCTCCAGATTTCACCATATTAGGAACATGCTACAAGGGTTGTTAGCTAATACAAAAGCCATTCCATGTAAACTAAATGAAGAAAATAAAATATTTTATTTTTATTTGATATTTTTTTATTATTCTATGGAACTGATTTGTTTTTTGTTTTTAATCACATTGAATTGAAACAAAAGGGAACATAAACCTAATTTCAGTTAGCTGTTATGCCTTTGCATGGCTGTTCCTTGAGGAAAGAAAGCAAAACACTTGTCCCAAGTGCTATACCCTACAAGTATAGGTTATTTTTCTTCCCCTCCGTAGAGCTGAGCACAGGCTGTATTCCTCCCCTGACTAGTGCTATAAGATCACCCTTTGTGGAAGGGGAAAAAAAAGAAACTTTGTTCTTCAGCCAATCAGAAAGCAGCATTTGTGTCCTGGTCTCCTTATAAACAAATACAATTTACACTACTTTTGTGTTATTACAAAAATGTTTTTGTTATTTACTATATAACTTGAGTTAGAATACATTGATAATTTTTTAAACTGTAAGACAATAAATTGCTACTACATTATTTGTTTGTTATTTCATAGCCATAATATAGAAATAGAGAATATTTACATAAATTTTGATCCAAGAAAAGATGTGTCTAATACTAGACCTGTTTTCAGGTTTCTGTAACCTCCACAACTACTTCTAGACATCTGTGTGGCATCAAAAACATAATAGTAACTCATATGATTATAATTTTGAAAGATGAAAGCCAAAACACAAGAAAATGTAAAGTCCGGGTTAAGGCGCTTCACACAGTGCAAAATTGCATGCAACATTGCAGAAGTAGGATCATTTTCTACTTCAGCAATATTGCGTGCAACAAATTTCGTGTGACATGGTGCACAACATTGATTGCCTTACAACATTGTGCCGATGTTGCTGTGTGTTCCTTGTTTCACAGAAATATGAACAATACTTTAATGAAACAAAATATTGTTTCACTAAACCTGTGCCTTGTTTTGTTTTAAATTCCTTTTTTATTCTTTTTGGGATAAATATATATAACTCTAAATTTGTTTTTAACCCAGGTTTAGTGAAACATCTCTTCAGCAGAAAGTAATCTTGTACCTAATAAGAGGCAACTAATAAGCTTTTTTTGGTAGAGTGATTTCAACAAAGTGCCAAATACTAAGAGAATAGGAATAATCAGCTGATGTCTCTTGGACTACTGTCCAAAATCACTCTAGAATGAACAATATTAATGTATCTTATTCCACTTGACAAGAATATGGTGATAAATAATAATTATTTAGAACAAAAATAAATTGATAAATTTGTTATGTCTTTCTGAAAGTCTTCAATATGGGGTAAATGTTGTCGAATGCCTCATAAATTTCATTACGAACTTTGGCTCCTGAAAATAGATAAATAAATAGCAATGAGAATATTTTCAGAAATGTATAACTAGTTTGCAAAGGCCATTGAAGAAAATACTTGGTTACTATGATCATTGATATTCTGAGAACTCAGTAGTTGGGAGTTGCCAGTTGGAATTCAAAAATATAAACAGTGCATCTGATGGAGTGCAAATAGGGTGGAAAATGACCAATAGTGCAGAAAATGATAAATAGTGTGATTCAGTACGATTTTAGGTCAGTAGTGTAGAATCACACCCCGCACTCTATAGGATGCTCTGTATAAAATGTATCGGAACCAACTGATTAGTTTTGATTGATGGCAGTGGAAAAAAAATTCCACAACAAGCCATTGAAATGTCTGAGTTCGCAGAATATTGAGAATCACAGTAATAAAAAGATTCAAACACAATAAGAAACATACATGCTTGCATTATGCACTGTATAACATCTAATACATTAAATTAATATTTAAGACTCAAGAGTGTGTACAAACACTGACGGTATTTACTCCTTAAGCTACCCTCAAATAAGTGCTGCCCCGAATAAGCACCGCAATAGAAACAAAATTTAAGGAGTGCCATGGGAGTTTATCAAGAAAATACAGTATTATATACCACTTACCTGTCAGTACAACTTTGCCAGATACGAAGATGAGAAGAACAATTCTTGGTTTTACCATTCGATAGATAAGTCCTGGAAATAACTCTGGTTCATAACTGGGGAAAGAAATATGTCAATGCAAGAAATACAAAATTTCACAAAATTCATGTCCATAATTTATTTCTTCATTAGACAACAAGTTCCACAAATGTATGACATACCTTGAGAACTGTCCATGTGCTAACACCAACCCTTCTAGTCTAATAGGGAACTTTACATCACAGCTTCCTACCATATTCTGGATTTTAAATTCAGTGAACTTTGCCTGTTAAGTAAGCAAATAGTTGTCAGTCAAAAACAGTTAAAAAGATTGTTGATTATTAAGAGAATTTACATACAGGAAAGCCAAGCTTCTGTACAACACGGGCATATTTTCTAGCAGCAAGTCTTGATTGATCCTCACTGGCAAAGAAAAGGAAAGAGTCATCGTCATGAGTGGGAAATGATACAACAAATTTGTATTTGTATTGTAGCAGTAAGTCCCTATGTGCTACAAGGTGCAAGGAGGATAGGTAACAGGTAACTGTAGCAGTACTGTATTAGATAGATAGATAGATAACTAGTTTATTAAAATTATTCGCAGCCCGAAAGCTGAATTACATAATTATATACAATAAATTTTAAGAATAATTAAGAATAAATTTACAATACAATATTATATATAATAAATATCTCTATGAATAAAAATATAAAACATAAATATAAGTAAAAAATAGTTGCAAACACCAACCGACCAAGGAAACGTCATCGCTGGCCATGGTGTGATAAGTATGTATTGTATATATATGTATTATAATGTATTGTGCCATACCATACTGTAACTACACATTTTGATTGGATGGATTACTGGAAAACAATGGGAAGCCATTTCAATGTTATGGCATCATGGCTCAAAATAACGGCCAGTCATACACCAGTCAACATGTGAGGTGTATGATTTTTTTTTCAAATATGACCACTCAAATGTCTGTTCAAAACCATATTTGACCAGTCAAGTACCTAATTTGGCCTGACATTGACCATTGACCGGCCATTATTTTGAGCCCTGCGGCATGTCAAGCTGTGTACATGCTATAAGTCAGTACCATACATAATTTCCCACTTGTACAAAAACTGCTGTATGTACATGTAAAGCAGTTTTTAGAAAGGAATTGAACTAAAAATAAGATTGAATAATCCTGAGAAGCTTGTACTTATACCTCTTTGCTCCAGTACAGACCATCTTTCCTGAACTGAATATCAATGCTGTAGTTCTGGGATCCCTGATTCTCATAATAACGGCAGCAAAACGCTGAAGAAAAGTAGCACATCATTAGTTAATTAGAAGCAGATTTCGGAATAAAATATAAGATCAGTATATCACTATGTACCTTAGGATTGTATTCTGCATTTCTGGCATGCAGTGCAATTTTCTTAAGGTCTAATTTACATCCAAGATTCACTGTTGAAACTATATTCCTGCAATCAAAGAGATGGAAAGATTGTTATTCAATGTTATGAATGCCATAAATTTGTAGCATAAAATGTATCTTCCTAGAAAATATTCAAGATATTTTGCATAATGAGTCTGAGGAAGGCATATTCTGATAAATTCTCCATAAGAATATCCCAGAAGTAGGTATGGATATTTTCTGCAACTACATAATGTTGGTGCTAACACAAGCAAGGTAGAATATCTTACTGTAGCTGTGGGACAATACCAGACTGGTCAGCCGTCATCGGTGTCATGGGGGTCATAGGTGTAAGGGGTGGCATGGGACTTGGGGTGGGGGGATAGGCAGCCAGCCCTCCTGGTAGACCAGTAGTAGTAGACATCCCTGGGCTTGGTGTCATTAGCCCTCCATGTGCCTAGAAAACATGAAAATAATCAAATTTATTGTCAATTTAGGTAGCAAGCTTATTAACTAAAAAAGCATTTAACAATACTATTCTTATACGAATGCCAATACGAATAAATAGTACTTTCCTCGTATAACATGAATACTTCCACCATAAGTTATTTTATGACTTCACTTTGAAATGGGTTGAGTTGAGAAAACGTTCTCAATGTTCTCTAATTCTTCGAGCTTGGAAAAACTTACGTATTTAATGGTGGGTAAAAAACTAACAGAGTCTTGCAATAGAAAAGTGAACGCTATTAATTTGAGAAGCTTTAGGAGTAACTTAATTCAAAGAAATTACAGCGAAAATATGAAAGACTCAAAGGTGAGAACAAACCCGTACCTGAAGAGAACTGCCGGCGCCATAACGGTTTTCGTCCTCTTGGCTCATTCTCTGGCTGGTATCTCAGCAGAGAATTGTTCTAAGAGTTTTTAAGGTTCTTTCTGCGAGATATGAAAAAGTAATAATGCCCAAAACAACAGATAAATGAAAATTTCTGAGAGCGTTGAGCCAGGACAACAGCGCTTTATATATGAGATGATACACTCGATGAGGATTATGGGATGCATGAGACCACGTGTATGCTGGACAGCGGAATGACAAAGCAAGACACAGGTATCCCAATAACTGAAAAAAGGACATTCGACTGGAAAAAAAAAAAACGAAGAAAGAAAGAAAGGAACAAATAGAGAAAGAAGAAAACAAAGAAGAGAAGAAAGAGAGCAGGAAAATCAAGCCAACAACAAGCAGAGAAAAATAGATAAAAAAAGAAAGAAAGAAGGGATGACTAAAACGAAAAATCCTGGACCTGCCCCTGAAAGGAAAGTCGTTCTGGTTAGAAAGTATAATACATATATTTAGGCACTGTCTAATAGCGGAGCTCCCGGTTCAATTTTTAACCGTGACTACCTCTCCTTGTGGTCTTATGAGTAGGAAAAAAAAGATAGAAAAACCGATATTTTAAGCATTCAAAGGCATCAGAAAATTCTAAGAAAAATAATTAATAAGTATTTCCTGTAGAGAAGAAAGGATTTCATTAAGCAAATGTTATGTTAAAATTAAAAGATTTTTTGAGGTCGGAAAAGTGACTTCATGAATGCCTCCTACAAAAGTTTTTGAAAAATATAACATACATTTATCATGTCGAGTTCACACGATATCAGGGATTGGCTGAGGCTCTCGACCAACCAGAATTGAGATACTGAGTAAAGTGTATAATAACAATGAATAATTAGAAACATACCACGGTTTATCGAAGGGTTTTAATTTGACTCAAAATAACAAGCACAATAACTTACCTACACAAATAATACAGTATTCTGTATAACATATTTTATGTTTATTACTGGGCTACCTTTGGTCTAAGACAATATATATATATTATTGTAACTTGTAGAAGATTAAAGACAATGCATTACTTTTAGCTGTATCTTCGACAGTAACTCTTCCGACAGCATAGACTCATATACATCTATAGATTTACATATATATATTTGCACCAAAACTCAAAAAAATTGACGCTTTGAAATATATATATTTATCCCACACCATAGAAAATACAACCAATCAGAAAGCAGGAAAGCTGTTGTATTTTCCTCGGTATTCCACTCTTCCTTCCCATCATGCACTGCGCGTTGAATCTACGCATTTGTATTTTCTATGGTGTGGGATAAAATGGTTATACAAGGGTTTCTCGTGGCATACCGTGGATATCCCACTCATCACTTGTATTTTCTTTGTATACACACTCGCCTAAAGGCTCGTGTGTGTATTAGAAACTACAAGTGACTCGTGGGATATTCCACGGTATGCCACGAGAAACCATTGTATAACTAGTATATATACATATAAACATATATAGCGAGGACATCGATTTAGTAATGATTTTTTTATTAAATTTTTTTACCAAAATGTTCTTGAATAACTAATGAGGCATTTTAGCAAGTTTAAAGTTAATTTGCTTCTTGATTACTTTTTATTTTTCTACAAAAATAGCACCGAAACATATACTATGCATATATATCTGATAAATGTCAGAATTTTTGAGATTTGGTATATATATATCTGATCAGTCAGGTTTTGAAGCATTCCTGCATCATTCTTCTGGGAATGGATTTGATTAGTTTCCCACTGTAAGCTCTGAGTTTTTCACTTCTGAAAAAGTACACCAGGGGGTTGAGAGCAGAGTTGAAGAAAATCAAGATGATTGCGAACTGTCTCAGGATGTCATAAACAAGCTTGGCTGTTTCTCCTCTTTTTACGGTTACTATCGCAACAGTCTTCAGGCCTCGTCTTTCTTCCTTTGTTTCAGCTCCAGGAACAACAGATTGGATTTCGTCTCGGATTTTTTTGGCATGTTTTCTGGAGATGCAGTAGAGCTTTCCATGAAGGCCAATCATGAACACACAGGATAACAGCATGAACAGGCTCCATAGCACTCTCGTTCCGTTGGTTAGGGGCGAAGGAATCGCCCCTAAGAATCCAAACAGGAAGCTCGTCGTCCAGGCGAACATAACGGCTTTTTCGGTGCGGGACATCGTTATGATGGTAACATATCGGAGTGGATAAACGATGGCAGCGAATCTATCAAGTGTTATGAGCGATAGATGAGCCAAACTTGCTGTAATGGTTACAACACCTATCGATTCTAATATTATATAACAACTGGAATTACGAATTGATGCACAGGATTTCTTCCTATTTGTGAGAACATTGAATAAACCTATTCCATTACTTGTATGCAAGATGAGGCCGGTGATGAAGTCTGCAACTGCCAAACTTGCCATCAAAACATTCGTGGGTACCCAGAGCTCTCTGTAAGCAACTATCGTCAGAATGACTGTCAGGTTTCCCAGGAGAGTTAGAATTTCCGTGGCAGTGTTGAGGGTCAGCAAGAAAGCTACTATGTTGGAACTGTATTTAGCGACATTGGTGAGGCTTCCCGCGAAATAAGTTTGTTGAGAATCAGGAGAAATGGTCGAGTTGTTGAGAGTTGAATTGGTGTTGTTGAAATCCATGGCCTGCATGCGAGAAGAGAAAGATAGCCGTTACTGTCGCTCCTCTGATTAAGGTGTTTCCCTCGATCCTGTTTTCAAACAACCGTACCGAACATTTCAGTTTGAACAGCCGTTAAAACTATTTTTTTGTAATTTAATTATTATGAAATTCACTTAAACTATTCTACTTAGATTGGAGTTTATACGAAAATTTTCTTTTCTTATAATTTTCCCGTCTAGTTTCAATTTCATTTTTCCATAAATTTTAGTGATTTTCCAAAACAAGTCCTCACATAAATTTCGCCTTACTTCGGGAAAATCCCCTAAAAGAAAGAGAATCCGTTTCTACATTTCATTGTTCCGAGAACGAAAAAATTTTCATTTTCGAGAAGTTTCCGTGTTGGATAAAAATGATTCACGCACACCAAGTGGTCTGAAAAAAGTCTATTAGCTATACTAATGGATCCCTTTCAAATTCATCATGAATGGCTAACATCGACGGGAAATATTAAAAAAGGCCAAAATTTCCACCGAGAAAAAGGTGATTTCTTTTGTGTTTAAATGTTAGCCTTTAGCTTGAATCCAAAATGATTAAGATAATTTTGAGATTTGAAATTTCACCTTGACCCACCATCACATGTGAGTAGAGTTTGTTAGGTTTCTCTTTTGATTTGAGGGTTTTTTCTCCAGGTTCTCTGGTTTTAATTTCCTTCCTCTGTAAGACCCAACAAGCTAAATTCTAATTCGATCTGAGTTATATAGTCGTAGCCTGCAAGACATATATCGATAACATTCTGGTTAATCAAATAAACTATTATACGTATTACCGTCGTCAAATCCCTTCATTACCGTTAGGTTATTATATTTTGCCAAAAGCGAAGATTTGTCATTTTTGATTTGAGTATGTTTTGTTTCTTTCGTGTTAACTGTTTTTTAATTTTTTCAATCCAAATTTTGTGTATTGCGCAGACAAAATACCTACCTTTTCGCTACAAACTTTCATAAATTGTCCTTGTTTTACGAGAAACACACTTACTCAAAGCATTGGGCTAACAAGCCTGGGTCATTGGCTCCAGTTGGAAGAGGGAAGATATTCGGAGAACAGAAGAAAAACCCTCGAAGAACAAAACTCCAGCTGTACCAGACTCGACGAAGAGTTTATGCATCAAAACCACGATCACAGCAGTTGTGCATTAGCAGCAAAAACCACCCGTGGTTCTATTGTTTGAAGATTACTCGTTTTGCTCCGACAAGGTAGTAGTTTTTCTCAGCCGATTTAAGGCAATTCCGTAATAATAGATCCGATCATAGAATTTTAATAAAACTTCGCACAGTTATTACGTTAATGCTACTCATTCCAAAAATTAAATAAAAAGGGGGGTCACCGTGCTCGTTTTAGCGCTACAGCTTGCTGAAGTACGAATTTTGTCCTCGAAATGTAGTGACCAAGAGGGGACTAGGGAGAGTTTACACAAAAAATATCGAAAAAGCTGTAATCTCTTTCTAAATTCATTCAGAACTCTCATTTAAATGCCTGATTATCTTCGTTTGATGATTTCCTGTTTGTTTTCTCTATCTTGTACATGTGTAATTTTTTTTAACGAACCGTTTTCATCAGCCGGCCGCCATCTTGAAATCGTGCGCAGTAGCGCGTGCGCAATGCAAAACTACGGAATTACCTTAAACGATTCAAGTATTATACCAAGGGCACTAGGACACCCGAAATTCATTCATATATAAGTTGTTCTTTGTCTATGATTCGGTTGCATTATTTGGCTATACTGGCCAGTAACTGGAGCTTCGTTCTCGAACCGTTTGAATAATACTGACTACGCGACCACGCGATATCTATTACGTCACTAATATCTTACCATCTCCTAGAATCACTCTAAAGTAATAGAAGCCAGAGAACAAGAATACAAATCACGTGCAATCGAATCATAAACAAATAACAACTTATATATAAATGACTATTTCGGGTGTTCTAGTGCCTAATAAATTTTCTTCGAAGATTACACTTCCATGACTTTGTTCACTTTATTTTGCGACTGGTCATGAATGCGAAGATGGTAAAATTCAAAATTCAAGCTATGAAACCTTATTATGTTTCCAGGAACATTTCTTTAGAACCATTAGAAAAATAGATATAGGGTTAAACCATGCCTTCCCTTTTCTCCCTTATCTACATTAAAATACATGCATTCTATTGTAAATCCCAGTTTTATTTCAACAGCTCTGTTCATATCATACTCATTATAAACCATTTATAAAGATATACAGTGTTTTTATGCGCTTAGTAGCATCTTTTCATCAGCATTTAAATGAATCCTGCAAGGGTATCAGGAAAATTAGCAAAGCATTCGTTTATTTTCAACTTTGCGTAACACTTTTTCTCGCTTCCACGGTTAACATATAAACCTTTTTCCTGATAGAAAACATGTCTACGAACATTTTCCCCAATTTTTTGAATAAAGTTTGTTAATATAAGGCGGGAATAACGATGCAAAAGGTTAAAATTCCTGCAACAGTATTCCATTAACGGCGTTTCTTTTTGTCTGTTATGTGTCAAAAAAACATTGACAAGGAAACTGCTTTCGACTACTATTACTATATGTACATCTCTAGAGTGGTAGTTTTATTATATATAAAATTTTGATTATGAAAAACTCTTTGCAGCAATAGACAATACGCATCAAAGCTCACAAAGCACTCTGGGAAACCGAGCCCTGCAAAAATGAAACAGGGAAATCAAAGGAAATATCAGAAAAAAATTAGTCTGTTATTTTCGTCTGTTGAAATAATTACATTTCCATAGAAAATGTCGAAGAAAAAAATGTCACCGAGATAAATGTTGCCAAAAAGGTGTATGGACTCGGTTTCCCATCATGCTTTGTGATAGAAATTCGAGCTCATGCAACATTGGCTATTCCCAAATTGGAGAAAATCACTGATCGATTTTAATTCCAGGGAGAATAAAATTCTTTGTTTTGTTATCCAAATTGGAGGGTACATTGGAAATCGCTACGAAGGGTTTGTATTCTGATTTTAACTCAAAGCAAAAAATGTGTAGTCTTTTCAAAGATGTAGAAGTAGAAGCTTAAAATATTGCACACACGAAAAAAAAAAAAAAAAAAAACACAAGCAAAAGATTAAAAAACGAGTTTTTGAGCGAAAATTGTTGAGGCGATATTTTGAGGTAGCAGATGGCACAGAAGGGCCCAATCTCTGGTATGAGGGGTATAGACTCCTTACAGCATGTCGGAACGCAGCTCAATTTTGAGGACAAAACAATAGGTTTCCAATTCTCATGAGATTGAAAATCTTTTGTTTTGTTCCAAATTGAGCTACATTGACGTCACGTGAAAGGCGTCTAAAGTAGGGTAAACCTTTATAGGAGTGCACATAACGATCAGAGGATACATGAAAAAAAAATCTTATAACTTAATAATCACATTGCAAGAGTCGAGTAAAGAATGTAGAAAAAAAGAAAACGACGAAAAACTAATAAAATATAAAACGCATGCGTGTACAGTTCAATGCATCGAAATGCATGTCAGATTCGGAGAATGAAATTCAAAATTTGCGGCAAACCTCTTGTAACCTGCAGTAATAGTGCTGTCTATCGTAATTCTTCATCACTGAAGATAGTCCATATATTCAGTAAGGAAACTGAGAGCCTTCCTTTAGGCAACATTCCTGATGCCAACACATACATGGCTTTTTGTCAATCAATCCAAACGAAATCTGTTTCGCAACCGTAATCTTGAGTAAGAACCAATTACATTCGTCGACAGCTTCTCACAGATCTCTCACTAGTGTCAAGTCCCATTTCTGATGAACGCGTTTCGAAAAAAGCCGAGAGCCGAACACCAGCTCGGGCTTCCTTCGCTCTTGGTCGGAAATGCTCGGCACAGTCTATAAACACTTTTCTGACGTCGGAAATGAAATCTTCCACAGAATCAAAAGCATTTTCCTTAAGCTTGGCTTTAATGATTTCCAGGTTCGTTGGGTTACGATTGTAATTTGGAAACTAAGAAAATAGACATATAACATATTATTAACACTAGGCCGGCTAAAGTTAGATATTAGAGACATGGAAGATATGCATTACCCTGACACTCGAATGGCTTCCACGTTCAAGATTCATGAATGGTCTGAATGTGAATATCTTTCCCTTACCATGAAATAATCTTCCCATACCCTTGGACATGTGACCAACCCCCTTCTACGGCTGTTCTTTTTCTTCCATGACCCACTATTTTATGGAGCTTGTACCTTAACCTTCCTCCTGCTCTACTCTACTAATGTGACACATACTAGAGTCACGCATTAAGAGGAAGAGTTGGTGAAATCAAAGAAAATGACCTATTCTTCATACCTTAGAAAGACTAATCGTTTCTGTAAAGAAATCAGCATCAGCATGCCCAATCACTTCATCCAAAAGCTTCCCACATTTTATAAGTCTTCCAGTAACTCGTGGATCGCGCCTCGTAGGCGTCTTTCGGGCGGGTGAAGGAGAACGAGATGAATCGACCGATGAGCGGCCTTTGATGCGAAGAGAAGCGGGAATATTTCGCTTGTTTTTCTTAGACGACACTGGTGTGGTTGATGTCGGCGTTGATGACGAAGGTAATGATTCTTGTACTTTGCGTCGTTTTGAAGATTTTGGTCCACTGTCAGTGCTCTCTTTCCTTCCCCGTGGTTTTGGTGTTACGGGTGATGAGGAACGCTTGTTACTTTTTGTCTTTTTCGCTTTCGAACTTCGACTTGACTTTTGTTTTTCGATCTCCTTTGCGTTACGAAGAGCAGCTACATCGTGAAAAAAATAGAGTTACCAGTTAAACTAGCTATACTGGTTGAAGGGAAACATATGCACATGCGCAAAATATTAGCCAATCAGCGAAGTTACAAAGAGCAGCTACATTGAGAACAAAATTAGAGTTACCAGTTAATAAGTTATACTTGTTTATTGGGAAATGATTTCATTATATGCGCATGCGCAAAAAATTAACTAATCAGCAAATATCTCGGTGCTGACCAAGAGAAACGCAGACGAGATTGCGAATATATAGGAGTAGGTAACACCGTAGGATAGATGTCTCGAAGGACTCCTAGAGCCCTCTATCATTTAAATATGATTCAAAGGAATCTCTTACCTTTGATTATTGATTTCTTGACTCTACATTTCTTTGGACGCTCCTCGTCAGCACCAGTACAGACCTGGCAGGCCCAGTTCCCTCGCGGTATGCGTCGAAGGGGAGGATAGGCACAGTCCACGTGATAAGCAAGAGGACAAACATCACAGCACAGTAATTCACCACCTTGTTCACACTGCGCACAGTTATCTACATGCTCCGAATCTGCATCGCTAACTTCATCTAAAAAAAACAACAAAATTTTAAGTTCGTGACGTCATGGCCGCCATGTTGGCTTACAGTTTACAGGTTTTTGGCCTCGTCAGTTTTTTTTTCTAATTTTTATGAATTTTACCTTTCTCACTTTCTTCTTCTGTTTCACTTTCTTCATCGCTTTCCTCCTCTGATTCACTATCACTTTCAAGTTCTTCCTGTTCTTCGTTCTCGTCTTCATCGTCCGCGCGAGGTGCTCTTCGTCGTCGTTCGCTTCGTCTTGTTTCTTTTGGACGACAATCTGGACAAAACCAATTACCCTCTGGAATCTGATAAAACATGATTCAGAAATCCAATCAGTAAAAAAGAAATAATGGCTCCCTTTTTAAGCCAATAAATTAATAATGCTTAATAAATCAACTACAAGCGTTCAATGTTACCCGACATGTTCCGAGCACGCACAGTACGATTTTTTTAAGCGCTTAGGACAACTAGTGAATCAACGCTGTATAAATACAATTATCATTATTTCCCGCCATCTTTGACTTAAGTTACGCGCACGCGTTTGCTATTTTCCCGCCAATTTTCCGAACACGCGCAACACTCTTCCCGCCATTTTTTACTGTTGTGCGTTCGGATACATGTCTAATATCTTTCATTAATATTTGATCTTTACTAACCTCTTTGATCGGTGGTTTAAGACAATACATATGATGCCCACGGTCACAAGCATCACACAATAACATCTTCTCTGCATCACCCTTTCTCCTACAGAGCCGACACCGCGCGTTTAACACCGATTTACTCCAAGTCACAGATCCATCGAGGGTGTTAAGATGAACGAATACTTGAGACAGGCTTGTGCAAGCCATCAGCGATTCTTCCCAACGTTCAAGACAGGTTTTTTGTTTTTGTGGGTCTTTGGCTTTGCTTGAGTTACTGCTTCGGTCATCATCATCGTCTTCTTTTGTCTCACCATCTTCGGTTTCTTCGTTTACGGCGCTCTTCGTTTCGGTGCCATCTTTCTCGTTCTGTTCGGGTTTGCTTTTCTTCTTTTTGTCTTTTCCTTCGACTGCAGCTTTCATCATCTCGTTGAATTCTGTTAAAGCAAGAGCGGCAGCGTCTTTCTGCTTTTGGCGTTTCGTTTCTTCGTCTTCTCCGAGAGGAGGGCTTAAATACTTGGATTCTATTCCTTGCTCAACCTGCATGGGAAAAAAAAAGATTATATATTTTTTAAACTCGGAGAGGCAGACAAAGAACGAACGCAAAAACGAGGAAAAAAGAAGTCTCTTTCACAGTTCCCTGCGCTATCTTGAAAAGTAGCCGTGCCCTTGTGTATCGAAGGAAGAGACATGAGGTGACCTTGCAATGATAGACATGTGAATAATTGTCCAAGGTGTTAAAAAAGTCTATCATTGCAAGGTCGACTCATGTCTCACTTAGATGGAAAGACACAGCTACCTTTCGATATGGCAGGGAACTGTGAATGGGAGTATTGACTCGGACATTCAAACTATGTAGCTAACACACCTTAAGGAGGGCTAGTGCCAGTTCTTTCACGGCTGGGTTAGTATGCTCGAAGTTTGGTGCCAAGCTAATGACAGGTGTTCCTGTGCGAGATTCAGGTGGTGAAAAGGAAGTACGGATACCACCAAGATCAAGCTTCATATGAGGAGGAATGGCTTTAAAAACAGATTTGTCTGACACGGCTTCCTTTGACTCTTCGACCTTGACTAGCTCTGGTTCAGTATCCAACTCACTACCATCTAAGTCTCCGTTTGTCAGCACTGTTTCTTTTTCTTCTTTGATCGTTACTTTCTCATCTATTGGTTTATCATTCATTCCATTAACAAGCGTTTCGTCTTTCTTTTCATCTTCCTTCATGGACACGTCGCCATCTGTTTCGGTCTTTTCTTCGTTTTCTTTCACACCATTAACCCCTTCCTCTTTATTCTCCACTTCTACAGACCGTAAATGACCATATATATCATTTTCGACTTTAGCTCTCCACGCAACACGGTCTTCTACCTTGATGGCTCCTAACCCACCCTGCCAGAGACGATCTTCGAGATCCAAAATCTGGTCGCGAAGGTTAGCTTCAACGAAATCCTCTGTATTCTTAAACCGACTTTTATCAACTGCTTGTTGTTTACGGGATCTAGGTTTTTGGACCTTTTTAGGGACAGCGTTCTCTTCTTTAAAAGGACATTTATCGACGGTTTTCGAAAGGTACTTGAAGTCCAACTGTAATGCTTCGCGTAGCATTCGTTCACGATGTCCTCGTGGGTTTAGAGCCTTGACAAGACTCTCCAAGTCATCGATTCCAGCAATGAAAGACCATCGAGTTATATCGTCTCTGTTGCTGTACTTGGCGATGACATCGGACCGTTTCGCTTTCTGTTCCATGTTAAAGGACTCGGACATTATCCCATCCTTGACCATCTTATCAAAGTCGCTCTTCAACACTGATTTTAATCCTGTTATTTTTTCACTCTGTTGAATTCCACGATCTTTTTCAGCCACAACTGATTCCTGGGGTTTGTTTTCATCTTTGTCAGCCTTCTCAGCACTTTGGTTTTCGTTTTCCTCCATTTTCTCTTCCTTGTTGCTTTCTTGCTGCTCTTCCTAAAAAAACACACACATAAAAAATGAATAACTTTAAATTACAATATTTTATTTTGAAGTTACAGCGGGAAAACTTTCAAATGAGTGAAAAAGTAACATTTTATAACACTGGAATGGCTTTCGAATTTGAGCTCTGTGATTGGTCGGTGACTATTTTCCTGTTCTTTGATTGGTTCATAGCGACAGCTATCCGCAAGTCAGATAAAATCTTGCATGCTCCTTACTTCAAAATCCATTGTAAATTTTTAATAGATCAAAGCGGAAAAAAATTGAATTTTTAACTGACAAGATTCAGATTCAAAGACGGCTTAAGAAGTGACGGAACACGAAATTCAGATGACGTAAAATAATCTTGGAGTGACGTAAATCCTAATTTAACTACGTATGTGGAACGAAGAGTAAAGTGTCAAAGACGTTTTGTTTGAATCTATGAATGAAATCTATAAAAGACAATTTGTGGTTGGAGTCAATCTCAAACGTGAAATGAAAAGTTAGGTCATTTTATGCAAATATTTTCAACTTTAGTAGGTAAATATGTTAAAAAATAAAATAAAATCTCCTCTCCCTTCCTTCCCCCTTTTCTTCCTCTCTTCCTAAATTCTATTCCTTCCTCCCTTCCACAAGAAAAGAAAATATTGAAATATCAAAACATCCGCTACAAACTGTTCTAAATTTCGAATATTCTACCTAAAATATTATATCCTTCGCAACAAACGAAAAATCACGGAGATAAAGTTGTAAAATAAGGTCATTGTGATCAGTAAAATGTTTTAGTATTAATAAAATTGCACACATATATCGTTAACTGACATCTCGCGTTACCTCGCAGTTTTCCTCTTCAAAAATCGTCTCTAGAAACTTCGGCAAGTCTGGATCATCTTCTTCAATGAATAAGCCGTTCAAGGACTTGAACATCCAGTAGCGTCGATAGATTCTATCCCGTCCAAGAGGCTGGATACTGCTCATGGACACGGCTTTACGCATTTCTTTCAAATAATCTTGCTCACGGCGCCCGCGATCGATCTTCTTCTGCATCGCTAGTTGTTCTTCTTCCTCCTTCGACAGCAACTGAACTTCGTCTATTTGACAACAAACAGAGCTCGAAATAAGTTCACAAAATTCTCAAAATGTTCTTGGCTATTTCGATTTTTCAAACTGTGAAATATTTCCACTGCCAATGGTTAGCAAGTATGTTTCGGTCCGAAAAGAATGTAATGTTATTTCTAGCGCGCCTTTTCGTGTATTCTTGGTGAAAAAACTTTTTTGGCAGATAATTTCTATCAGATGTAAAACCAGCGTTCAAGCTCTGAAGGAAAAATAAATTCTACCTGATTTTAGAGAATATCTGACGTGAATTTGTTTATCACCCCACTTGAGAATGAATAATCTTACTCGCTTTTTATAACACGACAGGCAGCCGCGTACAAAGCACTTCATTGATAACACACTACACGTATATGTGACGTCAAATGTCTCTTGTTTGAGTTTATTTGGGTAACAATTTGAATATTTTAATAGTTTGCTCACAACTGTTTGTCTATCCCTTTATTCAAAGCATTTCCTTTGATCTTTGCTTTAGTATCTGCGGGGGATTGCTAAGAGGTAAAATAAAATTTATTTTTTCGCCGAGCTTGCTTTTGTACTACTTCCTTTGTATTTGTACTAAAAAAGGAATAGAATCCTAAAATATATTTCGCTGAGTTAAGCAAATTGATCAAAATTAGTTTTGATAGACTCTATTTTAGAGAAATGCGCGGCACCGTAACACTCAAACGGTTTCCGAATTCGAGCACTGTGATTGGTCCGTCTTATTTTTTATGCTTTTGATTGGTTCTGAGTAGAATCCATTTGATAGTCGCAGTATGATATATCAAAAAAGGATTCTTACGAAACATTTTCCCGATAAATGAGCAATTAAATTACCTTGTTTATCCTTGTCTTCGACGGATTTCTCGCTTTCTTCAGTGGCTGGTTTATTCTCACTCTCGTTAGCTTTCTCCTCGGAATCTTTGCCACTTTTCTTTTTACCTTTTACTTTCTTAGAATCTTGATTGGCTGGCTCAGGGTCTTCAGCAGCTTTTTCTTCAGCAGCTTTCTCTTCATCTTTAGCACTATGGGAAAAAAGTTACTAAAAAATTTACGAATCTGCTAAATTTTTTCTTAGAAAAAAACAAACTTTCTTACTTTGTCTCCATAGCCTCGGGTTTCCCATCCTCCTGGCTCTTCTCGTTTTCCTTTTCCTTCTTCTTTTTTTCCAGTTCTTCCTTTTGTTTCATGCGTTCTTCTTGTCGTTTACGGTATCTGGCTGCAGCTTCTTCCTTTTCGCGTCGCTGCTCTGCCCACTGGTCTGAAAGCCACTCTCGTCTTGCTTTCTTTAACCTAGTCAACGAACCGAAAAATTAGTTTCTAATGACGTAAGAGAGAGAACAAAATCATTTTTTAGTACTACAGGTAATATCAGGGTTCGAAATTCCCACAAGATAATTGGCTAAATGCGAGTTGAAAATTACAAATATCGAGTGAAAAGAAATTGAAGTCACATTTTCTAGCTAGTTCTCTTTTTAGAAAATAGTCATGAAATGCAAAGAAAAATAAAGTCTTTGCGTCTGTATTCAATCCATTTATCTTGTAGCTGCTCAATGCACAAGATAAATTTATCTTGTCATTAAAAAATTGAAATTCAAACCCTGTCTCCAATCCTCGCCTTTAGATCAATACTAACAGTACAGGCAAATATCTTGGCTCACAGAACACTGACTCAAGCTCAAATTTATTATGATATCTTGTGGGGAGAAAACGGGAGAACCTCGACAAAAGCTCATGACACGAAACAGAACAATTTAAAAAACTTGCAGTAACATACAGATCAACAAATAATTATTTTTCTGGATTACACAGCTACCATTTAACCAAGTATGAAACCATGAAACCATGAAACCATGAAACCAATAACCCCCAAAAAATCATTATCTTCGTACGGTGCCCTGAAATAGTTCTAACATATTCATTAATTATACTATAATTTCATGTATAACAATTTTTTCATAACTTAGCTTACCTGTCAAAGCCATCTTCAATGTTGTCCCTTGATGTTGCATATGTCATTAGCTGGCCACATAAAGCTGTCAAGATCTTGAGTTTCTCTTCAGGAGATAAATCATAAACAGAGGCAGTCACCAGTGCTTTCATGATGTATGGTTCACGATGGCGGAATTCAACACCAGCATCATCTGAGTAGGTGAAACCACCACGACTATGCCAACGATATTCAGGATCACCACAGCCTAAAGACACAAGTCACACAGTTACTATGATTTTTTTTAATTTTGTGTATGAATGGATGATCATGATGGATGGATTAGTGAATGGATGGATGTATGGATGGTAGGATTGAATGGTGGATAGGTGGTAGGATGGATGGATGAATGAATGGATAGGTCATGATGGATGGATGGATGGGTGAATGAATGGATAGGTCATGATGGATGGATGGGTGAATGAATGGATAGGTCATTATGGATGGGTGGTAGGATGGAATCCAATATATTATATGGATAAATAGATGAGTGGGTGGGTAAACAAATTAATGGATAGGTGAGATGAATGGAATATTTCCTACAATATTTTCTACCACTTACCAACTCTTGCACCTGATGACAAAAGGTGCAGCCTTAAAAGCTCTGTACATGTAAATGGATCCATAATAAGCTCATGCAGTGGTTTCCCTTGATGTAGTATTGGCCAGACTGCAGCCATAGCAGCAGATGCAGACACCTTAGCCCTGTGATAATCTTCATCATCTAATTCTATACGTGTCTGAGCATCAGCAGTTTCAAGTCCTTCATCTTCTTCTTCTTCCATGTGTGTTCTCAGGATTGCACCCAGAAGAAATTGTAGTAAGTCATAGAAAACACCTTCTGCATCTTGCTCTGCTAAGCCCTCTTCAAGCATTGCTGCATGTGCAACAAGGAAAGATAAAAACTAGTTCAATAAATGTACTTTTATGTCTAGATAATTTATTCATTATTCCAGTTTATTGAGTATTTGTTTTAATTACCATATTTACTCAATTTACTTCACTTTTTTAGTGATTCGGTGTCAGTTGTTATTGGGGGGGGGGGGGGGTGGTACTTCTAACATTTTTGCTCTCAAGTATACACGCATCAAGAGTTCCGTGCTACTGCTCTAAGCGCATGCTCAGGGGATTAAAAAGTGGGATAAAATTTGTAAAATATGCTATATTTTAGTTGTATCTTTCTTGTCAAGCACAATTTTCACTAAATATTCAACATCGCATACCGTTAAGCGAATTCTGAATCAAATATACCGAAAAATTGCATATTTTACAAAATATTATCCCACTTTTTAATCCCCTGAGCATGCGCATTGAGCAGCAGCGCGGAACTTTTGATGCGTCTATAGCACTTAATCAGGGATGGCACTTAATTGAGTATATATGGTAATAAGCATTTTTAGGATTCATTGGGAGATTTCTCTGCTTCATGGCATAAATTGGAACTTGAATAATAGGAAAAAGAATGGTAAATAAATGTGAAAAAAACAAAAACTGTTACAATGAAAAAATACACATATCTTTAGTAATAAGTTATTATAATTATCCTATCTTTTCAACAAATGAAGGAAGTTGAAGAAAGAAATTATTTAGGAAGATCAATCTGCCAACATTAATTCACCATTTCCCTTATTACGTCTTGATACCACTACCACCAGAATCCCCTTCAAATTCTTTTTCCTTTGGGAGTCGCAAGATAATGGTGTTAATTAGGGCAACAAAAGGAACTATGAAAGGATCCTGGTAGTCATATCAAGCTTAATAAGGGAAATGGAGAATTCATAACAAAGTAAAAACTTACAGTAATTGAGACCAGATGGGAATTCATCCTTGATGTCAAACAGTGAGCCAAAAACATTAAGGAATTCAAGAACCATCACAGCATCTCCAAACAATTCATTGGAGATTTTCACTTGGACTGGTTGAGGTTGGGGAAGATCCTGGGAATAAAAGGAAAGACAAAGAATAATTAAAAAAAACCACCTCAATTTACTGGAAAAAAGCTCCGTCTAAATAACATGCAAAATGAACATTTTATAGTCAAAACGGCTCAAGCGTACCCCCTAATCTCCATTAACTATTTCATTATTCGAATATTCAGTTGATTATTCACTCTGAGTTTTCATTAAAAAATCGGAAGACCCCAACTTCACATTCATTTTACACTAAAATTCTAAGTGATGGCCTTTCTGGAATTTTACTGCCTTAGTATGGCAATTGTTGTAGAATCCAATCAAAACTGAAGTAGATAATATATTTTCAAGTTTGGAGTCAGAGTGAATAATGAACCCAATATTTGAATAATAAATTAATTAATGGATTCTAGGGTGTACGTTTGAGCTGCTTTGACTGTAATTCCATTATTTAAATGGGACACAGTTCATGTTGAATATCTATGTCTTTGTACAATGAAATTCACACTGACATCTTGTTGATGCTAATGTGCCAACCTGAAGCTATATTTGCTACTCAAACAAAGAGATCTTTTGTTTAATGTATAAGTAAATTTAAATGACAAAAGAAACCAAATGTCAGTGTTTGTAAACCATCATTAAAGATTCAAAAGATATATCTGTGACAAACTTAAGGATAGGCCAAGAGCTGAGCTGAAATTCAGTGGAAAAAAATCTTACAAAACATTACAATCAGGACTTTTTCCCCTCACCTTGAGGTCATCAAGTTCCAAGTCCTCTCTTGGTTTGCTCCATTCTTTCAACCACAAGGCTTCTTGCCTCTTCTGTTCTCTTAATTTCTCTCTTTCCTAAAAAAGTAACAATTTGAGAAAAAAATTTCAATGCAATTTTCTTCACATTCCATCATATGTCATCCTCTTTGCAGCTTTTAATAGTGTCAGTTGTATTCTCCCTCCCTTCTTATGGCTGCTTGCTTGAACTAAACATTCCATTCCAATTGCAAATGAAAATATTGTTGCAAATTAGGTGTGGAGGTCTCAACACTAATGACAGCTGAAAGGATGGCCACATATGAAGACACAGCAACTTAGGAGAGTTAAAGGTCAATTTTCTTAGAAGAGAATCCCCCACAAAAAAGGGGTCTGACTCTCCCATAAATCTACCCCTGTCATATGACTTCTCAAGCTAAAATTGAAGTTTAAGTTTTCACGTTTAGCTTGAAAATGCCAGATGCAGATATATCACTGTTCATATAGTACCTGATCTCGTTCTATTTTTTTCTGTGCTCTTTCTTCTTCTCTTTTAGTTTTCATTTCCAATCTCTCCTGTTCTCTTTGAACTCTCCTTTTCTCTTTGTCCTCTTCAAGCATCATCCTTCGTTTTTGACGTTCTTCTTCAATGAGTTTCAGCTTCTCTTCTGGTGTCAACTTCTTGACTGGTGTTGATCCAGTTTTCTTGTCTTTTCCATCTCCTTTCATCTTGTGTTTTTTGGCCTTTTCTTTTCCATCTTCGCCTGCAAGCTTTTTCTTCTTATGAGAAGAAGATTCTTTGTCATCATCTACTCCAGACTTCTTTCGTTTTCTGGACTTTCCCTTGGGAGGAGAGCTCAATGCTAGTGGTATCTCAAACATGGGTTCACCAAGATCAAACTTCTTTCTATATTCAACCTGTGGAAAAACATTATGATTATCCAAATATAGGGACTGTGGAGATAGGGGAGGAGGGCTATATCCACACTTTTTTTCCTTTTGCATACTAGGTAGTGTCTTATATTTTCCAATCTTATCCCCCTTTTAGGGTGCTTCACGGTCCTTGAATAAACATATCAAACCCTGAAACAACCTCTGGGCTGATCAAAGTCAGGGCATGGCTAACTCACAGATCAAATTTGAATTCAGCGTGTTAGGTTTTGCTGGTGTTTGTTAAATGGGCTGTAACTGTAGCAAGATCAATAATGCCCTAATCTTGTTCCACCCTTCTCTTCCCTTGTATATGATTCTTCTATACTACTTACCTTGACATAATAGAAACCATCGTCAGTTTGTTGAGTACTTCTCACACAGGATAACTTCAGAAAATTTTTCAGTTTATCTCTGGTAAAGCAGCCTTTCTTACGACTAATGAAGGAAAATAATAATCATTATCTAAAGGGTCTTATGAGTATAACAATCTAAACCAGAAAGTTATGATTCTGGCATAAGTGCCTTATCAGGTTAATGCACTTGTAAAATCCAAAACAACTTAATATGTGGTCAAAAAGCAGGATTTGGAATTGTGGAATGAGCATGAGAAAAGAATTTTTGGAATTTCCTTGCTAAAAAGTGCATTTTCCTGATTTTTTCAAAATTTATATTTGCTGCACAATATCTTAGAATCCTTATGGCCTGTTAGGCTTGACTGCAAATGCAGCCTTGTGAAGACAAGTTAGTAAAAAATGTTATAAATTATATATATGTTATACAAATGATGTATTATCTTGAATGTACAAAATGAGATGAATTTGTGATGTTTTCTATCAAAGATAGTTACACTTTGTTTACAGACGGTATATGTATATTCTGTAATCTATATTATGGCCGTAAATATATGACTTTATCTGAATGCTCAATTGCAGTCCTTTCCTATATCTTTAATATTAACATTCCTCGAATTGGAACAAAAAAATAATTTAAATTGAGTCCAGATGTTTGGCAAAACTGTCTAGACATTTATTATCACAATTATTCTTTCAATTTTTCATAAACAATTATTTTAATATTAAAATAGCCCTGAGATATTACCTGACATGGCTAAATTCAACGATTATAACTTCCTTGCAAGTTTTCTTTTCTTCTTTACTCCTGGGTTTCTTTTCTGGGTAAAGTTGGACAGCATATTTGTAGTTTTTTGAATCAGGCCAAAAACTGGCATTTTTTCCCTTGGGTGACTTCAACGGAGACTCTACTTTTTTGTCCTTTTGTTTCCCATTTAACTCATTGTCATCTTCAACAATAATTACATCTGCTTGTGGTTCGGAAGGGGAAGTTTTTGACTTGGGTGATTTTAATTTTTCAGAGGCATTTTTCTGTAACTTTTTGGACTTGGGTGACGATGTTTCCTTGTCATTTAGCTTTTTAGGAGATGTAAGACTTTCTTTGGTGCTGTTTTTCCTGGATTTTCCTGGAGTACCTTCCAAAGGAGACTTAACTTTACCAGGCGATTTGCAGCTACTTTCACTTGTTTTTCTGGACTTCACTGGTGTGTCTTTATCAGCAGTACTGCTTTTTCTAATCCTAGATGGTGTTCCTGTAGACTTTTCCACCTTTTTATCTTTAGTAGAGCTGGTACTAGATTTCCTGGACTTTGGAGAACCCAGTGGATTTTCAAAACCATTTGTAAGCTCTTCAGGCTCTATTACTTTTTGGATTTTTCCCTTTCTCCTGGAAAATTAAAGCATTATCATTATTACCAAAAATTTACTGGAATTACTGATAAAATAAAAGATGCCCCAAAAAAGTCCAGGAAATGTAGAAAGTACAAGGAAAAGTGAAAGTGAAAGTGAAATATTTCTGGTTGTAATTATTTTGCCAACTTAAATTTGTTTCAATAATTTTTAAATATAACTATTATCATAATATTATCATTATTGATAATAATTATAAACATTTATAGATAATAAATAAATTAACAATTAATAATAAAATAAATCGACAAGCCAAAAATAAACAATAAAAGTTGCAAAAGGTCACATTAGACAGTTCCCATGGCAACGTGCTTATAAGATGCCGCAGAATGTCGAACCATCTACAACCTTACTGATATTGCTATTCAGCTCAGTTGATGGCAAGATGGCTGACACTTGTGAGTAAATAAATAACAAAGACAGTGTAGACCTTTATGAGGCTTTGGAAGCTCACACTCAAAAAGGAGGGTAAAATACCCCTAGACCACTCCCAAAGAGGTAGATACAGCAAAGGGGTCCTTTTTCTAGCGAAATTAGATAAAAGTATTAGAGACAGAAGCCTAAAGGAAGGAAAAAAGCGAAAGGAAGTCAAGGAGAATTGTTGTAGGCGCTTATGCCCGCCATGATTTGGCCCCATAGCTGGCGTCAAGACGTCGAGAAAACACTACGGGCATCGGGTTTTTAATACCCCGTTACCCTAAAAAATCATCCTGTTCTAAAATAACAATCAATAATAGGAGAAATAGTAACCTACTTTTTTCCTAAATGCTGAACTTCCACTTCTTCGCCTTCTTGGTAGCGATCTTTGAGGTAGGAAAAAACTTCATCGCATAAATTAGCAAGTCGACCACGTTGGATATGGTGGACAAGAGTAAGGGCTGCCCGTTGAAGGGGAGTAGAGAGACTCTCTGCTTGCTTGATTATTTCTTGCTCTGATTCTAAGGCTTCATGGTAAGTTAGATTGCTTTTACCACTGAACTGGCAGCTCCAGACTAAGCTGTTGCATAATATGGTTCGCTTGAAGAAGGACCTAATCCGACGAGAGAATAAATGGCGTGGTGTTACGTTGAGGACGTAGTACAGGGAAAGGAAAAACCAACACAAAAAATGAATGACTGAAAACCGGATATGAAATGGATTTTCTGCAAAACTTACTCATAATCTGTGAAAACCTCATTTGTATGTGAACAAACGAAGACTTCATCGCTAGGCTTGAGCTCTGGTGGCGGTTTCTCGGGGGTAAACGGCTTTCTCTTTAGTAGGGGCATTGACTTGCCAAGGAAATACTCGTACAGTGAACAGTGCGCGAAAAGTCTCCCAAACTGAGCTGCGAACTCAGTTCAACTTGTTAATCCGACAACCACGAGAATACAGATGTTCTATAACCTTGTGATCTGATTATTAGAGGTGTAGGAAGGTCCAGAGATGATTTAAGAGAGCATAAAGTTTCGATCACTCCAATGTTGGACGTGGTGTGCTTGACTGAGGCTCACAATGCCGCTACGATTTCAAAAGACTTCCTCTGTAATGCCGGGCAATTTGACACTAACTCCACTTTTCTAAACTAAATATCTCCACAAGAATTAACTCAATCCCGGTTAGATTCACGATAATCATACTATATAAGACTATAAACAAGATCCTAACATCGAATGGCCAAAAAAATATCGAAAAATACTATTTTTCGTGGGATAAAGTTTGTAAAATCACCAAAAGTGTCTGTAGCACGATTTGAGTTTTGCGGGTCTGATGGGTGGGCTTTAGCAGGTAAATAAGCATTCTGATTGGCTCAGACCGCTTGATTGACAGCGCACGGAAATTGCGCCCACAATTATGTTAACAGCGGTTATATTTTAAAATGAAATTTTGGAGTATTTGAAATTAAAAAATTAGTAAAAAATAACAGTATTTTTTAACTAAAATATTTCATGCTTCGAAAAGTTATTAACCCTGCATTCAAATTCAGACATCCCTTTATTTCAAGGTACATTTTTATCGAGATTTTTGATGTCTTACAATATGTAAAAAGGCATATGCTCAGCAAGACTTTCATGCATAATTTGATCCAAGGAGGGGGTATTGATTTTAGATTCTAACATTTATCAGTTCATTCCCTTGAGTATTATTACTTTATACTCCAGTAACCCTAGAGATGATATGTACATCAACATGTATGAAACACAAATAAATTATCTTATTCTCAAAGGAATGACCTCTAATGAAAAAAAAAAAAAAATTTACCATTTATTCTTTTCACAGGAGTATTTTTATTCCCTGCCAAAAATTGCAGAAGAATCCAAGTTCATCCAGGTGGATACAACGGCAAATAAATGTAAAAAGTTATAATGTGTAGCAACCCTATGATTGGTAAACTTTTGGTTTCAAAAAATATGTCTTTACATACTCTGAACTTTTCTGTCATTGTGCTAGGATCCATATGTCAAATATGCAGCTCATGATGGTTATCGCTGTAGAAGTGCTTATAAATTGATTGAATTAGATGATAAATTCCACTTTTTACAAGCTGGAAAAGTTGTGGTAAGTAGTAAAGTACTTGAATGAGGGGGAATGGGTGGGGAGGCATGCGCAGGGGCAGGTCCAGAATTTTTTTCAGGGAGGGGTGCATCATTGTAGGGGCACCTGCCAACAAAAATGCCAAACCAAAAAGAATAAAGATTGAACCTTGTGTTTGATATCTTGCAAGATGCAAAGTAGAGACATAAAGTTGGCCCAGGGAGGGGTCCCACCTCCTCAATCAAAGAAAGAAAAAAATATTTAATAGTGGTTGTCTTCAAATAATAGGGGCATGAGGTTGATCCAGGGGGATATATACCCACAGCACCCCTCCCCTAAATCCACCCCTGGGAGAGGGGGACATTGGGGGTTGTGGTGTTAGCTTTATTTTCGTGCGGTGATGCAGTGATTTCAGATTTTTTTGTGGTGTTGCGGTGTTCAAGACCCCCCCGGCCCAATGTCTCCGTCCTGGTAAGATTAGCAACTGTAACTGAACAACATCTATAATCCTGGGAGAGAGGACATCATACTCTCATACTTCAAGGGGTGAGGAGACACAGAGGAGCGAGAAAGACTTAAGACCAGTAAAACTTACAAAATTATTGAATTCCAATGACATGTCTTTAGATTCAAGGAAATTTTTATCCAATTGAAACAAAATATCCCTATTTTATGAATGATCAGTATCTTATGTCTTAATTGTCTTCCAGGTTGATTGTGGGGCAAGTCCAGGTAGGTGCATCTAAGCCACGATGAATGAGAGTAAAAATAAAATGTATAGAATAAAAGAATCATGCATTGCCATATAATTATTGTAGAAGGGATATTGAGAATTTGGAACTTTAATGCCTAATCATTATTAGAATGATAAATTTTAATTGATTGATTGATTGATTGATTGATTGATTGATTGATTAATTGATTGGTTAATTATGGAAATGATTTAAGGTTCTTGGACACAAGTTGCTGTCAAAAGAGTCTTGGACTCTAGAAAAGGTAATAGATGTAAGGAATCACTATTCCCAAAAATTCTCATGTGGAGGCAGGGTTATACTCCCCATAGTTGACTATACAAGGGTGATCTGCCCAAAAGGGGTACCTTTTTCAGGCTGGAGGTATAGAAAATGGTTTGGAATTTGTGAGTTTTGGTATAGAAAAGGGTCTGGAATTTGCTAGTTTAGGTTTGGATTGGAATAGGAAGGGGAAGCTAAAATTACTATTGAAGAGAATGAAGCCGAACTTGCACACCATTTTATGATGATCAATATTCATATTTGGCCAGTGCTTCAAAATTAAGGTATATGAAAGGGGTAACTTTTCAGGCAAAAAGCTATATGAAAGGGGTACCTTTTTGCTGATTTATACAAAATGTTTGATAGGAGTACCCCCTGGATTCTAATGACGAAAACAACAAATCAGTGACATCAACATTACTATAAAAAAATCAATGTTTCTGATCCCAATGAAAGGAATAATTCCCTCAACAATTATAATTGAAGTCTATAAACTAAAAACACTAATTTCTCAAACTGGACTAGCCTCTGGGTTGATTTAAAGTCAAGACAGCTAGCCCACAGATAGAATTGAAATTCATTTTTATTATGTTTTCAAGGTTCAAGTGCCACTAACAAAGGATTGGTTATTGGGGTAGATCTTCTTGGTAAGATATAGTCTAAGGTCCAGTTCAGACGTCAAACTTTTGCCGCATCAAATATATTTGCCTTTGAGGCTAGCAGACATCAGCTCTTTTGCTTAGCACCAGAAAATGACATGTGTTAGTTTGGTCTTCTTGGTAAGATATAGTCTAAGGTCCAGTTCAGACGTCAAACTTTTGCCGCATCAAATATATTTGCCTTTGAGGCTAGCAGACATCAGCTCTTTTGCTTAGCACCAGAAAATGACATGTGTTAGTTTGGTCTACATAATTCTACTAGTTTAAAGGAAACAGCACTCAAACTCAATGGCAATTAGATTCGACGCGGCAAAAGTTTGACATCGACCTGAACTGGGACTAAATTGTACATCATTTTCAGGATTGGATCCAGGAAATTCTTTATAAAGGGGGCCCTTAATAGTCATCAACAACAACTAAGGATAGAGCAAAGGCAACAATTTTTAGAAAAAATCCTTCACATAAAAGGGGGGCAGGGCCTCTTTGGCCCTCTTCTGGTTTTGCTACTGGTATTATATTTATCGTGTTCTGATTGTATTAACGTTTTTGCTAACTGGAAAATTTTGAATTAAGAATCAATATTTATCCATGATTTAAGTCTTCCTTAGAAGGGATTGGAATTCGCCAGGGAGGGGGAAGGAGGGCCTGATGAGGGTGGGTTCCCCAGGGAGGGTGGAGAAGTAGGCACAGCAAAGGTGGGGTTAACTCCCCTTCCCCAACATTTTCAGCCAAAAATGATTTTCTTTTACAAGATGCGTAATGCTTTGACATGAGTTATATGTAATAAATGACATGTAATAAATATGTTACATTTGCATTTCCAAGAGCCTCAATTTCCAAATTTTCACGGGGGTGTGGGCATTTCCTGGGACTCCCCAGATTAGTACCCCACTCAAAACTATGCTCCGCGGTCCATGAGAATCCATGGTAATAAAATACAAAAATAAACAGATGAATAAAAAGGGATGCATGAGAATTTTCTGAACTACACCAAATGTGAAGATAAATAAAGATTTTTTCCCCGACAGACATAAGAGAAATCCCAGGTGCAGTATTACTCAGTGGTCATGATTTTACAAGTCAAGAGACACAAAAGAAAATACTTAATTTACTCCCAAGCACTGGAGCTCATGTGATTCTAAGGTATCTGTTAGGAAAGGTAGATTTTATATATTGGTGAAAAAGATGTGATGAGAGCTTAATCATCATCATATGTTAGTAGAGTGGTTGGTTGGATGAAAGGAAGGAAGGCAAGATGGATGGATCAAAGGAAGAAAGCATGGATGGATGGAAGGATAAATGGAAGGATGGAAGGAAGGAAGGAAGGCAAGATGGATGGATCAAAGGAAGAAAGCATGGATGGATGGAAGGATAAATGGAAGGATGGAAGGAAGGAAGGAAGGAAGGAAGGAAGGCAAGATGGATGGATCAAAGGAAGAAAGCATTGATGGATGGAAGGATAAATGGAAGGATGGAAGGAAGGAAGGATGGATGGATAGATGGATGGATGGATGGAAGAAAGGAAGGAAGGAAGGATGGATGGAAGGAAGGAAGGGACTAAGGAAGGATGGATGGATGGATGGATAGACGGAAGGTAGGAAGAATGAAGGAAGGAAGGAAGGAAGGAAGCAAGGATGGATGGATAGATGAAAGAAAGGAAGGATAGAATAGGAAGAAGGAAGGATGGATGGAAGGTAGGAAGGATGGATGGATGGATGGGTGGATGGATTGAAGGATGGATAGATAAGTGAATAAAGAACAAACAAATGACTGAGTGTAGGGAGGAATGGAAGGAGTGATAAGGAAGGAAGGTAGGAAGAAGGAAGGAAGGATGGATGGATAGATGAAAGAAAGGAAGGATAGAATAGGAAGAAGGAAAGATGGATGGTTGGATGGATGGAAGGATGGATAGACAAGTGAACAAAGAACAAACAAATGAGTGAATGTAGGTAGGAATGGAAGGAGTGATAATGCCAAGGATAACATGAATTAACATGAAATTTACCTTATATTTCCTAGTGACATGGCTCCTAACTCCACTGGTAATCACTCTCTTGACCATGAAGCAATACTAGTAAGTGTATCAATACTGATACCCAATGTGTTGTAGGATATGCTTAGCACTGTGTAAAGTCCAGCTCTGTTCCATATGATCTATTCTATTATGAGCAAGCACTTTATTGTCAAACGTCTTTTTAGGGGTAACTTTTTTGATAGCATTGGAAAAATCGATCGAATTGAAAATATATGGAAATATGCTCAGTGGAAGGTCAGACTTCCAACTTTTTGGTCACTTCCATGGTATGGAAATATGTTGTCAGAAGTCGCCACTTCCAACATATTTCCATCATTTGGAACGCGCATGATTTTCCCGTTTAAGAAGACGAATATTTTATTTCTGATCACAGGACTTAGCAGAAACCGTCTTTGATTTTGCAACTAAAACATTAGCTGACAAAGGAACCTTCTTGTGTAAGCTATGGGACGGTCGAGGAACAGAAGGTAAGGAAAACAATTTCTATCAAAGGAATCCGCATTAGAAAAGAGGAATAACTATGGCTATCTAGGTAAATTGTACCATGAAGAAGCTATAGAAGTAGAAAAAAAGCGCGTTCGTGGAGTTTTTCTGACATTTGCTCCAATTTTGTTGCAGTTTTTCTCTCTTCTTTCCAAAGCAAATCTCGCCCTTTCGTATGCAACGCGACCCGGGATCGATTTCCGAAGTCGGAGTCCTACTTGAGTAGAGTTTTAGTAGAGTTTCTACTTCTCTCTAATCCGTGTAGCTCAAGAGAGTATGAAGTAAGAGAGCACATCTCCCATACATAGGTCTATCCCAATGAAAATTATGTGAAAATATATTTTTAGCTGCGCGCGCAGCCTCAACTGAATCAGGAATCCCATGATAAAATATTTCAGGCTGAGCGCGGAACTAAAAATAGATTTTCATATAATTATCATAGGGTATGGAGATGTGCTCTCTTACTTCATATTCTCTTGTTGTAGCTTCAGCTTTGAATACTCTTAAAACAGAGCACTGATGGAGAGGGAGTGAAGTGCTCACCGTCGGCTTCCTGGTATACCACTGTTTTTGTTTTTTTTAGAACTTATTCGGATGTTACGGAACAATTTCAAGGCTGTAAGGAAATGCAAACCACGAGCAAGCAGGAAAGAATCTTCTGAAGTTTACGTCTACGCTGATGGATTTTCACAATACCGAGTTTGATCAGCTCATTTTTCCATGTATGTATGTATGTATGTTCAATCATCCGTGGTTAAGGCTCCAACGAACGTATGTATGTAAATGTATCTATGTTTACGGTTCCCCCTCTCCCCTTAGTTACCGTTGCTATGTTTGATCGGCTATGTTTGTATGTACATGTATCCATGGTTACGGTTCCGCCCCTTCCTTTAGTTATCGGCTATGTTTATATGTACATGTATCCATGGTTACGGTTCCGCCCCTTCCTTTAGCTATCGGCTATGTTTGTATTTACATGTATCCATGGTTACGGTTCCGCCTCTCCCCTCAAAATGTAAAAATTTGATCGCGAAAACCTGATTATAGATTGTTTCATTGTTTCACTGTTTATTTGGGCATATAGCTTGATAAAAAAAAAACCCAGAAATACGAGAAGATTTGCCATTTTTTAATTTGAGAATATTTTTGCCTTTCTTCAAAGGCCATCAACAGCAACAACAAAAAATGGCCTTTCGAGAAAGGCCGAAATATTCTCAAATTAAAAAGTGACAAATCTTCTCGTATTTCTGTTTTTTATCGTTTACTTTCCTTTCAAAATGAAATAAAATTCCCTCGTAATCCTTGTAGTACTCTTTAAAACAAATACTGTATAGTTGTTTGTGGAAAATATTTCAATGTATTCCACTGCTAGAGAATATGAAGTACTGTACTTCATACTATTTTGTTCCACTGGAAAACTGCTGGAGCGGTGATTGGCTCGCTATGGATTGTGTATTACTCCTTGTGATCTTACACGCTTTTAAAACTCTTGGAATTACTTTTTAAGAATTTAAGATTAATCCTAAGCATTTCTAGTATTTCATCATTTCTCATCTCCCATTCTATAAATTTAACTCGTTCGCACTCTCCGGCTCTTTTTTCTTTCCCGTTGTATTCGTAACAGATTTTTGAGGCAGTTTTGCAAATTTTCTCGATTCTGATTGGTTAATAAATTTTTCACCCGGACGATCACATTACTCACTCTACTAATATTTTTTAGTGGTTTTCTTTCGCTGGTCCATTAATACGAGAGAAATTCGCATAATTCAAAACATGTATATCTCAGATGGTTTTATTCGTAAACACGACTCGTCTATGAATTTTTTTGCCGAACTTCAGAGCATGCGCAGTGCGTTTCGTCCTGATTGCCAATAGAAAAAGAAATGATTTGGAACTAATTCTGTCGTCTTTCCCAGCCCGCTAGGTTCTTAACAGGTCCTTTAAGGATTCTGTTAATTTGGAATTTACGCACTAGGTTTTAACCGTATTGCACGAACTTTAAATCAGTTACAGGTTGAAATCCTTCTTCGCTGATATTATCAGCTCTCATCACTGATTGCCAATAAGTTATACATTTTGATCAATTTTTTGTATAATTTACAGATTATTTAAAAGATATATGAATAAACTCCCAAATCAATATTTGTCATTGTTTCCATGGAGATACATGGATGACGTAACAGCTGACGTCAGCGTGAACAAGTACATTTGTTTGATGTACCGATTTTTGAAGAGTTAAAAGGTTAAACAAGGTGCAGTGATATTTATTTTAGAGCAGTAAGCAGGCCATTACAATATGAATCGAATCAAGAAATCTATCGCCAAAAGATTTTCAAATCAAAAAGAAGAAAAAAGAACGGAGAAAAGCACCGAAAAAGCGAAAAGTCGAAATTTTGAAAACCCTCATCGTTTCGCGTCTCCCGAAGCGATCCAGGTGTACAGTGAGTTCACGCCTGGACTTGGGAGGAGAATTCCTGAGTTAAGCCAAGAAGGAGTGCTGTTCGAAGTTAAATATGCCAATAATGCTGAACGTAGAGTTGAATGGCTCTATTCCCCTGTCGTCCTTCCGTTTTATCGTTCATCTAGAAAGCAGTCTGATCTGGACAGTGGGATTTACACGGGTTCTGCTGGCAGGACCAACTCTATCAGACGCAGTACTAAGCCAGAGATTTTCACGTTCGATGAGAAGGACATTCACGCAATGTCCTCGGTGGGGAAATGTCCGTTGAACACCGTGAAAGAACTAGAAAGTCCTTTATACCAATCCAACGAGTGCAAAACCCCAACGAAAATACAAACTGGGAGCTCTAAACTTCGAAGAAAATCACAGTACAGTCTTTGGAAGGCCAAGAAAACTCGCTCAACACAATCAAACGATTGGGTGCACGGCGAGAAGCAAACAGAAGAAAACCAAAAGGACCACGAGGAATTGAAAGAAAGTGGAAGCGATTTAGATTGACTTTTTTAAAAACTTTAAGAAAGCTATTTATAATATTTTTTATATTCTGTCTTATTTATTTATTTATTTATTTATGTATGTATTTGATTGTTTATCTATCTATATCTATATATATTTATTTGTATTTGTTTTTTTTGGTGGTAAATTTTATATATAAATTTTTAGTTAAAATTTTGTCGTTTATATATGTTATATATCCTTATCTTCTTTTTGTATCCTAGTGAAAAGCACTCGTACAGTCAGTCACCTAGCTATCCTCAGTAAATATATTATTATTGTCCATTTACCAGTTACATCCAGTTTGTAGAACTTAATATTCAGTTTAACTTGCATTTACCGGTTAAAACCAGTTTGTAGAATATAATATCAGCCCAATTTAACTAGCATTTACCAAATAAAACCAGTTTTTACCAGTTATAAAAACTCGTTTGTACATGCATGCATTTACAGAAGCGGATCCAGGATTTTGTTCAGGGAGGGGTACAGGGCACAAAGTCATCCCAGGAGGGTGCAACCCTCAGAATCAAAGAAAGAAAACATTATTTCGTACTGGGTATCTTCAAAATAGGAGGACAAAGTTGGAACGGGGGGAGGGGGTGCGCACCCCCTGTACCCTTCCCCTGGATCTGCCCCTGCATTTACCAGTTTCTAGAATAAACATTTGACTCGTATTGAGTTTAAATTATTTTGTGGGTGTCCAGTTTAACTTGCTCTTACCTTTTATAAAAACCACTGAGTTTATACATGCATTTACCAGTTTGTGGAATATCCATCTAACTCGTATTACCGGTTTATACCAGTTTGTAGAATACCATTTAACTCGTATTACCGGTTTATACCAGTTTGTAGAATACCATTTAACTCGTATTACCGGTTTATACCAGTTTGTAGAAAACCATTTAACTCGTATTACCGGTTTATACCAGTTTGTAGAATACCATTTAACTCGTATTACCGGTTTATACCAGTTTGTAGAATATCATTTAACTCGTATTATTTAACGGGGGGAGGGGGCACTATTTTTGGGGGAGGGTCAGCAATTTTTTAAAAGTTCCATTAGGGGAAGGTCGCAGTTTCGTGAGGAAGAAATTGGGGGAGAGTCGCGATTTTTTCGTACATTTCTAGCATTAAATTGTGTGGTCACTGACAGGAGATGTTTGCCATAACCTCACCATGTTAGGAGACTTTATTAGCAGCATGTGAGAAGGGTGCACGTGATAATCGGCTTATTAGATCTGTTTATTATAAAATAAGTACTTTGTTCGGAACTTGCAAAATGCCTGTTTTATTAAAGCACTCTTGATTAATATCGATGTTTAAGAATGTCAGTAATTTCTCCTTGATCTCTATCATAAACTATGATAGTTCTAATACCTATTGCTTAAAAAAAAACCTTTTCATCGCTAATCACCACCGCAAGTACAGCAGTGGCGCTATATAGTTCATGTGTTACCCAGGAGTACAGCCTTAACCAGTTTGAATTAGTTAGGGTCGGTTTGAGAGGAGGGAGGAAAAACCGGAAAAACCCTCGGAATCAGAAAGAGAACCAACCAACTCAGCTCACATGGGGAGACTGGGGATCGAACCCAGGACCTCAGAGGTGAGAGGCGAGCGTTTTACCACCGCACCACCCTGACCATGTCCTGAACTTACTTACTCGTTAATGCCATGTGGGAGGGTCACGATTTTGTAGACCTCGAAATTGGGAGAGCTATGCATTTTCGAACCTTAACTACTGTGTGGACCACAATTTTTTCACCCGGCACTCTCTTGCCAAAAATAGTGCCCATCGTTAAATAATGACCGGTCCCTAAGATTTCCCATTAATTAGTTTCCAATCTTAGATTTTTTTGCCGTTACTCAAAGACAAGCCGGCTGCTAAGTAATTAGTGATTAGCGGCGCTTCTATCGTTATTACTGGTAATTAACTGGTATGAGCATGCATAAAAGTAGATCAGAGTCTGCTAAAATCCGACGACACCATCATGAGTCGTATGCTGTCCGAGATACTGGCCTACATGACCCAAAGAGTTTCGATTTCGCAGCCAAAATCACTGAAAAACAAGAAAAACAAGGCAAGGAATTTTGAAAACCCGCACCGCTGTAGACCTGTTACTGAAACTGTTCATGTTTTCACTGAGCTTACACCTGGTTTAGGAAGAAGAATTCCCGAGCTTCTGCGGGAAGATGGCAACCTTTTTGAAATACATTACGCAAACATCTATGACAGACGAGTTGAGTGGTTATATTCGCCACATTACATTCATGTGTATCGAAAGATTCGGAGCCAGAACAACACGAGCACGCCAACTATTGATGAAGCTACTGATATGAATCAAGAGATATTCACCTTCGAATATCCTTCATCGGACGTCGACGGACTTTCTCGGGAAGTTTCTCCGTCCACAGTGCCGTAAAACCAAGACTTTGACGTGCTTTACGAAAAAGAAAGCCCATCGAGAGCTAGAGCAACTGAACGAACTGTGGTTTTAGTTCTTGTAAAGTAACTTTGGGAGAGTATTGAAAAGTAACTTAAAAAGGCTTACACGAAAAAGACCACAAAGTTATTAAAACCGAAGATCACAGGATGACTTTTCAAAACCGTTTGAATTCTTCGGATTTTTTATATTTCTACGTAGCCTTTTTATTTCACATAAATTTTAATGTCGAACTGATCTTGTCACAAAACATGTTAATAGAGCAAATTTTGTAAGATCCTATCTAGGACAGGATGAGAGATTGTTTCTTCATCTAATTAGATCCTGTAAGAGTCGGCGAGGTAATTTCTGGAAAAGAGACAAAAATCAGAAAGTCTGATTCTATAATTAGACTTCAATGCTTCATTTTGATTGGTTAATTCATACCGCATTATGCTCATTCTCGCTCCCAGAGCCTGCGTTTCTCTTGGTCACTGCATGCGCAGTGCATAAAACGCTTCTTTGGCTTTTAACGCTTTTCGAATGTGCAATCTACTGATTCATGTCAGCGGTCTCGAATACCCAGACCCCTCTAGGCCACGTCCTTGTCCTTAAGAGAGGGCCTGGGATAATTTTTTGTTCAGTTTTAATAGATTCAAAATGGCGTCTGTCTACAAGATATGATGTAAATGTGCTTGAACAAATCGCGTTTCTGAGCCGGCTACAGATTTATTAACATAGTTTTGCTATTTAATGCTACCCTCTGTAAATAAAGGATTTATTATTACTATGATGATGATGATGTTGTTGATATTGTTGTTTCTGGCTCAAATAAAGAATTCTCTCAGACTATCTCTTAAACGAACCTCTGAATTTAATAATTGAAGGTGAACACTTTGTCCGCGCATCATTAAACTTCAAATATTCCAGCCTCTGTGACGTCATCGATCTTTTATAACTTCTATAAACAACCTGAAAAAAAGATGAGACGCAATAACCACGGATCACAGTAAAATCACTTTATTAACTCGATGATATTGATGAGTGATATTGGTACAGGTCAAGGACTAATATTAGTTGTGTTAATTAACTGCCAATGGAGTGGTACTTCAGTGAAATTGGTGTTTTCAATTAGTGACTACTGGGTTCGCTCAAAATACTCCTAAAATAACCTTTTCTGACTTCTTTTTTAGTCCTTCTTGCCCTTGATTCAAAGATTTTTATCTGGGTTTTCTGGTTTTTGTTCTACCGCAAAAATTATAAGAAGCTCAATTCCAATTTGATCTTGGTGATAGTTAGCCATGCCCTGACTTAGATCAGTCCAGAGGTTGTTTCAGGGTTCTATCTGTGAGCTATACATGCCCTGACTTTGATCAGCCCAGATGTTGTTTCAGGGTTCTATCTGTGAGTTAGCCATGCCCTGACTTAGATCAGCCCAGAAGTTGTTTCAGGATTTAAGGATTGATATGGCTTTGCTCGGCTTTTATTTGTCAAAACTAAGTAAACAGTACCTATTATGTCGTTTCGTTATTTAACGATGACATTACAGTGCGACGCGCCTTACCGTAGCCACCCAACAAACTTTTGTACAAGTACGATAAATCACTTCTTGCAAAGAATTTCCACATGAAAAAGACTGCCTATGAAAGTATTAAGTGTTAGCAAGTTAAAAGAGCAAAACTGGTTTTAGAAATAGAGATTTTTAAGCATTTTCTTCAAGTTCTTGCTCCGAAGTTCAAATCTTTGCGGTAACAACAAAGCAAGTTCACATGCAAATTTACAGATTCTCGCTTTCTGATTGGCTAACTTGTAAAAAAGTTTGTTGGGTGGCTACGGTAAGGCGCGTCGCACTGTAATGATGAATAGTAATGGCATAAACGTTTTTAAGAACAAAATATGTAGATGATTCCAGGGAAACGTACTCATCCATAAAGTTTCAGTACAAGTTGTGAAAAATATTTTAAAAAACTCTCACGAGTTTTTAAAGGATTTTGACTTGATTTTCTAAAAAAATTAGGCTTAATAACTACACAGGTTGTAAAGAACTAAGTTCTTTATAGCATATATTACTATGATTTGCGTAACATACCGATTTGTGGATATCAGTACTCGGGGAATGCGGAAAAAAGTTAGCATCAAGAATAGAATCATAAAATAGAAGACTTCAGTCAAGAGAGCATACATATATTTATGCTCTCTTGCTTCAGTGATAGGAAAAAATTCTAAAGCAAAGGCTGAAAATAACAAAGTAAAATATCTTAAAAACCAGACACGAATTTGAAGGCAAAAGTATATCGACGTTGCGTCGTGCATAACTCTTTCGAACAGAGGCACCCAGTTTTTACTTTGCAGGTCGGTTGGTCACTGAGGTTACCATGGTGATTGAAGTTGTCACTATGGTGAGGTTAATGGTTACCTTAAGCTGATTTCTCAAGTAAAAATATTCGAGGAAATCCAAAGTGAAATATTTTTGATTTTTAAATATTTTTATCAACGTTTTTAAGTATAGTACGATTTCTTCTCACAAAACATGTTATTTTTGTCTCGACTACAAATTCTCGTTCAATATCGAGCTCTATTGTCTTATTTTCCTCTTCGTTAACCACAAGAAGTTGTAGACAAAGAAGACTACGGTAATGAGGACATCATTCAACTTGCGTTTTTCCGCATTTCAAGCACTTGTTGGTAAAAAAATACTTCTTGTACATAATCATACGGGATTGAATTCTGCTCGGTAAAATATAAAAACCACTGCACAAATTTTGACAAGAAAATCCGTTTAAATTTAATTGAAAATTTGGTTATGATACAGTGTTGTATTCAGGCCTTGTGATTGGCTAATTAATTCTCGTATTTTGATTGGTTGAAAGAGGAAGCCATTTAGAAGTCAATGTAGAGGAAAATTCCTTCTTGGAAAACTGCCAAATCTGCTCACAACAATAACACACTACAAAGCATCTAAAATGATTTACCAACTTACAGTAATTTACTTTACAAACATTATTAAGCGCGTTGAATCGTAGAATGCTAGTTCTGCTCGAATTTAGATTTGCTAACCATTTTTGTTTAAACCGCCTGTAGGAAGTGATGTAGAATAATTATCAGGTTTCTTGAATAAAAAGCTGGCGGAAAAAATTGCAAAAAGGAATCAATTTTAGCTATAAATGGCCGCCGGACCTTTCCATCTTTTTTTTTTTTTGCTTGCATCATTGCGTCATTCCTTTTCAAGTTCACGACATTGATTCTATCTTTAGTCAAGTGTCTTTATAACAAGCGCCAGTCATCCTTTTCTACTGAAGTGTTTTGGAAAGCCACTGTCATTCATCCTCAAGAGACTGAATCATGCCATTGAATTCGAACTAGTCGTCCATAGAATATGACCAAACTTTTAAGTTAATCATTTTAATTGTCAATATTGAAAACTTAATAACTCACTTTACGAACTCATATATATGATTTGAAGGTATTTTTATCATTGAAACATTTAGCAAAGCAGTTTCTTATCAATTTTTGTTTTCATTTTTGCGAACTCAAGCAAAACACAATTTAAATCTTGCTTGGAGAGTCTTCGTATTTTTATTATTATTATTTTATTTTATTATTTTTTTCAAACTATTTCAGCTCGATATTTACATTTGAATTTGTTTTTACAAAACGTTGTTTAGTTCGCATTCATTGAACGGTCAAAGTTTTTTCAACATTTCGACAGTTTATTGGTTTTGGTGTGGTTTTATTTTTCTTTGTTAATTTAAAAAACAGGCCATCACATGCCAGTCAGTCTGGGAGCAGTGCGATATTGTATTGTAAAGAAAGGTTCGATATTGATCAGCGAAAGATTTCAGTACCTCGACAACATCAATTCAAAAAAATCACGGAATACTTTAAGACATAAATATTAAGCTCAATTCAACTCCTTTTTGCTAAAAAAAAAAAAACTCAAAAACTTACAAAAGTTTTTAATAAAATGTTTTAATAAACTTAAATACACCAGTTTCACATTCGATGGAAACCGCTGTTTTTGAAGACCACAGACTCATTTGCACAGGTTTAGCCTCGTTCATAAGTCATCTATTCAACGACGTTATTAAAAGTCCGTGGGATTTCAAAACATTGGTATTGTTCAACTTACACATTCTTTACATTACGGTTGACTTTTGCAAATCATTAGCAACAGCCAACTGTAATGTAAAGAATGTGCAAGTTGAATAATACCAATCCCACGGACTTTTAATGGTGTATTTGAATAGATGACTTATAAACGAGGCTAAGCCTGTGCAAACGAGTCTGTGTTCTTCAAAAACAGCGGTTTCCACCGAATGCGAAACTGGAGTATTCTAGACCTCGCCAATAACACCGTGGCCTATGACGTCATCGCCGCTATCTTGGGAGAGCAGAATCTGAATACATGCAGGCTAAGAAAATATATATCGTTTAGTTCATCTCTGCTGCCAAAAAACAAAGGTGTCCAAATTTTATTTCTTAGTCAACTAACCGCATCTTAATATTTTTTTCTATTGTATTTTACCATTTCCGAGTCTCTACGCTCGGAGACTTCATTGACATGGAATAGTGAACCCTGCGGAATGATTTCTAATTGTTTTAAATGAGATTTAAGTCAATTATCGTAAGAATAAAGTCGGTATATGCATGATACTTTATAAAATTGCTATTAAAATTGTAAATGTCTAGGGAATCAAAAAACATGTTCAGAATGTAGAAATAAGTGAAGTTTCTATATTTAGGAAAAGGCTTCAGTAGACAGTCTCTGTCTGGTTCCTTTGTAAAATCCTTGAAGCGTTATGGTTGAACAATAATTCCTTATTAAAACGTCATTGAAATCAAGAGAGCTTGACCATGAAGGTTGGTCCTTTAAACTTTGGTCTGCAAAACATTCTAGTCCATTCAGGGGTTGCTCCATGAGGGAGAATGGTTTCCCTGAAGTATCTTGTCCTGGGAGTTCTTCTTCTCTTGGTGACCAACACTAAAACTGATGAAAATATTTTACAGAATGATGAGAAACTTCAACCTGCAGAAGTGACTTTTCCTGAAAAAGGTAAAGTTAGATATTTAAAGCTTTTTTTCATGTGCTAGAAGTTATTCTTAATTGTGAAAAATACTGAGAAAGCGGACTGAAAAGTTCACTTCGAAATGGCTCATTTTTGTTGTCCTGTCGTCAAACAGTTTTTATGTAACATTGGGAACATTTTTTTGGGGGGGGATTGGAAAACTATTCAGCATGTTAAGTATTTTGGAGTAAAAGGAAAAATAGTATCTCAGATTCGTTACTTTGTTAATGACATAACTAAAGCAACCTTAGAGCGCATTTCTCGATTATTGATTAAGAAGATAGTTTCACTACTGGGCAAGCCAGTGCCTATCAGGAAAAATCACAGTGCGAATTAGCGTCGAAATTCAATGCCAGGATAAATATTTTTTTCCTAGAAAGGCTTGAATTTTAAAGGACATTCAAAGAACATAAAAAAGTTATTTGAAGCAAAAGTTTTACGATTCTTTAACCAAACTCCACTTTCTCACTTTAAACTTCGCCCCTCAAACCAAACATCAATTCCTTGAGGACCTCGTTTTTTTATTTTTTTTCTAATTTTTAAATATTAAATTTAAAAAAAAAATTATATTTAATTGTTACATATTTCCGCTCAACTTGCGATGAACTTTAACATTATTACTCTTATGTATTATGTATTTTTTTATTGACTTTTCTGTAGTATTTATTCATTAATTTTATTATCTCTTTGTTAGCTAGTTGCAAATATTTGAGAAAAGTTACAAATATTTGAGAAAAGTTACAAAATTTGTTTAGTGATCAATTGGGACGAGGTTTTAAATGTTTTTGATACTTTTAATGTTTATAAAGAAAACTTGTGTTCAACTGCTTTAATATTCATCTCATGAAAGACATCACAACATCATAAAACCTGTAGAAAGATAGCGGAAAAAGCATGCAAGGTCAACCATGTTTATCAAAAACCTTTCGAAGCGTCAACCAGCTCAGTGATCTGTGGAAAAATATTAGCCAATCAGAATCGAGAAAAATTGCAAAACTGAAGTGTTATCCTTACTAGCCTTGCGAATCGGGAAACGGTTATTTCTTTATTTTATTTTCCCACTCAATAATGAATATCATAGTAAATGTGTACAAAATATGAAAAACAAGGAAGAGAGCACAGAGAAAACATATGTTTAAATAAAAATAAAAAAAATAAATAAATAAGAAAAATGTAACGTTAGTATATTATATGTAGTTGTGAAAAAAATGCTACTAAGGGGGTAGGGGAGATGTCAAAAACGGCAACAGCGCGCGTGCGGAAAAAGTCTTTAATACATATCCAGTTTTCCTTCATTTATTAGAGTGGTTAGCCTGTGTTTTTGTTCAAGTAAAGTCGTTTTGCTCACTACGAATTTTATTTAAAAATAAATATATACGGCCTCCTAAACAACAATTACTTATAGAATATATATATAAATTACACATTTCTGGTGCTATCTTGGCTTGTTAGGAAGTTAAAGTAATTAAGAATTCACTTGATTTAACTTCAAGTAGCGAATTTGAATTGGCTAGCTAAAGACAAGCGAAAGCTGCAAAGTTTTCAAGTTCTTATTTGAGTTAAATAACGTTTAAAAATGAAAATATGCCTCTAGGAATCTTAAAACAAGACTTATTTACCCTACATTGACGCAAAATGAACACACGATAAGATAAGTTTTTCCACAAAAAAAAAATCGAAGTAGTGCTATCGTCTCAATCGAGATCACCTGAGCTGACACCTCAGTTTTGCAGTGACGTCATTTCTACGTCACTATCTCAGATCAGCTGGAAGTATCTAGTCGTTTCCGATCAGTCTCCGACAGATCTTTACTTATTCCGGGTACAGTGACGAACACTTTCCGATCAATCGCCGACAAATCTTTACACATTTAGAGAGTATTTTAAGGTATAGGTAACTTTCCGATCAGTCACCGAAATATCATTACCACTAATTTGAAGCATAATTATGAACGGTAGAATCCGATAATTGCCAACAAAACTTTAAAAACATATTTTTATACAGCTACGAAGGCATAGCCACGAAGACTGTCCGATAAATCGCCGACAAATCTTTCAGATATTTCACGACAACTTTCCGATCAAATCCCGAAAGACCTTTACGAATTTCGGGTAGTTGAATAATGAGAATGGTTACAAACCATTAATATTTTCATTTTCTTTTTATAATTTTTAAGTTTCTTTTGCGCAATTTTTATCTAGTATCTTTTTGGAACTAGTTTATGTTTATGTTAAGAATTCTATGTTAGTATTAACTTAGATGGTAGATTTTTCATGCTTTGATTTATATTTCTATCTTATAATATTTTTTACTTTTATTTTTCTCGTAAAGCAATTATTACGATTAGTGAATTAGTGCTACACCTACTTGCAAAAACGTTGTCATACAACATTTGAACATTTGTAGTTTCAAGATTAGGAATAAATTAAAAGTACAAAAGAAAGAGTTCTGCTTCAATGATCTTCTTTTGTACTTTTAATTTATTCCTAATCCACTAAACTACAAATGCTCAAATGTTGTATGACAACGTTCTTGCAAGTAGGTGTATATAAATAAAATCATTATTAGGTGCTTTTGTTCCTTGGTAAATTCCTGGCAGGATAGAGCAGTGGGTCATATAGCATCGGTTACCGGTTAGCAACCTGAAGGTTGTGGGATCAAATCTCTACAGGAGCTCAACTAAGTTTTTTCCGAAAAAAATTTGTTTGAAGAAACAAAATCACATCAACTAATAAAATTATTACTGGGTTACCTGTGGCAAACCAGTCTAAAACTACCTTTTTTTCCTGCGTCGCAAAATGGAAAAATTGCTCAACACTATTACGTCACATGGCCCTCATTAGTTCAGAGCCCTGCACCATGGTAACTCAACTACTCTCCTCCAATCAAGTTTTGTCAGTGTGATAGACTTAGTAGATAGACAGAGTCCCATGATATTTAGAACGAAGTATTTCGGAAGCGTAGTTCGGTGTCGCCATTCCTTCGTGGCTCGACAAAGTTATTCTTTAGGTGTTCTGTCGCGGTAATCTCACATGCAATATATATACCATGCGTATACGGGGCTTCTGGCCACATGATTGATAATATGAGTTTTACTGTGTTTTAAAAAAAATTTTTTTTTTTTTGATAAAGAAGGACACTACACGCATATAGTAGAATCATGATTATCACATAATTACCTAACCATTTCTGATCCGAAATTCTCAAACTCAATGTGATTACTTATTTGATGATTTAGAGGCACAGAGCGAATCTTCCAAGAACAAAGGACATTTCGCTGGCACAAAAGACCTGTTTCAAGATGAAGAAGGTAAACAAGGCGCAGTCAAAGACGACTATAGAAGCGATGACAGAGAAAGCAGCGAAAACAAAGAACAAAAAAGGCAGTTAAATGATGAAGAAAAACATCTTCCTCAAGGTGACAGAAACTAAAATAACTTTTATACATTAAAAAATCATTAACTGCAATGAAACATAAATGTGGTGCTAAAAAACTATTATCAATTATTTTAACCCAGGAAACAAACGACGATGTAGCAACCTCTGCGGATATACTTGCTTCAATCCAAGGATAAAGAAATGTTGCCACAACAGGATAATTCCTAAAGGTAGAGTATGTTGTAGACACGGATATCGCATATGTGGAAGAATGTGCTACAACCCACGATCATACAAGTGCTGTTGGGGAAGATCAGTCCCAAAGGGACGTCTTTGTTCTGTACATGGTTATCGTATATGTGGAAGGAGAATCTACAACCCACGATCATACAAGTGCTGTTATGGAAGATCTATCCCAAAAAGACGAGTATGTTGCAGACGTGGTTATGGCATATGTGGAAGGCGTTGCTACAACCGACGATCACACAAGTGCTGTTATGGAAGATCAGTCTTAAAAGGACGCATATGCTGTAGACATGGTTATGGCATATGTCGAAGGGGTTGCTACAACCCACGATCACACAAGTGCTGTTATGGCAGACTTATCCCAAGGAGAAGACTATGTTGTGCACACGGAAATGGCATATGTGGAAGGGGTTGCTACAACCCACGATCATACAAGTGCTGTTATGGAAGATCCATCCCCAAAGGACGAGTATGTTGTGCACACGGAAATGGCATATGTGGAAGGAGTTGCTACAACCGACGATCACACAAGTGCTGCTATGGAAGATCCATCCCCAAAGGACGAGTATGTTGTGGACACGGATATGGCATATGTGGAAGGCGTTGCTATAACCGACGATCACAGAAGTGCTGTTATGGAAGATCCATCCCCAAACGACGAGTTTGTTGTGGACACGGATATGGCATATGTGGAAGGCGTTGCTATAATCGACGATCACAGAAGTGCTGTTATGGAAGATCCATCCCCAAAAGACAAGTATGTTGTGGACACGGAAATGGCATATGTGGAAGGAGTTGCTACAACCGACGATCACACAAGTGCTGTTATGGAAGATCAGTCTTAAAAGGACGCATATGCTGTAGACATGGTTATGGTATATGTAGAAGGCATTGTTACAGCCCACGATCACACAAGTGCTGTTATGGCAGACTTATCTCCAGGAGAAGACTATGTTGTAGACATGGTTATGGCATATGTCGAAGGGGTTGCTACAACCCACGATCACACAAGTGCTGTTATGGCAGACTTATCCCAAGGAGAAGACTATGTTGTAGACATGGTTATGGCATATGTGGAAGGGGTTGCTACAACCCACGATCATACAAGTGCTGTTATGGAAGATCCATCCCCAAAGGACGAGTATGTTGTGCACACGGAAATGGCATATGTGGAAGGAGTTGCTACAACCGACGATCACACAAGTGCTGCTATGGAAGATCCATACCCAAAGGACGAGTATGTTGTGGACACGGATATGGCATATGTGGAAGGCGTTGCTATAACCGACGATCACAGAAGTGCTGTTATGGAAGATCCATCCCCAAACGACGAGTATGTTGTGGACACGGATATGGCATATGTGGAAGGAGTTGCTATAACCGACGATCACAGAAGTGCTGTTATGGAAGATCCATCCCCAAACGACGAGTATGTTGTGGACACGGATATGGCATATGTGGAAGGAGTTGCTATAACCGACGATCACACAAGTGCTGTTATGGAAGATCAGTCTTAAAAGGACGCATATGCTGTAGACATGGTTATGGTATATGTAGAAGGCATTGTTACAGCCCACGATCACACAAGTGCTGTTATGGTAGACTTATCTCCAGGAGAAGACTATGTTGTAGACATGGTTATGGCATATGTCGAAGGGGTTGCTACAACCCACGATCACACAAGTGCTGTTATGGTAGACTTATCTCCAGGAGAAGACTATGTTGTAGACATGGTTATGGCATATGTCGAAGGGGTTGCTACAACCCACGATCACACAAGTGCTGTTATGGCAGACTTATCCCAAGGAGAAGACTATGTTGTAGACATGGTTATAGCATATGTGGAAGGAGTTGCTACAACCCACGATCATACAAGTGCTGTTATGGAAGATCCATCCCCAAAGGACGAGTATGTTGTGCACACGGAAATGGCATATGTGGAAGGAGTTGCTACAACCGACGATCACACAAGTGCTGCTATGGAAGATCCATCCCCAAAGGACGAGTGTGTTGTGGACACGGATATGGCATATGTGGAAGGCGTTGCTATAACCGACGATCACAGAAGTGCTGTTATGGAAGATCCATCCCCAAACGACGAGTTTGTTGTGGACACGGATATGGCATATGTGGAAGGCGTTGCTATAATCGACGATCACAGAAGTGCTGTTATGGAAGATCCATCCCCAAAGGACGAGTTTGTTGTGGACACGGATATGGCATATGTGGAAGGAGTTGCTATAACCGACGATCACACAAGTGCTGTTATGGAAGATCAGTCTTAAAAGGACGCATATGCTGTAGACATGGTTATGGTATATGTAGAAGGCATTGTTACAGCCCACGATCACACAAGTGCTGTTATGGTAGACTTATCTTCAGGAGAAGACTATGTTGTAGACATGGTTATGGCATATGTCGAAGGGGTTGCTACAACCCACGATCACACAAGTGCTGTTATGGCAGACTTATCCCAAGGAGAAGACTATGTTGTAGACATGGTTATGGCATATGTGGAAGGAGTTGCTACAACCCACGATCACACAAGTGCTGCTATGGAAGATCCATACCCAAAGGACGAGTATGTTGTGGACACGGATATGGCATATGTGGAAGGCGTTGCTATAACCGACGATCACAGAAGTGCTGTTATGGAAGATCCATCCCCAAACGACGAGTATGTTGTGGACACGGATATGGCATATGTGGAAGGAGTTGCTATAACCGACGATCACAGAAGTGCTGTTATGGAAGATCCATCCCCAAACGACGAGTATGTTGTGGACACGGATATGGCATATGTGGAAGGAGTTGCTATAACCGACGATCACACAAGTGCTGTTATGGAAGATCAGTCTTAAAAGGACGCATATGCTGTAGACATGGTTATGGTATATGTAGAAGGCATTGTTACAGCCCACGATCACACAAGTGCTGTTATGGTAGACTTATCTCCAGGAGAAGACTATGTTGTAGACATGGTTATGGCATATGTCGAAGGGGTTGCTACAACCCACGATCACACAAGTGCTGTTATGGTAGACTTATCTCCAGGAGAAGACTATGTTGTAGACATGGTTATGGCATATGTCGAAGGGGTTGCTACAACCCACGATCACACAAGTGCTGTTATGGCAGACTTATCCCAAGGAGAAGACTATGTTGTAGACATGGTTATAGCATATGTGGAAGGAGTTGCTACAACCCACGATCATACAAGTGCTGTTATGGAAGATCCATCCCCAAAGGACGAGTATGTTGTGCACACGGAAATGGCATATGTGGAAGGAGTTGCTACAACCGACGATCACACAAGTGCTGCTATGGAAGATCCATCCCCAAAGGACGAGTGTGTTGTGGACACGGATATGGCATATGTGGAAGGCGTTGCTATAACCGACGATCACAGAAGTGCTGTTATGGAAGATCCATCCCCAAACGACGAGTTTGTTGTGGACACGGATATGGCATATGTGGAAGGCGTTGCTATAATCGACGATCACAGAAGTGCTGTTATGGAAGATCCATCCCCAAAGGACGAGTTTGTTGTGGACACGGATATGGCATATGTGGAAGGAGTTGCTATAACCGACGATCACACAAGTGCTGTTATGGAAGATCAGTCTTAAAAGGACGCATATGCTGTAGACATGGTTATGGTATATGTAGAAGGCATTGTTACAGCCCACGATCACACAAGTGCTGTTATGGTAGACTTATCTTCAGGAGAAGACTATGTTGTAGACATGGTTATGGCATATGTCGAAGGGGTTGCTACAACCCACGATCACACAAGTGCTGTTATGGCAGACTTATCCCAAGGAGAAGACTATGTTGTAGACATGGTTATGGCATATGTGGAAGGAGTTGCTACAACCCACGATCACACAAGTGCTGCTATGGAAGATCCATCCCCAAAGGACGAGTATGTTGTGTACACGGAAATGGCATATGTGGAAGGAGTTGCTACAACCCACGATCATACAAGTGCTGTTATGGAAGATCCATCCCCAAAGGACGAGTATGTTGTGCACACGGAAATGGCATATGTGGAAGGAGTTGCTACAACCGACGATCATACAAGTGCTGCTATGGAAGATCCATCCCCAAAGGACGAGTATGTTGTGCACACGGAAATGGCATATGTGGAAGGAGTTGCTACAACCGACGATCACACAAGTGCTGCTATGGAAGATCCATACCCAAAGGACGAGTATGTTGTGGACACGGATATGGCATATGTGGAAGGCGTTGCTATAACCGACGATCACAGAAGTGCTGTTATGGAAGATCCATCCCTAAACGACGAGTATGTTGTGGACACGGATATGGCATATGTGGAAGGAGTTGCTATAACCGACGATCACAGAAGTGCTGTTATGGAAGATCCATCCCCAAACGACGAGTATGTTGTGGACACGGATATGGCATATGTGGAAGGAGTTGCTATAACCGACGATCACACAAGTGCTGTTATGGAAGATCAGTCTTAAAAGGACGCATATGCTGTAGACATGGTTATGGTATATGTAGAAGGCATTGTTACAGCCCACGATCACACAAGTGCTGTTATGGTAGACTTATCTTCAGGAGAAGACTATGTTGTAGACATGGTTATGGCATATGTCGAAGGGGTTGCTACAACCCACGATCACACAAGTGCTGTTATGGCAGACTTATCCCAAGGAGAAGACTATGTTGTAGACATGGTTATGGCATATGTGGAAGGGGTTGCTACAACCCACGATCATACAAGTGCTGTTATGGAAGATCCATCCCCAAAGGACGAGTATGTTGTGCACACGGAAATGGCATATGTGGAAGGAGTTGCTACAACCGACGATCACACAAGTGCTGCTATGGAAGATCCATACCCAAAGGACGAGTATGTTGTGGACACGGATATGGCATATGTGGAAGGCGTTGCTATAACCGACGATCACAGAAGTGCTGTTATGGAAGATCCATCCCCAAACGACGAGTATGTTGTGGACACGGATATGGCATATGTGGAAGGAGTTGCTATAACCGACGATCACAGAAGTGCTGTTATGGAAGATCCATCCCCAAACGACGAGTATGTTGTGGACACGGATATGGCATATGTGGAAGGAGTTGCTATAACCGACGATCACACAAGTGCTGTTATGGAAGATCAGTCTTAAAAGGACGCATATGCTGTAGACATGGTTATGGTATATGTAGAAGGCATTGTTACAGCCCACGATCACACAAGTGCTGTTATGGTAGACTTATCTTCAGGAGAAGACTATGTTGTAGACATGGTTATGGCATATGTCGAAGGGGTTGCTACAACCCACGATCACACAAGTGCTGTTATGGCAGACTTATCCCAAGGAGAAGACTATGTTGTAGACATGGTTATGGCATATGTGGAAGGAGTTGCTACAACCCACGATCACACAAGTGCTGCTATGGAAGATCCATCCCCAAAGGACGAGTATGTTGTGCACACGGAAATGGCATATGTGGAAGGAGTTGCTACAACCCACGATCATACAAGTGCTGTTATGGAAGATCCATCCCCAAAGGACGAGTATGTTGTGCACACGGAAATGGCATATGTGGAAGGAGTTGCTACAACCGACGATCATACAAGTGCTGCTATGGAAGATCCATCCCCAAAGGACGAGTATGTTGTGGACACGGAAATGGCATATGTGGAAGGAGTTGCTACAACCGACGATCACACAAGTGCTGCTATGGAAGATCCATACCCAAAGGACGAGTATGTTGTGGACACGGATATGGCATATGTGGAAGGCGTTGCTATAACCGACGATCACAGAAGTGCTGTTATGGAAGATCCATCCCGAAACGACGAGTTTGTTGTGGACACGGATATGGCATATGTGGAAGGCGTTGCTATAACCGACGATCACAGAAGTGCTGTTATGGAAGATCCATCCCCAAACGACGAGTATGTTGTGGACACGGATATGGCATATGTGGAAGGAGTTGCTATAACCGACGATCACACAAGTGCTGTTATGGAAGATCAGTCTTAAAAGGACGCATATGCTGTAGACATGGTTATGGTATATGTAGAAGGCATTGTTACAGCCCACGATCACACAAGTGCTGTTATGGTAGACTTATCTTCAGGAGAAGACTATGTTGTAGACATGGTTATGGCATATGTCGAAGGGGTTGCTACAACCCACGATCACACAAGTGCTGTTATGGCAGACTTATCCCAAGGAGAAGACTATGTTGTAGACATGGTTATGGCATATGTGGAAGGAGTTGCTACAACCCACGATCACACAAGTGCTGCTATGGAAGATCCATCCCCAAAGGACGAGTATGTTGTGCACACGGAAATGGCATATGTGGAAGGAGTTGCTACAACCCACGATCATACAAGTGCTGTTATGGAAGATCCATCCCCAAAGGACGAGTATGTTGTGCACACGGAAATGGCATATGTGGAAGGAGTTGCTACAACCGACGATCATACAAGTGCTGCTATGGAAGATCCATCCCCAAAGGACGAGTATGTTGTGGACACGGAAATGGCATATGTGGAAGGAGTTGCTACAACCGACGATCACACAAGTGCTGCTATGGAAGATCCATACCCAAAGGACGAGTATGTTGTGGACACGGATATGGCATATGTGGAAGGCGTTGCTATAACCGACGATCACAGAAGTGCTGTTATGGAAGATCCATCCCGAAACGACGAGTTTGTTGTGGACACGGATATGGCATATGTGGAAGGCGTTGCTATAACCGACGATCACAGAAGTGCTGTTATGGAAGATCCATCCCCAAACGACGAGTATGTTGTGGACACGGATATGGCATATGTGGAAGGAGTTGCTATAACCGACGATCACACAAGTGCTGTTATGGAAGATCAGTCTTAAAAGGACGCATATGCTGTAGACATGGTTATGGTATATGTAGAAGGCATTGTTACAGCCCACGATCACACAAGTGCTGTTATGGTAGACTTATCTTCAGGAGAAGACTATGTTGTAGACATGGTTATGGCATATGTCGAAGGGGTTGCTACAACCCACGATCACACAAGTGCTGTTATGGCAGACTTATCCCAAGGAGAAGACTATGTTGTAGACATGGTTATGGCATATGTGGAAGGAGTTGCTACAACCCACGATCACACAAGTGCTGCTATGGAAGATCCATCCCCAAAGGACGAGTATGTTGTGCACACGGAAATGGCATATGTGGAAGGAGTTGCTACAACCCACGATCATACAAGTGCTGTTATGGAAGATCCATCCCCAAAGGACGAGTATGTTGTGCACACGGAAATGGCATATGTGGAAGGAGTTGCTACAACCGACGATCATACAAGTGCTGCTATGGAAGATCCATCCCCAAACGACGAGTATGTTGTGGACACGGAAATGGCATATGTGGAAGGAGTTGCTACAACCGACGATCACACAAGTGCTGTTATGGAAGATCCATCCCCAAACGACGAGTATGTTGTGGACACGGATATGGCATATGTGGAAGGAGTTGCTATAACCGACGATCACACAAGTGCTGTTATGGAAGATCAGTCTTAAAAGGACGCATATGCTGTAGACATGGTTATGGTATATGTAGAAGGCACTGTTACAGCCCACGATCACACAAGTGCTGTTATGGTAGACTTATCTTCAGGAGAAGACTATGTTGTAGACATGGTTATGGCATATGTCGAAGGGGTTGCTACAACCCACGATCACACAAGTGCTGTTATGGCAGACTTATCCCAAGGAGAAGACTATGTTGTAGACATGGTTATGGCATATGTGGAAGGGGTTGCTACAACCCACGATCATACAAGTGCTGTTATGGAAGATCCATCCCCAAAGGACGAGTATGTTGTGCACACGGAAATGGCATATGTGGAAGGAGTTGCTACAACCGACGATCACACAAGTGCTGCTATGGAAGATCCATACCCAAAGGACGAGTATGTTGTGGACACGGATATGGCACATGTGGAAGGCGTTGCTATAACCGACGATCACAGAAGTGCTGTTATGGAAGATCCATCCCCAAACGACGAGTATGTTGTGGACACGGATATGGCATATGTGGAAGGAGTTGCTATAACCGACGATCACACAAGTGCTGTTATGGAAGATCAGTCTTAAAAGGACGCATATGCTGTAGACATGGTTATGGTATATGTAGAAGGCATTGTTACAGCCCACGATCACACAAGTGCTGTTATGGTAGACTTATCTCCAGGAGAAGACTTTGTTGTAGACATGGTTATGGCATATGTCGAAGGGGTTGCTACAACCCACGATCCCACAAGTGCTGTTATGGCAGACTTATCCCAAGGAGAAGACTATGTTGTAGACATGGTTATGGCATATGTCGAAGGGGTTGCTACAACCCACGATCACACAAGTGCTGTTATGGCAGACTTATCCCAAGGAGAAGACTATGTTGTAGACATGGTTATAGCATATGTGGAAGTGGTTGCTACAACCCACGATCATACAAGTGCTGTTATGGAAGATCCATCCCCAAAGGACGAGTATGTTGTGGACACGGATATGGCATATGTGGAAGGCGTTGCTATAATCGACGATCACAGAAGTGCTGTTATGGAAGATCCATCCCCAAAGGACGAGTATGTTGTGGACACGGAAATGGCATATGTGGAAGGGGTTGCTACAACCGACGATCACACAAGTGCTGCTATGGAAGATCCATCCCCAAAGGACGAGTATGTTGTGGACACGGATATGGCATATGTGGAAGGCGTTGCTATAACCGACGATCACAGAAGTGCTGTTATGGAAGATCCATCCCCAAACGACGAGTTTGTTGTGGACACGGATATGGCATATGTGGAAGGCGTTGCTATAATCGACGATCACAGAAGTGCTGTTATGGAAGATCCATCCCCAAAGGACAAGTATGTTGTGCACACGGAAATGGCATATGTGGAAGGAGTTGCTACAACCGACGATCACACAAGTGCTGTTATGGAAGATCAGTCTTAAAAGGACGCATATGCTGTAGACATGGTTATGGTATATGTAGAAGGCATTGTTACAGCCCACGATCACACAAGTGCTGTTATGGTAGACTTATCTCCAGGAGAAGACTTTGTTGTAGACATGGTTATGGCATATGTCGAAGGGGTTGCTACAACCCACGATCACACAAGTGCTGTTATGGCAGACTTATCCCAAGGAGAAGACTATGTTGTAGACATGGTTATGGCATATGTCGAAGGGGTTGCTACAACCCACGATCACACAAGTGCTGTTATGGCAGACTTATCCCAAGGAGAAGACTATGTTGTAGACATGGTTATAGCATATGTGGAAGGGGTTGCTACAACCCACGATCATACAAGTGCTGTTATGGAAGATCCATCCCCAAAGGACGAGTATGTTGTGCACACGGAAATGGCATATGTGGAAGGAGTTGCTACAACCGACGATCACACAAGTGCTGCTATGGAAGATCCATACCCAAAGGACGAGTATGTTGTGGACACGGATATGGCATATGTGGAAGGCGTTGCTATTACCGACGATCACACAAGTGCTGCTATGGAAGATCCATCCCCAAAGGACGAGTATGTTGTGGACACGGATATGGCATATGTGGAAGGCGTTGCTATAACCGACGATCACACAAGTGCTGTTATGGAAGATCAGTCTTAAAAGGACGCATATGCTGTAGACATGGTTATGGTATATGTAGAAGGCATTGTTACAGCCCACGATCACACAAGTGCTGTTATGGCAGACTTATCTCCAGGAGAAGACTATGTTGTAGACATGGTTATGGCATATGTCGAAGGGGTTGCTACAACCCACGATCACACAAGTGCTGTTATGGCAGACTTATCCCAAGGAGAACACTATGTTGTAGACATGGTTATAGCATATGTGGAAGGGGTTGCTACAACCCACGATCATACAAGTGCTGTTATGGAAGATCCATCCCCAAAGGACGAGTATGTTGTGGACACGGAAATGGCATATGTGGAAGGAGTTGCTACAACCGACGATCACACAAGTGCTGCTATGGAAGATCCATCCCCAAAGGACGAGTATGTTGTGGACACGGATATGGCATATGTGGAAGGCGTTGCTATTACCGACGATCACACAAGTGCTGCTATGGAAGATCCATCCCCAAAGGACGAGTATGTTGTGGACACGGATATGGCATATGTGGAAGGAGTTGCTATTACCGACGATCACACAAGTGCTGTTATGGAAGATCCATCCCCAAAGGACGAGTATGTTGTGGACACGGAAATGGCATATGTGGAAGGAGTTGCTACAACCGACGATCACACAAGTGCTGCTATGGAAGATCCATCCCCAAAGGACGAGTATGTTGTGCACACGGAAATGGCATATGTGGAAGGAGTTGCTACAACCGACGATCACAGAAGTGCTGTTATGGAAGAATCATCCACAGACGAAGTCGATGCATTAGGCACTTGAGGTGTGGCAGACTCTCTTACAACCCAGTGGTGTACAAGTGCTGTCATGGAAGGGTTGTCCCCATACGGGCAAGGTGTGGTTACAGTGGATAGGGATAAAGTAAAAAGCGATATTTGGATACCGGAATAATGGACACGACTATCATCATTTAAGTTAAACCAAAGGGATCATTAATGTTGAAATTAAAGTTTCAAGTTTTGTTTTGATTACTTAATGTGTAAACATGTTTTGGAAGTCTATGGGGAAAATCTTTTAAAGAATTTTGATAATTCTATTGTCAGCAGAATTCAATAAAAACAGCAATAGACTTTGAAGAATTGTGAATAGATATATAAAAATAATGAAAAGATCAAAGTAAGATTAATAACTTGTAGTCATTGTGCTTGGTTTCATACTTTAAACCATTAGGCAAAGACCCTAAGATTTGTACTTGTATTTTTTTTTTTGTGTTTGCCGTTTTCGGGAGTTTTTACATAGGGATAACCTCATAAGTTCCTTTCAAGTCGCCTATTATTTAGGTTTTGTTGTTTTAATTGTATTGCTTTTGCTCGTACTTACTTTTTCTTATACTAGTTGTTAATATTTCATTCGCGATTTAAATAAACTACGTATGTATGTAAGATCCTGAATAATTGAAAGTGAAATAATAAAATAAAATTTGGCCCCTTTTAAATTATTCGAATTTGTTGTCACTGGTTTTAAATAATTTTTATTAATTACACAAATAATGTTATAGATCCCTTTCACGTGACGTCAGAGCAGCTCAATTTGGAGGACAAAACAAAAGAATTTCAATCTCCTGAGAAATGGAAACTTATCGTTTTGTCCTTCAAATTGCATTGCTGTATTCTGACATGCTGCAAGGGGTCTATTGTCCCTTTTTATCAAGCTGTTACTCTTATGTAAACTGTAACAAATAGTTTTGGTTGTAACTAGTCCAGAATGTGTCTTATGTCTGAAGCTAAAAACATATAAGTGAGGGTGTGGCAGAGGGGTAATGGGGCTGGATAGTAAAGCAGAGGTCCAGTGGTTAAACAGAGAAAGGTATACCAAGAGAGTGGGAAGAGAATGGCATGGCAGAGGAGTTGTAGTGGTGAGAAGAGGGCATGCATAGCATGCATAGCATCACAATCTCCTGAGAATTGGAAACTATTGTTTGCATAGTGTTGTAGCAGGGGAAGGAGTAGAATAAAATAAAATGAAAAGTGGTACAGAAGATGAAAGGGAAAAGTAAAGGGAAGACAAAGGCATATTCCAAAGACTGTGAATTCAAAAATGGTCCTTCCTTATTCTTAATAGCTTGTTTTCATCACAAATTCCAAGTATCCAATATACACATGAACTGACCAATCACAGTGTGCATGCTTCAGTGCTTAGCCAAGCTGCTGTAGGTTTCAGCCTCTTCCATATGCAAAACACATGCATTTTGACAAAGGATTTAGAGAGATAAAGTTGAAGAATGTGATGTATAAAAAATTAAAGCAAATATAGAGGGAATATTGATGCAATTTGTAAAAAAATGAAATGAAAACATTATAAAAGCAAGTGAGAAAGAAAGAAAAAAAATTGGAAAAAATCCTATTTTAATAGGGATTGTCTTTTTGTCTGTCTGTCTGTTCGTCTGTCTGTCTGCCATCTACCCATAATAACTTGCGGTCACAATTCAAGCAACTACTTCCGGTCTCTTCCGGTCCACAAACAGTCCAAGATGGCGGACGAGACTGCGAACGGTCGTGTCCCAGAAGGTAAAAGTAACTTAAATGCGTGTATAATATCATAATATTAACTATAAACCAACAAATAAGCGTTCTATAATAAATCCAGGTTTTTTAGAATGTGATTCAATTTACTTGAAAGATTTTTTCAATGTTTGTAAGGTCGTCTCTTCAACATGAAAATTAAGCTTATCCAAGTTTTGACTTCAAATCGTCATGATTTCAACTGTTAACAAATATAAATCAGTTGAAATTAAAGAATATTTATATTTAGGTATATTAAAGTAAATAATAAATGTTCTAGAAGTAAGAGAAAATATAAAAATATAATTATTGGAAGAAGAATTGATTTGTTTTTAGAAGATTTGCTCAAGATCTAGAAGAATTCAAAGATGTTATTTTTGCTACAGTGATTAATGATCTGACATTTTTGTTCATGATAACGTATTTTTGTTTTGATTCTAGTAAATTATGATGAAGCTATTATGGCACAGGTAGATAACATTCAAAAAGAGGTAAGACATAGTTTAGTATATTTATCTTTTGCCTAAAGCTAGATGACTATGACAGCTGGTATATCGAATAGACTTAGGACTTTTCATTTTTGCCAATTTCCAACTATTCGCTAACAATCACACAATTATTAAAATAGATATATAGATAAAACTACCTAGCCTTAATGCAACAAGAAGCATATAAACACTGAACTGACTAGAATGGAATGATATAATAACAATGTAGCTTCCAATAAATATAGGTACCGGTATATCTAAACCTTTTGTGTTTGATAGATAGCAGATTCACAAGAATTAGTAAGTGACAAGGAAGATATACTCAGTCTTCTACAGGAATACTCTAGTGACGACTATGTTTATCAATCAAAAATAAAGGTAAAGTTCAATAGAAAACCTAAAAATTTTACTGCTGTTAAATAATTAGAATCTACAGAACAGAGGCCATTTTAACCATATACTTATATAATTATAATCAGCATCATCATTAACATTATCATCATCAAAACTTTCTCAGTCAAAAAAAGCAAAGCATAAATTATTGGACTAAGTTCTTTTTATGATTTAAGTATGGCACAGCTATATTCATGATGCCATATCATCATCATCATCATCATCATCATCATCATCATCATCATCATCATCATCATCATCATCATCATCATCATCATCATCATCATCATCATCATCATCATCATCATCATCATCATCATCATCATCATCATCATCATCATCATCATCATCATCATCATCATCATCATCATCATCATCATCATCATCATCATCATCATCATCATCATCATCATCATTGTTATTATCATGGGAATATGTCAGAGGTAATCTGTGTACTAAAGAATATGAAATAAGAATTTTTTTTAAATATTTATTCAGAATTTATCAACCAATTATTCTCATGTACGAAAGACAAGAGGAGATGGTAACTGTTTCTTTCGAGCCTTTGGTTTTGGATACTTTGAAAGACTAATAGATGATAAAAAAGAATATGAAAGGTACGAGAAGACCATATCATCAATAATCTAAATAAACATGATTAGTATGCTTCTTAAAAGTCCTCTTCACACTTCCCTGTATCATCTTGGAAGGTAGCTGTGCCGTTGTATCGAAGCAACATGAACGTTGAGCTTGCAATGATATATGTAGACATGTGGATAATTGTCCAAGATTTAAAACAAAGTCTCTATCAATGCAATCTCACCTTTCATCTCGCTTCAATGCAAAGGCATGGCTACCTTTCAAGATGGTGCAGGGAACTGTGAAGGGGACTCTTAAGTATGACATGACCCAAGTTTTAATGTCTGGTTTTCAATGTTTCCATGGTGGCTGTTATGGAAAACAGTGAGAATGAATGCTGCTTATTGGCTTGTTTTGTATCACCAAACTAATTCAGCCAATCACACCCAAGTATTGCCAAGGTTGCCTTGGAAACATTAGAACTTGATTTTTGGACAAAACTTGCATCTAGTATAATATACGCTGCCTAATAGATGGGAAATTTTCAATTTTAATTTTAATTTTTTAGACATAATGAATGAAGTTTAATTGCAGTTTATATTGTTCAGATTTAAAGAACTTGCATCAAAAAGCAAAGATGAACTAGTTGCATTAGGATTTCCATCCTTTACAATAGAAGATTTCCATGATGTGGTAAGATGCTACCCTATTTATGTACTAGTACCCTTAAACTCTTTAACACTTTTACTTTTTTAACTGTTACAGTTATAATTCTTTTAATGTCATTTGTTTCTGTCAATCGTTTTAGTTTATGGAAGTAATAGAGATGGTAGGGAAAGAGCAATCTGTTGACGAACTTCTGAAGGTAAATATACTAGTACTCAAAGATAGTTCTTTTCTTGATAAATAATCACAGGTTCAAAAACTCACACTCATTCCAATCGAAATTCCTAAATGTTTAAAAAAAAAAACACCCATTCCAATCTAAGTTCCATCTAGAGACATGTACCTTTGTTTCTATGGTATAATCGTTGCATTTTTCACTAGTTTTGACCTTTAAACATCTATTAAATTGATTGTTTCTTCACCAGACTTTCAGAGATGAAGGAATATCAAACTATGTTGTTGTGTACTTGAGATTATTAACTTCAGCTCAACTTCAAAAGAAAGCAGAGTTTTTCGAGAACTTTATCGAAGGTGGAAGAACCGTGAAAGAGTTCTGTAGCCAGGTAGGAGCTGCACCTTAAAATTCTTAGCTGAAAGATGCAATTTTAACTACATTTTTAAAGAAAAATAGAGATTTATATGTTGAGAGCTTGAAGACTGCTTTGAACTCATAAATTGGGCTTCCTGTGGTAGACACATGAAATAATAAATTAACACAAGTCTTATTGACTGGGACTGAGGGAAACAGTGTGTTTTGTGGTCCTGAGATGATGATGTTTCCTGAGTTGTAGCCAAGTGTCAAAGAACACACCAAAACTATTCGATTTTTTAATTACGTGACTTTAAAAACTTAGAAAAACTCTTATGTTTCCAGTGAAATCACTTCGGTTTTTTTTTATTTCCCAGTAGATAACATATTATTGCCCGCTGAGAGCCGTTGGCAGGGAAACATAGAAACTTGTTCTCGTTCACGTGATACCCTCTCGCCCAATCAGAGTCAAAGAAAAATGGACTTTGACAGTTGATATATAACAATCTCATGTCTTTGATTTACAACATTTTGTTTTACAGGAAGTAGAGCCAATGGCTAAAGAAAGTGACCACATCCATATCATTGCCCTAACAGATGCCCTCGGAGTATGCATTAGAGTTGAATATGTCGACAGAACTGGTTCACCTGATGTCAACCACCACGACTTCCCAGAAGACGGAGGAAAACCCAAAGTATTTTTACTCTATAAACCTGGCCATTATGATATATTATACAAAGCTGATTGTTAACCTAAAATTAAGTTGATACTTAGAATAACTGCATTAGAGAGAGACATTTAGCTTTTGGTTCCTAATTCTTGGTATATTTATCTACAGACTATTGAATGAAATCTTTCTTGTAAAACTGAAACTCCAGTTTTGAGTCTTTGTGTAAAAATGCATAAAAAAGAAACTAAACTAAAGAAAAATTGAAAACAACTTTGTTTGTGTAAAAATTTCAAGGAAAATGTTGGGGGAAATTAGAAAAAAAGTCCTGTGTATGTGTAAGAATTTAAGTATACATGCAAAATCACATTTGTAAGGTGAATTAGAAAGAAATATTAATGCAAATAATAAATATTTGCTTTAAAGTATTTATTTCAATATATTGTTTTAACAATCTAAAATAACCAATATAGATTGTTTTAACAATCTTAAAAGGTTTGCTACTCCAAAACAACTATTCCCAACAAAATTACAGGAAATACATGTATTAGATGTTTTATTATAATTTTCTAGTTTTTTAGTCTGTTAAAATTGCTCATTAAGTCCAGTTGCTCATTAAAACCAACCAAAATAAAGCCAAAAATGATATGTAAAAATTATTTTCCAGCAATAACAGAAATTTCAGCAACAAATTCTACAATGAAAAAATGGCAACAAAAATCCTTACGTTTTTTTTTTTATTTTTTCCTAGCCTTTTTTCACTTTTCATTTTGTGGCTGGAAGTAGTTTTTCATATGAATGACATCATACTAGAAAATGTTACTTCCTTGGTTATACATGTAAGTTAACCAATCTTCCAGAGATAGCAAAGTGCACTTTTCACTGCTGTTGTAGTGCTATTTGCCATTCTGAGGTTGTGTTGGCATTACAGTGTACTGTGGGACTATCTTAGGGGACCTATTTCTAAGATGGCATTTTTTTGTCACCTTAGACAGTCCCACAATGCACTGTAATGCCAGGTTGACCCAGTTTTTTCCTCAACAGAACGGCTAATTATGTAGCCATATTATGAAGTTGTGCAGATCTTTTTTCCCACTTAGTATAAAATCATAAGTTCATTGATGCAGCCATACCTTATTTACTTATTTATTCATCTGTTATCTCACAGTCTGGTAGAGCCTTCTGAAGATCTTGTAAAGCATTTTCTCTGTTTTTGATTCTTTTTATTCCAGTTAGGTCGAGCTTTTTGAGCTTCCTGTTGAAATTAAATTATAGAGCAAGAAAAAGAGTTGAAAGATCTTTTAAAATAATGTATTGGTGAATCAAATGTCAGGTGATTCTGATCAAGTACCATTTTCTCTCAACTGCGTTAGGTCATTTACACGAGAGTGTTGTATTTTCAACTTGGGGTGATGTTATGTAGTATTATTAGCAACAATTTTTCATGCTAAGTCGTGCAAAAATGCAGGGCCCCTCTACTGTAGATACCAGCTTTGACTTGGTATGGGAATCAATGGTGGTGCAGCATTTCAATTTCTGGAGTTTGTGAGGCCTCTCCCTTGATTCAAGGTCTCTGGTTTTCCTTCCTCCACGAGACATGATAACATGCATACTAAATTCCAATGCAATCTGTGAGTTAGCCATGCCCTGACTTATATCAGCCCAGAAGTTGTTTTAGGGTTCAATCTGTGAGTGAGTCGTGCACTGACTTGGATCTGCCCAGAGTTTGTATTGGAGTTTGATCTGTGAGTTAGTTGCGCTCTGACTTACAGGTACATCAGCCCGGAGGTTGTTTCAGGGTTCGATCTGTGATTTAGTCGTGCTCTGACTTAGATCAGCCCAGAAGTTGTTTCAGGGTATTGATAAGATTTGAATTTTTTTGTTGAAATAAAGTTGATCTATCTCTCTATTTCGTATCTAAAAATGTTTTGAAAATTGAATTCCTACTTACTTGAGTTGGGCAAGTGGCGATATGTCAGTAATTGCTGTACAAAGACTTATATCCAGCTCTTCAAGTGTTTCCTTCACAGGTAATATCTTGCTGACGTCACCTACATACTTACAGGCATGTAAGTTCAAGTAATCCAGACACTTTAAACTCTCTATAAATAAGGAAATAAAAATGAAATGAAATGTCTGTGCATATGTGACAATAAACTGGAAAAGTAGGAATGCCTTTCTGCACTTCACTTCAACTAAGTCAAAGTTTTATAAATGGAGCCATAAATCATGGTAAAAACTTTTTTCTTTTTGATAGGGTCTGAGGTTGAAGATTTATTGTCCTGTTTCCTTTATGTAATTCATTGGGCTTAGGTTGTTGAAGTATGAATGTTCTCTGGAATCACACAATGATAATAATACAAAGCAAATAATACTAAACCTAGGTGTAGAAGACCTCCAGTTGTGATGCATGTGTTCTTGCCGTTTATCTTCTGTAGTTTGTACTTCTCTCTAGGACCTGCTACAAGGGCATTATAGTTCCATACCCAGCTATCATGGTGGCGAAACTTCACCCCTCCTCCGTTCCTCAGGACCCATTCTGCTGCAACTCTAGAATAGATCAACATGAACATTAGTATATCTGATGCTTTCTTGGGCATTGGGTGTTGAATTGGCAATAATGCATCAGAGAAAAATTAGTCCCAATTCTTCCGTTCATCTCTTTCCCAATAATGTCTAATATCCTTCTCAGACTGGAATATACCTCTTTACCTTGCTTGGGTGTAATGTTTACCCATTTCAGACCACGTTTTATTCTCTTAAGAATAAGATTCTTTGTTTAAGTTGTATCCATATTCATGTGTCTTCTCTTGCACAACCGTTAAACAAAGAAATGATACTCAAGAGAATGACACATTCCCTGAAATGGGAAAACATTATGCCCAAGGCAAGAGGTCTATCTCCCAGTGGTATCTAAGGAGTCAAAGCTACTTTCGATCCTCCCAAGCCATCAAGAGCATCAGTCCCACGCTCTCTAGCCAAGCCCACCTCACTAGTAGTGAAGGCTTGGGTCTACAAAGCTAATGACCGCTGCAAAGGAAGCTACAGAATAGGATAATAGGTTGTTCAATGTGCACCTGTCTGGACCAAATTCTTCAAGGCGGCTTGAGTCAACTCTACAATTCAAAGAAAAAGTTACCATTATCAATAACACTGTATATGCAGGGTCTATACATTATGATGGCATTGTTTTAAGGTGATATACATTAATAATCTATAAATACAATCAATATTAATCCTCACCTGTTGAATACAAAGTTCAACCACATATAGTAAGACCTTCTATGGATATTATCATAAAGCGCCCTCCATCTTAACAGCTGATTTGAACTCTGAAATTTTATAATAAAACATTTTTTTTTTTAAAAGTAAATTCTGTGGATTCTTCTCCACTGCACCATCCCAATGGATATCATTTCTTTTCACTAGTCTCACCGTTTTTTTAAAATAATAATAATTAATAAGCTTAATATTTGATTGATTTTCGCGCGCCTCGAAGCCTTCTTGCTTTTTTATAAGCTGTAATTCATTATCCTTCTTGAAACTAAGAGACAAAATAAAATTCATGCATAGTATCTTAGCTAAGACGTTGCACTTACCTTAAGCATTTTTTGTCTTTTTACCCTTTTATCTCAGCAAAATTGCGCACTTTTTTTAAAATCAAACTCAAAAAACAAACTCTTATTTAGATAAAAATTTGCGAAGGCAGCTCCGTCATATAGTAGTTTTGTTGATATATCTTAATGATAATGGTCTATTGGAGGGGCACAACACGACGGATATACCTTAGTTGTGATGTATACCGCTGAGTATTAGTATCGCGGTCACGTATCTGTGCATGCACCACGTGATCAGGACAGCTCGACAAGACGCAAAGATGGCGACTGTGGCTGAGTTACAGAGAGAAGTCGAAATAGCACGAGAAGGGCTTAAAAATGTCGACGAGAATATCAAGAAACTTACTGGAAGGGATCCTTCGGAGTTTAGGTAGGCTCTTGTACTTTTTGATTTCGGAAAACTATTATGATGGTGAAAAAATGAACGGTAAAATCTGAGTCAAGGTTTAACACATGATCATGCTGACTTGAAAGACTTAGGAAGCTTGAATCATTCCTCGTCTAAAGCTCTATTAAAGACTCTATCTTTAAATAACATATAAGAAATTTGAAAAGATATAATATCGCGAATCAAAAACCCATATCTTCGATATGAGAGTTGGAAACTTGTAGAAAGCGAGAACTACTTGTAAAATTGTCAGAATACTCCAGTTTCACATTCGGTGGAAACCGCTGTTTTTGAAGAACACAGACTCATTTGCACAGGCTTAGCCTCGTTTATAAGTCATCTATTCAAATACACCATTAAAAGTCCGTGGGATTGGTATTATTCAACTTGCACATTCTTTACATTACAGTTGGCTGTTGCTAATGATTTGGAAAAGTCAACCATAATGTAAAGAATGTGTAAGTTGAACAATACCAATGTTTTGAAATCCCACGGACTTTTAATGATGTCATTGAATAGCTGACTTATAAACGAGGCTAAGTCTGTGCAAATGAGTCTGTGGTCTTCAAAAACAGCGGTTTCCATCGAATGTGAAACTGGTGTATTGATCGAAATCTTGATTAAACTTGCTTGTTCTTTTTTGCTTTCTAATTAGACCAGCACCTGGCAGACGAGTGAGCCTGAAGAGGGACTTCGCGGAGAGAAGTGCATTGGCACGTGGGTTTGGACCTGGAAACAAGAGGCAGGACACACAAGGACGGTAAGTCATGCCACAGAAACATTCTTCAACCAAAAAGCATATTGCGTGACTATTATTCCCAATACTTATTACTCCTTAATGCTATGAAGGCTATGGAGCAGAGTGGTTGTCACCAGGACTTCGCAAGATGGAGATCGTCCTTCTCGAAGACTGGATAGTGATGGCGAGGATGAAGATGAAGATACCCCCAAGGTTTGTAAGAAAATGCTAGATAACTCACTAAAACTTATGACTAATGATGCATTTTTGTGATTTACTTTAGCAGTTTACGAGTATCTAGATTTACTCCTCCCTGTGTGATGCTATTGTTGTTTTCAACCCCACCCCTCCCCCCATATTTTTCAGACCAAACCGCATTTGGTCATATTTGCATGGAACTTGAACATTCTAAATAATAGATATCATTATTATCAAACCCAACAACACACAAACCTTTTGATGTATTGGTTTGTTGCCATGTCAAGCTATCTGTGACACTAACCAATATACCGGTAGTAGGTTATCAGTGACGTTTCAAGAATAACCTCTTGATTTGTATGTTTTTCTTGTAGTAGAAAAAGCAATATAAAGAGTGTTTGATTAATGAATCAATACTTTGTCTTACAGCCCACTATTCAGTCCTCTGTAGTAGCCACAACTAAAGCCCCTTTGAGTTTAAAGCGTGAAGATATTGTGAAGTCTGATGAGAAAACTAAATCAAGGTAGAATAATATGAAAATTATTTTTTATATTAAATGAAATTATTTTTTTGTTTATCAAGTGTTTTCCCCAAAAGGATATGGGTCATGGTAATTTTTTTTTTTGTTCTCCAGGAATCGTAGAATGTTTGGAATGCTTTTAGGAACACTTCAAAGATTTAAACAAGATAGTGCCTGTAAAACAGAAAAGGTAAAAACAAACTTGATACCCTGAAACACTATCTGGGCTGATGTAAGTCGGGGCATGTCTAACTCACAGATTGAGCCCTGAAACACCTCTGGGCTGATCTAAGCCAGGGCATGTCTAACTCACAGATTGATCCCTGAAACAACCTCTGGGCTGACCTAAGTTTGGGCACAGCTAACTGACAGATCAAACCCTGAAACACAACCTCTGGGCTGAACAAAGTCAGGGAATGGCTAACTCACAGATTGAAACCTGAAACAACCTCTGGGCTGATCTAAGTCAGGGCATGGCTAACTCATAAATTGAACCCTGAACCACCTCTGGACTGATCAAAGTCAGGAAATGGCTAACTCACAGATTGAACCCTGGAACAACCTCTGGACTGATGAAAGTCAGGGCAGGGCTATATCACATGACTATCTACCTAAGTTGGGACACATCTAGCTAGTACAAGTTATAAACCTATTTTTGTTTTGTTTCAAAAGGATGTAAGAAGAGAAGAGATAGTTAAAAAACTCGAAATAGCAGAAACAAAAGAAAAGGAAGAAGTCTTGTCCCAGAAGAAAGAACTTTTCACTTCTAGAAGAGCAAAACAGGCAGAACTTAAAAAACTTGAATGGAAAATGGAACTAACAGCACTGGTAGGAAGACTACATTTCTTTTTTTCTACTGTTTTTATTCCGTTGTTTACAGCTTTTTTCATAATTCTGCTACCTAATCGACTCCAGGCATCTGGCATCTTAGCTCCCCCCAATCAAACTAGCAGGGGCTGATGTCATTCTGATCATGTGCGGTAAAGAAATTCCCATGCAAAAATGGCTGTTGAGAAATAACTACAACTTGACAGCCATTTCACATGGGAATTTCTTTATTGCTCTCAATGGGAATGAACTCGGCCCATCGTAGTTTGATTGACAGAAGCTAAAACAGCAGACACCTGGAGTTGGTTAGGTCACAAAAATATGAAAAGCACTATAACATCCTACCAAAAATTTGTGACTTAATAATGTTCTTTATTCATGATTTTGCAGCAGGAAGAATGGGATGAACATGGGAAGAAACTGTGTAAATACATCAAGACCAAATCAAAGCCTCATATTCATTATATTCCTGCTAAACACACAGATAAAACTTCTAAACTGCTTGAGGAATCATCCAGATCAGCAAAAAGTAAGAAAATTCTTAACATTGTTATAGAAAAATACCAAAGATTTCTTGCTGTAGTGTGTTTTCTGTTGTTTTTTTTAGTGCTTCATGATAGAGCACTGATGGATGAAGGTGCACTGTCAAGCTCTTTCATAGCACTTCCCAATTACATTTGAAAAAGTACAATTTGTGGTTGAGACTTAGTTGGTGTACTTCAATCAAATTGTTTCTACAACATTCCATGAGCACATGCTCTTGAAAACTTCGTATTTTCTGACAATGTTATGGAAACACTTTGATTGACATTCACCAAAACCTTATTTTGTCAAGACAGAAAATTGTACGATTTTGCATGTGTGATTGGGAAGTGCTTTAAACAAGCATGTTTAGAATCTTAGCCTTTACATTATTTACTTGAACTTTGTTGCTTTTTCAACAGGGGCTATGGCAGAACGTAGAGCAGTAATAGAGGAAGAATTTGAAACCCAAGCTGAAATAGAAAAAACTTCAAAAGAAGAGGGTAATGGTGAGAGTAAGGGTAAGGAAGAGGTAAAGGAAGAACGAGAATCTCCCGTGAGAGATGTAGGTGAGGAGGCAGAGATGGAGAACTTTGAGGGAGAGAGTAGAAGTGAGGGTGTTGTCAGGGAGACTGATGGAGATACTAGACATGTGATTATAAAAGAGGACAATGACGAGAGTATGGATACTGGGGAAGCTAACTGATAGGGGAGTTTTATGTATGATGTGGCAGATGAACTTCTAGTGGGATCCTTTACTGCTTGTTGTGTTTTTTTTTTTTCATTCCTTTTGTAGATGGTTTGCTTTGTGATCGTAGTCGGAATATGTTCACTGAGAGTGTTCATCATCTTCATCTGTCATCATCTTCATCATGAAATCAATATTCCTTTTCATACATTATCTCGTTGTCATCTTCATTAGTTGTCTTCAGTTATAATTATCATTACCATTATTAACATTATTATCAGAAATGTATCATAGTCACTGCTGCCATCTTCATTTTACCACCATCCCCTTTACACCATTTGTATATTAATTTTTGAGCTTAAACCATTAGAACCACTATTACAAGTGTTTTTATTTCATGTACTTAATTCTTTCCCATATTGCATTTTTGTGGACTACTGTAATCTTGTGGATGACACATTTTCCTATCCCACAAACTCCCTGCTTCACCTTTTCATGTCAGAAGTCAACCAATCATTTATCATCATTCAACAAACAGACCTACAATATGCTCGTTGTTCGACGCTTCTGCTAATGAATATTACATATATTTTTGTTGCTACAGGATGTTCTCATTCTCTTATTTTTAGATGTATTATTATTTTAGAATTCTCATACTAGAATGCCAAAGAAATAAAATATACAAATGTGGCAATATTGTATTGTTGAAAGTAAATTCATTAGAAGAGTCATAAACAAATAAACATACCGTGTATGGAGCACTGTGGGTGTCTTTGAATTTCGCTTTAAAAAAAAACTTTCTGTGCGAACATATTGATAAACAAAAAATCTCAACATCAGTGCTTTGATAGACCCTTGCACGTGATGTCAAAGCAGCTCAATTTGGAGTACAAAGCAAAATAATTTCAATGTGCTGAGAATGGGAAATCTATTGTTTTGTCCTCCAAATTGAGCTGCTTAACCGTGTTTAAATCAAGATTTACTCTACTCTACTCTGCATTCCGAAATGCTGCAAGGGGTCTATATGTAGCATCGATGATGTCGATGCATTCCATAGAAAAAAGTTTCTTGAGAAAAAGTAATTGGTGGGAGTACAAATATCATTCGAACAGGATTTTAAAAATCAGTGAAAATAACTTTATTAAACAATAAGTACATAATGTTACAAATGAAAAATATGACCAGCTGGTGAATCAACCGGGCCAACTTGACAACAAACAAGGGGACACTTTCTAGACCATCGCCAGTATACAATCTGTTGAAGTAGGACACCAGGGGGCTAAAAACAGTGATCAAAACAAAAGCAAACAAGTAGAGGACTTGATTCTCCAGGTAAACAAGATTTAGGGGCCGCGAACGGGCCACACCCACGCACGGTTGGTCTTCAAATTGCACGACGTGACATTCAGAGCGCGCTTTTCGACTCGAACAGACTTATACAACAGAAAGTTGATTTCCTAAAGGCACAAGAATTCGTAGTATAATTTCATTAATTCTTATTAAAAACAAATGAGGATCCAACATGAAATCGTCCAGTCATTTTCCTTCCTCATCAGGTTACATGTTCGCGGAAAGTGCACCAGCTGATTTGTTCTCTTTATTCCACGTTTCCATGCTCTCTGCTGCAATCCCCTTTGCTTTTTCACAGCCTTGCAAAGCAGCCTTGGAAAGCATGCGGAGAAAGTTATCATTCTTTCTGTTGAGGTCCTTCAGCCGTGTTTGTTTTTCAAATCTTGCTTCCCTCAGTTTACGCTCCTTTTCTTTTTGATTTCTTCTGAATGCTCGGCTGCAGTCTTTGTTCTTTTCTCGTCTTCTTTTTTGCATCTGTTCTTTCCGCTTCTATATAATAAAATTTAAACAAAATATATGATCTATCCTTCATAAAATGTAGTTACATAAAGTATGTTATTCGACGAATATGAGCTAATTGACAGGCATATTGTCATACATTATTCATGGTAAACCAAATACAGTAACATTTCGGTCTGAGGGCGAAAGAACTAGTAAGTGCCACCAAATTTACACCCATTTTTATAATCATGCTACCTCGGCCTCAGGGGCGTATCCAGAATTTTTCATGGGGGAGGCGGGAACTCCTAATATATCTCAAAAAAATTCTTCCTCCCTCTCCTCCCCCCAAAACACATGCACGTTGCACTAGAATTTACAAGGCACCATAAGATCCCACACCCAAGTCACCCAACCTTGTATGTACCTGCTCTTCCAAGACTTCTTTGTCAATTACTTCTGTCTCGTTCTCATCGTAGTTCTGAAAAATACTCATTTGATTGATGACATTCTGCGTGCATGTGCTAGCACTGTCTGTGCATGTTGACTGGGTCGTAGCTGAATGGCTTATGGTCGGATATTCTGCCAGTAACTGGGCACCTGTGAGATAATACTGGTTGTTGCTACCCACTTGAAATGCACCAATGTCTAGACAAAAATATATATTCGTTATTAATTGCTGATTAAATAATATTTGGCTACCGACCGACTGGATTGACCAACCAACCGACCGGTCGAGTTACTGGAATAAATATCACTGAGCTCACCTTGAGCATTTTCGCTGAAATATTTCCCATCCATGATCATGTACTGTTGTCCATCGTTCCCTAATTCTACTCGAATATGATTCGGTTGAGCCTGAGAATAAACCTGAGGGACGGTGACAACTTCAGCCAGGTAATTAGCGACCGAGTGGTCGTTCGTATCAGACCAAGTGCTGGAGATTGGCCGAGCGTTCTTCAATACACTTGTATTCATCCTAAGGGAAAAAGTTGATGGAGAAAGTTATGAAAAATATTTGGGGAAAAAAACGTCCAAATTCGCTAGGTATGGAAAACGCTTTTTTTTCTTGTCAATCATTTTGATCTGGAAAATGCTGTTATCACGTGATACTTTGGAGCAAAAACTTCAGCTCTCCTACCCCTCCCTCAAACCTTCTTTTATAAAGCAAACTGTAACAAAGATTTTGGAAAAAAAATACACATCTAAAAATTAATATGCCCATATAGTAGCTTGAAAATTTAATAGCAGTGCCTTTGACTGCATGTTTACTTACGTTCCATGCAAGTTTGGGAAGTGATTACTTCTAGTAACCATGTATTCAGAAGATTTTGCCGCTATTTCAGGATCTTGTACTGGGTTATTTGACCAGGAGATTTTCGTAGGACTTTCCATGGCGGCAGAACTTGAATCTGAAGTTATAAATGATTTAAAGAAACTATGTACTAAACAATGTTTCGTAGACTGGCTCCGCGCTTTGCGCAGCTTGTTTCAAAATTTATCCGTTTTTTTTTTTACTGTCTGCTTCAAAATTTAGTGCTATTTAGAAAACATATACTTTCGTTTCATCGTTAAATGCATTCAAAAACTTTTACCCCAAAATGAAGGACACTATGTCAATAAAATCTGCATACAGCTTGTGGCATATGTAGAAAACATTTGCCAGACAATTTGTTGATGTTTTTGTTGCTTACCTTTAATAGTTATATATTGTTGTACTTCATTGTTGATTTGTGTAGGAACTGGCTGTTGTTCATTGTTTGAGTATAAACTTGGACTTAAGTTCAATGTATTATCCAGTTCTTCGTTATTTGCGTGTCGTGAATTACCCAGCCATAATTCTTGGTTTACATTTAGCTCGCCATCCAGTTTTTCGGACCTTGAAATTGAAACGAAGAGAAAAAGCTAAGTTTGTACATTTCACAGTTTGTCAAAAAGGAAAATAACGTTTTACTGAAACTTACAGTTCTTGAGGATTTAGCAGGTCAGTTGTTTCATCAATATTCCTGTTCACAAGTTCAGGTTTTTCCTTGGTATTTGTTTCCGTTGGGTTGCAATAGTTTTCAAAATCGGCCAAAGTAAAATGTTCAACATTGTCGACCTGTAAAGTTGAAGGCCCTGAAGAACCGTGTGGGGATTCACCTATGGCTTCAAAATTAACGTCAAGAATGCTCATTATAACAACTTTTGCTTAAGAACATTTGAAGTTTCGAAGCCTGAATACAAAAGAGGGCGAAAAGAAGCTAAGAAGAAAAGGAAAACATCTCAAGGTCAAGCAAGAGACTGTTGTGTTGCTGAAAAATTCTTCTCCTCGGAGTTTTAACTGAACTCGCCTCTGATTGGTCAGGAATCAGCCACTGATGAGCAAGAACGACCTGTCAAACAAACGACTTCAAAATGGCTTTCCTTATTCCCTTATTTGAAATAAATTTTCATAAAAGTATTTTATATCGCCAAATATCGTCAATTATATATTTTCCACGCATTCTATTCACCGGAATCGGTTGCTTTAGTTTTTTCAAATCCCCAAAAGTTTTTTCTAGTCACTCTCAATTTAAATCTTTTCTAAGGCATAAGTACTTTTCTTTGCTTGAGGACACATTTGATGTTGATCTGACATGTACTTGGTCATTAGTTCGTAAGTGTCCTTGTCATCGTACTCGATAATTACTGAATCTCAGGGACTTTGTTTGTCTGAACTCCAGTGATTATGTTTGATTGATATTAATAGATCTTAGTTCAGTAGTTATCAAATTTTTACTATAACTGAATTAATTTTCCAAGTTGTTTCATTTTTTCTATTTATATTAAGTTAGTCAAAAGGAAATGCCTGGCATGGGACTTAGAGTCCCGTTCGCACTTTCCTCATTTGGGTAGTACTATGTATAATTTCCTAATTCTGTAATTTTTCTTTTCACTGATACCCAATAAAAATTGTAAAAAAAAAAGTAAAATATATTATTTTGCCATTACATGCAAAAACATACACTGCTTAAAAGATTCCTAGATCCATCTACAAAAAAAAAAAGAGTTGGTTTGTTAAAAAAAGAAAATAAATTAAACGCCTGATTTTGTAATATACTGAAGAGGGCGTTACCATTACGTTACCATAGAAGCGTGACTTTAATTAGCATATATTGCGTGATTTTGAAGTGGCGGGAAACTTGGCGCGTTTGCCACATACATTAAAATTACTATTTACTTTATATTATTTTTCAACAAGGACTGTCTGCCTCGCTTTATTTCTTCAATATTCCTTGCTTTTTTGAACTAAACTTCTCCTCTTAAATTATAGAAAAATCCAATTTCATACAAATACTCATAAGAGGAATACCTCGTAGAGTTTGGTTCAATATGGATAGTGATTGTGAGCGGCTTGTTGAAGAAATGTGGCAGTCATATTTGTGTGAAGAAAACTTGGACAGGTGAGCAAATATTCTTTTTTCAACCCATAAAAATAGTAATAGGTCGCTACTTTATACATTTTTTCGCGCTTTTGCTAGTTTTTTTAGTACTTTTTGCTCATGATTTGCTCTTTTATTAAAGCAGTTGTTTCAATCAAAAATTAAAATTATCTCTTTTTGTAGTTTCTACGAACCGTCTACATTTGGTCCAAATTTGAATAACTCACAGTTAGGAACAGAAGCATTGGATCGGGAAGATATGGATTTAGTCCATTCGGTACTTGGTGTCCAAGATGGCTGGGAACCTCAAGAAGATATTTTTGGTCTTTTGGAGGAGATGATATTGTTTGAAGAACAAGTTGGAGAATGTAACCTTTGTGATCAACCAAACGGTATTGGATGTTTAATGATCATATACTTGTTACATTATAAACTTATAAAATATTATAATCATAATTTGTTAAGATTAAGGAGTACTCATTTTTCATTTTTACCATCCTAACAGAGACAGGGAAGCTTGGGGGAAAGAGTCTCCCCAACCTTTAAGTCTTGAGGGCTCAGCCACCCATTTTTCGGTAGTTGCAAATTCCAGCAGTGCATTTTGCTTGTTTGATTACATTTACAGGGCATATGTTCATGATTTTGATTTGTCAATTGTAGACCTGAATTGTAATTTTTTTTGGTTCAGTCTTTTCTTGGTGCCTCAAGCCCTCCCCCACCAATTAAACAGATGATAATTTGTGTGTGAAATGAAATCCTCTTTAGGGAAATCAAAGCAGGTTCTAGCCCCCCACCCCCCCCCCCCCCCAAAACATTACAGTCAGTCCCCTAATCATAACTTCACACTTCACAGACTGTTCTGCATAATATAATGTTTGAATGAGATTCTAAGAAGCTGGCATTTTTGACTTACCTCCTTTATTTCTCGTAAGCTGTTTTCTCTAATCATAGTTTACTGTAATCTTGTGATATATATGTTATGAATACTTTATACCAGACCAGCAAGAAACCAAGAAACAAATCTGCAAAAATACAACTACTGAAAATGTTAATCCAACAGTATATAACAAAAATGAAACAGAAAATATAGTTATGAACAGTTATCACGTAAGTAGCATTTAATACTAAAGATTGAATAGTTCAGAGGTAGTATCAGAAATTTCCCATTTGCTTCCCACAGTAGAGATGTAAATTGGGTTCTTTCAAATTCCATAAGGTACGTGGGGGTGGGGGGGAGGGGAGGGGAGGGGAGGGGAGGGGAGGGGAGGGGAGGGGAGGGGGTTGGGTCCTGTGTCAGGTCGTATGAAGATTCCCTAAAATTATTGGCCAAGATCCAAAGTGTAAAATCTATATTCCATCTTTCCCCCAAAAAGAACCACTATTCACCTGTAAGACATTATATATACATAAGACCAGAAAGAAATGAAACTCTTTCAAATTTTTGAAAACAGCATTGTTTTATTACATGAATTGTGGTACTAATCTTTATTTTACAGGCAATATCTACACCAAAGCAAAGTAAAAGAAAGAGAAGTAAAACTACTTCTGATCATAATGGGAAGCAAAAGAAGAAGAAATTTTCTAACAAACAATAAATATTACAATCAATTAAACTAGATTCATTTGTCTTTAATTTGGAAATATTTGAATGTTTTGGTCCCTATACATATTAGCTATATATGACAATCTCCAATTTTTGAGAATGTAATTTAAAAAATTCCCATTTACTATACCAGCTAATTTATATTTCAATTTAATTTGATAATTTGTTATAATTTGTGTTTGCAATAAAAGTGTATATTTTGTTGAAAATATATTAAAATATATTTAAAGGTAGTTAGTTTTTTTACTTATTGTTTAATACAATTCCTTTTTGAAATTTCTAATGCACCAATTATTCCTGCGTCATTCCCATACACAGATTTCCTGATATAATTTTCTAAACCACTAGCAGTTTTGAATTTTTCGACATCAAGGTATCCTCTCATCAGCTCTTTAAACCAATACCTCGTTTTTTCATACAGTATGGTACGCTTCATTATTCCTCCTCCAAGGACAATAACATGGGGTGAAACTAGGTAAGTTATGTTAAGACAAAGAGATCCAAGGTAGTAACCCACTGTATCCCATACTGCATCACTGTCTGGAATCTTGTCAAGTTGAAACTGATTTGTATTTGTTCTTTCAGCAATGGCTTGAGAGTCAACCATACCTTCCACACAGCAATAATGCTTAAAGTTGCAACAGCCTGGGTAGTCATCACCTGGCATTTTTGGGACCACCATGTGACCACCTTCTGGGTGCAACAGCCCATGGACAGGCTGGCCATTAATGTTGATACCAACGCCTACGCCAGTACCCACAGTAATATATGCCACAGTTGGGAATTCCCCATTGTAATCATTCATCGTCATCTCGTGTGCCACTTCTGCAATTGCTGGTGCATTGACGTCAGTCTCAAATACAATGGGAGTGTTTTCTCTCAATTCTTTCTTGAAGAAGCCAACAACATCCACATACCCCCATCTCTCTTTTGGGGTACTTGTGATGAACCCAAAAGTTTTGGAACTCTTGTTTAGATCAACTGGTCCAAAAGACGCAATACCTACAGCAATGAATGCCTCGATATTTAACTGCGTGAGCTTTTCTTTCAAAAAGTTGGCCATTGCTGGAAAAGTTTCTTCTTTTGTGGTTGTCTGGACTTCGATACGGTCCATAATTGTTGTGGGGCTAGACTCTTTGGCTATCGCAACAACACAGGTCGTTCCTCCAAGCTCAATACCAGCTATATAGCTAGTAGAAGACATTGCTTTTTAAGTATTCTTGTGATTTAAGTTAATAATTCTTCGTAAATTTACCGGACTGTTACAAATATCCCTGTTACTGGCGCAGAGCAGAGCAGATCATGTGATGAGTAAAATAATCTCATATCGGCCGTGCGCAAAGGAGGCGGGGGAAACTGGGGCGAGACCTCCTCTGTAAGTCGCTTTTACTGTTTCTTTTCCATACGAAAATTACAATCTTTGAAAATCGTTACCAATCGAATTCTATCGCATTTGTGCACTTGATGTCATTATTTTAGAAGTTAAGAAAAGTACGCGTCTTGTCTTCAACTAATCTCGTTACCAGTTTTTTTTCCTGAGGCCCTCGACCGGAAGCTAAACAGATGGTCAGCATATTGGAACATATTGGTCAGCATTGGACTGAGACAAAAGCAGTCGATCGGTGCAACGGGAGTTGAGATTATAAAATAATCGGAAAAATATTAATCAAAACGAGTATCACATAGTCTTCAAACAGCATGGCAGAGCAAGTAAGCGAATATGGATCTTGGGTAAGTCCCATTTCAAGCGATTTGGTGATCAAGGAATCGATTTCTTTACGTGAGGTCAGACTAGATCCTCTAGACAAAGGTAAGAGGGTAAGAGACATTAGTTAGAAATGATATTTATGGGTTCATACAGTGCACTTTTATTTTGCCTATATTTTTAAGACAAGATTGTTCGTTTTGATAAACTGCAGAAGTTATGGAAAAAATTCAAGCATATTCTTATTTTTCTTTCAGGCACAGTCTATTGGGCTGAACTACATCCAGAAGAAGCAGGCAGATCCATTATTTGTAAAATCAAAGATGACAACAAAAAAATAGAGGTGTTGACTCCCCAAGACTTCAATTGCCGAACCCTCGTCCATGAGATGGGTGGAGGTGCCTTTATAGTGTATGATAAGAAGATTTACTTCTCAAACTTTAGTGATCAACGGCTTTACTCTCAAAAATCAAAATCAGGGTCTACACCAGAACCTATCACGCCTGAGGGGAAGCAGTGGAGGTATGCTGATGCTGATATGGCACTGGAGGGAAAGGTTCTGGTGTGTGTTAGGGAAGATCATGATGTTGTAAAGGAAGGAGCAGAAGAGGCCTTGAATACTATCATATCCATTGATTTAAAAACCCAGAAACAGAATGTGTTGGTATGTATTAACAAATTGGGCTCCCTGTGTTATGTCTGTTAAGGTTGCTCAGTAGGGCAGGGCAGATGATAGTGGGTTATGAAGGGAGGAGAGGTTCTAGCTAGGGAGTCCTTCATTCCAATCATCCCATTTGCACACTGGGTATTGAATTACATTTTAATCTTGTTTTAGATAATAAAATGTTTGTTTTAATTTTTCAGGTATCTGGTTCCAATTTTTATGCCTCACCCAAAGTTTCCAATACAGGAATGCTTGCCTGGTTCCAGTGGAACCACCCTAACATGGTAAGTGAACAGCAAAATATGTGAATTGAAAAAAAAATTCTTAAGATCTAATATTTTGTCTATACAGCCATGGGATGATACAGAATTATGGGTAGGACATCTGAATGAGGCAGGAAATAGTTTTGTTGAAGGAACAAAGAAAAAGGTAGGCAATGTTAAAAGAATGCTTTCCAATTTCAATTCCTTAATTTAACAATTTGCCTATGATAATCAATAGTGTTAATTTCCTTTATGTTGAGGATCGCTAAATTTCACATAATATATTACTTTACCAGTTATGGCCAGTTCCACTTCTTCTTTCATTCATTGCTTTTCATTCTCATTCATTTAATTTTTTCTTTCTGAATGCAAGTGTTTCTTTACCAAAGTTATCCACCCATACATGTAGCTCTCATCTCATTTTCCCAGTTTTCATTTCTCATTCATTCCTTTTTGTTTTGTATTTAATTTTTTCTTTCTGAATGCAAGTTTTTCTTTACCAAAGTTATCCACCCATAGCTCTGATTTCATTTTCCCAGTTTTCACTTCTCATTCATCTCTTTTTTTCATTTTTCTGAGCAGGTCAGTGGTGGGGTTGGCATTAGTATTTCTTCACCAAGATGGTCCAATGATGGGAAACTTCTGTTCATAAGTGACAAGAGCAACTGGTGGAACCTTTACCAGCTTGAAGATGATGGCACAGAGACCAATCTTTGTCCTTTAGAAAAGGAGCTTGGAATAGCACATTGGATATTTGGCATGAATGCCTTTGCTTGTGTTCCAAAACATGGAGACAAAGATGTCTTGGTGACATTTGGAGAGGTAACAATAAAAGTGATATTATGTCAATCATTTCATTCATATCCCTGTGTTAATACAAGCAAGAAAATCATGCTTGCAACTTCTCATGGAATGATGTTGAATTTGCAAGTTGCAGTTTAATTTTGGTGATGTTATCACTCACATATGCAACTTTTCGGGTAACAAAAATCAATGTTGCAAGTTGGAAAATTTGTTGCAAAAAGTAGAAGCACAAAAAGCACCTACAACATGCAACATTAATTTTTGTTGCATGACAAGTTGATTAAGTAAGTGGTGATACAATCAACATCACTCTGCAACTTGTAACACAACATTGTTGCTTGAGAAAATGCACAATTTTGTTGCTCATATAACCACAACTTAAGGAATATGTGTTCTTTCATTAAATCTTTACCTGTTTACATTAAATTTTAGAATCTTTCTCTCCTGAAACCAAATGGAGAACTTCTAAACATTGAGACTGGAGGTACTCAACATACTCAAGTTGTGACAGACGGACACTCAGCTTACCTCATCACAAGATCTGCCACCAGATTCCCAGCACTAATAAGAGTGGATTTGAAAAGCAAAAACGTGACTGTGTTGAAGGAGTCCTTCACAACTCATGTTGACCCTGAATACCTAAGTGTACCTAGAGAAATCACATATCCTACGACAGATGATAAAGTATCTCATGGCTTTTTTTACCCTCCTAAGGTAAATTTTCTTAGATTATTTTAAATAGTTCATTAATCTTTTGTAACTATAATCCTATCAACTAGCTGTAAATTTGAGACATCAGGTTTTTGGCTTCCGTCAATAAAATATTCAGACTCAGTGTTGAAAAATGTGAGTATAACATAAGCCAAAAACCCAAGTCCCAAATTACAGCTAGTTGTCATTTTTATTTTATCCTATATTTTCTAATTGTTTTGGATGATTTACAGAATAAAGATTTCAAAGCTCCTGAAGGGTCACTTCCACCTCTATTAGTGAGTGTACATGGTGGTCCTACTTCGGCATTTGGTTCTGCTCTCAACCTGGAGATCCAGTATTTCACATCACGGGGGATAGCTGTGCTCACCGTTAACTACAGAGGAAGCACCAGTTATGGTCGAAAGTACAGGGAAGAATTGAAGGGAAAGTAAGCACCTAGTATAGCTTACAATTATGCATGCTTCATCTGTAATAATTTATTCAGGGTCTGGAAGAGTGGATCCGTATCCTGAAACACACACAATATATTTCCCTGAATATATATACTAGCCTACATATATAGTTGCAAATGTCAACCATTATTTTTATAATGAAAGTTTATTTTCTCCTTCCAGTTGGGGAATAGTGGACATGGATGACTGTTGTAATGGTGCACTATACCTTGCCAATACAACTAAAGAAGTGGACATCAATAAGCTTGCTATTGATGGTGGATCTGCTGGGGGATATACTACTCTAAGTGCATTAACATTCCGTGATGTCTTCAAAGCTGGGGCAAGTTTCTATGGCATCTCTGACATGGAGGTAAATAAATATCACAAGTCAAATAGAATATAGACCCCTTGCAGCATGTCGGAATGCAGCTCAATTTGGAGGACAAAACAATAGGTTCTTATTCTTAGGAAATTGAAATTCTTTTGTTGTCCTTCAAATTGAGCTGCTTTGACGTCACTTGAAAGGGGTCTATACCTCTGCAGTGTATGGGAAAGAGCCTTATTCCCAGGGTGGACCCTGGAGTAGAGTGGCGAATACAGGATAGGCAGTGCTTATCACAAATAAAAAAGACAAATAAACTAATGAAATGAATGATAAACCAGCTAAAAACCTGTTTGTCTTTTCTAAGGCTTTGGCAAGGGACACCCACAAGTTTGAGAGTCGTTACATTGATAGCCTGATAGGACCATACCCAGAGGCTAAGGATGTTTACAAGGAAAGATCACCTATCCATTATGTTGAAAAACTGAACTGCCCAATTGCACTGTTCCAAGGTGATGAAGACAAGGTTAGTGAATAATTGTATAGCAGTTTTCGTATGACTATGAAAAACTTATACTGAAGCATAGACTGTGACTGTGTCAGTGCTGTGCCATGTAAAAACAATCGACATTCAGTGCCATGTCCATGCCATGCTATATGCTGTAACCATGCTATGTGCCGTGACTTTTCAAATTCATAGTAAATCTGCTCTAAAGTATTGTCTTCATTGGTGAAGCATTTTCAAAGACCATATTAAAAAAACTCCTAGGAATTCAGGAATCCCTGTTTAGGATTTTATTAAAATATGCTCCCTGGAACATTCATGGGGAGATTGGATAATGAGGAAGTAACATATGCACCTTCAAGAATGCCACTTGAAAAAACCTCCTGTCATACAAAACTTAATTTAATTCTAAAATTCAACAATTTCTTTTGCAATTTAGGTTGTGCCACCTAACCAAGCTGAAATGATGTTCAATGCTGTCAAAAACAAGGGTATACCAGTGGCTTACAAACTCTATAAAGGTAAAAAGAACAATGATGTTAGGGAAGCATGGGTGACAAGTGGCCTCTCAACCATTAATTATTGCAATGTAACCTGGTTTCAAGTTCTGGCAGGCTACGTCAGTGACTTTAACCTTGCTTTCATTGCTTCGCCTCACTATTTCTTGTTGATGACTCTTTGCATTTTTTTGTTTCCATAGTTACTGTCACTATTAGTAACCCTTAATTTTTTCATGTTTTTATAGGAGAACAACATGGCTTCAGAAAAGCAGAAAACATCAAAAGCACCCTTGAAGGAGAGCTTTACTTTTTCTCTAAAGTTTTTGGGTTCAATGCTCCTGGACTTAGTGTTGAGGTAATAGCAATGCATCAACCAGGAATACTGCTTTTCATTCTTCTACATTCACTTGATTACATTCATTCTGTGAGTCACATTTTCTCACATTTATCAGTTAATTTAAATCAAGCACCAAAGAGTAAAGGTGCTAACACACTGTGCAATATTGCACGCAACAGCTAAGATTCCAAAGCTGAATCACATTCTACTGAACATTCCTTGTAATTGCGTACAGTATATTTATCCCACACCATAGAAAATACAGCTAATCAGAAAGCAGGAAAGCCTTTGCATATTCGTCGGTATTTCACTCTTCCTTCCCATCATGCACTGTGCATTAAATCTACGCATTTGTATTTTCTATGGTGTGGGATAAAATGGTTATACAATGGTTTCTCGTGGCATACTGTGGATAACCCACTTGTCACTTGTATTTTCTTTGTATACACACTCGCCTAAAGGCTCATGCGTATACTAGAAACTACAAGTGACTCGTGGGATATTCCACGGTATGCCACTCGAAACCATTGTATAACTAGTATATATCAACCAATAAGATAGCACTATAACTATGTAACTAAAGTATGACTTTTCTTTGCCCTTCAGCTGGAAATCCACAATCTAAAGTGATGTTGAAATCAAAATAAGGTAATGATGCTACCTCACTGGTCAAGTTAGTGTGGTTTGTAAAACTTAAAGAAAATCTCATCAGGATTAGGTAACAATTTAACAATTAAGAAAAGTAGGTTCTCCCGATAATATCAGTTACAAAATAGGAAATTTATGAGTCAAGAAACGTGCAAAATAAAGCTAGTCCATGAACATGGTCTAAAGAAAGAAGTGTATTTTACCTATGTAAGTTATCAAATAAAGAAAATTATAAATATCTACGACATTGCCTTGCTATAATGATTTAATATCTTTACATACTATCATAAAAATATTTAAAAATAGCTTTCACATACATTTACAATCAAGGCATTCTATATGGTACTTAATTTTCGATTATCTGTTTTCTTTCATTGTAGCTGAATCGTACATCTGATATTTATTCTCAAATTGTCATTGCATGTACTGCTGTATAATTCATTAACTTTCCTTGGTTGGACTGGATATTGGCTTAAAATACTTCAGAATGCTTTCTCCTGCTGGGACCAGCTTAGGAATTTCCTGGCGATAAGATAATACAGAACCATTAGCTACATTACATGCATACTAGATACAAATGAAATGATTTAAGAGACTTCAAGCAAGGGCAGATTATGTAGAAATAGTGCTTTGATGTGATATCAGCCATTATTCCCAGGACCTTATCCTGGATTTACCAATGCTTGTCAATCATGCTATCATCATGTGCAGTACAGAGAGTATAAAGAACACTATCTTACCTCGCAAGTTATTTGATCATCAGTTTCCCCTGCTGCGTCACTGCTTGCCTTCTTACATGTCAAATCTGTATTTTTCCATTTAATGACCCAAGTATCTGTCCTTTTTATACTTTTATCACCACTACTGAAGTCCACATTTTTTTCATTTTTGTGAGTAATGGGAGTGAGATTCCCAGAGTCTATATTCTCTTTTTCTTCGTCATCAATTATGTAACATTCAACATCCTTATTTAATTGCGAGTCTTGATTATTTTCACTGAAGCTTGATGGTCCAGTGATACACTGTCTTTTTCTTGCAGGGGACATATCTTGTGAATGTGATAAACAGTCACTTTCATTCATTTCTTTACATTTCCCATTAATACTTTCCTTTACACCATTTTCAGACTGCGCTGCATTAATTAAAGATTTTGTCTTTGCTGGAGTAATTCGTTCATCTTGTACTAATTTAGAAGGTTTTTGGCCATCAGTTAGAATGATCTCCTTTGATGCCTTTGTAGGCGTTGTTTTAAGCCATTTCCGTAACGACCCTTGTTTTCTCTGACTTGGGGTTGTTGCTGGTGATATCGGAGTGGAGGGGAAGGAAGAGCAAGGTGATGAAGGTTGGATAAGTCTTGTCTTACAGGATAATCCTGATAAATTGTAAAGAAATATAAAAGTTACTATATGGTAATGCAACAAGTTACAATAGACCTTTTTAGCTTGGGTGTAATGTTTTCCCATTTTAGATTACATGTCATTCTCTTGAGAACAAGATTCTTTGTTTGAGTTGTATCCTTATTCATGTGTCTTCTCATGCGCAACCGTTAAACAAAGAAATAATACACTAGGAAATGACACATGGTTTGAAATGGTAAAAGGGTCTATTTGGTCAAGTGTTATTTTCAAAACAATAATAGTCAAGGGAATGATGAGTGGTAAGAAAAAATATCACACACAACTGCAAGGATTTACAATGCAATAGTTTACCTTGCCCAAGAGAAGCTCCTTGCTTGTCTTGTACTCCATCAAAGGGGAATTTTGTTTGGGATACTGTGACACCAGTAGATCCATTATGAACTATAGTACCAGGAGTGGTAAAAGAATTTAAGTGTCTGCCTCTTTTAAGATGTGTGGGAGTACTTAACGGCGACAGATGACCTGGGCTGACAGTAGGTGAAGATGATTGTGTGTTGCTAAGACGATTAGGACTGCAAATGTCTGGAAAGTAAAAATGTTATAGAAGGCATAATCAGATTTCAAATTGTGGAAATTATATTTAAGAGTAAATAATCTACTTACCCACATGCTGTTGGGGTGAACAAGGTCTTGGTTTGGATTCCTCACATCTACCAACAAAATCTGTCTTTTCTCTTGTTTCTTGGTTGCAATTAATTCTCCTTCAAAAACCAAAATAATTGTCTTATTTGTATCTAAATTACTACCAATAAAGCATGTTTCCATTAGTTTCTCACCTTGAGTTTTGCTATATAATTGTGTTCATGACAATAGGACATTTTCATTATGGCAAAATTTGCATTTTGGCATCATTAACCTCTAAATTGCAATTTGTTCTGTGAGTTATCTGCATGTGCATGGTTGTAAATTATTGATGTTTGCTACTTACCATATCCTTACATTATTGTCATCTGAACACGTCACCAGCTTTAAAGAAAGATCAAAGAGACATATCAGCAAACTGCCAAATAAATTTATTGGATAACAGCATCAACTTATCCACTGGATAAGAATTTATCCATCGGATAGCGCTATATCCACCCTTCGTACAACAGTGTCCTGAGAATTGAAAACCTATTGTTTGTCCTCCAAATTTTACTGCATTCCGAATAGCTGCAAGGGGTTTATACTACATAAAATGTTCATTTTCATTTTAGCCTACTACCGGTATGCCATCCTCATAAAATATTTTTTTGCATTTGTTGTAATATATTTACCTTTCCCAAGTCAACAGGACACCATGCCACACTCGTCACTTCCCCTTCGTGTCCTTTTAGAACAAAAGGTGCAGATTGTGGTTCATCAACTCTCCATATATAAGCATCATTATTACTAGAACCACTCAACAGATAGGTATTATCAGGACTGAGAGCCGATTTGACGTAGAATGTTGAATTATAATGTCCATTGAATAAACAGACAGGGTTGTCCTTCAAGACTGTGCATTCGTACATGTAGATCTTGTCATTTGTACAACTGGCAAATAGTTTTGATTGGTGGGAATCAAGAATTAAAGATGAAAACCCTGTCAAGATGGAAAAAAAAAAGAAAGTTTTTAAATAAATACACATTTATAATTTCAGTAAGTGTATAAACACATCAAGCCAGGTGGCACAGCCTGGGGCATAAATCTCAAATCATGGACAATTTTTTCATAAATTCATGTATCATGCTGTGAGTACGATTAATGAATAATCTTGGCAAGCACTAGTAAAATACTGATACCAAAAATTAGGTTAAAATACACTTACCATGTTTGCGTGGTTCATTTCCAGGATAAGGAAACACATGACAAGGCATAGGGTCACAGCGTAAATTACTATAATTTTTGCGCAAGTCCCATATCTTGATGTTACCATCCATTGCACCAGCGGATATCAGTTTGTTTTTATCTTGGAATATTACTGCTGTTACTGACTGCTGGGAATCCTAGGAAGGGATAAAAACAAGTCATCATCATCATCATCATCGTCAATGTCGTCATCATCGTTGTCGTCATCATCATCATCGTCATCGTCACCATCAGTATCATCATCATTTATCATAACCATAATCATCACCATCATCATTTATTTACCATCATAATCACTATCATCATAATCATCATTACCATTATCATCATCACTAATACTATTATTATTGAAGGCTGTTACATTAGATAACTCCCCAGGTTATTTTGTCACCCTCTTTAAATAAAGTTTATTGTATTGAATTGTATCAAATATTGTATAATATCACATCATGTTGCGTTACACCACACCACACTGGACTGCCCTTGCTATACTTACTGCGACAGGTTTGGCTACACTAACACGTCTAGACCTCTTCTTGACTCTTTGAGGTGTATTGATTTGCACGGTATGTGCATTACGTATTGTGATAACAGGTTTATAGAAACCATCGCGCACTGGTACATTACACCTTATATCCCATACCATAATGTTGCCATCCCGTGCTCCGGTAGAGAACGTAACTGCAACAGAGACATGAATAATCAAACTGAACAATTTATTGTATCTCTGGGGTCCCTGTGAAGTCTGGGGTAATGGGTATTCTCCTTCCCCTGTCATCTCTTACACAACCCAATGGTGTTCCGGCACTTTTGGGTTACACATGGCATGGCCCTTTTTGGGCTGTGATTTATGAAATTCAAATAAATAAGTCAGTGATTCGTGAATCTCAGTCTCCCTATAATGCATGATCTGCTTCGTGAATTTAAGAAAAAAATTGTTTCTGATTTGTGATTGATACCTCCTCTCCCCTCACCCCCCTGTGCTAACCTGTTTCTAACTACTATTTCCCCATGGAATTTTGTGGGACACTGAAATAGGGATGGATGACATTTTCAATTTCCATAATCCTCTTTTGTTGGCACACCACAAAAGGGCTTCTTCACAGTTAGTAAAAGTTTATACTTACAAATATCATTTTCTCGGAAGTTCACTGACTTAAGACTACAGCTGTGGCCTCTGAACATTGAAAGACATTTCCCATTTTCGACATCCCAAAGCAGGGCAGACTGATCGCCTGATGCTGTTACCTAAAAATGAAAATGAAATTTAAATGTCTCATACAATGTGTGAATAGTTCAATAAGATATGGAAATATCTATAAGATGTTTTACATACTAATTTAGCTTCTCCTTCCATCCATGCTATGTCAAATATTGCATTTGAATGTGCTGTCCATTCTAAAAGGAATCAAAAGAAAATTGTTGAAATGTAAATCCTCTCGAATGTTGACATGTGAAAACTGTGAAACACAGTAAATAATATAAATAGCCCCCTAGTTCGAAGCACCATCTTGAAAGGTAGCTGTGTCTTTGCATCGAAGTGAGACACGAGGTGACCTTGCAATGATAGAGACATGTGAATAATTGTCCAAGGAGTTAAAAGAGCTCTATCATTGCAAGGTCACCTCATGTCTCGCTTCAATACAAAGGCATGGCTACATTTCAAGATGGCACAGGGAACTGTGAAGGGGACTATTAAAAAATATCTATTTGTGTCATGATACAGGAAGTCCTTGCTGAGTCCCCCCGATACAGTTCCTAAACAGTGATTTTTAGTAGGACATTAGAACAAACAGGATTTTACAATTCACCTTTTATAATGGATCGATAGCCATACTTTCTGGTGTCAAAAAGTTTGACAGAACCATCTTCATCTGCTGTTGCTAATAAATGTCCTCCCAATTCACCTAGAGAAAAAAATGAAATTTTGAGCCCTGCTAAAGCAATACTTCATGTGACGTAAGGCTTTGTCATTCTTGTGCCAACCAGAGATGATGGATTGGTTGATGGATGATGATGGAGATGATGGATGGATTAAAAAAAAGCTACTCATGAAGAATTTTTGTAAAAATGGTTGGTATAATTAACATCACGACAGGGACTGCGGAGCAGGGGCGGCTGGGGGGCTATAGCCCCCCAAATAATGGGAACATGCCCCCAAACCCCTTAGGTCTTCCAGTATTTGGTGGTTGTTAGCCCCCCCCCCCCCCCCCCCCCCAATCCAAATTACGCTCCGCGGTCCCTGCACGATGCTGTTGTTAGTGTATTAGTGGTGGCATGTATTAGTGGTGGTTGTCTATCAAGTTGCAAATAATGTGTGTACCACTAGTAAAATTGTGTAGTTCCAGAAAATATCCATACCTCCTCCACGAGGGGGGGGGGGGGGACTGGAATTTCTAAGGGGTTGGGGGGGGGGGGGGTTGAGAAGGCTGTATTTTTTGGAGGGGGGCAGGGCAAGTATGGATATTTTGTGCAAATAAATATATCAATAAAGTATTAAAAGACAACAAAAACTTACTCTTACTAAACTGTGAAGCAAATGGCGGCACCTCCATCTAGAGCAAGGAAAAAAATGTTCTTCAATACAATGCAAAATATAGTTCTTGTATTTTCTTATAGCAATAACAAATAAGTAATTATTGAATATTATATAGCACGAAAAAATGGTATAAAAGAACATGTCCACCTGGCGAAATTTGAAAGAATTAGAACGACTTTAAATTGAAAACTCTAAGCAAGGATCATGTGTTGTAGTTAAATAAGTATTTATCTATTCTAATAAAGGCAGAAAAAATAAGAAAAAATAATATATTAAGAAACAAGTATTACTCTTATTTCATGCGGTAAATTTTGCTGGATAACTTTAATATAACATAGGAATTATATTTATTGAAGCGAAAGAAAAGCATGGATGATGTAGCTGAGACAAGATCGAACGAGATCGAAGAACGAACAAAATATCATTCCTACCTCTTCATCTCTTCCGCGAACGATATGTTCATCCACTCTGTGACAGGAGAAAGACTTGATAGCAAAATCTACAGGAATACCTAAAGAGAATAATAAGACATCATCATAAGTAGTGCTTCAGTCTCTTACACAAAGAATCAAAGCCTTTCAATCTCGATATATTACGACTACATACGAGACTTAAACTGCCTATAACCCAGCTGTCTCTGAAGAATAGAACTTAATACAGTCATCTCGGGTCTCTAATAGCCTTTAATGCTATATTAGAAGCAATATTACGAATAAAAAGAAAGAAAATCAGAGGTTTTTTGCCTCAAAACATCTACATTTCTTCCCGCGAAATAATAAATTTACGCGCCAAGCCTAAACTCTTCTGATTGGTCCATATTTAGTTATATAAGGTAGTTTTTGATTGGTTTATAGATAATATTTCTTTCGTTACTTTTGATTGGTTAGACCCAGTTTCTCATCTTTGGTTGTTTTTCAAGATGGCGGCCTCCGCGTTCACAGCTTTTTCAGCTTTCACTGAAAAATCTTCAAATAATCAAGAAAATTGGCAGGATGCTAGTACGGCTTTGCAGGATCTTGATAAAGGTGGGTTTACTTCTTCAATTTATGACATATTTCTCTACTTTCATTTAGGCTTATGCTCAAACTTAAATATTGATAATTTTCACTTTGATCTAAGTTATCTTATGATAGCTTATGAGTTTATACACCATCAAACAAGGCGCATTTAATACTTATTCAAAAGTGCCAGAGATTTCAAATTTTTATAAATCTGTGGTAATATAGAAATGTCTCTAGGGAGGGGAGAGGTAGGTAGGATTGGTTCAGACTGTCCAACTCACTAGGGTAGGGTAGGGGTCTATGACTTTAGGGTATATGATAGAGGAGGGGTAGTTTGAGTCATTTATTGTAATTTATAATGATTCATTATTATCAATCCTCCCAGGTTTGAGAAGTGGCAAGGCTGGAGAACAGTGTGATTCAATCGTCAGGTTCCCTAACTTGTTTGAGAAGTTTCCGTTCCCAATTTTAATCAACGCTGCCTTCTTAAAACTTGCTGAAGTCTTCAGGACCGGGTAAGATGGATCTTTGGTTTTGATCACACAGACCCTCCCACCCCTTAGAAATTCTAATCCCACTCCATGAAAAAAATGGATATCTTCTGAAATTACACAATATACCCTCCCCACCCCTTAGAATTTATAATCCCCCTCCACAGGGGAGGTATGGATATTTTCTGGAACTACACAATACATTGTGTACCCTCCTTAGACCCACCCCTAGGAAATTTTAATCCCAGCACTGTGGGGTAGGTATGGATATTTTCTGGACTACATAATATACCCTCCTCCCTTAGAAAATCAAATCTCATTCCATGGGGGAGGGGAGGAGAGAAGTATCGGCTATTTTCTGGTAAATTGATTCACTTATATTTTTCTACTGCATTCCATTGTTTCAACAGGAGCAACTTTCTTCGTCTCTGTATTTTCAAAGTAGCTCAAAGAAGTGAGAAACACCTGGACAAGATTTTGAATGTAGATGAATTCTTGAGGAGAGTATATGCTGTGATACATTCCAATGATCCTGTTGCTAGGGCCATCACTATCAGGTATTGGATAAGCAATTAGCATCAAAGTTATAAGGAGCAATAATTTATAATTTTATTATTATATTTCACCTTAAGGCTTCTTGGAAGTATTGCGCCAATCATAGCTGAAAGAAAGAATGCACATCACAGGTAATGTAACAAACATCTAGGTTATGGGCTGCCTGTGGTGAAAAACCACAGGGCACCCATGAATTAGGAATTTACCTGAATATTTTTGCTTGTTTGATTTTAGTATTCGAAGTGGACTACACTCACATGACCAAGTTGAGCTGGAAGCGGCAATCTTTGCAACAGGAAAGTTTTGTGCACAGTCAAGGTAACAAGACTTGTGATATGCATTAGTAACTTTTAAGTATAACCAAGATTTGATTTTTTCCTGTGGATTTCAGTTAAAATGTGTTCTTTTAACTTATCTTTGCAGTGAATTTGCCTCAGGAGTCATCAACAAGCTTGCAATAATGATAGAAGGTAAGAAAATTACCTGCCCACAGCTAGTAGATTAAACTTTGTTGATGAAAGATGAATACACATGTAAATGTAAATCTAGTGTTGTTTTTATGCTAATTGATTGGTTTGATCATAGGTCTTACTACTCCTGTTGAAATGAAACTAAAATTGGTACCAATCTTTGGTCACATGCTCCACGACATACAACTTGCTTCCAAGGTACTCTATAATAAAGTTTGGTCATACATAGGAATGGGCTTTTTATCACATGGCAGCCATATTGGTCAGAACCCATATGAGTTCCCTATGCCCTGGCTTTGAGGCATTTTCAGAACATTCCAAACAAAGCCTGTTGCTCTCCTGAGAATAAACATGGCTGCCGCGCGATAAAAGCCTATTATGATGGTGCAAGCAATGAATTATGTATTTTTTTTTGTTTCTTGTCTTTATTTTTATTCTTCATAATCTAAACATTTAATCTAAAATATCTGCAGGCAAGAGGAGTGTGCTTGAAGCTTCTTGAATCTCATCCATCTTGTAAGTTTGTCTTGGTGACACTCCACACCTTGTCCAGTCTTGCTGCAGCTAGTGTCAGCAACATAAATGAACAGGTGAGAAGATGGTGGCTCAATAGCCGGTCAATGATGACCAGCCGCATCAGATTGATCATCATGTAACCAATAAATGTGACCAGTCAACTGGACTGACCAAAGAGGCATTTTCTAATATAATCATATAATGATTTCTTGTTTTAGGTTGAGCTGCTCTTGTCTTACTTGAAGAATGACCCACGCAAGAGTATCAAGTACCAAGCTCTGTCTGATCTGAAGATGTTGGCTGAGGAGGCACCACACATGTGGCAAACCAAACATGTTGAGGTATGAGGTCAGAATCAAAAGGTTTAAACCATCCTAGGTAGAAGATACTGTCACCATGACAAGAAATGAACAGAATTCATGGTTCTGGCTCCCCTTAGTTACAGTCACATGTCACATTTTCATCAGAGCTGGTAGTGGCCTATCTCTAGTTTCTATGACAAGAAATGACTAGAATTCATGGTTCTGGCTCCCCTTAGTTACAGTCACATGTCACATTTTCTCTGACTGTGTATAATTATTTTACTATGTTATTATTTCAGGAGCTGTGTAACTTCCTACTTGAATGCAGCTATGATGAACTGAAGCTGAATGGGTTAAGAATATTAGTAACATTATCTACAACTGTTGCTGTGGACCAATTTAACATGGATCTTGGTAAATCAATAATACTAACGACAATGCTACTAATAATATATGATGATGATGATGATGATGATGATGAAGATGATGGTGATAATGATGATGATGAGGATGATGATGAAGATGAAGATGGTGGTGATAATGATGATGATGATGATAGCGTTATCTTCATCAGTATTAATTTCATCCAGTAAATAAACTTTATTATGGTATATCATTGCAGTACTCCAGGTGTGTGATCAAGAGTGTAGTTCTCCCAACATGTCTGTCTCAGCCGTCAGTTGCCAGCTATTGGTTCATATTGCCATAGCCAAGGTCAAGAAAGGTTAGTTGATATTCATATTGCAAGGAAACAAGAGTTAGGTTTATTAACATGGTGATCTAGGGTGCTTAGCATTGAAACCAATCCATCAGGTTGGAATGGTAAGCGATATTTTAATCTCGATTCTAATCAGACAAACTTCCGACAAAATTATGGAACATGCGTCTACCGGAAGAACCAAAAAGAGCGGGAAAAGTGGATTACCTCAATTATTGGGAGACCCAGTTTTCTGGAACTTTATGATCAGATTGACACATACCATTCATTTTCCAGCGAAATTTCTGTTTTTCCAGTTAAAATAATGGTAAGCATCCCTGATCTTATTTCGATATTGTTCTCTGCAGATGATGCTGATGTTGGGCTGTGTTCCCAAGCAGCTCTTGCCGTGGAAACCACTTCTATCATCTGTTGCTCTGACGACCAGATTCAACCTTTGAAGGTGTGTCGTCAGTAATTCTTATGTATGTGAGAAAGTGAATGAATAGATAAAAAGTTGATTGATTGGCTGAATGGATAGATGGATGAATGAATGACTAACCGATGAATGGAAGGACATACTGGTGGATGGACAGACTGATCGACTGACCAACTGGAAGGGGAAGGAAGGGAGGACAGAGGGAAGGAAGGAGGGAAGAAAAGAGGGAAGGTGGGATGGAAGGAAGGAAGGAGGGAGGGAGGGAGGGAGGGAAGGAAGCAAGGAGGAAAGGAAGAAGGGAGGGCATAAGGGATGGAGAGATAATATTAAAATAGCTTTATATTGTTTTGCTTTATAAGGTTTGTCTGTCATCAATGAATCACCTGATCAGTTCACATCCTGACTCATGTACACAGTTAGTTGACAGCCTTGTAGCATTGCTTCCAACTGTCCAAGGTAAGAATCATCATCACCTACCATTATAACCCAGTCTGAACTGTTAAGGAGTTATTTGAGACACTTTTTGTTTTGCTTGACTGCAGAATCTGTTGCCATGGAGATGTGTCATGCATTGGTTACTATGACAACCCAAGTACCATCTGTCCTTGCACACCTTAGATCAGAGATTGTCACATTCTTTAAGTCAGTGGTAACGCAGGAGAATAGTCTATTTTTAGACAAGGAGGACAAAGAAACAAGTAACACGCTGCAGGTAAGTGCTATATGGATTTTGTATGAGTGTGAAAAGTCACAGCACTCAACATAGTTAGGGTGTGGCATGGACGCAGCACCGGATGTCAAATGTTTTCATACATGGCAAGGGGTGGTTCATGCAGTAAGTTTTTCATATTCATACCAAAACTCCTCTACTGACTGAACATATGTTTGTCTTCGTAAGGTGCTATTTTCGCTATTTTGATGTGTATTGATTAATTTTTTCGCATTTAACACAGGTCGCCATGGCAACCCTCATATTCCAGTCTCACCAGTGTTTCTCTGTTGACGAGAGTTCTGAAAAGTTACAAAGTGAAGTAGAGGAGCTAATCCTAGAAGAAACCAGCAAAATGATGCTATCATCCAGATACTGGGTCATGTATAGGATTGCGCGACAAGCTACCAGACAGGTTTGACAGGAAATTTCTTACATCTGTTTAGAATTCTACTCTTTACTATTCCAGTTTAGTTTGCCATTCTGTTTGCTTTGTTAAAAGGTAATTTTCTGCATAATATTCTGTTAAAACATTTTCATTGTAATTTTTTTTACTTGAGACAATTTTCAACAACCATTTTTCATGCAATGCTGTTAAAAATTTGTCATTTTGAGTTGCTAGGTGATAACTTCTTATGCAAAATTGTCGCATGAAAAAACATTGTTGCAAATTTTCTCATGTAACATCGCCTTATATTTGATGTTTTAATTCCAGGGATTCCACCAACTTGCCGGGAAGATCTTTGGTTCGTTATCATCAAAGGTGAGATAGCTAACTAACAGATCCCAATAGAAATTATGACAAGGTTCTCACACCATTCCTATTTCATTCCAGGTTGCATCGGAACATTTTTACTTCTGGTTGAATGCACTCAAATGTTTTTGTGAAGCAGAGAGCCTGTTAAACAAAGCGTGCATTACCCAGCTGTCGCTGGCAGAGAACATCACCAAAGCATGTAGCCAGTATAATATGGGACTTATTGCACTAAGGGTTAGTGAACAAGGCATTTAAAACGGCAACAGCCACAAAGCAACCAAAACCTTAATATTTTGAAGGTTCTCGTGTAATTATTATGATGATTTTTTCTAGGCAGCAGTGACCCCCTCATATGAACTGACATTCCAGATCACATATGCCAAACTAAGGGCCGATCTGCTCCAAGCACACAGTCTATTACTTGCAGCTTGTGCAAGTATGAAGTCCTGCCCACCACCAGCCATAGCAACAGCTGTTGCCATGACAACTGGACAGGATGTGCACACCTTAAGTCACTTTGCAGTTCAGGTACTACTACTTGATTTTCTACCTTCATATTTATAGTTCTAAACATCTTTGTATTTGTAAATTTTTTCACGTTTAATTCCAATGTGTATATATTTGGAATCTCTAGATTTCAGAATGCAGTAAATTATTTCGTCAGTTGGGGGAAAACTACAGCAGGTTGTACCAGTCCTCTTTTGATGCCGACCCTGTGAGTCTGCAGAATGTTGAGACGTATCCTTGACAACCTAGCATTGCTATCTAGAAGTGGTAGTAGTACTGGTAGTTACTCATCATGAAATTGAAATTCTTTGGCAGTTTTATCCAAGAATATAAGTTTTTAGTTTGGGCCTAATGTTTTCCTATTTCTTACCATGCTGGTCATAGATGTACATGAGGTACCATCAGAACAAGTGGCAATAATATAGACCTCTTAACCTTGAGTGTAATGGTTTCCCATTTTAGACCACGTGTCATTCTCTTGAGAATAAGATTCTCGTTTGAGTTGAATCCTTATTCATGTGTCTTCTCGTGCGCAACAATAGCCAATGTGCATGAGCTTGAAATTATAGTGCAAAGCATGATGGGAAAGTGAGTTCTTACGCTTTTTTGGCTCCTCTAAAAATTCATCTGACAATTTTTCCTTCGACATTTTCTATGGAAATAAAAGGATTTCAGCAGACCAAAATAACAGAGTAATTTTTTTCTGATAGTTGCTTTGATTTCCCTGTTACATTTTTAAAGAACTCACTTTCCCAGAGTGCTTTGTGAGCTTCAATGCACATTGCCTATTAAACAAATAAATGATACTCAAGGAAATGACCTGTGCTGTCTCTCAATGTTCAAGCTTGAAGTTGCTAGTTTAATTCTTGACTGAACCACATGTGAATTGAGTTTGTTTGATGTGCCCTCTCCCTCACTGCAAGATTCTTTCTCCACGTTCTTTCAACAATTTTTCTGAGTCAAAGTAGTGACTTTTCTTAACAGTTTCTTCAGTCTTCAGCAGAGTTGTTTTCTGGTGTCTCACTGTATAGATCTTCTCACCAAAACTACACAAGAAAGGTTAGTTATTTGAGAGTAAGTTAATACAGAAAATATTTTTTTCTTTCAAATTGAGTCCATGAACAAAATAGTGTAAAAAATAGGTCTGCTCTGCCATATTTGAAATTGAGAAGAGCAACTGAGGAAAGCTGGACAAAGCTGTGCTGATATTCTGTCACATGACACTGAGGAATATCACTCAGACCCCCTCCCTCTGACGGATAACTAGTCTGTTGCTCAAATACTCTAGTTCAATAGACTTAATTCTACTTGGTGCAATGTTTACCCATTTCAGACCATGTGTCATTCTCTAGAGAATAAGATTATTTGTCCGAGGTGTATCCATATTCATGTGTCTTCTCATGTGCAACCATTAAACAACGAAATGATACTCTAGGGAATGACACATGGTCTGAAATGGGATAACATTACACCAAGATGAATAGGCTATCATCAATAAATTCTAATTTTGTGTTACATTGTCAGTTATTCTGAGGTTCAGGGTTTCAAGAATACCAAGAGTATCAGTTCTGCTCTCTCTAAAGCCTGTACACACATCTACAAGTACATCCAGGTAACAATTTAAATGAATTGATCTTTCCAAACTGTTGTTTGTGTAAAGACACCATAATTTGTTAAGACTTCTAGGTGTTGTTGTTGCTTGCATTTTGTGTTGTTACTACTTTTTTTGATCATGTTTTTGCTGTTGTTGCTAACTATATCTGCCTGCCTGATGTTGCTGCTGTTGTTGCTGCTGTTGTTGTTGCTGCTGCTGTTGTTGCTGTTGTTGCTAACTATATCTGCCTGCCTGATGTTGCTGCTGTTGTTGCTGCTGTTGTTGTTGTTGCTGCTGCTGTTGTTGCTGTTGTTGCTAACTATATCTGTCTGCCTGCTGTTTTTGCTGTTGTTGCTAACTATATCTGCCTGCCTGATGTTTTTGCTGTTGTTGCTGCTGTTGTTGCTGCTGTTGTTGTTGTTGCTGCTGCTGTTGTTGCTGTTGTTGCTAACTATATCTGTCTGCCTGCTGTTTTTGCTGTTGTTGCTAACTATATCTGCCTGCCTGATGTTTTTGCTGTTGTTGCTGCTGTTGTTGTTGCTGCTGCTGCTGTTGTTGCTAACTATATCTGCCTCGTCAGTCCCTTAAATTTTCCTTTTTATTCACAGGAATATTCAGTACAGCTAGAATCAGTTCCCGTTTGTCATTTGGTGAGTATATCCATTGTTAGTTTATCATGCATCACCTTTTACGGATATCCTCTATTGTTGAATCTCTTAGCTCCTTCTTCCAAGTAACTTTTATTGCAAGTCTAGAGTAGACTTTAATTGCATTTTGTGAAAATACATAAATTATGGATTATAAAAACCTTACAATTTACATGAGAGTAGTTCTCCTTATTTACTATAGACTGACTTTGTTGTTCTTTTGTACAAGTTGTCATGGCATATTTTTCTTCTCATATCAATTATTTCCTTTTAATAGCAAACTGAATGTCTATGTAAAACATCAGTATCTCTTCTCCGTGTTCCTTACATCTTCCCAAAATACTTTTTCCAAAGTCGACAGCACACAGTTATCAAGGTAAGTAGCTATTACAGCTTGCTGGGTATCTATGCGTTCATGAAGAAACTTACTACCATGGAATGCCATGGTTACAATATTTCTTGATCACACAAAACCTTCAAGACCAGTTTTAACCTTTAAGCTACGGACACACGGTGCAACATTTCGCACAATGTTGGAGATAATCAATGTTGCGAGCCAAAACACATGACGCAATTTATTGCACGCAATGTTGCACGATTTTTCCGCACCTTTATTCCACTGCGAAAACTGTTGCGACGATGATTGCTTTGCTATTGTCTGAGTTGGAACCATGAATTGTTGACGTAACTTGACAACTAAATGAAATGTTGGGGGGGGGGGGGGGGGTAATTTAAGGGGTATACTACAAGTTGTCTCAAGAGCTCTTAGGATTTCTATTTTTTAGCTGTTTCCTAAAGTTGCTTCTTTTTTGCAGTTGGCATTATCTCCAACACCACGCTCGCCCACGGAGCCTATCTTTGTTGCCATGGAGACACAGTTTGTCCTGAAAGTCGAAGGTGTCATTGAACATGCTGGGATTAAACCAGGCCTCTATCGGTCAATAAATGCCGTGCAATTCAATGTTACCTGGAAACAAGAAGAGCGAAAACAAAACCAAGGACCTCAGGATCTGAAGGTAACGTTATTTTGTCACCAGAGACGTTATGCTTTTGTTTTATTATATACCCCTTTCGCGTGACGTCATAGCAGTTCAATTTGGAGGACAAGACAAAAGAATTAAAATTTCCTGAGAATTGCTGCAAGGGGTCTATAATGCAGATTAGATTTGCAAGCAAGTATTTCTTGATTGGCTGATGCGCTGCCATCCTTGGTGACTTCACACACTTGTTTTAAGGAGCAAGTGTGGCTTGGTTGGTTAGTGTGCTGCCTGCTAAGCAAGAGGTCCATAATTTGATATTTAGTGGCCTCACACACTTGTTTAAAGAAGCAAGTGTTGCGTTGCGTGAAAGAGCTCTTCCAAAGAGAGTGGAGTTTCAAGAACCTCTTATCTCGCCATGGACATGGGTGTTGCATCTCTTCCTGTATGACGTAACTGTTTTCCGTGACGTCATACTCTATTTCTATTTCAGGGCCCACGTGATTGTATTACGAGCTTAGAGCAGACCGTCACACCTCATCATGACTATTTTAGTGCCCAGTTCCTTCTCTCCTTCACAACACCAGCTTCCTACGTTGTCATGGTGAACACAAGTTTGGTTGACGACACAGGTGCACACTGGGAAACTGGTCCACAGAAGACTTTGTTGGTGAAGGCCAGTGAAGCTCCGAGCAGAATGAGAGCAGGTTCCTCGAGAAACTAGATAATACACTGGACTGTTTGTATGATATTACAATTAAAAAAAGAAAAAGTAGAAAAGGAACAAAGAAAGGGAGGAAAAGAAAGAAACAAAAAACAAAGAATTTCTATTCCAAAGCGAAAGAAATGAACAGAAAAGGATTGTAGCAAAAATAGAATAAAATAGAAATATTTATGTGAAAAAATGACAACTTTGACTATTACTAAACTTTGTTCACTGGCTAAGTAAAATCGCTTCAACCATCGCATTTTATGCGTGTCCACGTGACTTGCAGTACATAACGAACTGTTTGAAACGGTATGCTAAAAATGTTTCTTATCTTCACAACATTACTCAATAGTGCAGCATACAAATATTAACTCGGCATTTTTTTCGTAAAAGAAATCAAACCATTTCGTTTTAGATAAATTGTACTTAACAAATCTTGTCGTTTCGAAAAAAAAGAGCATTTTTACTAGTGATGAATAGTAATTTCGACCAAGAACGTCTGTCTAGGATTACGAAATACTTTTTGAAGGAACAGGTGCTTGAATTTTAGATTATGCAACATTTTTGTTTGGTTTTGTTTTGACGACGGCTTTGCGGTGTTACAGGAAAAAATACCTAGCACTTAACATCGCGTGACAGGCTTGAACGTTCTTAACGAAAATATAATGAATTCAGTATTAAAACACTAAATTTAAGTTGAATTTATATAATTCATTGCGGATATATTAGCGGTTTCGGAAAGAGCTCGTAGTTATTTTCAAGGCTTTGAATGATGTGTTTATACAGCGAAAAAAATCCTCGAGGCAAAAAGACGGAAAGCACTTTGCAGCACTGTCATATCTTAGACTGAAGATATTACATAGAAAATATATAGTTTCTTCGTTTTGTTTTTGTTTCTGTTTTGTGTGTGTGTTTTTTACTAAATTTTCTTCAAATTTTCATTTTTTCTTCATTTAAAGTTAAACTTAGCATCGTAAAATTTATCTCAACCTAGCTCAAAAGAAACGTGAAGGAAAAACTACTTGGTATTTTAGTACAATATAAAAAAATAAACAGACAAGTAGTTTTCCCAGTAGTTTTGGGAAGCCAAAGCTTGCGTGTGTTTCCACAACATTGATCATGATATCGTGTAGGACCGTTTCGCACGATAACCAATCCTCGAGTTATTTCGATAATCGTTAATACCCCCGTCAACCACCACACCCCTGTACCAGCAAGTCTGACCGCACTGACTCCAGACACAAGTCAGTACTAGCCTCTATTCAATGCAGTCTAATCTTCTGCACTAACCTATCTTATCAAGATTTGCGGGGTATTTGAAGATAATAGTCAACAGTGACTAACCACCTATTTGGTTATGACTTTACGGAAGTTATACGGATATATATATTAGTGGTTTCACCTTAAAAATTTCAACATAAAAATCATTTTTGTCGATTGCGTGGCGTTTTTATATTCTTGGCGAATAAGAATTTTACTACATGCAAGTTTGAGCAGGATTTTCGTGTTTTGATATGAAGTTCACAACACGTACTAACTTATTACACTGTGAATCACGTTCATCTTTTAATCTCAAACCCGTCACGAAATTCCTTTTCGGTCACGACAGAATAAAGTCAGGTATTTTCTCACCTTTAGTCAGTATTTTCTCTCTCATGGACTCACTTTGCAGTCAATAAACCGATTTCTCATTTTCCACTTTCCACTTCAGGGATTTCCATTTATTTTTCATTCGGTAATTTTTCCTGAGTGCGTGCTGACTTGCAGTTACGTGATCGAAGGCATTCACGCTCCACTTGCGCAGGAATTAATCCCTTGTCCTCATTGGCCCAACAGACGTCAATCAAATTGTAGCCATGGTAATGATTCATATAAGATCTGCCGCCGAGCACATAAACTTTAGTCTTTGTCAACTTTGGGTCAGTGTGTACTGACTTTATATCTTAAAACACAAAAACTTTGAAGTATCACTGCAATCACCTGGAAAACTAAGAGAAGACTTGAAGGATCGTATTCATCGTTCTCAAAAGCATTTCTTCAAGTTTTTAGGGTCTGTAGCACGTTGAGCAGAAACGTTTATTAATATCGCCTGAACAATAATATTACACGAGGGGGACTTGCTTGCGTTACAGGAAAGGTCTGACTTTCATTGTTACACAACTGTTCTTTATTCACGGTTTTTGAAGAAAAAAACCAGGATTTGAGGGATTATGTGCTTCGAGGAAAAAAACGATGAAATCAAGAAACAGTTTGTCACTCTTGCGATGGAAAAGCGGGGTAGGAACAAGCGAAAACGCGATCCTGATATGTACGTGGACGTTCTATTATCATGTACTGTCAAACGACTGAAATGTGAGATGGTCAATAAAGATTACATGCGCAAACCTTGGAAAGAGCGCGAAAATTCTCCCTCTTGGGAGGAGAACAGAAAGGAAGATTTGCCTGAACCAACCAAGGAAGATACTACTGCGGAAGATGAGGTGGAAATGGCTGTAGAATGTTTGCAGTCTGCGTTAGAGACACTTGATAAGGAAGAGAAATATTCGGAGGGAAATGCCAACGATGCAGAAAACAGCATCGAAAACTCAACAAATAACCAATGTACTGTTGATTCGAGTTTTATCGAAGAGTCAAGAACTTTTGCCGATCCAGAATTACCTCTGGAATCCTCAGAATATACAAAATGCGAGGATCTAGATTTTGATACATTGATGCAAAGCCTGCTCGAAATCTGCGAGCCACTGACTTGCAATCTAGACGAACTGATGAAGGAATATAGTATCGATCCAAATAATTCTGGACCTCTTGACTTATTAAGCTCAAGCGATCCTTTTTTACCTGGAATGTTTGAGGTTATGTGCTCGTAAAATACGGAGCTCAGAGGGCGAATCAATCGTTATTTAAAATGTAAAATTTAATGGGCTTTGATGGCATGCCATTGCCATGTCATACAAATCGACATGAAAATGGGTTTCCTTTCCGTAAGGAAATTTCAAGGAGAAACGATCAAAACTTGCACAATACGATTAGTTTTTAGAATAACTACATTACTCTATTTATTAGAGAATACACTGGACCATAACTATATTCTCGAATATCTGTAATGACTCCAGAAATTTCTAGAGACCGGGTGACTCATAATTATTCAATAATTATCGTCTTCCTCTGTAATTTTTTTACATAAAACATCATTTATACATTTTGTTATAAAACTAGTATAAAAATGCTAAAAATACGAAAAAAACTCTATTTATTCCAAAACAAATTGGATTAGCTTAAGAATATATTGTAAAATAAGTCTATATATATTTAAAAATGAAGACATTAAAATTGATGAAAATGCGTCGTGGTTATGACCCGATTTTATTATGGTTTAGAAATCCCCGGGAATCTATGCTACCTGTTCTAGTTACTAGGTATAAAACCGAGTTGCTAGAAGCTTACTTTAAAAGATAAGTGAAAGGCTGAAGATTTTAGCTTTTAACCTAGATTTGGCATTTTTATAAACAGCTTTGTTACCTGCTATTTTGAAGTACATTGATAATAAAGTCAACAGGTAGATATATTTTTGTACAGTATTTTGGTGTCATGGAGGGATGTTTGATTTGTTGATGCGCTTGCATAGAATTTAGTTACAAAATAAATATAATTTTTGGCTTAAAAAAATGACAGGTCACGACTTGCATACCCAGAGACATTCTTGTTGGATGTGGAGAATTTAGGTGACTGGGGACGGGTTTCTAATTCAACTCGGTTACTGTCAGAAGCAATGTGTTATATTGGTCGATATTCTCCTATAGCCTCTGAAATAGATGCTTAAGTACTTTAGTTGAATTAACCAAATCCCTGAACCCTGTTATTGTGCTGTCTTCTTGTCATCAACAAAAAGGCAAGGTGGGATAGTAAATCGATGATTCAGTTCCCTTTCCTTATCCTATTTCTATTTTATCAATGGAATAATGAAATTCACTTACCTTATTCCTGTTTCCTTAAGCATCACTCTTCTGCATCCAAGGGAATAGAACATGAAAAATGAGAAAATAAAAGCAAAAAAAAACCTTACATTTTATTGAACCCTGAAACAACCCCTGGGCTGAACTAAGTCAGGGTAATATTTGGAAAAGACAAGTGATTTTGCAGACCCCTCCTCCCCATACACTAATAAATGAAAGCCCCCAAACACACAGATTGAAAAGGAATTCAGCATGTTACGTTTTGTGAAGGGAGGAAAACCAGAGAACCTGGAAAAAAATCTTCAAATCAAGGACCGGCCCCAACAAACTACTCAAATGTGATGCTCATCAGTAAATGTTTTGCACCTGAAAGAAACCGTAGAATTCAGTCTTTTCTGTGCAAATGAAGAACAATGAACAAATCATAGTTTTTATATCTTTATTTTATCTCGCAAACAATCCTAACAAAATAACAACTATTCGTCGTCAATACAGACTGTTGCCTTGAACAAAACTTCATGTCACTTAGGCTAGAGGGAATAAAAAAGTTTTAATCATATACAATATACATACTACAGTAGTATTATACATAATTACAATTATTAGTTATTGGATGGTAGTTTACAGAATTAAGGTAGCAGTAACCCTAACATAGTCACCTGGCAACCACTAAAGGATCTTTACAAGTATTGAAAGAGCCATTTTCAAATTAAAATGAGAAAATCAGAAAAGTTTTAATATCTGTTGCAGTAAATGTTCAAATTTCAAGGTACTTTGATAATATATAACTATAGATCATCTACAAGGATACTTTATGTTACTAAGTAGAAAATATTGCTTAGGCATTGTCTGTGCCTGTTTTTTAATACACGTTTAAGATTCCCATTTCTCTAACAAGATGTTTAACCAATACAAGCATCATGCATTTGTACAAGGCACATGATCACGTCATTTCTATCATCTTCGAGTAACTATCAAAAACACCACACTCTTGCACAATTTCCTTACTGATATATCTTATAAAATATAAAATCTCACTGTTATATTATAGCATTTCATTACTTTAGTTGTGCATATCACTACTTCAATAAACTGTTCTCAGACAACTTAGGGTAATGAAAGTTCATAAAACTTTGTTGGTATAATTTGTGTATGGGTATGGGAGTGGAAAATATGAATTAACAGGGAGAGGGCTATACGGCTGTTGTTCCATTCTGAACATATAGATGAACTTTCACATACAATAGCTGAAAGTGCTAATACAAAAAACAATAAAAATAACTATTACTAATTAATTTACTTAATTGAATCTACAAATCAAGTGGTGTATAACAAAAATAATAAAAAATATCATTAATCTGAATCAAATAACAAAATAAGGTCCAGTTGGGTCAACAGTAACTTATCCTAGCTCAAGCCTGGTTAGCTTACTGGAAAGCACTGCTATGACTAAGGGATGGTTTGATGGTTATGGAATGGGGTATGGGTGAGACAATGGGTGACCATTTCCTCTTGCTGGGCCCCTGTGAACAAATATGTTGTCTTGTGATTGTAGATTAAGTTTTCCAAGTTTAATGATGATACTCATGGTGGTACAAATAAAATTTAAAATTTCAACATTGGTTTTCTCACCCATAGCCCATCCAATAAACAGCGTCTGGTCCTTTTGGATACTTAGTTTCATGGTAACAAGCTTAAAGTGGCAAGTGTTTCTACATGTCTTTCTATAGTATGTCAAAAGCATAAGCTAAACCTAGCACAAGGCTTAACCTATCTATATTTTTATCAAGTCTATAAAAAACTAGAAGCAGAATAGCTTGCCATCTTCATATCTGTACACAATAAGTGAATGCAAGTCCAAATGTGTTAGGTCGCTCAGGGGGTGAAAAGCAAGATAAAAATAAAGGAATAACAAAAAACAATTTAGATGCATAAACAATGCAAAATACTAGTCAATACTTCATTTATCTTTTACAAGTACTTTTCATAATTATGCAACCTAACCAACTCCAAAGGTCTAGCATTTTGGCTTCCGTCAACTGACCATGGGCCAATTCATTTCGATTGAACAATAACAAAATTTCCGTGACTTCCTGCGACTAGACAGCCATTTTCACATGAGAATTTCTTTATCACTCACAATCGGAAAGAACTCGGACTGTCGTAAATTTGATTGACGGAAGACAAAATGCCAGATGTCTGGAGTCAGTAGGTTGCAGAATTATAAAAAGTGCTGTAATAAAATCTGTTACAGGAACAGTTTGAATGAGAATGGATAAATTCTTAGACGAGATTTTGCATGAATTGGTAAGAAAATGTTAAATCTTAGTATATGTACATGTCTGTCTACATAAATGTGAACAGACTGCTACTCCTCATAATAACTTAATAACTATCCACTATCAGTACCTGCAATATGTGGACTGACTGACTCTAAAATCATAAAGGGTCAACCAAACTTTACATTTGGGACCATCTGTATAAATATATAGCATTATATTTGTTATAATAGTGGTTTTTGTAGTATGCGTTGTTGTCAATACAGCTGACGGTAGTGCTTATTGGAGTTTAACACACTTTTGCAAGTATTTCATTTCTCGATTTCATGTCAGGACATTGTATTTCATAACGATGGCATTAGTGGACCTGATGTGATGACGGAGGCTGTCATTATGAGTTTTTTTAATCCTGCATATCTTCAGGGATATCATGAGGATTAATGATACCAGGTACAGTCATTTGTACTTTTCTTTTTTCTTCTTCTGCTGATTTGAGTTGTACTTCTCGTTCTTCTAGATATAAATCCTGAGTATCTTCTGATCGGAACTCCTACACAAAAGTATTAATAATAATATTCTTTAATGATACAGAGTAAAATCTTATTGTATTTTTTGGTAGGGACATTAGTATAAACTAAGAAAAATATGTTAACCAAGAAAAAAGCTTACTTTAATTTGAACCATGAAGTCTCGTAAGTGTTCTTTGAAGCCAGGAATATCCTGATCAAGTTGAAATAATCCTTTTACTGTAATCTGGATCTGCTCACTGTTTGGAAACAATTATATTTGTCAGATATAAGCCATGTGATCCTACACTTAAAATGAGCAGTTGTGTGAAAATAAACACCAGGAATGGAAAAGGGTAGAGTAGCAGGAGGGTGATGGGTCTTTTATTAATGTGATTTTCAATATTCTGCGAACTTAGTAGTTGCAAGTTTCTGTTGAAATTTGGTTTTCACTGCCGCCAGTCAAAAATATAAAAGGTACCGACTGATTAGATTTGATTGGCAACAGCGAAAAGCAATTTCACAACAAACTGTTGAAATGTCTGAGTTTGCAGAATATTGAGAATTGCAGTAAACAATTTTTCCTTGACCCCACTACCCCCCCAAATACTGATAAATAATAATTGAGAAGACTTTTTCACTAAAAATGATTTTCAAAAAGAACCTCAAACAAAATATGAACAGAAAAGAAAAAACCCTAAAATCCCTTCATTAGAAACATGCAAAGGAGCAACAAATACTCACTCTCTTAGATGTGGGAAAGCTTGCTTCAAAAGATCCATAATGTATTTTTGAATGTAAGCCTGCATACGGAAAAAATACTTTAACATTGGATTTGAACCAGTGAACAGGAACACAATTTACAGAAGAGTACCATGGATAGGATAAATATGTGGTGTAAAACATGGTAGGATAAAGAAAGAATCATGTATCATACCTCATTCGAAGGGTACTGAACCTCTGAGGCATTGAACAATGGCTCACTGATTTTCCCTGTATCTGCTAAGCTAAACATGTGTGCTAATATTGTAGCATGCATGGACAGACTTGCAGTGTGTGATGTGTCTGTGACCACTGATAACACATGTTGTACTATCATGATATAATATGTCTGGTAGAAGCTTTGGGATGCTGATTCATTCTCAATGTTCTTTAATAAAGTATATAGAACTTGGAGACCTAGAAAATCACAAATATAAGTATTAATTAAGAAATATAAAACATATCACATATGTGCCTCTGTACTGTGATAATACAGGGACAGATCTGGGATATTTTCAAGAGGGGGTGCACCATTTATGGTCGGGACATTCCTAATCTCAGACATCAATAATGCAGTACATATCAACTCATCTGGGGAGGATGTACACCCCCTGCACTACTCTCCTAGATCCACCCCTGTAATAATAATCTAAAAACTGTAGAGCCTGAGAGAAGCAAGCTAATGGACATAGCCGAGGCATAGCTGAAGGTTTCTCTTGCTTCTTGAGGGCTCAATAGCTCGCACAGCATTTAAATCACAGAACAGCGATACCTAAAATATTCATATTACATTATATTTTTTTGAGGATTTTCAAGAGCTGCCGGAGCTGCTCTAACTGTGATATCCTGATTGACCAGGGGTAATCTGTAAAACCAAGTTCTTCCTAACAGTTTTTAAAAATTAAAAAACATTTATTTATTACTTACCTGTATCTGCTACGTTTCGCATGGTATGTTTAAATGCCCATATTATTGAATCCAGGACAAGTTTGAATTGTTCTGGTGGAATCTTCAGTAATGCTGTGTGTATAGGCAAAAACAATATTCAGTGACGGAAAGTGGCCAACAAGGGTTCATACAAAGATTCCTCAGCACCAATGCTAGGTTGTTAAGCAATAGACCCCTTTTATGTGACATCAAAGGAGATCAATAATTATTTGGAGGACAAAACAAACAAATTTCAATCTCCTGAGAATTGAAACCTTTTGTTCTTTTTCCTCCAAATTGAGCTTCATTTGAGTGCTGCAAGGGATCTATAGCATATTTAAGGTGTCTAAACATAGAGTTACCTTGGAAACAGTGTTGCATTACTGCTTGTAAAAGTAGAAAGAAATTTGTCCTGTGTTCCGGGAATTCTTCAAAGTCCTGCAACGTGACACAGACATTGGTTAATACAGTAATTAAGATTATCATAAAGCTATATGGTTCAACGACTAATATTATAATGAGCCATCGTGGCTTTTTAATTATTTTATGAGTGAAAGGTACCTTGTTGATCATCTCCAACGTGCACTCAAATACAGCATCAAAAATTTGTGGGACATTTTCTGTTATGTGGTTCTGAAAGATAGAAAATTATGTGGTGACATAACAACTCACTGTATCACTATACATGTTGATGACATTTAAGCAATGTACACCCCACCCCGCCCCCCCCCCCCAAAAAACACTCAAGTCTTACCTCTAATTTGTTAATAAATGTTGCCATAGTGCTAAGCACTTCGGGCTCTCTAGCTCCTGGCACATTCCGCTGATAGTCCCCGAGTACAGCATCCAGTAGAGGTGGAATAAAGTTATCACATACTAATTTAGGATCATTAGATTTGCCGACCCAGGTTGATATGAGCCTTAATACTTCTGTCTTTACTGTTCTCATTGCTCGAATCAGAGGTTGTTTCATGACTATTTCACCATTTTTGGTGATAGCAAAAGAAATGTTTTCACTCAGACACCTATAGACGTTTAACATATCCAGGTATATTCTACCAAGCTGGGTTACAAATGGGTGTCCAATTGATTTGCAGCCTCGAACATTTGTTTTCAGAATGTTTCCTAGTTGTTTTACCACCTCCATGTCCTTTAGATGATCAATGTTCTGTTGAAAGATAAAGAATTAAAAAAATACTGTCATTCTCAATATTGAAATTTGGTTTTCGCTGCCTCCAGTCAAAAATATAAAAGGTACTATACTGACTGATTAGTTATGATTGACTGCAGCGAAAAACTAAATTCACAGCAAACCATTGAGATGACTGAGTTCCCAGAATATTGAGAATTACAGTAATGAACGGGTAGGAAAGAAATAAGTGAAAATGAAAGAGAGAAAATAAGAATAGGAATACCACTGATGAGCACATTGTGAGAGAGATGTAAATATAGTCATGAATACACTTTCTTACCCTTGTTGCTTCTCTTATAATGTTATCCCAAGCCTGGTTTGGTAATGACATGTATTTTTCAATCAGTCTTTCCATAACCACCGGATCCTGAAAGATTAAATACATCATGACATTCAGTTTCACAAAACTATGACCTTGGTCCTATTTAATATCTTACTAGGGAATTAACATAGTCCATGTTGAGCATGCAGTACTTACAGTCTGTGCACTTATCATGTAGCCAACAGCTTCATAAAATGTATGGACCTGAACAAACAGAAAAAGGAGTAATCTTTAGAACATTTCCACATAGAAGATAGTATCTCAATGGACACAATATAAGTAAACAATCTACTAATTAAGAGAGAATGTTCACTCCCACCAGAAGCTTGGAATTTTTGTCCAAGAAAAATTTGCTTGAAGAAACAAAAATCACAACTTCTAATGTATGTACTGCTTATGAGTTTTCTTTATCATGTACCTGCAGTGGTTGTAAATCACAGATGATTGATTGTGTACTGTTTAGGATTTCCTCAATGAACGGCATCACCTCACCCACTTGAACCTGAATATGACAAGCACTCAACATTAAACAGTGTGGCAAGTAAAACTGATACACAAATCTTTCATATGTATATCCATATACTTCTCATTTATCTTCCCCTTCTCCCCCAAGAAAATTAGGGAGAAAAACCATGAAATCAAAGCAGAGACCTAACAGTCTTTACCCACTTTAAATTCCAGAGGCAAGTGCACTATTACTACACCAATCTTGATTCCCAAAAATTCATTCTAAATGAAAGGCATGAATGCTATCTGAACCTCACTGAAGCAAACAAGCACTGACCTGGACAAAATGTCTTTTACACTTCTGAGCAATTTTAATAAAGGTGTCACATGCCATGTCTTGTACACCATCATGGGTTTCTATGACAACAAGGAGTTAAGAATTAAGGTGGCTAGTCATATGCAACATTATTCAATCTTTGGATACAGATTGGACCTACAGATCAGTTGATTTACTTATCATTTGAGCATTTGCTTACCATGCATAAATTCGAAAAGCTTGTTCACCACTGTCTTCAGAAATTTCCAGTGGGCTCTGAAAAGATAAATATTGAACCAAACATTAAAGACATTCTAAGTTGCAACACTGGATAAATCAGGTATTATGCCATTACCTTAAAAACCTTGGATATTGTCCAACAATGTACATGATGTTTGAAGCAATGATGGCTTTGTTGTCTTTCCCTCGCTTGATTTCACACAGGCCAAGCAAATCCTAAAAGATAAAAAAATCATTGTCATCACCAACATTATCAATCATTACCATCAGCCTCAAAGTTCTAAAAACTAGACCTCACACAGTACCTTGATAACAGTCACAAGGAATCTCTTCTCATCTTCCTCATGCATTGCACCACTGATTGATCCAATCGCCCAACAAAGCTACAGAAACAAACAGCACATTATCATGAGAATGTAATCTGTGGTACATTACATAAGACATGTCCAAAATTTGCTTGGTTTACTATGAAACAATGGTTTAAAAGTGAAGATGAATCTGATAAAATACAGTAAATATATGCAAAAGATCAGGTGTAATCTTTAAGTGAAGCATGTAATTGCTCTAAAAATGAGTTACAAGGCTATAAATAAGCACTGGTCATTGGACAAATGTCTGGTAACAATCACCACTTGACTGGTACATGATTCCCATTCTCTGGACATTTGACCAGCCACACTTGGGTTTGACAGGTCAGATATTTCTCTGGCCTGACAAATGAACTGCTGATCAAAAAAATTATTTGCAGCCTTGGAGAAATATCTGGTAAACCAATCATGAATGAATTGGAGAGTTCCTTACTGTGTTGAGGTTCTTCCAGGACCATTCTGTCCCATTTACTTGATTCTGTAACTTCTCTGTCATGATTCTCTCAGTGTCTTGATAATCCAAGTGAGTCAAGTATACTAAAGGATGCAACAACAGGACACACAAGTCAATAGCTGTTAATGAATTGCAAAGGAAAGGCTTTCCATTGTTGAAACTTTGGCAAACCTGCCAGGGAAACCTGCAGCGACATCCCTCCCCCCTTAGAATGCAGGGGGAATCTCTGAGCTGCCTGGACTTCATTTCTTGTCAAATAAATTTATTGTGGCATATACAAATGAGGATGGTGGGTAGTGGCTGTCTCCTCTACGTCATTCAGTTGATTGATTGCTGGTTTTCACATGACGTCATAGCCACCATCTTGGTTGAACTTTACAAAAGATTTGTAATCAGTCTCTTTTGTTATACCACCATATCTTTTCTGTTTCCATTCTCTTGGGAATGATTGATAACCAGCAATACACATTACAAAGATTAAGACTGGTAAATTATGGGTCCAAGTTATGTTCTAACCTAATGTTTCTCTCATATTCTTGTACAAGTTGATGGCATCAGTGTCTTTCATGAATTCCCTCACAACTTCTCCTTGATCATTCTCTACTACAAGAACCTGTAATTGCAGAAAACAATGCAAATCATTATAGATCCTTTTAATGAATCCTACAATGCTTTATTTTCCACGTTTGATTTATTTATTTCAATTTCATTTCAAAAGAACAAATTTCAAAAGAATAAATTTGACGTCAAACGGAAAATAAAGCATTGTAGGATTTATTAAAAGGGTCTATAGTACAGATTGAATGAAAAGAGTTGAAATGTTAACTGTTGGTATCTATTATTAAGGGTAAGCTACCTCTTCTGGTTTGGCCATTCTTGAAATCATAATTAGTCGGACCTGTAAAGCAATACAAAATAACTTAAATTGACAAGCCAAATGACAGCCTATGTTGTATAAGAACAGCAATATGAAATCATGGATAAAAAGGTATATCTCAAGAAAACATACTTTAGTGAGTACAGACAAGTAGAGCTGCCGTCTGGGTGGTACTTGCTGGGTTTGCGCAATCAGTAATGGATTGCTTGTCGATGAGAAAGGGTTTTCTCGGTATAGGTCTGAGGCTAGTGTGTTCCAGTATTCAAGGCATATCTTGAAGATTTCTGTCTCTTCTACCTCCGAGATCAGCACAAGGTAGTGTAGGGCCTAGAAGATCAAAATAAAAAGAGGTTTAAAAAATCATCTCTACAAACAAAGCTGTGTAACCCAAATTAACTTTTAAATCCTATTCTGTATAACGGTAAAAAATGACAGCATGCCACTTATACAACACCATCAGTCAAAATATGGCATCTAATTATTTTCCTAAAATACAGTGAGAAAGACCTACCTCTAACAATGTTGTCTGCAAATCAACCTAGAATAATAACAAACATCAATATCACTGATAATAAACACCAGGGCATTAGCCTATAGCAATTTAAAGAATGTTGACAGTGCGCAGATGGTAATAAATCATAATTTACAAAATGTAAATAAAAAATAAGTTGTTCAAAATCATGTGGTTTTGATAAATATAGTCAAGAAAGCTTCTCTACACTGATAGATTTCGTTGATGTAACCAAAACAAATTTCAACACCAAACCCTGTCAAGCTTAAAGAGCCAAAATACTCGACTGTAGTGATGTATAACAATAGATATGTTATGTCTAAGGAATAACTAAAGCAGCCAGGCTCTTTATATTCAAAAACAATACAACTAAACTTAATACTTAATCTGTAAATCTTTTCCAAATTCTCAATTCCCCTTATTACCCTTAATCAAGGCACAAATTTAACACTCGCAAACTTGAAAATGTGAGTGAAATTTTGTATTTAGCAAGTTAGAAAAAAATTAACCAGCTAAGTTTTGCAAGTATGACCAGTCCAGAAATTGAAGGACGAAAAAAGTTTAGAAGATTTTGCTAGTGGGTTTAAAAGTTAATTTCATGCCCTGTTGATATCTCTACTATCAGTATTTTTTCCATAGTTCCTTTGTTGCCCTAATTAACACCATTATCTTGTGACTCCCAAAGGAGTTCAAACATTTGAATAAGAAAAAGAATTTGTAGAGGATTCTGGTGGTAGTGGTATCGAGACCAAATAAGGGGAATAGTGAATTGCATTTCCAATTATTGCCACTCTGTCAACATTATTTAAATAGCTGGAATAATGTAATGTGTAATGGAATTCTAATGCGAGGGTTTAACACAAGAAGGAAAGGTTCCTAACCCTGGTCACTTTGCCTTCACAGTTCTCAATAATATAGTCAGATGTCATGGTAATGACATTTAGAATCTACAAAAGAAAAGTATAATGTACTCCTTACCAATGAGATTTTATCAGGAATTTTTAAATTAGTAAAACAAAAAAATATTACCATAACTGGAAAAAGCATGTTAAAATTTATATAATGGTGAATTTTGAATGAAATAAGTTCAAAATTGGAAGATATGATTATTGAAGCATCTCTTATCTAGCAACTAATATTTTCACATAAAATTTCGATTGTTGAATTTTTATATCTTCTCAATTTTTGAACTTACTTCCTTCAAACTTTACAGTTTTACTAATTTTAACATTCTTTTTCCAGCTATGGTAAGTACTCTTCTGCCCTGTGAATTTTGGAGACCACTGGAATTACATGATAAATGCTCATTAAGTAAAATAGAATGACAGTCAATGTGTAAACACTATTTAAGTGGTAAATCTCTTTTTGCTAAAAGCTTTCTAGTCTAGACTAACCTAATGATTAACCCAAAAAATAAGGAAAAATGAAATAAGAAATCTTTACCATGACTTAATTTTATATTTTGTATTCTATTTTAAAACTCTCTCAAGGTTTTCATTATTCAAAAATAAAAACAGCCACCCCCCCCCCCCCCCCTACACAAAAACAAAATCTCATAATTAGGCTTTTAAAATTCTAATTGTCCTGGTAAATTTTGGAACATATCATCCTGGTAGCAAAGAAACTAAAATAAAATATGGGTTCAATCATTTATTATGCAATTGAATTATGATCAATGATGATGATGATGACTTTTGTGGTACAGTGATGATAGTGAAAATATCATAATATTAAAGAGAGCAGAGAAGAAATGGATGCTCAATGAACTGACGTCCACCCAAAATCATATTTTATGATTTTATGATATATGTACTGTATAGATAATAGCCACATACCTTTTTCTCTACAAGGGTGCCATGTTCTTTAAGGAAAGTACATAAAAACAAACTAAGGTTTTGGATAAATTTTTGTTCATCATCACGGCCATTAGCATATGCATCTCGAATGTTAATAGTTAAAGGTAACATCTGTAAGAAACAAAATCATTTTTAGTCAAAAACAACATAATTGATAGGAAAAAACTTTCATTAATTATATAGATCATTGGGCATTTTGGACCATCTGTCACTGAAGATACATGGATGAAACTCGAGATATAAAGAGCATTGTCAAGAGCTTTGAAATGAAAAACTCTTAATGCATTAAAATAAAAGCCCATCAAAGATTGCAATGGTTTGAGCTGTCAAACTGCTATTTGAGAGATCTTCAATGAATATAAAAATACCTGTTTGAGTTGTGCCATTGTAAGGGAAAATAGATCAACAAATTGACCATCATACTGACTAGCGTTTATGCCAGCTGAAATAAAATAATATAATCATAATGAAAAGATGAAAACACAGCATCACCTGCCCGAGCCTTGCAAAATTACAATACTTTTATTAGTTTCTTTTATTGCTCAGAGTTACAATAGACCTTTTTTAAAATTCGTACACTACCTCTGTTCCTTGATTACAGACTCATTTATTCAAGGTTAGCCTCATTTCAGTGTCAAAATATTCACAAATACCAACGGTAAAGTAAAGAATGCACAACTTCAACAGCACAAACACTTTGAAATTCCACAGACTTCTACTGGAACACATGAATACTCTACCCAAAATTGTGGCTAACCCTGCATAAATAAATCTGTAGTCAAGGATCAAAGCAGTATTTTAAGAATTTGAAAAAGATCTCTTATGTGTAGTAGCTACAACAAATTCAAAATAATGTTTCTATACCAATGAGGTTAACACTAAGCAAAATACAATTCATTTCAAAACTCACCTATTTCTGTCAGGCATTTTAGAGTTACATTTCTGAACAAAGGGACATTTAGAAACTATTTGGAAAAGAAAGGAATTATTATTATTATATATTTCCTTGATGCAAAATATACTCTTAAAAAAGCATAATACCAAATACTGTTGTTTGCATCTAAGCGTGAACACCAGACAACAAAACATGTTCTAGGTGGAGTCTGAAACTTTTATGTTTGGTGGCTAAAGGGTCAATGTTTGGCGGTCTTCTTTGACAATCTCCTTTGAAATCTACAAACGTTAACTTTTTATCCGCCAAACATAACAGTTTCAGGCTCCACTTAGAACATGTTTTGCTGTCTGGTGTTCATGCTTAGATGCAAATGACTGTAGCATTGAGTAGTTTTATAATACCTTGTATATTAGTGTGCTGATGACTTTGGTTTCAAAGATATAACCCAAGGGGATCCAGTTGAGGAACTTGAGAAGAGTCTATTTGGCAAAAAGTATAAATACATCCGTACTTATAAAGGGAATGGAATATTCAGGGGATGATGTGGGCGTGAGAGAGGTTAATAATGGTAATAGAACTGAGTTGAGTGCAATTTGGGCTGAAATCGCAAGAGTGATTACAAAATTGCACGACCGCGCAGCGGGAGTGCAATTTGTTAATCACGAGTGTGATTTCTGCCCAAAATTGCAAGACACTCAGTTCTATTACCTATTAATCATTTCCATTTTGAAACTTAATATATTCAAATACTCAACAGTTATATGTAGCTTCAAAAGTGATTGTTTGACAAAATGATGCAATTAATGATTCAAAATAGTGCAATTAATGCTTAAATCGCACACTTTGTAGCCAATCAGATTGCAGGATTTGCTAATGATTTCAAAATGGATATGATTAATCCTAAAATACAATTGTAATTCTTTTTCAAAAATGAATTAACAACCAAGCACTAAGAAACCATCTTAAGACTAAACTGCTTTATATTTATTACAAAAACTGTGTTGGAGTTGGAGCCTTGGATCCTTGAATGAATGCAATCACATATCTACCTCTGCACCTAGTGTCAAGTGTGCTATTTTTGAATCTAACAAAACTAAAATAATGTAGAAATTTGTATACTGAAATATTAAAAAAAAAAACATTTAAAAGTAACAGTAACATGTATAATGAAATAAAAAATCTGTACAATCAAGGAGTTTTTAAGCATATGTTTGTTATCTGGGAAGAAGAAAAAATGTGAATATTCATATGTACCTCTAAAGTTGACTCCACAAGAGTTACATTCTGAGAATTGTCCTATTAAAAATAGAAGTAATATAATATCGTTCAGCATGAGATAACATCACTACAATGTATATATATATGTGATTTTTATCTAAATAGGATCAGATACTAACCCAGGAACTTATATCACAAGATTAGAAATATGATAGACGTACTGTATAAACATGGGCTATTTAGCTATATTTAATCAGGCTTTTTACTTCCAAGATGTTTTGCTTCTGGGATAATTTTCCAATATCATATTGGGAAATATAATGTGAAATACTGACTGAACTGAATAGATATTAAAAGCATTTTAATGCTATAACATCACATTTCCTTTTTGGTCTGTCCATAAATAGATCTCCCCTACTTAGATCAATTCAAAGTTTCTTTCAAGGTTCAATAAAATTGGTTTTATTGGTCTGGATTTTGAATATCATAGTATAGCTTGCTTGCATTAAAAATAGTATGTAGCTAGACTAATTCAAAGTTCTAAGGTTTCATGGAATTTTATTGGCTAAAAAAGGGTTAATGTTCAAATGCTTACCATTACAAATTGACAAAGGGTAAAGATCTGAGAGAACTCACTGCACATACTGCAAAGGAAAAGATCAAAATGTATCGTCAATAAAAAAACTTCTGAATAACTTCGAATAAAGTTTAGCAAAATACCTGTCTTTTAAATGCTTTGATTTGGTTTGCGTCATTTGGCCACTTGAAAAATCAAAGACTTCTTCGCTGTAAAGAAATGAAAAAAAAAGAAGGAAAATGATTGACAGAAAGTGGGAGTATGACAGGTTTTCTTCCCTCCTCAAAAGATGAATATTTTAAATTCTAACAGAACTAAATGAACAAAGACCACACAATCTGTGGGAATGGGAAGTTCTCTTCTTTTCATTCCCTTTCTTTTTTTAATTTCTACTATGAGACGAGATTATGTGACAAGTAATTATAACAGCAAAAATAACAATAACTGGACCTTCAGGCATCAAAACTCTTTGAAAAATTGTTCTGCAGATTAATTGTTTGCACTTATTCTGAAATAACATTTTCATGCCTTCTGGATAAACCATATTGTTTTGTACCTTAACAGTTTTAAAATAGTCATGTTGTTTTGGCAGAGGGACTCGTTAGCTTTGCTGGCTCCTACAAGGTCAGAAATAAATGTTGGCCACTTTGTCGGCCATTCATGCTTTAAAATCTACAACAAAAAACAACAACAAAAATTAACCTAACATTCAATAATATCAAAAACAATAACTGAAGCAATTATCAAATTCATGGGTATGAAACTGAAAGGTAAATAATAAGTTATTAAAGAAAAAGTCCAAGGCCTTGAAACAATAAGAGAAACATTTCAAAACAGATTCAGTATTTGAAAAAGAAATTTCAGCTGCAAATAGAGGTAAATCTCCAAACAATGGCTTATTGAATCCTCTTTAAGGCCATATTAGGTGGTATAAAAATGAATGTTTGAGAAAAATATTCCAATAATCCATTAGATGCAAATCTAAATATAACATTTCTCTATAAACCAGGTTTTATAATTAACCCAAAAATAATGTCACTGACGAAATATTCTAATTTCTTGCACAACACTAATGAAGGTCCAGTGGGGGTTTATACTCTAGGCAAAACAATTGAAATTGCAAATTTATTCTTGTTTTTCAAAACAAAAAATAGGACTCCAGGAGAGGAAAAATCTTTAAAAAAACCTTAAAAACCCTTGAATGTAGGGATCTCTAACATTTAAGAAGATTTTTTGAGGTTAAAATTTTTGGCGGGAAGAATTTTGCAAGACCTCATACGATTGAATCCCACCTCAACTAAAATCATGTTAAGCTTGCCAAGATAGGTCTTCTCTTTCTGGAAGAAAAACAACAAAATATATTTTAATAAAAGTATATATTTTCAATTTGAAAAGGTAATAAAATCAATAAAATAATAATATTACAGTAAGAATAGCAGGAATATCAATGTAAGCTTACTTCAAGTTCGCTCCCATCTGATGAAATTTTGATTATCAAGCCTACGATGTATTTCTTGATTCCTGCGGTAAAAAAAAAATAGACACATGTATAAGTGTATAACATAACATCTATCTTTCTAGACAATAAAGGACCAAAATTTCAATCTTTTAAAAGTTTATTTATTAGTCAGCATAAAAATTCCAGTGGATTTGTCGATAAACCAACCTTCTCTCTGCTCTTCCGGTAAGATTTTCCACCTAGTTTTGATAACCATTTCTAATATTTGAAGTGCAAAGTACTAAGGACATAAACAAACGATAGACAGATAAATGTTGAGGAAACAGCTGGAAATAATTCTAATTATAAGTAGGATATTCTTGTCTAAGTTAGGCTTACCTTGGTTTGTTGATTTGTCGAGAATTCTAAAATAGTGTCTACTCGCGTCCACGCATCAGGATGTTGCTTCAGTTGAGTGAGAATCTGGTCTGCCACTTTTTGCTGGAGAGTAAAGAACATCCCCAGTTAACAATCATATTCATCCTGGGTCTTAAATCTTTCGTTAAAAGACGAATCATGGAATAAATAAAAGCAGTAACGAAGCGAACTACCTGTGGACCCTGGGACATGTAGAACCACGAGACGACATTATCCAACAGATTGATGTCGAGCTTTTGCGAAAAATCCAGCAGCTGTGGGGCTTGTTCAATCGTGGCCATCGCTGTAGGCATTTGGCTTCTGAATAGTTGACTTGGAAGAGTTTAAAAGTGTTTTTTTGGGGTAGGAATTTGGTTTGGTTTGTCAGTCAGTCGTTTGGTTACTCTGTCATTCAGTCCAGTTCAGTTGTAGGCAACACCGCAGCCAGTTTGCACCGCTTTTCCCGGTTTGACCAGTATGGGTCCCGGATGTAACAGGTTTCTGAATGTTTTCAAAAACAAATGATTATTATCCCCAAAATAAGAAAAAATAATTCTATTTTTAAACGCAGTGAGCCAGAAGACGTCAAAAACTAGCTAATTTTGATAAACATTCACTTCTGCAAGACTTCCTTGTCAGAACTTGATTTTGTAGTGAAATCCCATTCACGGGGTCTGCACGTGGATTATGAATATTTATGAGTAAGTTGAGCAAGCCAAACCAGAATGAGGGGTTTTCCCTGTGACTATCCACAGGTAACCCAAAGGACATTTAACATAATAGGAATCTCAATTTTTTTTCAAACGAATTAAAATTACCTCGATCAATACTCCAGTTTCGAGTTCTCTTTTACGCTGTGTTAGCCTCAAAACCGTGTAATATATTCTTTTATTCAGTAACAGCCCGTGGAAATTCAAGAGATCTGTGTGTAAAGAAGACAATAAAAATACTTTGAAATTTCACGAGTTTTATCTAAATTTCTGCATAATTTACGCTCAATTGAGGCTAACACAGCGTAAAAGAGAACTCGAAACGGGAGTATTGCTCCAGGCTATTGAGAACATTTCCAAGTTAAATATAGAGGGACTTAATAAGGGAAAAAATCCCTAAAAAATCTCCAAAGATAAACATCTGTTTTCTGATGATTACAGACATAAGTTTGAGTTCTTGAGTACTTTTTTATGTTTCTGTAGTCTCGATGGCTTTCACAAATCTTGGGTTTTGTGCTCCACTTAGAACTGCTGTATATTTACCACAAAAAAAAACACAACTAAGCATCACTAAGCACTGTCAACATAATGGGATAGACGTCTGATGTAAAAGAAATACTCTATTCAGCCTGATTATTTAAATAGCAGTTTTTCTTTATCATTCAAAATATCCTCTCCCTTCCTCCCACTCTCCTCTCTTCCCCCGCTCCCCCTCTCCTCCCCCGCTCCCCCTCTCCTCCCCCCAATAAAAGTAGAAATGCATGGATTGCGAAAATGATTTTCTTCCCAAAAACTAATTGTAAATTGTCAACATGCACGCTACACATATACCTATTCTTATTCCACCTTCTTCCGTTTTTACTAGCGTGTCACCACCCTCCCTCTCCCCTCCCTCTCCCCCTCAAAGCAAACGCTCCCCATCACCCTCAAAAATTGCGTCATATCGCAATTTTTATTATTTTTCAGTTTTCATACATACCTAGTATTGTACGCCAAACTGCTTTAGAATTTACTAGCTAGTAATGGTTAGTGTACCTTATCTTACTCCTCCCTTTTCTGACCGGTTGTATCTTATATGCAAATCACCCCTGTGTCATACGTCGGTGCACCCCAGAGTTAGTGAGCCTCGAAGAAAGGAATAATGGCGGCGGATAAAGGATAAACCATAGTTTCTTGATCAAAACAGGACCATAATATTAACGCTAGAGAAAAGCGGGAAATACAATCAGGTGACTAGAACTTCCTACAGACCTGAATTTCATCTCTTATATTTGTCTGATCTCTATATTTATGATTTTATCCCAAATTTTCTTTCATGATCGCGAACCCGAGTTGAAAAGTGAATGTGACACAACGATGTCGCCGATTTCGCTTTCAATCAAAGAAATTTTGAGCAAGCTTTCGTTCAAGCACAAACAAATTCGCGTGGGATTGTATTTTTCTGGCTATGTTTTTTATTTATTCTTTGAAATGGGTTTCGATCTTTCAGTTTTAGACTCAAAATGCACAAAAGAAAAGTGTTTGATTGAAGTCCAGCCCATGAAAAGTGACAGTGTTGCAGGTGGAAAACTAGCGAATGTCTGAAATGATAAAGAACGAGCCTAATGCTTGAACATGGACAAGGAACAAGACACTAAGATGAATGTTGATGGCAGTACAGAGGCCAGAACTGTCCTGGTTGAGCTCAGCAGCAACACAGAGAAGGAGCATGATGAGGGTTCTGCTACTTGTAGTTCTGATATACTGCAGATTCATTCACATGTGTTTATCAAAGAAGAACCATGTGAAAAAGGTCTGTAGATGCAAATCCCTAGATAGAGAGCTATCACTGTATAATAGAGGCTTTGCACCATCATGTGATGGCAGCCATGACAGGAGGCAGGAACAATTGAATCTGGTCTAATCTAATTTACATGAGAAATAATTCAGTTGCCCAGGGGGAAAGACTCTATTGTTGTGCAAAGGCTCTATAGAAGGCAATGTGTGTGTGTGTGTAAGGAGGGGGGCGGGGGGGGGGGGGGGGGGGGAGATTTCTCAAAAGAGATTTCTCTGCTTCCAGATATTTTTCATTCAATGTAAGAAAAGATCTAGAACAACTCTCGTAAAAGTTGGGATGTCCACAAATGAGAGGACTAAGAGAGAGACAAAGGGCACTTTGGGGGGAGGTCCCCCTTCCCTCCCTGTAAATAATGCCTGATCCCTGATGAGTCTAAAGTTTGATTTATTTTTATCCCTGTAAGGTATAGAAGAGGATGCAAACTGTATCACTAGTATTGGTGTCAGAGAGGGTGAACAGTGTATGGATACTAATGCATTATTGGAGTCTAGAGGATCGCCATGTGATGCAAATGTTTATGGACGACTCTACCTTGTAGACAGTGGACCTCAAGGTAAAATAAAACATTCGAAAGCACTTCAGCATTATATGCTTTTCTACACTGAGTAATACCATTTTCATTAGCATATGTGACCCAGATAAGTATCTTCTATTCAAGGTGTTTGAATTTTTGGCCAAGAATCCAGATGACTTAGACTGTGTTACTCGATCTTATACTAATTACAAAAAAATTGGTGTAAGGGAGAGGCAAAACTAACAATAGCATCTGAGAGAATTGAGTCAGTCAGTCAGCAGCCAGCCAGGAGACATTTAACAACAAGGAGAAGAGCATTTCAGAATTATATTTTTAGGTCTTCAATATAATATGAAACACCATTTGAATTGAATTCAATGTTTTTTAATTTGTTTTCAGTAATATTCTATAACAGTGCTCTCAGTGAGTGTTCATCAGAAAATACAGAACATGCTTCAGAAAGTGACAAAAATCCTGTAATGTAAGTATGACATACACGTTTCCCAAGGGAATCAAGTTTCCTATTCTAGCCAGTTTGCATCAAACTCTTACTACCATTATATAAGCCCTGCTAGAGTTTCGATTGATTTTATATCTGTTTGTTTTTGTTCAGAGACTCTTCCAATCCAAATGAAGGTGAACTTGTTGTTGAAGACCACAAGAAACCTTCATCCTCCCACTCCAAGCATTCCACAAAGAGCAGCTCTGGAGAGAAGTCTTTTATCTGCCCCGTCGAAGGGTGTGGGCGAAATTTCACCTCGTCGGGTCATCTGAAGTACCATCACAGTACCCATAGTGGTGAAAAGCCCTTCAAGTGCCAGCATCCTGGATGTGACAGAATGTTTGCATGGCCAGCGCATTTGAAATATCACTTGAAAACACACTCAGGTGATCGGCCATTCAAATGTACCTTCGAAGGGTGCGGCAAGACTTTTTACGTGCTACAGAGGTTGAATGTTCATTTGAGAGTCCATACTGGTGAGCGGCCATATACCTGTGATGTGGAAAATTGTATGAAGTCATTTACAACTGCAGGGAATTTGAAGAATCATATGAGAATACACACAGGTAAACATACAACGTATTTATTACACCTAGTAATGTTCATCATATGAGAAGTGACAGGCTTTAATTACAAATCATGCATTCATACTATGCTGTTATAGGTCTATCAGTGATACTGGAGTTTGTCTTACAGTTTGTCCAAGTTTTGGTGAAATTTTTGAGATCTGGAAACGTTTTTCTATTGCTGAATAGTTTGCTTATCAGGCATAGGTATTGCATTCATAGCCTTTGATTCTTAATTAATGCATTCTTGCTAATAGAAATTTTTTTTTTAATGAAGGTGAACGTCCATATGTTTGTCCCTTTGTAACCTGCAGTAGATCTTTTACTGAGCATTCAAGTCTGCGCAAGCACAAGCTTCGACATACTGGTGAGAAGCCATATCTGTGTGAGATATGTGGCAAGTGTTTCAGCCAAAGTGGAAGCAGAAATGCACATGAGAAGCGACATGCTCTTGAAAATCCTCCAAGATTCAAAGGGTCAGCTTCCATGATTGTCATACATAAAGATGATGATTTGGAACAAAACCAACAGGATTCCCCTTCAGTGGATTCAGGTACATAAAATGCTTTTGCTGCTGTTCCCACTGCCAGCATCACCATCCTCTCATCATCATCACCAGCATCACTGCTTTCATCATCACCATAATCATCAACATCATCATCACCACCATCATCATCACCATCATCATCACCATCATCGTCATATCAACATCATCACAACCATAACCATCATCACCACCACCAGAATCATCACCATTATAACCACCACCATCAGTGAGTCATCATCACTACACAATCACCATCAGCACCAGTATTACCACCATCACCATTGTCATCATCATCACCAACATTACTATCATCACTAGCATTACCATCATCATCACCAGCATTACCATCACCATCATCCAAATCGTCATTTACAAAAAATTGTCATCTATAGACAAAATTCTATTGCATTTGTATTTATATATTCTATTATTTTATTTTTTTAAGGTGAAGATAATGAATCAAATCTAATTTACTCTTCTGACATGGGATGTAAGATAAGCACATCAGATCAAGTCATTCTTGCACAGCCAATGGTTGCCAAGGAAGTCTCCATAGAAACCACTCCAGTGCAATCATTGCAAACTGTTGTGCAGAATGTTGCTGAAGAGTTGATTTCCAACCACCAACAAGTTTTGCCACAGTCCAGTACATGTGTTGTATCTTTGGCTGAAACTGTGGTTGCACAGCAAGCTCTTATTCAATCGATGTTGGATGGGACTGCTGTTGTCCCGGTTACCCAGTCAGGTTCTTCGGATGAATTAACTGTTGTGGATCATGCCCTTCAGCATCAAGATGTTGAACAAATAATGCAGAGTGTTGTCAGTCAGCATATCCTTGGCATAAGTGGTGATGATGTAACAGCTGACCAAGGCACACTGACTGTAGAAGTACCAACGTTCATGGTACAGTCACATTCGCAAAACGTTTTGCTCGATCATGAGGAGCAGCATGAAGATATAAACTTAGAGAATGATGAGAGAACAATGATAGTCACAACAGAATCCAATGAAGAAGTTTTGCAATAGTATATTTTGAGATTTGGGGTTACATTTTGACAAGTTACAAGTGCATGTACAAATGTTGAATTATGTATTATACAGTGAGCTTAGTTTTTCAAAAAAATGTTGTTTGTTTCATATCACTTTAATGTAATGCATGCAATCATATTTTGCAGTGAAATACTAATTCCCTCCTGAAAATTCTCTTACAATACATTAAAATTATCTAAATCTTAAAACTGAAAGACGTACTGACCTTTGACAACATGGTTGCCATTATGTGTACACTGCTGGATAATTCATGGTTCAGACTTCCATTAGTTACAATAAACTACTGTTCCACAAACTACACAAATTAGCTAGAATATCTCAATTCAAAACTGCAGAAAGTTGATTATGAATTGTTTTGATTATTTACAGTCATGTAAAAATAGAAGAAAATTGCCTTGTAATCCTTGAAGTACTCTTTAAAAACAGATACTTTGTAGTTACTTGTTGGACAAGATTTCAATTGAAATTGCTGGAACCATGAATTTCGTCTTTGATCAAGTTATAGTTGTTTTGGCTTTCTCTTTTAGATACAGGAAACCCAAAATATAGTGTAGAAATTGTCTTGGTACATTGCAATACACCACAGTACAGTTCTGCATGTGATTGACATGTGCTGCAATAGTTGCAAGTGAGTTGCAAGTGCATTGCAATAAAACACTCTTATTGCAACCATGTTTAATACTGATATGATCCCATAACACACCCCAATAAACCACACAACTTTGTTCCTCAAATCATCTTTATTTACATCTCAACAAATAATCTTCCAATCAGAAACCAATTGATTTTTTATTAACAATATAAAAAGGTAAACCAAATGTACATGCCAAAAAATAGAAAGGTCAAATACTGCAAAAATAATTTCCAAAATGTTGAACAATTCTTGGGCCAAATTTATGCCAAACAAATGCTTGATTTTGGGATACAATGATGATGTTTACACATTAATATTCCACATGTTTGGGTTGACTTGTTATCTTTAGGTAATGAATCTTAGAAATTTGAATGATGTTATTTAGGTTTAGTGTGTTATGCTGTCTGCCGGCTACGAAAAACCAGTGAAAAACCCTCATAAGGCGAAAAACTGGAAACGTAGGCCTGGTCCAGTGCAGTACAGCTAGGGCACCCAGGCACGTGCTTATTAATGGTTTAATGGTTATATTTTTCTTAATCCATCACTTCTGACTAGGTACAAGTGTAAACTTGCTATATCTAGCTCTTCCTTTAAAAGTGGATGAACCTAAAGAAAAAAATTAAAAATATTTTTTATTAGTAAAAAAAAAAAATCTTAAACTTTTAGTATATCATTCAATCTCCTACCTGCTAAGAATTTGAAAGGTTGTCATCTTTGGTCTGGTGGACGTCTATATATCTGGATCCTGGTCTGTACTGCCTAACTTTATCTCTAAAGACCTGAAAATTAAAAAACCAAAATTAACAGATGCCAAAGCAAGATGATAACACAGCTCCTAAAAATGAAACCAACAAACTAATACAGAGTGAATATACCATTAATTCCTGCAAATTAAACCAAATCAAAACACAGTGATGACAATATTTAAAGATATTTCCCAAATTCTTAAGTGATTACAGTGATTCCAAGTTTAGAGTGGATATATTTGATCAAAAAGGAAAAAAAAGAAAAGAAATTCAAACTTTTTAGTACATCATTCAATCTCCTACCTGCTTTGATTTTGAAAGGTTGTCATCTGTAGTCTGGTGGACGTCTATATATCTGGATCCTGGTCTGTACTGCCTAACTTTATCTCAAAGGACCTGAAAATTAAAAACCAAAATTAAAACAGATGCCAAAAGCAAGATGGTAACAGCTCCTGAAAATGTAACCAACAAATTAAAACAGTAATAAAAAGTTGTCATGAATTTAATCAGTCAAATAAAAAATGATACCGATAATAAGACCTAGACATAGTAAAGTTTTTGCAGTTTTCGCTTATAATAGACCTTTCCCAAATTCTCAAGTGATTACAGTGGTTCCGAGTTGAGATTAGATATATTTTATCAAGTCCAACATTAACCTGGAAACATTGTTTTTGGCACTTAATTTGGGCAGGGAGGTGTGACACCCCCCTGATTTGGAAAAGGTCTATGGATTGCGAGTTCAGAAATAAATGAGCTACTCACCTTTATTACTTGAAGATCTTGACATCTAGGAAGCCCTTCTTCTTAGTTATTTGTTCTCATTATCTGAGGAGTAGAAACCCTGCCCCTACTACAACCCTTACTAACTACCTAATGTTATTATAGATATGTTAACTAGATTTAACTATTTAGAGCACTCAACCCCATCTGTTACTGCATGTACTTGCATATATACATAATTTAGAAATATAGTATTGATATACAGTATAATAATATTATAATAGTATAGTACCTCAAATAATTGTAATTATTATGTATACCTTTAGTTATCTTATTCTGCAAAAGATTAAAAACAGCATACCATACAACTAAAAAATATCTTACCCTATTTGAGTAACCAAATTATTCATCTTCAAAGCAGCAACATCAGAAACAAGTAATCTGCAAAGGCAAAGGCCATAGCACATACGAAGAAATAGGGAACGAATCGGACAAGGTGAAAAAGCATTACCTTGGTGAACTCTCGCCGGTGTTTAGTTTCATTAACTGTTGAATCAAGTCATAGTAGCAATGCGTTGCACAATGTTCAAAGTATAAGGATGCTTACGAGTAACAGATGAATGTTCTGAATCTTTCTAGGTGTTATGCGACCACGGTCGATCAGATTCCCGAGGCTAGTTTCTGTAAAAAGTTGAAAGAACTACCACTGTTGCACAGGGGGGAAATGGCGAAGGAACGGAAGTAGAGGAAACTAGGACCACTGTACTCAAAGGGAGCGTCAGAATAGGGGAACCCAAACCTACACTTCTCTTGCCTTACCAGGGGTTACACTGCTATGCTCTCTCTTTCACTAAGTTGGCCTGCATTGTATCTGAAGGGGGGACCTACAGCTACATTATCTTGCTTTACCAGGAGCACTTGCATCAGGAAAGGGGAATCCACAGCTATACTCTCTTTAACTAGGGGCTGTACTGTATTAGAAGAGCTGAAGAGGGGACCCAAAGCTTATCCTTTCTCTATCCAGAGCTGTACCAAATCTGACAGGGGGACCCATGGCTAGGCTATATCCTTTCTCTATCCAGGGCTGTACCATATCTGATGAAGGGGACCTACAGCTATATCCTTTCTCTATCCAGGGCTGTACCATATCTGATGAAGGGGACCTACAGCTATATCCTTTCTCTATCCAGGGCTGTACCATATCTGATGAGGGGGACCTACAGCTATATCCTTTCTCTATCCAGGGCTGTACCATATCTGATGAAGGGGACCTACAGCTATATCCTTTCTCTATCCAGGGCTGTACCATATCTGATGAGGGGGACCTACAGCTATATCCTTTCTCTATCCAGGGCTGTACCATATCTGATGAAGGGGACCTACAGCTATATCCTTTCTCTATCCAGGGCTGTACCATATCTGATGAGGGGGACCCACTTTTAACCATCTTTACACTCTACTCTCTTAAGCCTGGGACTTCTATTTTGGTATAGACATCCAACGATTTCATAGATTCATACCCCGAACCGGAAGTGCTTGAATTAGTGAAGACTGGATCCCGAACAATATTCCACACAGAAAGCTACAAAAAGAAAAGTAGAAATATGCCTACACAAGACCCAATTGGGCCACTAAAACATTAAGATAACCAAAAATATTAATTTTTGAAAGCTTACCAAACAGAAGTTTCCTTATATGAATGGATCCACTGACCTCAGTTTTAAGTTCAAAATACTGCTGCTAATACAATCAGAGCACCACTTTTTCGAAACAAAAATAGCAAACGAAAATTTTACCTGGCCAATGTAGCTGGTTATTTTATCTTTTCTCTGGTCTTGTAGTCATTTGAACTAAGAGTACAGCATGTTGTACGAAAACAAAACAAAGTTTGAAGAATGATGCTTACGATCCGAAGTATGGACAAACGTAGAACGGTGGTCTTACTTGCAAAGTCCTGTTTCAGAAATATAGACACAAAACCACAAAGGACGAATGCACTCAAAAAACTGGATATTCAAAGTCTACCTTAGGCTTTTGCTTGCTGGAACTTAATCTCTCTCGCTGATTACGCTTTCTGTAAGGATGCAAAAGAACTACCACTGTTGTACTGGGGAGGTGGGTACACGCAGTTGAATGGAATGGTCTCACATGTGGAATGGCATAAACTAGATAACTGCTTACGTATGGTCCTGCTTTCTCATATATATAGCTTGATAGCTTTTAGCTTGAATCTCGACCTCTCTGTGAAGACGTAAAAAGACTACCAACATTGCACTAGGGGAGAGGGACTTGTGATAATGGAAACAATAGATAATTGCTTACGAAGTCCTGCTTTCTCATATATATTGCTTGATTTCGTTAAACTTGAATTGGTTCTACTCTCTGTGAAGACGTAAAAAGACTACCAACATTGCACTAGGGGGGAGGGACTTGTGATAATGGAATAGTGGAAACAATAGATAACTGCTTACGAACGTCCTGCTTTCTCATATATATCACTTGAATACTTTTAAACTTGAATTGGTTCTACTCTCTGTGAAGATGTAAAAAGACTACCAACGTTGCGATAGGGGAGAGGGACTTGTGATAATGGAATAGTGGAAACAATAGATTACTGCTTACGAAGTCCTGCTTTCTCATATAAATATCGCTTGATTTCGTTAAACTTGAATTGGTTCTACTCTCTGTGAAGACGTAAAAAGACTACCAATGTTGCGATAGGGGAGAGGGACTTGTGCTTATGGAATGATGGAAACAATAACTTGTAAAAGATGCTAGGCTACCACTACTTGCTGGTTTAGACATAACTTATTCTTCTGTAATGATCACTTTACCACAGGGAGACGATTGCTTATGATGACCAAACTAGTATGGAATCTACTTGAACGATACTGGAATCAGGCTATAATGACCATATCTAACCCCTCTGGTTGTACACCCACAGCCAATGATTTTATCCTCCCTCTATTAGCTTCCAAAGACTCTCTTGTTAAAGGTACAGTATTACATCTCTCGTTACCACTATGCTTGAAGATCCAATGGTTACTGGTTATGAGATTATTTAGGTTTAGGAACTTCTATGTGCTGTGAAAACAATAGAACAGACATACCACAAACGACCAAAAGGGTCTTATGATAATTACACTCTAATTGAAGATTAATATACTCTTACCAAACTCCTTCAGGATGTTATGTTTTAGTGGTTTAACGGCATGGTAAAGTTAATGCTGGACGTGATTAATTAGTCAACGGCTTGCTGGATTTGATTATACAGTGAGGTGCCTTTTCTGTTAATTTGAAAAATAGAACCACTTTCCACACAAAACACAAAGTCAAAAACAGGTTACCTGCTCAATAAGACGCTCAATACATTCGCTGAAATGCTTTGGTCTAAGTTAGTCTTTAGTTATGCTTTTACGCAACTGCAGATTTAATGCATAGTAACAACATGTTGCACACAAACTGAATGTCAAAAGTTTAAAGCAGAATGCTTACGAGTGATATGTGTAGCAGATCCAAATCATTAGACATCAGTGATTATCTCTTAGGTTTAGATGGCGATGAGGTTCTTAACTTGTCCTGTTAGCAAAGACCAAATACAGATACACCACACAAATGGATAAATGATGATGCACATTCAATATGCTTGCAATCTAGTCGCTACCTTGTCACTTTAGGTTTACAGGATACGATGAAACTGATACGATAGATATTACATGATGGAGGAAAGAACTACCACTGTTGTGCTTGGGGAGGTTTATACTTGAATAGAACTTTACATGGTACAAACTACACAGAGAACCCACTGCTCATGCTCCCATTAGATACAGCCAAAGTACTTCTACAAAACAGTGAATGATGGATGATACCACACTTGAACAAAGGAAATGGTTACACCCAGAAAGGAACATCAACAGTTTCTCGTTAGCAACACCCTCTGCTCTCGCTTGCAATGAACAGTGTAACAGGCAATCTTACTTAGTGATGATTTCTACCAAATTATTAGGATGCACGATGGTTACTTTAAATCAATCCTTGCTCTTTATGCTACAGGTGCTGAATGCTTAAGTAGATTAATGAATGCCATAATGCTCTTGCTGTTAAGAAAAGAAAAGAAACACATTCCTACAAAGACCCCGAGGGTCACAAAATGTTATCACAAAATACAGTTAACAGTAAAATTATGAAGTACATGTCATGTTCAACACAGAAAATACTAGTGATAAAAAATATGGTCACCTCCATGAACTAACACTAATACACAAATACACTTAAGTAATTGCATGTTTAAGTATGTTATTAGAACAGAAAATATCAAATACTACACATCACCATGGTATCGACAAACTTACTGATATACTAACATGAATGCTCTAACAGTTTGGTTATGATTTTAAGTTATAAATGTTAAGTGCACTACAGAAAATAAGTACATTCAAAACAAACAGAATAACACATTATATAAAGGTTTCAACTCTACCTGTTACCTTGCAAAAGAATTTACTATGCCGAGGAAGAAAATGAAAGGCCGCTGTTTAACTGGAACGAGATGATTTCACTTGAAATATGACCAATTGGTTGAGGAAGCCAAAACCTGCATCTCTCTACTCTCTAAGGCATGCTTTATTGCTCATTTCATCTGGAGAAAATTACACCAAAGGATGTGCTGCACACTTCTATACTTAGCCGTCAATGTCTTAGACCCTTGACTACATACGTCTACTTCATGAATGGATTGGTTTAGGAGAACTAGGCAGATAAGTCGACAGACAATATATTCTGACCTCATTGATGCAATTAGCCGGTGTTTGCTGGAAAAAAAGAGAAAAACACATGCCTACGAAATGGACCCAAAAGGTCAAAACGACAAATTCAGGAATATTCAAGATAAAAAAAATAGCTCACCGAACTTCCTAGCACTGTGATCGAACCACTTAATTCTATTAGAACCGTCTTTTACTCTATTTCAAATGTAGATTGCAAACTCCATTGCCTAATCTTGACATAAAATTATACCCCTCTTTGGTTTTTGCAAAATTAGCTACTCACATGACTTGCTTTGAAACACTGCAGATTGAATTGATGGCCACAAGGCGTTGTATGGAAACAGAATGCACAGAAATATGGATGGACAACAGAATCACTCGAAAATGGCACTGACGAGATGTGGACAGCAGACACACAAGTTGAGCACACACACTGGAAATTCTTCCACAGCCTAGTCCTGCTAGCAAAGATCGGGAAAATATGCAACCACCGACACATGAACACTATTGAATGACGACTACCTTCTTGCTTCACGATTACAGAACCTTGGCCTTTCTTCGAACTACCATGGATTGATGGGTAAGGACCACCCTGGTGTTAGCTTTATGATTTTGTACTGTCTGGATAACTGCCCGAACATAAGGATTCAATCTGGCAACTTGGGAGCTTAAACCCATTGCTTGTGCCTGGTATAATTACCCTCTCACTGATTTGATGTAGTGGGGAAATCACTTGTTATGTGCATACTTTTTCTACTTTACTTTAGTCCCTCGAACTTTTCTCTAACTGCATTGTGCTGACTTTTTGTTACCCTCCGGTCCAAATTCTTGTCCTTTATACATTATCGAGTCCAGAAACAAATGCTTCATAACCTGGCAAATAGGAAAACAGAACACATACCCACGAACAACTACAATGGCCAATGACACCAAAATATACATCAAAATCTTTTGGCTTACCAAACTCTGGTAGAAAATTTACTTCAAAACCTCTTTATGGAAGGAAAACTTGACCTCTATCAATTGGCTTTAGATGCCCTTCTGTTTTACCATCTTGATGCATACTCGCAAAAATAGTTCTGCTAGAAATTTGAAAAGACCAACGTTCTATGCAAAGAAACTTCAAAATTTACCTTATCTTTCAACGATCATTGAACTCAGGCTCTCAAGACTCTTATGGTATTGCTGTCGATGCAACTGATAGGATACATGCGTTGTGCACAAAAAGCGATTGTCAATTGTTTTATGAACAGTCAGATTTACGTACAGTCATAGTGATTCCACGAATAGCAGAAATTATCAGTCTGGTTTTGGATATTCATCTCAGTCCTGTAAGTAAAGACCAAACAAAAACACCGCAACAAGGAACATGCGCAGATCCTACTTTAGCTTGCAGGCTTGTATTTCAGTGAATTTTATTTTCAGGTGCCATGTTGTTACTTGGGAATGGGACTATGCTTAATAGTGCAAGACGACTTGATTTGGAACTAGGAAGCAGCAATGCCTCGGTACAAAAACTTGCCAATCATGGGGCGGGCGCTTGCCTGATTTTCTGAATATTATCAATTGAGGAAATAGTAGACCACTCAATGAAGCTTGCCTTACGTCACTTGCAATGCTTGTTCAAGATTTAGAATCAACCAAACTTTTCACACTTAACGAATGCACAGCTGGAATGAAAAATAGAAACAAATGCCTACAAAAGGGCCTTTTGGGCCACACTACAGTACTTAAACATCGAAAAATGGAAGATTGAGCTTACCAAATTCCTTTCAGAAAATTATGAACTTGAAATCAGACACTTTGTACCAATGCTTTGTCAAATGGAACATGCTTTCTCATGCTTTAGAACTCAAGTTTGCTAACTCTGGCAAATCAAAAAGAAGACCACTTTTTCGACGAAAAAATCAAGGTCAAAGGGTTACCTTTCGAAAATTTCTGTCTGTCGATGTGGTAAAGAATGTCTGCAGACTGAACCAATTTGTTTGCATCGCCTGAATGCTTAGAAATTAATTGTACCAGAAGCCTTAGGGTTTGACTGACCACTTGCTTTGCATAGGGATCGCATGGCGTGATTGATGGACTTTGCAGTAGAACAATCGTATACGGGTGCCTTGATACGCAATCAAGCCTCGACTGGAAATTTGCCAGCATCGTGATCGGAGCTAAGGCCTTTAAGAAATAAAAGCAAAACATACACATACAAAACCCTAACCTATAATTAATATGCCTTTATAAGCTTTAATTTATGGTTTAAGTTCAGATAAATAGCTATTAATATTCCACAAATTAATATTTAAATAATAAATTATATTCCATATTACTAATATTTACTATTATCATCTTGAATAAATCTTAAATTAAATAGTCATACCACAGTTATGAAAACCGTTAGATATGCGACTCCATGGTAACCAGTGGAAGAGAAATTACCATTCATCCTGAAAGATGAATAAAACATACAACCCATATCTACCCTCACATTATACCCTTCTACTCAATGAATGTTGTGAACAAACGCATGGAAAAATTATGTAAATATCATGGATCTCAAATATAAGACAGCTTAATTCATCTACCTTCTCAATTAAGTGGTTTACGGATGTCAATTTACCATTTCCTAAACTGAAATTTCAAGCAAAGTATACACATGGCCTACACACTTATTAATTAACAAAAATAAAAAATGTTTTATAATTTTGAAATTAAAGGTTTTATGTAACCTGTTTCTTATGTGCTCTGCGAATCTGTAAGAAGAAACTCTTTCTTGTTCTTTGCTATCTTCAAAGAAAAATAAAAACATACCATACCACTACCCCCCAAAAAACCAAATGCATAGAGAAAGCAAAAAAAAGCTAAATATAAGAAAATATTGTAAAGTAGAAACAATTAAATTACTTTAAAGATAACTCATTTCTTGCCTTTAACTTGAGAACTTGACTTGACATTCTCCAGGACACGCACAGACACTAAAATCTTAAGAGTAGCACATGCGTTTGGCAAACAACATGGCCTAACTTTATAGCATAATAGTAGTTCCTCCCACAGTTTCTAATGAAGCAAATGCAGCACAGAGCTGACCAAATCTGAGTTTCAAATCCCAATTTCAAAGGGTTGAGTGCTCTATTAATAATCTAACATTCCAACTGCTTTGTACTCCTGATCATAATTCTACAAGCCTTTTTTTCATTCAAGGCACATCCCAGACTTGCCATCTTCAGGTCTCTGGCTTGACTTCATCTTGGGATGCTGACCAACTGTGTGTATGTAAGTAAGAGATATGTGTTTAGTTCACACCTACAGATATGTAGCAATTCCAGTCAACCAGTTTTCGACAACTTACATGTCGGCACAAGAGAATTGCTCATCTGATGAACCAGCACATTCTCATTTAACCCACTTCACAAAGCATTTCACTCTGAGGAAAAAAGGCAAGAAATATAAACTTGAAATTCTAAATTATAATAAAAACCTTTTAATGTCATTAAAAAATCATTAATTAACCACCTTTCCCCATAAATAACTTTCACTCCAGGAATCCATAGAACTGGTATTTTGGTTGACTTGTCAATGTGATACCACCCTAACCTATTCATAAAACCTTTACATATTTACAATATACAAATTTTCTTAGAAATTTACAAAACTATAGAAAAATTTAAATAATTTTAAAAACTACCTAATATATAAATAATTTTATCATTCACTCGAATAAAAATACTCCCTAGCAAAGCATGTTTTTTTGCTTAGACATCATTTTTGCTGCTCTCTTAGGATCATTCTGATATATCCATTCCCGAAACTTCCTTTGAAAGCGCTAAGTCTGTCTCTGTTGATGATGAATTTTCTGGTTTCCATTTACTAAGTTTTCGAAAAAAGTCATCAATACCTAATAAATCGTCGTCATCCTTTTGAGTGTTTTTCATGTTCCAGCCGACGCCATTAGATCCGTCGTGCCATTCATAACGCTCCCTTTTCCGTCGTCTTTTTGCTTTCCTGTTACACCTCGCAGTTATTTCATCATTAAGCTTTTGGACTGAAAACTCAAGCACTGCTGCCCGATAGAAATCCATGGATCTTTTTCTTTTGATACTTTTCTTTTTCTCTAAAGAAGCAGAAAGAATAGACCAAAGTTCTTTGTCTGACTCAGAGTACCGTCCATGTTTGATTCGCTTCGCTGTTTCGCTTCTTATTCCACCACACATAATTTTTGAAATTTTAAGTTCACTACGCAATGTAAAATTCAAGTCTGAATGGATTTTAAATAAACTGGCGATGACTAACTGAGGTTTAAGATAAAACTAACTTAACCTCAATTATTTAAGATACTTCGCTTACGGGTTGATTCGTTGCACTTCTTTACACTCTTTTCGCGTCGACTTGAAGTCCAAAGCCACCAACTTGCGAGTGACTGGAGAAGATCCTTTAAGGTAAGAACAAATTCAAAATCCTTGTAAAATCAATTTTTTCTTTTCCTAAGAACTTTTTGCGTCTGATTTTCGGTTGAACGTGTAGAGGTTCGTCTTTACATCTAACTCTTGTTTCCTTCTACACTAGTAAAAAACTAGAAATTTGTTTCTCTAGTTCTTTAGCAAGTGAGTATCGATAAATTTTATATATATGTAGAGATTTAGCGAGTAAATCGCAAAACGTTTCGTTATATGCGGAGTGATAAAATACACCACTAACCTCTTCGAGATCCCCCACAACACTGAATTCGGCGTGCAAACGCAACAAACTTCTTTACTTTCGTAGGCAGACAAACCAGTCAAAACCGGTTTTTCCACTTTTTTTAACCAATGACGTTCAAGAGAAACGCGTAACTATGGTGAATTATCCAATCAGAGTTGATTTAAGTGACGTAATGTTTTTGACGTCTTGTTTGATTGTTTACGCCCGAATCGATCCAGGTTCACGCGATCTTTTGTATGGGGTCGGGAATATTCCCGCACGTCTCACACGCGTTATAACTACGTAACAGACGTTGAGACGTGCACGTAACAGGAACAGATCGATATGAATTATGGCATTGTTTAAAAATAGAATTGCCAAATAATCTGGTTTCACGGGTTATTCCCATTCATCTCTTTCCCCTAAAATATCTGTAATTTCGTAAAAATAGTTAAAAAAGATTTACTGTAAAAATGACCAAAACATATATATCAGAAATATAACTACATGTTTCACATTCGAGGCATTTTCTTTCAGGGTCACGAAGGGTAAAATGGGAGCGGGGATTCGCCTTTTTGGGCTGGGAAAATGGATTTTATGCACTGGGACAGGGATTTAGACGTTACTGGGATTGGGATTTTGTGAGATATCGAACTGAGATTTTGCATGACTGGGTCTGGTATTTTTCAAAACTTTAACTGGGAAATGGAATTAGGAATCCCCCCCCCCCCCCCCTCAGGAACCTATTGTTCAAGCAGAAAGTCTTATGCACAATGAAGGAAGCCTACCATGTTTGAAGACTCTGCTGTTTGTCTTTTTTACTAGCCCACATTCTACAGTAATTGCTTAATAACAATAATTATGATGTCATAATGACATAAATTGTTAAATTTTTATAATCAACTAATAAGTAATTAATTTGTAATTGATAATGGAAAGTGAATGCATAAAAAAATTAAAAACAGCACAAAATAGTCTCAGTAAAAGGAAATTTTATTTTCATTATAATAATTGTAAAAACAAAATATAAATATGCAAATTACCAGTTTCCTAGAAAATTTAATTACATAGGCTGCAGAGCCAGGGATGCTCTGGCCGGTACCCCCACTTTTGGGGAATTTAAGACTTGGTTTACATTTCGAATTTCACATGTGCTGAATCTAATGCAATGTGCTGAATGTGCTGAATCTAACTCAAAACAATAACTTTTGCTCACTTGTATTAGATTCAGCATGTGAAATTCAACATCTAAACCAGGCTTTACTTTGCATTTTGTGTCAAAAGTGAAGTAGTCTTTTTTGTTTCGAAGAGATTGCGAGAGCATTATAATCAGGCACCCTCACTTTTCAAGCTGTTCCACAGCCTCTAGATTACTTTATAAAATGATCTTAGACCTGTCTATTATAGATGTTTAACCATCCAGAATTGTTTCTCAGACTCATATTTACTAGATGAATTTTTTTCTAAAGATAAAATTGGAGGTGGTGGTGGTGGTGGTGGAGGGGGAAGAAGAGGAGAACCACATGGCTGTTGTGATTGAGACTTGTTTTCACATATTGACTTTTGACTTTTCTCAAAAGAAATTTCCTTTTGCATTTGTGTTCCTCCTTTTTCACATGCATCATTTCTCGCTGGTCCTAAGAGCAGGGAGTTCTTTTCATCTTTAATATTTTGTGGAATTGATTCCCTATATCCTTCTGAATCTTGTTCATTTTGTTCTCCAAAGTGGACTTGAAGTGCTGAAAACTATTAAATAAATACTTAGTACATCTCTTTTTAAACTGGCATTATCTTAACCAGAAAGCAGAATTGCCTTTTAATAATTCAATGCATTTTGCCACAACACATCCATTCCCTCCTCTCAGAGTAAGGGCAAATTTCAAAGGATTGGAGAGAGCATATGGAAGTCTAACATCCTTAGGTATAGAGGTCTAACATCATTCCCACCTGCTGTACAAGGTCAGCATATTTTCAGGATTCAACTATAAATCTCTTTGAGGAAACAATAATACCTGATCTGGTGTCATCAGTTTTGCATTTGCTCTTACTGGAGATACTGGAGAACAATACACATAACCAAGGTATTCATAGAATTTACACTTGTCATGGGTGCTCAGGTAAATATCTTGATATCCTAGCCTTTTGCAATAACAAGAAAAATCATAATTATTATTATCGCAAAATAATATCCTAGAAGTAAGTATAGACTCTGTATCTGTATGAGTGGAAAGGCTCTAAAAAGGTTTTTGAATTCAAGCGTTGTGATTGGATGATTGTGTTTCCCCTATATTGTGATTGGCTCAAAGTGAAGCCACTCAAGAGTCACAATCAGCAAAAATTAACCTGTATGGCAGGCAGAGGGGAACTATAGAGGAGAGAGAAGAGAAAGGCAGTGGGTAAGAGGAGTGTAGACAAGAGATAATGACTTGTATTCTTGATATCCTTCATATTTTCTTCTCCTCACTCCCCTCTGACTGCCACACTAATTAACCAAAGCAAAATCTACCACTTGAAATTCAAAATCACAATATTTATCATTACTTGGACACATAGATTTCTGTAAGTTCCATGAGCTTCCTTCCAAGACCACATCCTCTTTTTGCTTTCTGTATAATAACTAAAAATAAACAAACAAACATATAAAAAATAAATATTTCAAAACACATCCATCAAATACCATCCTACTTACCATTTTCTATGAACACAGATTTTTGATTTCCATGGACTTTTGATAATCTACTGTGACCAATGACATCTAGATTTCCATCGTCATGTTTATGGACCAGCAATAACGAACATGGTAGATCATCTTTTGAATCTTTGAGGCTATGTATTCTGTAAAACAATAAAGAAAATTTGGCATTTCTTTACCCAAGTTGACTGCCCTTGACAGACAAGATGCCTTAAAAAGGAAATTTGATTTCTAAGTTTTTACCTCGCACTTTCACTCCTTGGCCATTCAAGATTAATTATCTTAACTACATCCTGTATTAGCTCGTGGTGATCGTGTAATTTCACGATTTCTATATTGAAAGAGTCATTCATTCAGAAAGATTTGAAGTTTCTTGTTGTTCTATTTACCCGGTCAGCGGTAATGGGCAGAGAAGGCCTGGGTAACATTAGTCCACAGGAACTCCACTCCTAAATTTTCACTTTTTCTTATTTTATTTTATTTTATTTTATTTTATTTTATTTTATTTTATTTCTTTACTTTTTTATTTTACTTATTTTCTTAATCTTTTATGAATTGTATTCATTGTTCCATACACGGTTTATTTCTAAAATTTACCCAAAAACGAGATGCTCTTTTAGGAGAGAAAAAAACGTAAATTGTCCTACAACTTAGCTAGTTTATTTTACGTATTACTCCATTTTTACTTTTCTTAATAAAATCTTAAGTCTTATGAATACTTGCAATTTATGGTCGGGCAATAATTGTTTTTAGATAACTACCTCTGACTTATTCTGTAGCAAAATCACTGAATCATCATCGGAATTTTCGCCTCCATCTTACCCACCATACTAAAGTCGACCATTTTATTGTCTATTTTTGTGTGCAATCTTTTGGATACGATTTATTCTCATAAAATGTGCCGTGACTTTGATACAGAAGGAAAAAAATGGGAATAAAAAAAAAAAGGAAATGAGAGAAATTTCATCCTGGTCAGCGGAATACCTCCACCCCAACAAACTTCGACGCCATTTTGAATCTACGTAATATCAAATAAAAGTTCATTCTTCCTCTACTTCTGAAGCTCTTTCCTTATGGATACCGACTTCTTGTTAGGGAAATAGCCAGCACGGAACACAAATGAGCGACGAAGAGATGGAAGTAGTGCCACTCATGGCGGCAGATTCCAGAGAAGCTTGCTTAGCCAAGGAATGGCTGCGAGCCGTGAACCTGGAAGAAACGACCAACAGCCCTGATGTCTTTAAAAAGTTATTTTTCCAACTTCTTTCAGATAAAGTGTTTCCTTGCTTTGAAGTTATTAATGCACAGACATTGAAAGTTAATGTAAAGGAGGAGCAATGTCAGGAGACGATATTAAATGTCTTGGAATATTTCTTGTTTGGCGAAGAACCTTCAGCAGGGCTGGAAAAACTGCAAAAATTGAATAAACCACCTCAGTTATGCGGGAAAATGTTTAAATTTGGAGACCCGACTTTCTCATGCAGGTAGAGTACATTAGTGCCTAATAGGAATACAGACAAACTATATATTAATAGTTTTTGTTTATCATTAAAATTTGATCACAAAAATCATTAAAAACATGTCACAAATAAGCTTATGATTCATCAGCTCAACGTTATTTGTTTACTAATTACATAAATATGATTAAAAATGATTATGTATTAGATAATTTGTTTTTGATATTTGTAGTGTTTTAAAAAATAATGTGAAGTAACTCCAGCATTTTTGGAGAGGAGTTTTGATGTTTTTTGATGTAAACAAATTTTATTTTTAGTACATTTAGGATATTTAAGTAATATATTAATAAATTGGGTTATGCCAACTAGCAAATGAATAAGCCACATTATGTATGGCTTCTGATTTAGAATGGCTGTAGTAGAGTAAAATTAATATGAATTGATTGCCATTTTGTTGGGCTACAGAGACTGCGGATATGATGGAACCTGTGTACTATGTATTGACTGTTTTCAAAAGAGCATCCATAAAGATCATCAATACAAGGTCAGTAATCAAAGTCAACATTTATGATCTCACTATTTAAAAGCATCAAACACAAGATAATTGTAGTATGAGTTGATATACTGGAAAAGTTTTCTTTCAGACAACCGGATATATGTTGAAACCAGTTCAGTTCTTATACAATATCTTTCAGTTTGCTTCAACAAAACCTAACAATAGACCACTTAAGCTTTGTTGTTTGTTTGCTCATTTCAGAACTTGTGATGCCACTCTTGGGAGTTGATTTTTTTATGTGTAAATATTTGAATAAAAGAACATTTCTCAAGGGGCTGTCATGTGGTCTGAAATGGGCAATTTGTATACGAACTAAAAGAGGTCTATTTTTATTAAAGTTGAACTCCCATTAACTACCACCCACCCTTAACGACCACCTCTACACAATGGCTGGTTAATTTTGTCCCGATTACCAATGAGTTAATACATATACTGTAACTGAAACCTCTCCAAAATGGCCACCTCTTCCACACCCATGAAATTTTGTCCCAATGGTAGCTGTTGTGTAGAGACTAGTCGTAAAGACTTATTTTTAAATAGTTAAGGCAAATTACATGAATATGCATGCAGAAGTAGAAAGCTTTACCTTCCAAGGGCGTAATGTTTTACCATTTAAAACCACTTGTCATTCCGTAGACTATCACTTTTCGTTTAATGGTTACACATGAGAAGACAAAAAAATAAACAAAGAATCTTATTCTCAAGAGAATAACATGAAATCTGAAATGGGAAAACATTGCACCCAAGGTGAAGAGGTCTATTCATTGAATATAACGCAGCTATAATCTTTCTTTATGTTGTTTTATCTTGATATATTTTGTTGCAGATGAACACATCATATGGTAGTGGGTTCTGTGACTGTGGTGACCCAGAGGCATGGAAGCAAGGACCATCGTGTGATCTTCATAAACCAGCCTCTGACATGGATACTGAAGAGGTATTAAGCAAAACAATATTTTATCTTAAGGAATCAAGGGTGCTGTAGTTGTAGTCCAGAAGCTGTTTCAGGCTTTGATCTGTGAGTTAGCCATGCCCTGACTTAGATCAGCCCAGAAGTTGTTTCAGGGTTTGATCTGTGAGTTAGCCATGCCCTGACTTAGATCAGCCCAGAAGCTGTTTCAGGGTTCAATCTGTGAGTTAGCCATGCCCTGACTTAGATCAGCCCAGAAGCTGATTCAGGGTTCAATCTGTGAGTTAGCCATGCCCTGACTTAGATAAGCCCAAAGGTTGTTTCGGGCTTGGTTCTGTGAGTTAGCCATGCCCTGACTTAGATCAGCCAAGAGATTGTTTCAGGGTTAGATCTTTGAGTCAACTGTGCCCTAACTTAGATCATCCCAGAGGTTGTTTTAGGGTACAAATAAATTTTAAAAGGTTATTGAAAACCCTGGGATAGATGGTGTGACATGGATTGAAAAATGCATCCAACAATGCTGCTCAAAAATACTTTTATCTTAAAAAATTATGGTAAAGCAGCCAGGTTTAAACTCTCTGTCCTAAAACAGTTTTGATAAATTATTAACTCTTTTTTTAATTGTCCTGTATCATAGAATCCTGCTGACAAATTATCTCCAGACATGGTGAACAGAGCAAAACTATTGTACAAAACAGCATTAGAACATTGTGTACAAATGGTTTGTTGGGACAAGAATGAAAACCTACCTGACGCTCTGGATGTAAAGTAAGAATACAATCTTAGTGTGCATGTGTTATCTGTGCCACCATAAAAGTTGTGATCTATTACTAAATGAACTTATTATCTCTCTCAGGTGCGATGAAAATACATATGTGACCATGTTATTTAATGACGAAGTACACACGTATGAAGAGGTAACTAAAAGTTCAAAAATTGAAAAATATGCAGGTATATCATAGTGGAATAAATTAATAAGGTGTATTCTTTTTATTATATTTTGTTTGTTTAGGTCATACTAACATTGACAGATGCTATACCTGAATGTGATCGCGAGATGGCTTTAGCGTATGCCAACACAGTAGATAGAGAAGTATACCACTATGCTTGTCACTTACACTCATTTTCATAATTACGTAAACAACTCAGCCCAAAACGTCTGAGTTTTTGGCTTCAGTTAATCAATAAATTAAACTCAGACTGTTGGAAATTTGATTGACACAAGCCAAAAACACAGACATCTTGGGCTGAGTTGGCTGCACAATTATAGAAATAGATGTCAAATTAAACTTAAATTTTTTTAGTTAATGTTAATGATTTTTTAATTCTATTTCAAGGGTCGTTCACCAGTTAGGGTTGGCCAACAGGCAATATGTGATGCTTCAAAAAAGATAATAGAGGTAATATTTAATAACCAGCTAAAGCAGATCTATCAATAGATACAGCACAGGGAAATAATGGAGGGAGGAAAATACTGGAGCATCCTGGGGGATGGGCTTTAATCATACGACAGCAATAGTATTCCCATGAGAGAAAGAACCTTTGTTTGGAACATTCTGAAATGGCTCAAAGCGAGGGCAAGGGACCCAAGGTATTCAAAACCTATTGATGCTTTGTGATTAAAGTGAATGGCATCCTGTATATTTTTGAAATGTACCAGTAGTCAGTTTGTAGTTTAATCAATAAGAGCTAGCAACAAACAGTTCTACATTTTGCCGTAAGATTTTGTGATAAAGAGTTGCCATAACTGATATTGTCTCTCTATTGTTTTTCTTCACAGAGAGGCACTTCTGGTCCTGGTCGTTCCCCTCTCAAATGCAAAATAATGCACCACAAAGTTGTTGCACACCAGTTATTTGTGTTGCGTCTTTTGGGATGGATTAACAAAATCACTTCACATTCAGGTATGGAAAATAGAACACTTTGGGCTTCCTGTGGGTTTTGTTACCACAGGGAACCCAAAATAGATTTCTCAACATCATATTTTTTATCTTTAACAATATTTTCTCAGATGGTCTAAGAAGATTACTTTGTGAAATGGTTGCGGAGACACCCCCTGGTCAGGAATGCTTGCTGGACAAAGTATTCCAAGAAGATGCAAAGCTATGGAAAAGTGAGAAGTCTTGATGGAATTTTTTTAGTTAAACCACACTAGTAAAAGATGTGTGTTTGATTGTATCAAGGAAGGAACTCTTTTGATGTTTTTGGTGTTTCTTTTTGTCCTCCCCCCTCCCCTCCTGAATCAATGGACTTTAATCACATCGCACCATGTTTATTCCCATGAGAATAAAAACCTTTGTATAACCCCATGTAACCTCCTGTGCTTAAATGTGAGGCTATGCGGGGGTTGAACATTTATTGTTCCAGTCAATATAGATGCTGTATAAGGAAGCTCCATGATTTTTGTTAACCTTTTGTCACTAATCATTGAAAGAAAATCTTATAATTATGTAGAAATACTCATGTTAGCATTTATTTATTTACAGCTGCCAGAACAAGTACGCACAAAGTCTTCATGAATTCGTAAGTCTCCCTTAAAAAGTTTATTTTTTTTCAGCTGATACTATTGCTTTCCTATTGTATTCATGTTAAAAAAAATTAACTTATATTTTTTTACCTGAGAAAACCCTTTTCCCAAGACAGTCTATACTACCAACAACGTTGTTTTCTTCTTTTATTCAAGTATGCTGTTGGATTCTGAAGGAAAGAAATGTTTTGCAATACATTTCACAAAGGTATTATTAGAATCCAACACTAATCACGGTTTTCATTGCACAAGCATCTATTTTGGTTGCTCTCTTTGATGTATTAACATTTTCAGTGGTTTCAATTATTATTTTGATAATTTTTTTTTTTCGCTTGACCATTAGAATTATAAGAAATTAATGACTGAATTTGTAGCAGATGACCATGAGCATTCAGTATCTGTAAGTATGTCTATCAGAACTTATCTTAAAATTTCTAATTTTATTAATATCTGATGTTGATTTTTTTTTAAACTTATTATTATCATATTAATTGTTTATTTTTAGGCCACATCATTTTCTGTTCAAATATTTACTGTACCAACACTGGTAAGTAGCTCCACATTCTGTCAGAAAGGATGGATGGAAGAATGCAAGAATGAATGGAAGGAGGAAAGGAGTAATGAAATGGGATGGGATAGATGGATGGATAGATACAGGACTGATAGAACTGACATTGCTCATGCATGCTTATATAAATGAATGGATGGATGGATGAATAAATTAATAAATGAGTAAAATGAATAGATGTATAAATGGATGGATGAAATAGTGAATAATGGTTTTAGGAGTGGTTCATTTCAATATCATTTCCCATTCATCCTGTTTTCATTTCCCTTTCATTCTAATCCAGGCTAGGATGCTTGTGCTTGAGCATGATATCCTGATTGTCATTCTCAAGACTTTCATGGAGGAACTAGAATCCAAGATTAAAGGTATTTATAAAATTATGCAACTTTTTATACAACAACAAAAGATAATAAAATACAACCCACTTTCCTGATTTTCAGAGGTGCTCACTTTCTAGAGCTTTGACTGTAATTAAAATTGTTCAAATTCTTATTCAAAGGCAGAAATGGCACTTATGAGTTTCATGGACCATTTCAACCACTTGGACGTGCACAGTATGTCTTACTGGACCTCAAGTGAGTAAAATGCTTCTGTCCCTTTCATTCAATTTTTTTCATTTTCTTCTCCCATTTTCTATATTTTCACTTGTTTTTCCATGTGTGTTTCTAGGTACGTCCTTCAGCACCGACCACTTGCCTGGACTGATAATCTTCGTCAGAAGTTTTTTAATTTTCTGGAAATGTTTTTTATTCTTCTAAAAAATATGCAGGTACAGCGTATATTCAAGATGTATTCTCACTGGTTCTTGTTTTTCTCAAGCATATTAAATTTTCTTTAGAAAATTTTCATTGACAGCAAATTGTACGATTTCACGCACCTGATTTGGAAGAGCTGTAAACCACTTGGGAATGGGTTTATTTCTTTGGTTTTCCTCCATATAAGTAACTTTTCTGGCATTAGTAAAAAAACATGAATTTTCTCCAGGGAATGACATGTATATTGGTGTTTATTCTTTGTGCGCAGGGCATGGATATGGTAACAAGAAAGACAGGGACACATATTGAATCAGACCCAGAATGGGAATCAGCATTTACTCTTCAGTTACGCATGATGCCAGTACTCTCTATGGTCAATGATTGGTGCGTCAGTGATGTAAGTTCATGTCAACAAGTTAGGTCATATGCCAAGGGATTTATTCTTTTAATAGCAATGTTGGTCCATATCATATGAGTAGACCTCTCGTGCTCCCACTAGAGTTACACAGGGAACCCAAACAACAGTGATGAAATGTAGAGTTAACACAGGAAACCCAACCTTCAGAGAAAAATGTTGCACACAGGGAACCCAAACAACAGTGATGAAATGTAGAGTTAACACAGGAAACCCAACCTTCAGAGGAAAATGTTGCACACAGGGAACCCAAACATGACATCTCAACCAAACAACCCAAGTCATTAATAGGGAATGTGAAAACTCATTATTATAATGCATTTGATGTCCTTTAGGCAGAGGTTTTCAGAACTGCTGTGAGAGATGTTACTGTTGCTTTGATTGAGACCAAAAATAAGTATCAGGAATATGAGACAAAAAAAGTAAAAAGTAAGTACAGGGTGTAGGCAATACAATGTTACTTATTTGTTCAGTCATTTATTATTCTAGCTGTTTATCTATTCTCCCACCAACAAATCCAATGCGTACATCAATCACCTATCCAGCCACCCACTCACCTGCCAGTCCATCCTTGCCCTCCTCCCTGCCCAGACAGACTATTCACCTGTTAATCCACTTGACCTTCCATCTATTCAAGTATCCAGCCACCCATTCATTCATCCACCCACTACTCATCCTCCTTTCCCTTACATACTATTCACCTGTTCATATGATGCTCTACCTGCCCACTATCATCCACACATCCCATCCACCCATCCGAACTTTTTTTCACCCATCTACCCATCCATCTATCCACCCATCAATCCAACTATCCACACACCTGTTACCTATTATTTATCTTCCTTCAATACCCTTGCAGTTTCTTCCAAGTCATTCAAGGTAATCAAGTATGATGTATCCAGGCAACCAGTTTCAATCCATTTACCAATCTCCAGATTCTTGGCAGGTCAGTTTTATGCTCTGCATATCTTGGTAAACTAATATGATAATGACTAGTGGTTATTAGTTGGGACTGTGTTGGTGTGTTGATGTGTTGATCTGTCCTTAAGGTAAAATCTATATCTTGATAAACATTTCATAACTATTATTAATAATGTTATATATACATGATTTTTGGTGATAGGTCTTTTACTGGGATGTCATAAACATAATGGCAATTTTGATGAACTCTTTAATTTTGAGTCAAAGGTAGGTGATAATTTTCAAATTGCTTGCCTCCATGATCAAAGATTACTACCATAATTGATAATAAAAATTGTTCCAGTCTTTAAAAGTATTTCCTTACCTACCTGCCTGCCTACCTACCTACTTACCTTACCTACCTACTTACCCACCCACCTACCTACTTACCTACCTATCTACCTACCTACCTACCTACCTACCTACCTACCTACCTACCTACCTACCTACCTACCTACTTACCCACCTACTTACCCACCCACCTACCTACTTACCTACCTATCTACCTACCTACCTACCTACCTACCTACCTACCTACCTACCTACCTACCTACCCACCTACCTACTTACCTACCTATCTACCTACCTACCTACCTACCCACCCATCTACCTACCTACTTACCTACCTATCTACCTACCTACCCACCCACCCACCCACCCAACCCACCTACCTACCTACCTACCCACCCACCTACCTACCTACCTACCTACCTACCTACCTACCTACCTACCCACCCACCTACCTACCTACCAACCCACCTATTTATGAACCACATTTATAGAAATGGATGTGTCATTGTTAGGATGATGGACTTAAACTCTTCCTTATGGAGTATTCAATACGCGCACTTGTCATGGTGGCCCAGGTGCATGCTGGGATGTGGAGGAGAAATGGATATGCAATAATGAATCAGGTTAGTGGTCATTACTAATATCATGCAATATCATACTTATAGACCTCTTTACTAATGTAAACTATGTAATGTTTTTCACATTCGAATTCAGACCATGTCATGTCATTTTCTTGAGAATAAGATTCTCCTGCACAATCGTTAAAGAAAGATACTATAGATAGATCTCTCTCACTCAGCTTCTTTATTATCATCTTCATGAAGTCTAGTCCTGATTGGATGCTACTTATTTTCTATTCAAGGTATTCCATTACCAGAATGTCAAGTGTCGAACAGAAATGTATGACAAGGACATAATTATGATGCAGGTAGGGAATAGACCTTATGCACGTGAGCTGTTTTTTTAGAACAGCAAGGTGTGATCTTTCTCATGAAAACAGCCTCTACAACCTGAAAGATCAAGGGTCCAGAAGTTGGTATTGTGGATCATGTCTGGAAGGTTTCAATAGTTTAGGATGAAATCTCAAAAATATATCAGAGATGAGATTATATTAATCTATAGAACACTAAAACGTAAGACATTCACTTGTTTGGTCATTCATTTATTCAATTTTCCCTTCTGTCCTATATTACTACACAATTAGCTATGCATTTTGGTATGCAGTTGTTACTAGAATTACATGGTATTTCTAGCATACATGGCATTGGTGAGGGGCGAGGCACAGAAATTACACACAGAAATTCAAAAAGATAAATGATTTGTAGTATATCCCTGTGACACACATTAACTTGGGAGACTGGACCCACATACCCCATTGTTTTAAGATGTACTAGGAACTATGGAATACTACGCTGTATCTACATCTACATTCAAGTGTTTTTCATGTATCTTTCTAGACTTCTGCTGCATTCATGGAAAGTGATAACTTCCTGGTCAATCTGATGGACAAGTTTGGCATTCTGGAATGGTCACAGTAAGTAACAACATATTTTCAGGGTTCAAAATTCATTTTCAAAGTAATGAGCTGAAAAGATCTTGTTGTTTCCAACAATACAAGCAAAATGAGGTGAAAATTAAGAGGTGTTTCTAGAAATTATTCATCCTTTGTCATGAAAATATTTTGTTTTTTTCAATGATACCATTGCTTCTTGCAGGCCAACATTTGATGAATCAAAGGAAGGGGTAAGAACTTTATAGTGTTCCTTCTTGAAATTACATATAAAACTGTTTTCATTGCTATGCACTGATCAAGACAGTTCACAACAGGGAAATCGGGGAATAGACTACAGTAACCATCAATCAAACAAATTGTTTGGTACCTTTACATACTCTGATCGACGGCAGTGTATTGCCAAACTTCCCAGGACGTAGAAATCTTCCCTTCAATTTTTCATTTCTTCATTTCATTAAAAACAGTTATTTTAGTTTAAAAAATAAATTGATTTATCGTGTTATTTTATAGGATAAAATGAATCAAAAGCTGACAGTTGCAGAAGAGTGGCTTTCTCTAATAATTGCAATCATAGGTAAATAATATATTGAACTTGTGTACTAAGAAACTTGCAAGTTTGGGACACACTAGGCGACAAGTCGCATAGGGGAAGCAATTCATGATCAGGTTGAAGGGATAATACCCCAGTTTTAAGTTCTAAGTTGCTCAGAGTTGACCTTGATTTTGTGTTGAATATTCATGTGCTCCAGTAAAGGTCCATGGAAATTCAAAGTGTATTGTTGAAGTTCTTCATTCTTTACTTTACCATTGGTATGTGTGAATACTTTGACATTGAAATGAGGCTAACACTGAGTAAATGAGTCTGTAATCAAGAGACGACAGTGAGCTTGCAATGATAGAGACCTTTTTTTAACACCTTAGACAATTATTCACATGTCTCTATCATTGTAAGCTCACTGTCATCTTGCTTCGATGCAAATGGTTACCTTTCAAGATGGCACAGGGAACTGTGAAGGGAACTAATGTATGAATAGACTATTATTTTTTGAGATGCATGAGCGCTTTCAAAAATATCGCAGGCGCAGATATAAAAAAGAGGCATATTCAGGCAAGATCACGCAGTCCCACCATTGGCACTGCCTGAAAATGCCTCAAGATCATGTCTGCGTCTGTGATATTTTTGAAAGTGCTTGCGCATCTCGAAAATGGTCTGTTCAATAATGGTCTATTCCCTTCATGTGATATGGTGATTTTTATGATAAATTCTTGTTGCCACTACAGTGTGAATACTCATCATTATTATCCTCGTCATGTGACATAACATATATTAAGTGTATGCTGTTCATTTTTTCACCCAGGTGAACGATATATCCCAGGTATTGGCAAAGTGACTTCAGATGATTTCTTCCGCAGAGAGATTATCCATAATTTGTGCATTAAACCTATGGCACACAGTGAACTGGTCAAAGCACTACCTCTGCCTAACTTTGTGGTTGAGAATGAACACAGTGTTGATCACATCATATCTTCAGTAGCCACATTCAAGTAAGTCTTCACTTCAAGAATAAAGTAAAAAAGTCATGATTTGAAATAATTATTGAATATTTTTCTATTAGACATTCAAATATTTTTAGCGTATTATTGGTGAGTGAGGGTGTTCATGAATAAAAGTGAATGAATGATTGTTTGGTTGAATGAATGAATGAATAGTACGGATTGTTCAGTCCCAATTTAGCAATACTCTAGCATGTACATAAATAATAAGACACTAAATCTTCAATGCTTTCATACTTGCTAGAAAACCGGGTGTGACTGGGCGTGGTCTGTACGAGTTAAAGGAGGAACACTACAAGGAGTACAATCCATTCTTCTATCACTACAGTAGAATTGAACAATCCAAGGTATGGAAGCACCAATCTTGACTCCATAGTTCTACCAGCCGATAACTTAACCGTAACCATACCTTCTCAAGGAAGGGGGTTTGGTATACTTAGGGTATATGAAAGGAACCTGCCTCAGCAGAGGGGGCTGATTGAAGCACACATCTTGACTCTATAGTTCTACTATAAAGTAACCATACCTCCTCAAGGGAGGTATTTAGTTTAAATATCTTACTCAGTATATCCAAATAATGGAAATCTTAATGGTTATTTATCATTTTAGGCAGAAGAACAGCATAGGAAGAGAATAAAGAAAGACAAGAATCTTGGTGGTAAATTTCTTTTAGATTTGAAACATTCTTAATGTTCAGAACATGTGTTCTTACCAGACCATGGCATTATGGCATTGCCATGCTTTTTTTAAAAAATGACGAAGTAGAAATAGCTTGAGGGGTCCAGAGGGTGCAAACTTCAATCCAACATGAGAGTTGGGGTGCCCTGACATAAGATAAGCCCACAGGTTGTTTCAGGTTGTGTTAATGCAGTGTTTTGTTATTTGTTTTAGCATGCCCCCCGCTTCTGCCACCAGAGTTTTGTCATCCATTTGATAAAATTCTTAACCTTCTGAGCTCCAAGGTGTTGATGAGGACTTTAAGTACTATCATGACTAGAGCCTCTACAGGGATGCCAAATACTGTCAATCATACCCATATACAACAGGTAAGAGTCAGTGCATTCTGCATGTTCCTAGCTTTAGTCAAACTCTACCTATTCTCACCAAGACCCAGTTGTTCAAAGCCTGACTCTACTAAAACCTACAGAGTTAATCGATCCTGGATTAGCACAAATTGGTCTATGAACAGCAGGACCCAGGGGTTCTTTCAAAGCTGAGTTTTGGGACCACCATGTCTTGACAAACTGAGGCTCTGGGAGGGAGAAGGGGGAGGGAGAAGGGGGAGGGAGAAGGGTTGATCAACATTGCAGTGTATATAACTAGACTGACATGACTTGCCCTGTTGTTTTACCACAGGCTCTTCATCTGATCTGCTTAGGACTCCTTGAAGCTCAGAGACACAGAGAAAGCGGACAGCAATCTAAGTTTGGCTTTATTGAATTATCAACAACAGAAACTGGAAATGGTAAATAAATGATAAATTAGTAGAAAAATGTCAAAATTATCTCCTAATACAACTGCAGTATAGTTTACTTATTAAATACAGTGGAGTTCTGTTATCTCAAACCCCCAGATATCTTCATTTTCCTCTTATCTCAAACCTGAGGCAGCATCCCATGGACTTGTACATCACTATTATAATATTTTACCCTAAATATCTCACCCCCTCCCCCTCCCTAATGTTTCAAAACTTTTCCCTGGTTCCCAGGAGGTTCGAGATAACAGGAGTCTACTGTATTCAGAAAAATGAGGTGTTTACAGTCAGTGGTGAAACAACATTGTCATTTTGTTCGTGTTTTCATTAGGGTCACAAGAACCCCTTCTGAAACTGTTAGAAGGTCTCCATGACAACCCACATGTACAAGAACACTCTTCCTTGATTGAGTGGATCTTGAAGGTAAGACATTATGAATGTATAGCCGTGCCATGTTAGAATAAAAACTTAGTCCAAAGTTATGATGATAATCAATATGATGATGAGGACATTAATGGTGATGTTGTTATTGTTGTTGTTGATACTGTTGTGCTGATAATGATGCTGATGATTATGATTATGATGATAATGTTGATGATGATGATAAAGAAAGGTTGTGATGATGATGATTGTGATGTTGATGATGACAATAAACGAAGATGTTGTGATGACGAAGACGATGATGATGATGATGATGAGATGTTGTGCTGAAGATAAAAATTATATTGATGTCACTATGATGATGCTGACAGTAATAAAATCTTGATTATGATCACAAATAATCATTCTGCAGAAATTCCATACTGAGCTTGATGCACTAGAAGAGAGAGATTCAGAACAGAGACTGTCAAAAAGACTATCTAAGAAAGAATCCACCAGCCATGTAGAGGATGAAAAGGCAAGAAAGGCTCGTCTGGCACAGGAAAAACGAAACAAAATCATGGCTCAGATGTCTGCATTACAAAAAGCCTTCATCAGGGAGAATGCTGAGCTATTGGCCTCAATGGAAACTGACCGGTGAGACTACGATATTATTACTTCTTATAACAGACAGTGATACCCCTATTCAGCAGACATCTTTGGAACCTTACCTGGTGTCCATCGGCTGAGTAAAGTTGTTCACTGAAAATAGGGTTCATTTAACTGTAGGAAGGATCGAGAAGCAGCCAGAATATTCCCCCACGTTGTGGAAATTCTAGTCCTCCTCTGTAAAGGATATTTTCTGGAACCACACTATATTGCAGAGCAAAGAATACAATAAATAATAGAATAAATGTTTCTGTTTCAGCTCAATAAATAATGACATCACTCACAATGATAGTGCGACATCATGCAGTACAAGCCATCCAGTAGTACTGGGACATCACCGTGACGACAAAGATCCCAAAGCCAATCGCTTCCCATTAGAACCTTGTATTCTCTGCCAAGAACAACAGGAAGTCAGCACAGAAGGCCGAGCTATTGTCATGGCAGCATTTGTACAACGTTCAACTGTGCTCTCCAAGGCACGAGGCAAGATGTTTGAGAATGGAGAAGAGTTTGAGCCACTTTACCCCCCAGGGGACATGTTCTGGGGCCTCCATACTAGTAGCTGTGGTCATATTATGCACAGTGACTGCTGGCAAGGGTTCTTTGATTCTGTGATTGCTAAGGAAAGAAGAGCTCTAAGGTTAAGGCAGTTTATTAGTGTTGATGTGAACAGAAGAGAATTTCTCTGTCCTCTGTGTGGGTGTATATGTAACACAGTGCTTCCTATTATTCCTCCGCTGGCATCGGAAAAACATGAAAGGTAAATCACTATGCATAGGAATGTGGCCTTCTTGTAAATTAAGGATTTACTTACCAACCTGGGTCCCTTTATACATCTCTCCCATCTAGCCAATCATCCCATCCCATCCCATCCCATCCCATCCCATCCCATCCCATCATTTCATCATTTCATCATACCAGCTTGAATAAAGCTTCTCCTTGCTTTCCTGTTTCTATTTCATGATTTTCCCACTTTTCATTTTTTTCATTTATTCCTTCCATTCAGCCCTGTAGATGAGGTAACACTACAGGAATATCTCAGTAGCATGCAGGATGTCGTCATGTCAAATCTTGCTGCCTTCACATCTCAGCCAGTGGAAGAAGTGAAAAAAGGTTTCTTATTTTCCATAAGTTTTTTTATATAATTTAAATGATGACTCCTCTGATGTTACAGTCATTAGCATATGGCATGAAAAAAACCTTTATAACTTCAAGATGCTGCCCTCAAACTATGTAATTTTTTTCCCCCAATCATTGAATAGCTCACCTGATGTAGAATCTATACTGAGAATATTGTCTGATATGTTATATAGGCACTTTATGATAAATTAACTTGTCGCTCAATACTATGAATGGAAGGTAGGTGCCAATTGTTTGCAACGATCACGCAAGCAAGGCTAGCAAGGAGGTTACCATGGCAACCAAGCCACGGGTCATCCCTCGGCACCTGTCACACTGATTAATCAGTGGAATTGTTAGTTGATACTTACCTAAATGAATAACAGGGAGGGTGGGAGATGGGAGCAAATCCCAGCAAGAGCAATATGTATGGCAACCAGAGCAAAATGCAAAGCAACCAAGCGAGTAAGCAAGCAAGAACCACAAGGGCTAGTAAACCTGAGCATGCGCAACGACTGTCAAGATGACCGCTGACCACTCTCTCCCTGTTAACTTTGATTAAGGTATCAGGGTACCCCTAGCGACCGGTGTTCATTCAACTCAATATAACGCTAAACCATTTCAGCAAACCCCCAATAAAGTATACATTTTGTGAAAGCTGAATAAATGTAGAAGCTGTTCACTTCTTTATTTTTGTAAAATAAATTTATCCTTTTGAGTTAGAGCGAATTATCCAAATTTTCACATGGGTCTCTTCGCAAAGTTCGATGACAGCCGGTATTCATCGGAAACCAATGCTTATTATCTTTCTGAGATCCTGAGATATCACTTGTCAAAAGTGTGTCTCCGATTTTTGATTAATTACCCCGTTGCGTTTTTATACGCGCCTAAAATTGTAACACTGCTAAATTAGGTGTATCCGATACAAAACCTACAATAACTTTTAAAAAAACCAAGATATCAAAAATCGGAGACACACTTTTGAAGAAAAACTATCTGACATAACTTTCGCAAAATTTCAGGTAAATGGGTCAAATTCCCTTTGACAATGAACTAAAAACGTAAGGGTAACTAAACGCAAATTCACTTTCGAGAAAAACGCAAAATTGTTTTTGAAGCTCAGAAGCGCCTTTGTTGACACAAGGGGATTAAGATACCACAAGATGTTGCCCGATGACAGATGAAGTAACGAGAAACCAAGATTGTATTACTTTATTATTGTTGTTTTGAGCGGAAAGTTCCGGCAAATTCTTAGTTGTTTAGTAATAATTTTTGAGGAATTAATCGATATTATCCAAGTTAGACGTTTTGATTTGCTAATGGTCTTGTTTTCATACACCTAAGTATGGAGAAAAGCGAGGAAGCGACAAGAAAACAAAACCAATGTCTACAAGCGCTTTAAATCAAAATACAATGGTTTATAGAGACGTGACAACAAATCGTTGACAAGTGATGTCAGCAACAAATTGAAGATTTTAAAGCAAAAAAATCGTTTTTCGTTTATTACTCGTTATTAAAAATCGCCATTGGAAATTTATTTTTCGAAAATAATAGCTTATTGTGTATTCTCTTGAAAAATGTAAAAACCTAAAAATCGACCTTTTGGAGCAGTTTTGGGGTACCCTGATACCTTAATAAAGTAATCACATTAATAGAATTGAGTTAAAATACTGATTAAAACTATTTTTGATTTTGTAGAACAAGTCAACCCACCATCTTTTACTGAAAGATTTCAGTCTTTTATTCATGCTTTCACTCGTCCTGGGTAAGTTATTATGTCGTTCTAAGATGCTCTACTAGTGGAATGAGAAATAAACTCATATAAACTACCTTTGAATACATTCATATCAAAAAAGAGGGACATAAAAGTAATATACTATTATCTTTTCAGCTCCAAGTTCTCTGCTACACTTAAGGACATGATGAAAGTCTTTTCCGAAGCTGCCTATACTGTAAGTACAATAATTATGACTGGCTTAGTTCAATATGCTAATGACTGTCTCCTGATTGGCTGCAGTTTTCCACTCTATATCATGATTGGTTAACTTTGTAAAAGTGGTCCCAGTTAGTGTGTTCATAAAACAGTGCCATGAACCTTCTGCACAATACCTTTTTCCACAGTTCTATGCTCCATCTTGAAAGGTGGTCATGTCTTTGCATCGAAGCAAGAAGAATGGTGAGCTTGCAATGATAGAGACATGTGATAATGGTCCAAGGTGTGAAAAAAGGCCTCTGTCATTGCAAGCTCACTGTTCGTCTCGCTTTGATGCAAAAGCACAACAACCTTTCAAGATGGTGTAGGGAACTGTGAAAGGGATTTTTGTGGATATTATCCCCTAATTATTTTTTAACACTTTTAGGTTGGCCTTGGAGTAGATCCAAATGAAGAAGATGTGCGTGTGCCTATTATGGTGTGGACTGCCTGTGCCTATACCATTCAAAGCGGAGGTGAGACAACATATCTATTAAGCTTTTATTTAGGTCCTTGCATGATGCTTGTAATGGCATGGAGACTGCTGCATGGTTTACGGTTTATGGGTATGAGAAAACACAAGAACCTGAAGAAAACCCCTATAAGTGCAGAAGCAAAAGATAAAGTCTACTCTGCCGACATGAAACTGAATCCAGGAGCACAGTTTGAGAGGTGGCACAGTAGCCTTGTACACAACTTGTGCTTTCCTGTTTTTGTTTGTTTGTTTGTTTGTTTGTTTTCTTTTCAGCCTTCTTTGGATGGAGCATGTTAAGATTTTGTCAAAATTTTGTTAAAATCTTAGCATTTTTGTCTTATATTAGAAAGTGCTATGAGAGCAGAAAACAAGCCTCTTTTTAATGGATTAACATCAAGGCAGGTTAGTACAGTTTATGTGACTTTAAAATTGTTTGCAACAACATTATTGAATAATAGGTTAATTGCCGGCTGTTCAATCATCGGCTAATCACCAATAGTGATTATTGATTGGCCAAAGAAGTCTACAAAGATATAGAAAGGTCAACTGACTGATTGATAGACAGACTGAATGATTGACTGGCTGACTGCACTGACTGACTGTCTGATTGATTGAGTGATTGATTGATTGATTGATTTGATTGATGTTTGATTTCAGTTACAATGCATTGGAGCTTTAACAAGACTTGCTGCTGTTGCTGCGGGAACATCTGATTCAAAGACCATAAAGTTACACTGTCTAAAATTGTTAGCAGGTAAATTAAAGAAAAAGAATCTTTTTTGTTTGTTTATGTAGTGTTGAATCACAGAACAGAGGAAATTTATGGCAAAATTGAGGGCTTGGGGGAAAAATGGTTGAATTATAATAACAAGTGAACAAGAGTAATGACGATGGTACGACAATGATGATAATGATGATGATGATGAATGGTGATGATGATGAATGGTGATGATGATGAATGGTGATGATGAATGGTGATGATGACCAGACAGTTTTTTTGTTGTTATTTTCCACTTTGTTCTTTGACAGGCTGTCATTTGAGCCGACATTCAAATAAGTTGTCATATGAATACATGGCTCTAATGCTTTCTTTCTCTTTTTTTTTCCTCGTTCAGTTTTGACACCAGATACAATACCAAATGAAGAAAGCCCATCCTTACTGGATTTGGATACCTTCAGTCTCATGGTAAGAAGAAATGCTAATCTTTCATATTTGAAAGCATGTTCCCATAACCATCCCCTTCATAAATTACAATATACCTTAAGTTAATATTATATTGGCACTAGTGTTTTGCTGGGAAATATGCCACTCATGTATTTTTCATATGAACTAAAACCAGGACCTTAGTAACATATTTTCGATATCAGGGCTCAAAGTTAACTTTTTAGTTGTAGTAAGATTTTTTTCCTACTTGCAAAGTGGTAACATCCTCACACCTTGCATATCCTCACATCTTGCATATCCTCACACCTTGCATATCCTCACACCTTGCATATCCTCATGCATGTTGTGTAGTATGTTTGTGCATGTGTTTATATTTAAGTTATTGTTTTCTGGTTTTTTCTTACAGGTAAAATTACGTTTATCAATGCCAAGTCTGCAGTACAAGGAAAGTCAGAAAGGCAAGCCCCAACAGGCTGGTAATACCTCACCAGGATCCTCCATGAACACAGTGCTTGGCCTTGAAAACTCCTCATCAATGGATATCTGTTCTTTCCAGTTGTGTTTTTCTGCTCATCTTGTGAAGACGTTGCTAACTTCTTCTCCAGAGCTGGACTCTACTGGTAGGAACTAATGTATTAGACATGCCTGCCATATTGGTGGTATTTGCCTTTTTCTCCCTTTTTACTCTCTTGGAAATGGTTGCTACCAATCCTGTAGTTCAGAACACATTCCTACCCCTCCTAGCATCCTTCGCAGACGTTCTTAGGGTCGTCACCTTGTCACCCAACGTATGTCTCCCTGACCCTAAGAGCGTCTGTGTAGAAGGTTATACCCCTCCAGGTAGAGCAGTTTTCATATGACAATGAAAAACTTAAGGCATGGACCATGTCTTGCCATGACTATCTCAGTGCCGCACATTGTATGAAAACATTTGACATTTGGTACCATGTGTATGCCATAACCATGCCATGTGTCATGACTTTACACTCATACAAAACCTGCTCTATTGCACACTGCATGCCGGTCATTTTGCTGGTAATTTTAATTCGTGGATACGCAAAATTACAAGTTGTTGGTTGTGATATTATTTACAGAACAAGAAGGTACTTCTGAGGAAACAAGAGATGATGATGAAGCAATGAAGATGGCTTGGCTGTGGGGTAAACTAAGACATTGGGCAGGGTAGGTACTGAAACATCGTGAAGGAAAAGATTGAAACTTACCTGAAATGTTGTTTGTGCCATTTTCTTGCATTGATAGCAGTTTCAGCCAATTTGGACAACTTTTTAGCACTTTCTGCTACTTTTGTGTTTTTCCAATTTGATTCTGAGATGCCATGATCTCTGGGTAAAGTTGGCCATGAAAGTCAAGCAATTTGAGACAAAAAGCTTTGTTTATTTTAATTTCTGGTCTATTCCCTTCCATTAATAATATATGGAAACCATTTTGATTTTTTTCGTGAGTCTAAAGGCATCTGTCATCTGTCATATGTTTTCAGCCTGCAGTCTTCTGCACCTCATGTTGCTCCATTAAAGCTACAGCGTCATGTTAAATCAATGGTTCTACCGTTTCTACGTTCTTCTGCATTGTTTTTCCACTTCCTCACAGAAATTCCAGGACCTCCTTGTTTGAAAGGTAGTATTTGCATTCGACCAATATTTTTAAACTATGTAATTGAAGTAGCTGGAATTCTTCGTGAGAGGATGAGGATGATGAGGGTGGTAATAATGACTAATTGTGAAGGTGATGGTGGTGGTGAAGATTGTGTTGATGACCATGCTCAGGGATGATGATTATTATCATGATGGTGGTGGTGATGTTCACAGTGATAACGGTGATCGTAATGGTTATGGTAATATGACATACTATATATTCTTATTGTACAAACAGAGCCCTGTACCAGCCAAGAAGAATGGGATGCACTCTGTCAATATCTATCAGTGCCAAATTGTCTAGTAGATATCTTACAGTGGAATCAAGATGCTCATAACATTAGCTCATCTGTAATAACCCTGGCTGCCAAAAGGTAATTCTGCATAATATGACACCTTACCAACACCCTACTGACACCAAACCAACACCCTACTGACACCAAACCAACACCCTACTGACACCATTCCACTGACCTATGAACAATCTACCAACACCCTACTGACACCTACCACCACCCTACTGACCACCCACCAACACCCTACTGACACCATTCCACTGACCTTTGAACAACCTACCAACACCCTACTGCCACCTACCACCACCCTACTGACCACCCACCAACACCCTACTGACACCATTCCACTGACCTTTGAACAACCTACCAACACCCTACTGCCACCTACCACCACGCTACTGACAACCTGGCAACAACTTACTGACACCATACACACGACCTATGAATACCCTACACCCTAGTCTTACTTACATCGTACTAACCACCTAACAGCACTTTACTGACACCCTTCCAACCACCCACTGACACCCCATTCACAATCTACCAGCATCTTTTGGGGTCACATTTACTATTACCTGGGTCACATCACTATGAAAATGGGTGTAAGAGAATAATCAAATATTAATGTTTGTCCTGTTTGATGTTTAGATGGTGCAGCCATGATTTTGTCAAGAAAACTCTTGCACATGCTGGTGTTGAACCTCTGGGGTAGGTGCAAAGCTTTGAAATATATATAATATAAATATACTACTCTCTACCTCTCAATGTTATTGATCAATCTCAGGGCTAATCTAGATACGTTACGTAATAGTGATGCGTATCGTAATTAAGAATATATCATTTTGTAAACAGGTATTCCATTACTCCAAACCACCTGTTGAAACTCCCAAGAGACTACAGTGAGCTGATCAACAAAGCTTCATTATTTACGTAAGTATGATCTCTAACGATAAGCCTGACTCAAGGTCAACTTGCCTCATTCTTTAATTGTTGTGATAAAAAGGTAAATTTTACGCCGTAAAAAATAAGAAAGATCAATTACTGACGTTTCGGACGCTAGTCCTTCGTCGGAGTAAAAAAGGAAGTAAGTGATCTTTCTTATTTTTTACGGTGTAAAATTTACCTTTTTATCACAACTGTTTCATTAGAAACACCGACGCAGCCCACACTAGCTTACCGCTAGTTATCATTCTTTAATTGGGTATCCTGTAGTTTTTTGCTCAAGAAAAAGTGGATCAAATGTAAACATCTGGGGTTTGGATATCCCACATGTCTTATGATATCCCCAAGAAAGAAGGGTTTTGCCTTCTGGCCCTTGGAGTACTAGTTTAACCTCGTTTAAGCGGGATGGTGCAACTTCCTTTCAATATGCCACCATCTACTGCTGTGGTCATAGTTTTGATCCCTGGACCAAACGTCATATATAGCAGGGTTTGTTGGTTGGTTCTCTCTCGTGCTTCAAGGGATTTTCTCTGGGTTCTCTGGGTTCTCCAGCTTGTAAACTGGCGTCAAACGCTTTAGTCAATGGCATCTGGCTCAGAAGATTAAGCAATCACTCCTGGCGTGATTGACGTGAAAAGTTACTTATTGCTTACTAGTAAAATATATTCGCTTACTTGTGTCTTTAACGCCATAGTTGTCCAAATTCTGAGGGTGATGAAAGCCGTGCCCCTGTTCTGTGTTTGATCTGTGGTGAGATGCTATGTTCCCAGAGTTACTGCTGTCAAACTGAAGTCAGCGGAGATAAAGTTGGTGCATGCGCAGCACATGCCCAGCTCTGTGGTGCAGGGATTGGTGTATTCCTTCGTGTTCGTGAATGTCAGATACTTTTGATGGCTAGTCGTACTAAAGGTAGCTTCTATCCTGCTCCATATTTGGATACATATGGAGAAACAGATCATGGACTAAGGTAGGTTACTGTCTCGGTGACTATAGCAATTAGGTAATAATTTTGAGGGCTTAGTCTCCGATAGACCAAGAGACATGGTGACCAAATAGTGTGTTGAACTTGAGGCCTCTAGGTCGGGAGTTACAGGTGTATGAATCCTGGGAACCGGTAAATGATTGGGTAACTTGAGATAGACTAGTATCACATCCAGGGGCTCTCGTGGTTTTGATTGGCAGACGTCAACTTTACTTTCCCACACTCCATTCCCCTCTTAAGGCGCGGAAATCACGAGTAACAAAACCGTGCAACTTGTCGCACAACATATTTTCAACGTTGCAGAGAGCAGAAAGCGCCTTTACTTCTGCCACAAAAACGCACAACAAAATTTAGTTCTTGCACGGTATGATGGTAATGATACGAGCCACATTCACTCTTCAACTTGCAACGCAACAATGTTTGTGCGACAAGTTGCATGATTTTGTTGCTCGTATTTGCATGCCTTTAGGACCCTTGCCATCCCAACTTCATGTCATGTATTTCCCAGACCAATAATGGTATGATTGCTGTTTTGTTTAGGAGAGGTAACCCTCTGTATCTGTGTCCTGAGCGATATAACAAGCTTCAAAAGTTGTGGTTGAATCATGGAATTGCTGAAGAAGTCGCACACTCCCTGGAATCCAATAGAAACCTTCTCACCATTGATTGGACAATTCTCTAACTTAATGTTCATTGGATGGACAACTTTATAGTAAACAATCCGTTTCCTCTCAAAAAGAATCTTCTCTATATGGTTTAGTTCCAGGAAGTATCCGTACCGCCCCCACATAGAGGAACCCGGGAATTTCCAAGGGATGGGGAGGTTCTGAGGAGGATATATCGCATGGTTTTAGTAAATATCCATATCTCCCACAGGGAGAGTGGACTTGCCTTGAAATTCAAAAGGTCTGAGTTGCAATATTATACTACTTTCTTTATGAATTTCTTACTGGTGTGGATCATTTCTGGAACTAGCATTGACTGGAAGATTTAGCCTAAAATCCAAATCAAAAACAATGTATGAAACACAAATGATAAAAATTAATCTTTTCCTAAGGAAAAAACCTTGAATATGCCCAAGGAAGCGATAAAAATTCAGCTAAGGAAAGATGGCGTGCTGTTGTATTGTAATGTAATTCTTGGAAAAATAAAGATCAAGTTAAGCAAAAAATAGGAAATTTTATTAACATGGCACCTAGAAATGATACTCGAGTGTTCCATCAATTCCCCATATCCCTTTCAACTGGCTTAGTTAAAAATGCTTGCCCGACAACAGTTTCTTGGAAGTAAAGGCGCGGATATACGAGCACCAAAATCGTGCAACTTGTCGCACAACATTGTTGCGTTGCAAGTTCCAACGTAAATGTGGCTCGTATTACCACCCTTTGCAACAACAAAATTCTGTTGCGCGAGTTTGTTACAGAAGTATGAGCTCTTTCTACTCTCTGCAACAATGAAAATTTGTTGCGCGCGAGTTGGTAATACGAGTAACATTCGCTCTGCAACTTGCAACGCAACAATGTTGCGCGACAAGTTGCACGATTTTGTTGCTCGTATTTCCGCACCTTAGGTCAGTTGTGGTAGTTTTACCCACGGTATTCTGTAATGACATGGTTCCAACTACAGCAGACTTTTCTCGAACAAAAGTTTCTTTAATGCCTCTCAGTTACAAATTTCAGTTGTAAATGTCACCCAACGACTGCGGACGAAACGACCGTAATTTGTTCCTTCTGATATGTTCAGAACCATTCATCAATGTCACTATCATCATCTTGTTCATCTTCACTAAGATATAATCCAAGATCCCCTACTAAGGCATGACTCTCCTCTACATAATGTTCTTGTTTTGGAAAGCTATTCTCGTTAGCTTCAGCAATGTCTGATGGCGTAGCCTTTGGAAGTTCTTGGAGAAAGTACTTCTTTACTTGTAGGCAGCAAAGTTTGTAGCCCGCAATGTTGAAATTCAAACGAAAATTTTGTATTTTTTCCCAGATGTTAGCATCGCTGTTGTACCATGCTGCTTTGCAGGCAATCTCAGGAGAGCCTGTGATGGCAATGATTTCATTGTTAAGTGTTACTACTGATTGATTAGTGTGTAGTACGTCTGGAAGTGGTGGGATTGTACTCCACTCCTTAGTTGAGGGATCATATGACTCACAATTGGAAATACGATCAAATGCGTTATCGTATCCACCCAACACATACACCTTGTCATGCACAAAAATAACATTTCCAAAGAGCCTTCGAGTTCTCATTGGCTGAAGAAAACTCCAAGAGTTTGTGCTTGGATTGTATTGTTCAACTGTCGTAGTCCCGACAACCTGATCTGTACTTCCACCAATAGCAATTATGCCATTTGTGGTTGAGATTGCAGCTAGTTGCGACCTTGGAATACACAACGGTGCAACGAAACTCCACGTGGAAGAAACGGAATCATAACATTCCACACTTCCTACCGCTCCACTCATCCATCCACCAATCACATATATCTTCTCATCATGTACCACTACAGCAATATCCCTACGTACTTCCCTAAAAGATGGCTTGCGTACCCAACCAGAGTGCAAACCCGAATCTGTCCTCTCAACCTCGAATGGAAACATTCTCAAACTATTCACAGGATCAAAATTAATATTTCTCTGACTCTCCCCTCCCAGGATATACAGCCTTTTGTCAATCACAACTGTGCTGGGAAAAGCTTGAATCGTTGGTAGATTGGGTAAAAAGTAAGTGTCGCCGTCTTCTGTGTCGTAACAAAATGCTCTGTAACATTTTCCAGTACCTACACCAACCACGACGTTATGTATCTTGGTTGATGATCTTACACAGTCTAAGCTGGTAGTCAAGTCATTTTGCTTTTCCTTGTCATTGCACTTGTTAAAGATAATGCTCCTGTACAATCCATCTTGAAGAAGGGGTTCATTCTCAAGCTCCTCATTCCAAAAATCTGATGATATGGCCTTCATGTTCAACTGTTTCATCAAAACAGGCAGCTGCTTGGACCTGGCAGGAACGTCATGTTTAACCCATTTAATTGCAGCATAATAAACTTGTGTTTCTTCCAGGACTCGAATATCTTGATTGCTCATAAGTTCACACAACTCCTTCAATGAAAGTTCTAAAAACTCCTTACTTTTCTTGACAATACGCAAAAAGTTTTTCTTTATAAAGTGCTCTGCATTTTCTAAGAGTTCCACTGCGTTGTACTCCATAGCTAAACGTTTTGTGCTAAAGCAGTTTTCGAGGGAAATCTTTGATGAAAGTATCTCAATGCAAGTCTTCTTCAAAGGTTCCAGCAATAAGAAGCTTGAAGCTTCAAGTACGTCCACAATGATATCGTCTGTCAGGCGAATTTCTTGTGTATAGAAGAAGTCTAGGATGTTCTCCATGGCTACACATGATAGAGATGGAAGTCTGAGGATCTTTTCTATCGATTCTCTCATTCCACTATTAAACATCGTGTAAAAAAACTGACTATTTGCAGCCAAAACACATCGATGAACCCAAAAATGCCTCCCTTCTGTTTCCAAAACAACGTCACAAAAACCACTCTCTCCTTCATTCCTAAACTTATTTAACGTTGGAAGTAGATTCAAAGAGCGTTTGTATTCACAGCCTCCCATTCTTATCAACATTTCGTTGTCCAAATCGTCAAAGAAGCTTCGTTCAAGTTCGTCCGCCATTTTGAATGACGCAATCGATAGCATATAACACAACCTGTGATTGGCTAGGGGATAATCCAATTAGAACTAAGCTTATATTCTAAAAAAAATGGCGGCCAAAACAAAATCAGCACAAAAACAGCGGCATTTTTTACGACTAAATTCTCATTGATTCTTAAAATTATCTGCTTTTTTTCGATTTTAGCGCGTATATTTTATAATGATGTATAAATTTGTAAATAGAGATGAAAGCAGTTCTGTTTATGCAGCTGTTAGTGATGTGTTGCTTCGTCTTGAAGGCCAATGGGTTCGTGTTGCTAAGGACAGCGAACAATACAACCTTATTCTAGCAGAAAGAAATCGTCCTCCATACGCAAGACTTGGTAATTATTATTACAAATTAACATAGCTTATACTATTGACATTTATATTACTATGTTTTATGATGATGATGATGATTTTGTGCACGCTGCCTCAGATTTGGCTAACTGTCTTTGTTGTTCAAGGACATCACCCAGGCTTTATCCAAGTTATCAACTACTACAGAGGTTCTTCAAAGTTACTCTGTCGAAAAGCTTCTTTAGTTCGGTAAGTGCACCCCCCTCCCCTCCCCTCCCCCACACATGCACAGGCCCCAAAGGTCTACATTTTGATACTCAAGGTCCAACATTTAGACTGCAGTCGGTCCTCGTCGGTCCAACTGAAAGGTACTTATAAATTTTCAACACTAATAGACGAGTTTCTGTCTTGGTTCTGCGTTTTTTTGTTTGATATTTTTTTAGGGGGGGGAGGGTTCGGCCTTCTGCCGGCAATGCAAAATGGTCAGAATTTCTCAAAAAATTGTCCACTGATGTTTTGTCTTTCCATTCAGCACAGTGAGGTCAATAAGCGAAGCAAACAGCTTATCTCCATACAGATGGATGCCATTAACCTTCACTATAGTACCAACAAACCTGATTAAATCAATGGTGAACGAGAAGACGAAGCGGTCCACGTCTTTTAAGGACGAAAGAGAGCTGTTCTTAGAGACTTTCAAATCTTGGGATCCCTGTGGAAAAAATATATGGATCGGAAAATCAACTGCAGGAGCGAAAGGTATGTTGTCATGACAACTGAGAATTTTCTAGATTTTGTAACTAGGTTTTGTTCCACTCTGTTTGTTTCTGCTCGTTCGTGAATGAATCAGAGTATTGTCAGTGCTGATCGATTTTGAATCTTTTTCTTTTGATATAGGAGAAAATATTTTTCTAACTTCGGAAGGTGACGAAATGTTGAAGTTAATCGATGGAGAACAACAGGCTTATGTTGTACAAAAATACATCGAAGATCCTTTACTTCTGGATGATGAAAGAAAGTTTGACGTCAGGTAGTTAACGGGGTATCACATAATGACGTCAATCATTCTTGTTTGACGTCACGCATATATCCCTTAGGAGAAAAGAGTGAGAGACTCGGCACTGACTGAGAAACACTTTTGGGTAGACAGTAGCCACAGTAACACAAACAGAAAACATGGAATATCATCATTAAGCTGTTCTCAGGCAGCATTTCAAACCAGGAAAGCACAGCTCGACTATTCAGGTTTAGAAAAAACCTACTAATGGTCTATCACCAATCGAGCCCTGTGATTGGCTGAGCTACTAGGGGTCTATTAGTGATAGACCTCTAGTAGCGAAAAGCGCCGGTTTTGAAAACCAAAAAAAATATATTTAAAGCAAAATCCAAAACTTTTTGCACCCTTTTATTGGACCGATTAGTAGGTTTTTACTAAAACAATTAGACCTCTCGCCCTCATGGCCTACGAGTCAATAGCCCATTCGGCCTTCGGCCTCATGGGCTATTGACTCGTAGACCATTCGGACTCGAGGACTAATTGTTAATTAGATTGCTTACTGAAAGAATTTTTTTTCTTTTCTCAAGGGTCTGGGTGTTGTTGGATCATTTATACAATATCCATGTGTTTAGTGAAGGAGTACTACGGACGTCCTCTGAGCCTTACGATGTAGAGAACCTGACTAACATGACCAGTCATTTGACCAATCACTGTGTACAGGTAACCCAAATTCGCTATCTTATTGGCTATCAAGTTTATAGGGAACCAATCATTGTACATATGAGAACTCAGCACCGATTGACCATTATCCTTTGGCGGGAAAATCACGTCAAAATCGCGCGGGCGAAAAAGTTATTTTCATTTTTACTAAATATGTATTTTTGTTGCTGTAAGGACTGACTGCTAATTTTCAGCGTTGTTTTTTCTCCATCTTAGGAATCTCAATCTCACAACTTCGGTAAATATGAGAAAGGAAACGAAATGTTTTTCAAGGAATTTTCAAGGTGAGAAGAATTTCTTTTAAAAAACTTTTGTTTCAAAACTTTTTCAAGTTTGTTTTTTATATTAAAAAAACCGCAACAAAGTTTCTTAAGGAATTTTTGTTCTTTTTCAGTTTTCTTAAAGAGAGATATGATGTAAATTTTAAGGAAAAGATTTTACCTCAGTTTTACGCAATTATCAAAGAATGCCTCCTGGGGATAAAAGAGGTAAGTCTATGCAAGTACCTTTTACGTACAAGACGTCATGGCAGGTTGCAACCTCAGACCCAAGACTCGCGCCGCCTAAGGGAGTCATGATTTCGGAAGCCATAATATTTCAGTTATTGGAATCCGGAATTCAAAGTCCACCTCACTAGAATCAAGAGTCCCCGACAATCTATTCCAGATTCGCGTCTAACGGCGAGCAGCTCTGACGCGGCACGACCCCTACTCATTTTACACACTAACGAATCTTTTTGTTTCCTAGGAAATAAGCACTGTTGGACTGTCTTACCACAGTTTCCAGCTGTTTGGCTTTGATTTTATGATTGATAAACAATTCAAAGTTTGGTTGCTGGAAATAAACGGCGCTCCTGCCTCAGCAAGGTATCTATGTTATGCCGAGGGACGGGCAGATTTCGCAGCGCACGGAAAAGAGTCACGACACGAAATTGATGTCAGCTGGTGAGCCAATCAGGCTGCGCCAACACACGATTACTTTGCCCCTAGTGAATATGCTGCGCGACCGCAGACTCGGCACCGTTACAACTACGGCAGTTAGAATTATTGGCAGATCCAAGAACGGAAACCGCCTCTTCCTGATTCCGGTTAGATTCTTTCGGTTGACTTTTATAATATTGTCGTTTAAGCAAGGCATTAGTTCAATGCGTACCGGCAGAGTTTTACAGTTTGAGTTCAACAAGAAATGCAGTGATGATTTGAGAAAGGCCATATTTTGAACCGGAAGGAAAAGGACTTGGGGGAGAGAGGAGGGAATAGAAACATCCACTAGGTCCTTAAACCTATATATTTTTTATCATTACAGTGATCTGCTTCAATCAATGGCCCGCGAGATCGTTACCACAGCTATTGATCCGATTTTCCCGCCCTCAGGGACCAACAACAACCAATCAACAGAAACTAATAGTCGTATGAAGGGCTTTTTTATTAACATTAGTGATAACTAGTTATACAATGTCTTAGTATTAGCACATGAACAAACTAATCATAAAATAAACAAACTGATCAAAAATTTTCAATAAATAAAATAAACATTATTGTTAGAATTTAGAAACCTGTCGCGCTGCGCTCATAACTGAATGTTTCTATTCTTCCATATTCCATTCTAATTGTAGTTATATCTGTGGACTTCCGCGTCGTATACCTTTTCTCCTTGCATCCCTTGAACTTTCAGACTGTTTTTTCCTTTTTTTTTTTTTCCCCCTTATTTCTTCTCTTATGATTGAAGAGCTACTTGAATTGAAATTTACGTACTGACTATGTTTTCTCTCTTATTTATCTCTCTGTTTCTCTACGCTCCTTTTCTCTCTTTCCAGAGCCCATATCATTCAATCACCGAAAAAAGAATAAATAAATGAAAGACAATGGAAAACGAAAGTACATTTTCCGCCTATTTTTGAACACAATACTCAATATTTCAAAGTGATAGCTATTAATCTACATAAGACTCTTTTATGAATAAAAATACCTCTTTGTCTACACCTGTTTATATAGCTTTTGATAGTATAGTATATTTATTTATTTATTTTTGCCGCTTACATTATTTTAAGTTTCTTTCGGTTTCGGTCGTTGTGCCGAGTGGCCCAGTTTAGTTACAGCCATTTTATTCGTAAAGCGATATCTTATTATCATATCAGCATCACACGTAATCTAATCCAAAATATAGTTAATTAAATGTTTTCTTAAACGTCTCGTTTCTCATACTTCTTCCACATGTGGATTTTCTTTTTTTTTTCTTTTTTTCCCATTTCATACTAAGATATTGCGTGGTCATTACAACTCATCAGGCTATAACAGCCTCGTTGATAACGAGTGTTGAACTAAAATACCTCTTGAAATGGTGCGTTTCCAAGCAATATTCAAACCAGAAAGAATGTAAATCACATTTGATCAGCAGGATCGCGTTTTTTTCTCAGCTGATCTTTAACTTTGATGGCACTTCCGGTATGCGAGAGGACTTCCTGCCTATCGTGCTTGAATGTGATTGGTGGAGAAGCGAGCCACGTGCCAATCAGAGTCCAGGACTTGCTCTCTGTATATTGAATGAAACAGGATCTGCTCTTTGCGAGTCCGTCTTGAAACTTTCTCATCTTTCCTTTTTCGCCGTCTTTTTGGGGGAATATTCCTTCGTTGTAGCCCTTTAAAACCCTGCTTGCTTGGAGCAATGGATCCTTTAGCAGCTGCTGGAATAGCTGTCGCGTCGACTGTTTGTATTTCTGTTATTTTAATTGGGTTTTTCTTGTTCCGCGAAGAGAAGTTTGAGGACCACGTCGCTCAGCAAGCTGAACAAGAAGCTGCTATTTTCACTCGCTCGACGTCTGGCAAGGCCACGAAGGGCAAGAAAAAACCTGTGGGTAGGAAAAAGAAGCATTCTGAAACAGAAGGAGATGCGAGTCAAAGTGGCCGTGATTCAACTCAACACGTTGAAGTCGTGAAAACACCCGAAGACGAGTCTTCTAAAGACAGCAAAACGGAAGAAGACAACGAAAAGCCAAAGTCTATCCTAAAAGAAAAGCCAAAAAAGGCAAAAAAGCAAGCTTTGGCTAAAGCAGAAGCTCAGGCTGCTAAAGAAAGGCATACTCACTTTGAAGACGAACCTCCAGCAGTGGTCGAAGAGACAGTATTGGTGGAAGAATCTGTTGAAGTTGAAGCCGCTTTACCAGAGCTGCAAACTGAACCTCCAGTCCAACCAGTAGTTGAAGAAAAACCACTACAAACCCAAGAACAAACAGTACTAAATGCCGAGCCTCAAGCACCCAAGAAAACTAAAAACAAGAACAAGGGAAACAAAGAAAAATCCCAAGCCGCTACTAGTACTGGTAGGTGCATTGAGTAAAATAAATCTAGTATTCTAGTGTACAAAATCACGATACTCAAAGGGAAGTTTTCTAGGCTTGGCTGATTTTTTCTTACGATTTTCAATCTTATTGGTATTTATTCATCCAATTGCTCGTTATGTATTTTCCTGTGGTTTTAAATTTCCCTCAAGACTCCGTAATCGTTGATGATAGTGAAAGAGTATGTTGTGAGATTCGTCTGAATTAGTTCTCTGTCAACGTGGCACAGTAAAATGATCTTCTCTCGCGACTACAGACTCAAAATATGTAGGAAAAAAACTCTTGAATACTAAATCAACCGGCATTCCCAGAAAATTCTAGCGATATCTAAACTAAGAGTAATTTTTACCGAAAAAGAATTTATAAAACAAAAGACTACTTTCCTAATGAAATTATTGATAGCAATATTCCTATTGATATCAATTATTTATCAAAAATGTAGTACAAATGGCGAGAATTGGGGGTATTTTTGATCAAAATATATATTTCTTGATTTAATCAAAGTAGATCCCCATTTTGAATTTTGTGGTCGGATTTAGATGTACACATATTGTTACAGTACATGAATTTTAAATACTATTGTTTTATTACTTGATTACAATACCATTGTCCATTGTTGTTTTTAGGAACTATGATTCGTATTTTTCCAAATTGAGATTTCTGACACCTACACTAATGTTGTTCGTTGCTTGTAGCAACATTTTGTAGCATCTATCAATGTCGGATTTTGAATTATAGCTGTCAATTTTGATAAGTATATAAATGTCCATTACTTAGAAATGTGTAATAAGTTTCTCTCCTGCTTTCTTTTTCTCCTTTGTTCTTTTGTAAATACAATTGGCTAGAACAAAAGATACCATCTAAGGAATCCTCAAGACCTATTAGAGTAGAAGCCAATTGAGGAATTATCCAACAGATAAGTTTGCTTCAGAACCAATCCCCAGTCAAAGATTTAATCTTGCTACAGTTCTGGAGCCATAGTCAAGTGTTTCTTAATGTATAATCATTAAAATGAATGCACTTGTAGACTAAAATTTTGGACAAATGACAGCTATCCCAATACTCGTCTAAAATGCTAGGTTTACTATGTGTAAATCATTTTGTATGATTATTATGGAGGTTGTTAGGTAATTAACATTCTTATATTAGTTACCTAGCAATGTTATTTTGTCCTCAGGTGAAGTAAATGGGAAGAATGTGCTGAATATCGTGAAGACAGCAAATCTGAACTCCACTGAAGTGCAAGATGTTATTGACGTTCTTCTTAACAAACAAGGAGAAAATGATCAGTGGAAGGTACTTAAATCATTAGAAAACACTATTAACATTTTTAACTATTTACTATGCAGTTACTCCACCTTGTAGAATAGAATTTAAGACTGCTATAAAGACTTATCTTTTCAAATCTGTCCTTAATTAGCTATATATTAATCATTGATGTAAATATTTTAATTTTTTGACCTTAACTAGCTATAGTTTTGAAGAGCTCCAAGACATAGTAGGAAGCTCAAATCCTCTAACAATACTTAGGGATGTACTACATAGTCAAATGTTTATTTCAATTATTTTTTGTATTTCAGTCAACTTCAAAACCCAACGGGACTGAGACTCTCAAGAAACAGCTACAAGAAAAAGAACAGCAGATCTTGGAAGGTAAATACACAAATCAATGGTGAATTCTAGACTTAAATTATTACAACACAAGGCTTTACTGCTTCTTTCCTGTTTCTACAATCTTCCACAAACCCATCGCTCTAAAATTCTAAGTTGATATATGAGTTAGTGCTACCGCATAACGAATCAACCCAGAGATTGTTTCAGAGTTCATTAAGTTTGATGTTAGATATATTTTTAAACTCAATATTTAATTGCTTTTCAAATCTTTTACAGAAAAGCAACAGTCTATGAATGCTGCCAACAAGTTGAAGGAGCTGAGGTAACTGTTATGAAAATTCTTTTATTAAGGAGATATAACATTCAGTAGTGTAAATATAGGACTATATTCTAGTGGAGAACATACCAAGATCATTGGTTATATGAACTGACATTTTTGTTGAAGTCATGAGTGATATTCAAAACTTCAAATCACAATAGTGATGATGATGGTGGTGGTAGTGATGATGATTATGATGATGAAAATGATAATGATGATGTGATGATAATGATAACATTGATTGTACACCACATTAAATCAAGAAATATACTTCATAAATTCCACATTTTTATCATTATCATCGTAGAGAGGAGGTCCAACAAGAAAGGTTGAAGCAGAAAGCTCAATTCACTGCTGCAAACAATAAGATAACATCCCAGGTAAGAGAGTATGTGAATGTCAGTAATTGACTTAAAAAAGCATTTAAAGACATTTCATTCCATATAACAGACGAAAGAGCTACAAGCAATGCAGTCAAGAATGAAAGCTACGCATGACAGCCATACCCAGGAAGTCCAAACATTACAGACCCAACTTCGACAGTTCCAGGAAATGGTCAACTCTTCATCAATGACCAATCTACAGAGACTTCAAGAGGTGTGGCAGCCATAGAATTAGTATCAAAATGATTGAACAATTCATTTGTCTGAAATAATTATCATATACCAACTCCCACTTTGGTTGGGTGCAGGTATGTTGTGCTGGAGGTCATGAGTTCAAACCCTGCAGCTGGACCAACACTCAGTGTCTTAAAATATCTGAGCAGAAGGTGCTTCCTTTACTCTAAAAATATCTGCAAATTGTTAGGCATTTACTGTGGCTGGGATGACTAGGTCAAAATGGCGGTCCCGTTTCTTTCAGAGACATTAAACATAGAAGGCCACTAGTTTATCTGTTACAACTGTCACTCTATCTAAATATACTATGCTTTTTTATAAAGTATTACTACATCCAGTAAAAAGGGATTTAAATACTAAGGGTGAAGAGGGTGTTTATTTAGTAAGTTTTTAATAGGACTTCTGTAGTACTGGAGTTCCCTAATAAGTAACCTCATGAAAAATATTTTTTTCTTCCAGGAAAATGCACAACTGAAGAATGCATCAATGAGAGCCTCTCAACTGTAAGTACCTCGATAATTGTCAAGATATAAGCTTATGATTAATGGTCAACCAAGTCTTTTGATTCATTGTATTAAAGTTGGTAGACTGGCCTTCTCCAGGGAGTGACATGTGGTCTAATGTAGGAAAATATTACACCCAAGTTAAGTGGGTTTATTTTGGCTACATGGAGATTTTGGTTTTCCTGTTTATACAGAGTCATCATCTCAAAGAAAAACATGTCTAGACCACCAAATATTCTTCCATTTATCCATTGATCAGTCCATCCTCCCATCCATTTCTATTTTTCATTCATTTTCATAACAGTCCCCTTCACAGTTCCCTGGACAACCTTGAAAGGTAGCCATGCCTTTGCATCAAAGCGAAACATGAGGTGAGCTTGCAATGATAGAGACGTTTTTTACCACCTTGGACAATTATTCAAATGTCTCTATTATTGCATGCAAGTTCACCTTGTGTCTTGCTTTATCGCAAAGGCATGGCTACCTTTCAAGATGGTGCAGAGAACTGTAAAGGGGACTATTGTTTTGTCATTGATGACACTATTAAAGTATCACCCAATATCTAATATAACACTTTTTTTATTGACAGCACTGCTGACAAGGAGTCCCTTACTGCCGAGCTACTTAAACTCCAGCAGAGTCATCGTCAAGTCAAGGGTGATTTGAATGCAAGGATTAGTCAACTACAGCAGTTAGAGGCTCAGCGTCAAGTCTTTGAAAAACAAATCCATGACAGTAAGGTGCAACAGACTTCACAGGTAAACCATTGGTTGCTGAAAATGTTTGAGATCTGGCTCCGATTGCAGACCATTGTGCAGAAGTTAATGCATTCAAATCCCAGCCAGACCACTTTTCCTTTTATTGTAATAGGCACTTACTGCCGTTCTCAATATTCTGTGTGGTGCTTTTACTGAGAAAATCATTAGATTTGTCATAGGCACTTATTGATCACAGGTACCGACTGATTGGTTTTGATTGACAGCAGCAAAAAACAATTTTATATCAATCCCTTGCAATTTCTGAGTTTGCAGAATATTGAGAATTGCAGTAAAGAATATTCTATTTCTCCATTTATTAGTATGTGATATATATCCAAATCTTTTGATTTTTTAGCAAGATGCTGAGAAGATGTTTTCTAAGCGACTTGGAGAAGTTAGTGAGGAGCTAAAGAAAACCGAAGCAAGGGAAGCAAAGCTGAAAATCAGCATGGAAGAACAAGAGAAAAAATACCAATCCCTCACTGATCAGCTGAATCAAATAGAAAGTGGCAAGGCAAACGAAACTGACTCAATGAATTCGTTAACCAGTAAATTGACTGAAGCAAACAATAGAGTGTCAGAGTTAGAGAAGATGTTCACTTCTGTGGAAACACAACTGAAGGAATCTCAGGAAACTCAGTCCCGCAAGGACAAGGAAATCCAGGTATTGAATAGAAATGGTTGATTAGCTTATATAACATGAAGTATTGTTATTCTGTCAACTATAAATTTACATTTCTTTGTAGGAACTTCAGAATCAACTTAAAATTGCTCAAGAAACACCTGTGCAAAACAGTGCACCATTATCAAATCATGTTGATAAGGTAAGCAACTGATATCCATATGCTCATCATATCATGATTATTTTTACTCTTTATTAATTCCTTAGGCTTTTTCTGACATAAAGAACATGGCCCATCGTGGTCTAGTTTCAGTACAAACATTACCATGGCTTATATTATGATGTTGTTTGTACCAAAGTTAGACCATGACGCATCCTGTTTTTGGAATTCAGAAAAGGCCTATGGCAATGAAAAAATGTCAGATTTTAGTTTCAAACTTAGTGCTCAGTATGTTTCTCAGACCTTTAAAATCCCTCTGCAATCATCCAGCTCAGGTTATGCTCCAAACACCTAACAATGTTTGTTATACTTGATAATTCACTCTTCAAACTCTGAATACATGGATGGTTATTTTGTGGTTCTATGTTAAATGTATGCTTATATTTTTCAAATGCTTATTTCAATAGGATGATACAACAAAAACTTCTACAGTATCCCTGGATACTCACAATGAATTGTAAGTATTTTCTCTTCATTCCTTCCTTCCTTTCTCCTTTTCCTCTCATCAATCCTCAATCCCTCTCATTCTTCCATTCTTCACTTCCTACCTCCTTTCTCTTCCTCCCTCTATCCCCTCCCTCTTTCTATCCCTTCTTCTCCCAATTCTCAATCTGCTCTCGTGCATCTGATCCTACATATCTTCTTATGATTTCTTGGCTTGTTGTCCTTATCTTGTGTTTTTATTTCATATTCTTTCTTAGACTTCAAGGAAAAGAATCAGAAATTTCAAAGTTGAGTGAGGAACTCAAATCTAGAAAAGAAGAAATCGAAAAAATGAAAGAAGCTATTGAACAGCAAAAGACAAAAAATAATGTAAGTCACAAGGATATTTTTCTCTTTTCATCTACCTAAAAGTGGATGGTATTTGGAAATGTGTAAGTATCAAAATAAATAGTTCCATCTGATTAATAGCCAGCTAAAGAAGAACAACAGATTTATATTTATTTTGATTAAAGAATTGTATCATAATCTATACTTGACTCTGTACCTATCCTTGGATCCCACCTTTCCATTTTCCCATTTATTATATTTTCCCATTTCATTTTTTTTCCTCATTTCTATTTCCATCCTAACCACCATCCTAATCAACGTTATGGTGTTCATTTTTTTATTTCCCATTTCTTTTGTTAACAACGTTTAAGTTACAGACACAGGACGCGATTTTTTCATTCAACATCATATGCGATGTCCCACAAATTAGAGACTGCACATTGTGACCATATAAACACAATGTTGCACATGTGGTCACATGATGTGATCTAGTTTTTGTTACGTTGCATGCAACGTCGCATGAAAAATCGAATTGTGTCCGCACCTTTATTATTTTTGTTGTATTGTTTTTCATTTGTTTCTTTAAAACTAATCATTAACCAACCTTTAATTTCCCTCTTAATTTTCAATTTCCTATTTTGTATTTTTTCATTTCTCATTTTTCTATTTTTCATATTTCTATTTTTCATTTCGTATTTGTTTATTAATCATCCTTATCATTTCCATTTTGTTTTTTAATTTAATCTTCAAAACCTAAATTCACTTAGCTAAAAAAAATTACCTTTCATTTACTGTTTCCCACTTTTCATTCTTCTATTCTCAAAGTCCCAAACACTTAACGATAGGTGTTCTCTTACTCAGGATCTTCGTAAAAAGAACTGGAAGGCCATGGAGGCCTTATCAGCAACAGAACAATCTATAAAAACACAAATAACCAAAGCTGTTGAGGCAGCCAAGGTACTCCACCTTTCTGCCACTTGAGTTTTGCCAGAAATTGTCCCGATTTTTATATTATTTCCCAAAAATGGTATATTACTCTTGGAACACTGAATTTTGGTTGGAATAAATTATGCAAAATGGAAAGGAGAGCTTTCTTGTTTTGGCAAAACTTTGAATTTTTTAAATTATTGTTGCTTAATAACGACTAATGCTAAAACCTGTCTTATCACAGTTTCTTCATTAAATCACTTACACCTTAATACTGGAGTTGCTAATTCTGTTAATTCTTTCATTGCATCTACACACATCTTTTGTGTTGTAATAACTATTATTGTTGATTGTTCTATATCTTTGCTGTAAAAACTGTATATATACCACTATTATGCTTCTCAGTTGAGCTTGGAACAACAGAAGTTTTGTCATAAAGTTTTAACGTCTAGCTTTCAATGTTTATAAGGGCAACCGCTTTCTTTTTTCCTTAAGTAAATCTAAGGAGGTCTAAATAAATCTCTAGCACAATTGTCCTAGTGGATTTTTCAGTTGTTATCCTGTAATGAACAGAATAATGTAATGTACTTGTACATTTGTATTCTAGGCTGAAGCATCTCAGGAGGCACAAAAGAATGTGTAAGTTATACATTCTGTATTTATTAAGAGTCTCTGGCTCATTTTACATATTGAGATTAAGGGTTTTCCTCTGGGTATTCTGGATTAACCCCCATCCCCCTCCCCCTGCAAAACCCAACATGTGAGATGAGAGTTGTGTGCATAGAATACTGAATGTAGTGGTAGTGGGTGTAGAATGCATCATAATATACTTAATGCGATTCTCAATATTCTGTAAACTTGGTAATTGGTAGTTGCCTGTTGGAATTATTTTTCACTGCCAGTCAAAAATATACAAGAAACCAACTGATTAGTTTTGATTGACGGCAGTGCAAAACCAATTTCACAACAAGCCATTGAAATGTCTGAATTTTTTATTTTAGTTCAAGTGAGAAAGAAGAAGAAATCAAGAAAGAACTTGATGATGCTAAGGACCAAATAGAAAAACTGGAGAAGCTTATTGAACAACAGAAACAAAAAAACAATGTAAGCATTTCCTCTTTTCCACTGACCAATCACTTTTTGTTTATTTACAGACAGTGAGTTAAGTTAGAGTATTTTTAAAGGAAATATTTAAATAAATAGATCCTTCTGCTTTTAGGAATTAAGAGAAAAGAATTGGAAAGCAATGGATGCTGTTTCATCAGCTGCAAAAATCCATGAACCTCACAGTGTAAACACAATGTTGCACAGGTGGTCACATGTTGTGATCTAGTTTTTGTTACGTTGCATGCAACGTCCCTTAAAAAATCGAATTGAGTCCGCACCTTTATTATTTTTGTTGTATTGTTTTTCATTTGTTTCTTTAAAACTAATCATTAACCAACCTTCATCTTCCTAGTTTCCAATTTCCTATTTTTTATTTCTCAGTTTTCCATTTCCTATTTGTTTATTAACCATTTATTATTTCCATTTTGTTTCTTAATCTAATCTTCAAAACCTAAATTCACTTAGCTAAAAATTTTCCCTTTCATTTCCTGTTTCATTCATTTCACTTTTCATTCTTCTATTCTCAAAATCCCAAACACTTAACGATAGGTGTTCTCTTACTCAGGATCTTCGTAAAAAGAACTGGAAGGCCATGGAGGCCTTATCAGCAACAGAACAATCTATAAAAACACAAATAACCAAAGCTGTTGAGGCAGCCAAGGTACTCCACCTTTCTGCCACTTGAGTTTTGCCAGAAATTGTCCCAATTTTTACTTTATTTCCCAAAAATGGTATATTACTCTTGGAACACTGAATTTTGAATTTTGGTTGGAATAAATTATGCAAAATGGAAAGGAGAGCTTTCTTGTTTTGGCAAAACTTTGAATTTTTTAAATTATTGTTGCTTAATAACGACTAATGCTAAAACCTGTCTTATCACAGTTTCTTCGTTAAATCACTTACACCTTAATACTGGAGTTGCTAATTCTGTTAATTCTTTCATTGCATCTACACACATCTTTTGTGTTGTAATAACTATTATTGTTGATTGTTCTATATCTTTGCTGTAAAAACTGTATATATACCACTATTATGCTTCTCAGTTGAGCTTGGAACAACAGAAGTTTTGTCATAAAGTTTTAACGTCTAGCTTTCAATGTTTATAAGGGCAACCGCTTTCTTTTTTCCTTAAGTAAATCTAAGGAGGTCTAAATAAATCTCTAGCACAATTGTCCTAGTGGATTTTTCAGTTGTTATCCTGTAATGAACAGAATAATGTAATGTACTTGTACATTTGTATTCTAGGCTGAAGCATCTCAGGAGGCACAAAAGAATGTGTAAGTTATACATTCTGTATTTATTAAGAGTCTCTGGCTCATTTTACATATTGAGATTAAGGGTTTTCCTCTGGGTATTCTGGATTAACCCCCATCCCCCTCCCCCTGCAAAACCCAACATGTGAGTTGTGTGCATAGAATACTGAATGTAGTGGTAGTGGGTGTAGAATGCATCATAATATACTTAATGCAATTCTCAATATTCTGTAAAGTTGGTAGTTACCCGTTGGAATTTTTTTTCTACTGCTGCCAGTCAAAAATATACAAGGAACCAACTGATTAGTTTTGATTGACGGCAGTGAAAAACCAATTTAACAACAAGCTATTGAAATGTCTGACGTTTTTGTTTTAGTTCAAGTGAGAAAGAAGAAGAAATCAAGAAAGAACTTGATGATGCTAAGGACCAAGTAGAAAAACTGGAGAAGCTTATCGAACAACAGAAACAAAAAAACAATGTAAGCATTTCCTCTTTTCCACTGACCAATCACTTTTTGTTTAATTACAGACAGTGAGTTGAGTTAAGGCCCGTTTACACTAGCAAATTTAACGCGCCACTTGAGCGGCGATTTCAATGGCGATTTTATCGCGAACCAAATCCCAGCGAGTTGCACTAAATTTCGATCATGTTTGTATTGGCGGCGACGTAGCTACAATCTATCACCGTGAAATCGCCATAAAATCGCCGCTCAAGTCGAGCGAAAAAGTTACTAGTGTAAACAGGCCTTTAGAGTATTTTTAAAGGAAATATTTAAATAAATAGATCCTTCTGCTTTTAGGAATTAAGAGAAAAGAATTGGAAAGCAATGGATGCTGTTTCATCAGCTGAAAAATCCACAAAAACAGAAGTCCAGGCTGCAGTAGAGAGTGTGAAGGTATGGTATATTAGGAATGAATGGATGGATATAAATAAATGAATGCATTGATGGGTGGATTAGTGGTAGGTGGGTTGGTGGACAGAGGGATGGAAGGCAAAAGAAATTTGAATGAAATTTTGAAAGTCAACCAAATAAATGTATCATAGTAACATAAAAATATAAGTTTAGTGAAATAATGGAGAATGAATGAGAAGAAGGTACAAGAATTCTGAAATGGAGGAAGGTTGAATGAGTAAGATAATTGGATGAATGAAAAGCAAGATTGGAATCAAAGAATTATTCTAGCAAAAAATGTCCATTAAAATAGAGGTTCATGCTCTTCACTTTGTACTTTTGTTTCTGTAGAGAACCAACCAAAAGAATCTTGAAAGCGAGAGAACAAAAATACAGGTACGGTAAATAAATCAATAAATAAATCAACTTTGTTTATAGAGGATAACACTTGAAAAGTAATTCAACTGATAAACTCATGGTCCTCTTTTAACATCTCTAATTGATTAGGGAGGGGGCTGCCATTAACGTGGTCATCCGAGCCATGTGAAGGTCTAACTATTTGCAGATGTTATTAGCAGAAGGTAGCACCTTCTCCTCAGGGTATTTTATGACCCTGAATGTTGGTTGGCTGGGACTTGAACCATGACCTCCCGCACAACTGACCAACTTGAGCTTATTAGCTTATTATCAATTGAGCTTATAAACCAGGTGGTGGTCATGTTCTTGATATCTTTTCAAAATACAAAGGAAACAGATTTCAAACTTTCTTGATAGTAACTTATAATTTACAAGGTGATGTTCAAATATCATTTTTTATTTTCCTTCAGAATATCCTGACTGGTCTTTATCCAGACATCCAAATAGAATCATCACTAGTGAGTATAATATTATTCATTGCTACAGTTTGTTATACAAGCCAGAATATAGATTTATTGATGTATTTCTTGCCGTATTTCTTTATTATAGTCTTTTGAAAAGTGGTTGGAAGAATTTCAGGAGAGTGCAGCAGAAATGAAACCAGCTGTTGTAGAGGTCTGTATAAGATTGAGTTTAGTGTTTAGTTCAATTTTTATATATAAGTATAACTTTTAGTGTTGGACTGATTGTATTAGAAAGTTTTTATGGGAAGGATTTGATGTGATTGTCTCCTCCTGTAGTGGCTGCAGTTGACAATCATTCTTAGCTAGCACAGAATCATAAGCCATCATCATAAAAAAGAGTTTTGGTGGACATCAGTTGTCAAACACAAAGTTTTCAAGTGCGCAAGCATGCCTATGGAATGTTAGGAAATGCCTTGATTGACATCCACAAAAATCTACTTAATCATAACAATGACTGTGTGTGTGCTATTGAGAAGTCTGTAATCTACAAGGGTGTACATCTGTTTATCCACTCTAATAACAAGACTTCTTTATTTGATTTTAGAATGGAGATATTTCAAGTGAGCTAGAAGAAACTAGGAAAGAAATGGAGAATTTGAAAGCAGAATGTAGTCACTATAAAAATGGACTTGAGGATACTGTAAGTTGATTGGTGTACTCTTACGGCATATGGTAACATGATCTTCACCCATTATCTGTCTTGTCAGTAACTAATAATTTCATTAAATAACTAATAAACAGGAATCGATGCTTAGAAAACTAGAAAGTCACATTGAAACTGAAATTGGAAGCTGGGAAAAGAAACTGGAAGTAGCGCAGAAAGAAATAACAAATGTAAGTACTCGTTGTCTCATTCTGGTTTGCACTGCCAATACTCACGTCCTTTTACACCTGCGGGACTAAAAATATCGGCTGGTAAATGGGTCAGCCTATGCTCCTTTCCGTAGTCTTCCCACAATCCCTTATAATCCCAGCGCGAGCTCGAGGTCAGGGTAAAATTTGCATATTTTTTATACATTTTTATGCAAATTTTACCCTGACCACAACCTCATGCTCGGATCATAAGGGATTGTGGGAAGACTATGGAAAGGTGCATACCGAAGCCTCGCCCCTGTCATCACCCTGACCATTACATCCATCAGAAGTTAATGCATCTTAAATTAAATCTATATCATTGCATTTTGGTGTTCTTTAGGCAAATACAACAGTATCAAGTCTAGAGGAAGATCTCACAGAAGCAAAATCTTCATCCAAGTCTCACCTAGACAAAATTAATTCCTTAGAAAAAGAAATTTCACTGGCTAAAAAGAGCGAGTCTGATGCCAAGACAATGATTTCTTCCCTTGAAAAGGAGCTCTCAAATTCCAAAAGTCTATCAGAAAGAATTAGTCAATTAGAAAAAGAACTCACAAAGCACAGAGAAAATGAATCTAAGCTAGGTGACTCCATGAAATCAGTAGAATCTGTACAAGAAGAGTTGAACAAGACAGTTCAACAGCTGAGTGAGGTTCAGGGGCAGTTGACGACACGTGACAGTGAAGTCAAGTCGTTACGAGAAGAAATGAAAAGGAATCAAGAAAGTGGTGGAGATCTGAAGAAAAAGATTGCATCACTAGAAGAAGCTTTGTCCAAGGCAAATGAAGTTGGAAGATCGCAGGTAGAGTGATAAACAAGTTTGTTTGTATTTTCATGCCCTGTATGACCTTCTGGAGCACTCAACAACCAGGGCTATTCAGTTCAAATGATTTCCCACTTCTGATCAGCTAGAAAATAAACTTCATTTTCAATATAAAATGAACAGCACATAGCCCCCCCACCACACACACACACATTTTTAGCCCAAAATGATTTTTTGTTATGACTTACCAAAAGCTTTGATATGACTTTAATGCAATAAACATGTTGCAATTGCCCCTCAAAACCAAGGCACTGGAAATCGCATATCCAAGAGTATCAATTTCTAAATTTTCAGATGGTGGGGACATTCCCCTCTTGACCCCTCCCAATTAGCTCAAAACTATGCTCCACAGTCCGTGATATATATATATAAATTTGTTCATAATATAAAAAACGTACATACCGTATTTACTCATTTAAGCGCCGGCCCCGATTAAGCGCTGCATATGAGAGCAAAATATCAAAGAGCACCACCTCAAATAAGAGCTTCCCCCAATTAAGCGCCACAACTGGAACACTAAAGATTTATAGAGCATCGCTGTGCTTAATCGAGTAAATACAGTATGCAAACATATAATCTGGTACAGGTGTTGTTGAGTGCTTTGGAATTTTCACTGATATTCTATTAATTGGTTTATAACTATTATTATTGTCATCAAATGTATTTATCTGGCATGTCATTGCATGGATAGAAATGCTGCTTGTGCACAGACGTCAACCATAACTACCATCTGATCAATACATTCATCACTCTCGTTTACATCAAACACTTGTGTGTTGTTTCTTGGTGTTTTTATCTTTTTATTTCATTTTTAAAGCTTTCTAATATAAAACTCTAAAGATGTATTGCACCTCTAATGGATAATGACTAATATCACTAATATACTCTAATATTTAGCTATTAATAATCTTCTAATGGGTTTGATCATGCGCTTGACCTCCATTAATGCATGGGTGTAGCTCAAAGTTCCCACCAGAGGAACCCCACCAAGAACATGATGCTTTAATCTCATTGCACTTCTTTTATCCTGACCTTGGAGCTAAATAGAATTCACAGACATTTTTTTAATTTTTCATGGCCAAAAAAATGCATAAAATTGAAACATAGATTTTAGGAGGAGGTCACAGCTAAAATGATTACCATAATGTAAAATAACTGCGACATTTAACAATAAGGGAATTCAAAATACTTTTTCTGGTGAAGGGTTAATAATATTCATAAAATACTGTTATAAACTGAGTTAAAAACCTACATGGTGATGGCATACTGGTATATAACTATTTCTTATATTTGTCAAAACTTATAAATTATAACTACTGTACTCTATAATTCTTTGAAATTAAACTTTAACTCAGATTTCAAATATCACTCAGTAATAAATCTTTCAACTCAGTCAAGTGCAATTTCCTACAACATTTCTCAGTTAAGGGTAACGTGTAAACAGTGTAGTCTTATTCCTGACTCTCATTGTTTCCACTGGCAACTACTTGGCTGAGATCTCATGGTGTATCATCAGTGGTTGCCAATAGAAACATGTCAAAACATTCATTCTACAGCACAACATTTGACATCATTCTTAGCTGAGAAGTGCGAGATTTGTAAAGAAGGAATAGGATTATCAATGATCTTTTAAGGATTTTCTGATAATCTTTTTCTTCTTCTCAAATACTTTTTTAACCTTATTCCATTCAAGAGAAGCAGAATTTTTAGAGATTTGTCTCTCTGAGATCTTTTTAACTCTACAACTAGTTCCGAGTTGTTTTAACACTTGCACACTTAATCTGGAGTATATGTTGACCTAACATTCAAGTAACCCAATAACGATGCACTTTCTAAATGCACTGTCAGTAGTGGTGTTACGATATGTTCTAATGAATGACAACTGTCAATCACAATTGTTCAGCCAGTTACAAGCACTTTTATCTCCTTGGCCTTGGAACACTATAGACCCCTTGCCGCACGTCTGAACACAATTTGGAACACTATAGACCCCTTGCAGCACGTTGGAATACAATTGGGAGGAAAAAAACAATAGGTTCCAATTTTCAGGAGATCAATTTTTTTTCTTTTTGTTTTGTCTTCCAAATTGAGCTGCATTGACGTCACATGAAAGGGGTCTATATACACAAATAGAATTGTGTTATCTACCATACCCTAGATTCTAGTCACAGATTCATTAAGATTCCAACAACTGAAACCAAAATTGGCCGTTAATTATACATGGTTAAGATGCTGACATACATTATTTATTGAGAGTTGCTTTTAAGTTGACCACAATATGCTCCTATTTTTTTAGAATATCTAATGGTACTTGAGCACTCTGCATAAGGGTATGAGTACATTACTGAGGTTACTTCCAGTCTAAGGAGATTGAAGTGCAATAGACCTCTTTACCTTGGGTGTTATGTTTTCCTATTTCAGACCACGTATCATTCTCTTGAGAATAAGATTCTTTGTTTGAGTTGTATCCATATTCATGTGTCTTCTCATGTGCAACTGTTAAATAAAGATAGGATACTCAAGGGAATGACATGATATGAAATGGGAAAACAAGCCTAAGGTGAAGAGGGCTACTGGTTGGTTTTATCGTGGTTCATGTCCAGCATGCTGCATGCTTCTGCAGCACAAGATAAATGTTCCATTCCATTGTCAAAGAGTGCATATAAACGCCATTAATCACACCTTTGAATCGTAAACAAACTTAGGAATCACTAAACAGCGAAAACCACTCGTCCAGTAGCCCTGACAAGAAAAAGAAAGGCATCAAAGGGGCTTTTAGCAAACTTGCTGGTGGTTCAAAGGTTGGTAAGCTTTCTTCTCCATAGCTGGAATCTGAGTGTATAAATGAGTTATAAACACCTCTGTTGACTCCTATTTTTAACAACAGATTTTCATGCAACTTGTGTTCATGAAATAACAATTTAAAACTTGTACAATAATTTTACAGCGCTTCCCAATCACACATGCGAAATCATACAATTTGCTGTCACGACAAAGTTGGTTTTGGTGGACATCAATCAAGGCATTTCACAACATTCCACGTGGCATGTGCCTTGTTAACTTTGCGTTTTCCTATAATGTTATGGAAACACTTTGATTGATGTCCGCAAAACCTTATTTTATCACGACGGCAATTCTCTCGTGATTGGAAAGAGCTGTAATGTTTGATTTCATGATCCCTGGATAGTCGTATAAATTACTCTAACAGTGTCATCCCATAGTAATTTTATTATTAAATAGAGAATAACAAATAAATTTAGATTACTTCCTTGCACAAGGTATTGATAAAAGAAAGCATTTTTAAACCATTGATAATAGAAAAATACAATTGTATGGTATAAAACTTTACATAATTTGAATGAGACCTTTGAAACATAAAACACATAAGTTTCATGGAAAGCTGTTGTATGATAAGCTTCTGATTCGCAAAGTTATTGAATAAATAGTTATGATTATGGTCTGTCTAACAATAACTAGGAGTGTTATAAAACCACTAGTTGTGAAAGCTGAATGGCTTTAAACCTCATAAAACGCTAACAATAAGATATTGCCATTGTTTTCATTGTTACACGCTGATCAAGACAACCTCTCACAAGCCTCTGCGTTAATGCGCAGTGGACTACTGTCAATCAAAGAAATTATTACAGTCTATTTATACAGGTGGAAACCATGGAAAGTTATATGTGAACGATTTGATTGACGTATGGTAGCCGAACCACGGTAGCATATTGCCTTTAACTTGTTGTAACATTTTGTCTCAGTCATAGCAATGAAAACAGTGGCAAATCTATATTTTTCAAGCAATGTTCCTTAAGTTACTCACCAAAATTATATTTAAAAAAATATGCAAGTATATTCAAGTTCAGACATTAAAAGCAACCCATTACCAGAGAAGAAACATTTAACATAAAAAGTCATAATTATATTTCATGGCTTATGTTAATGTTTTGTAACTTGCTAAAACCTTAATTCCTTATTTTGAATCAAATTATTTTTTTGGTTAGTTTGTGTCTTTACCATAAAATCTTTATTTTGTATTATCATATATTTGTTGTTTTTTTAATCATCGTTATCGCCATTATCATCATCATTTATGATCACCAATCTTGTACATCACGACTCACTGATGACCAACACAAATTTACAAGCAAGGACAGTTGTTCATATTCTGAATGAATGTGAAAAAATGAAATGAAAAGTGGATATTGACCACCCTCGACCCTCCACCCCTGGATCCACCTCTGACGCAAAACAATTTTTGGGGAATCGTAATACCTCTAACATTGGATGCCCTTACTACTAACTCTACCATCAAACTAGTGGCATGAACATTACAGCCAATCCCATATGATTGATTGATTTTTAACGTTTATTTATTTACCTATTATTGCCCCCTATAGAAAGATAAGGAGAGTAAGCATGCCGAAAAGGAAGAGGTATTATATTATAGACAAGAATACTCTAGTTCTGTATTCTCTCCTGTTGCTCAGGGTTAGCCTCCACAGGGCCCGCGAAGAGGGAAGGGCTGGGGGGCTTACTTGGCATTGTAAGTTTTTGAATTGGATTAAAAAACTCTAGTCCTGTGGCCCTGAGTGCGAAAGGAAAAATTAGTCCCCCACACACTTTTAAGCTTGTTCTGCGGGCCCTGTTCCAATTTATGTAGAATATTTCCATGTTCCAGTGAAGGTCTGGAATTTCAATTTGTTTTTATTTTAGAAGTTGTGCATCGTATGTGTTACCATTGTTATTCGTGAATATTTGGATTCAGAAATTAGGCTAACCCTGAGCATAAATAGGTCTGTAACCAAGGAAGGTCTATTTTCTATCTTTCTATTTATCTCAAGGTTCTAGTTTCTTTGTTTTACTAACAGTTGTACTATTCCCTTGTTCCATCCAGACTCAAAAGCAACTAACAGCATACAAGGCTGAAATAGAGGTACAGTATTAAACAGGGGAATCAAATATGTACTGGAGGCCCTGGGGGGGGGGGGGTACTTCGGGTCATTTCATACAGGGATGCTCCATCTGGACTCTCGACCCCTTACCTTTTCTATACCAAATTTCAGCAAAAAAGTACCCCTTTTATATACCTTTTTGCCTGAAAAGGTACCCCTTTGAAGAAAATCTACCCTTTTTATACCAAAACTCACAAATTTCCACCCCTTTGCTATACGTGCGGCCTGAAAAAGTACCCCTTTCGGGCGGAGCATCCGTATAGTCCATCATAGGGAGTACCCCACCCCCCTCCCCCCTGGGCTGGAGGCATGGTGGTTTTATGGCAGCATTGTTTAAGGGCAGGAACAATGCATTTTTTGGCATGACAAGATATTTCATATCACCAAAGAGAAAAAATTTTATTGTTTTGCCCTCAAACATGGATGCCGTGAAACCACTTGCTATTCTTTCTCTGATTTTTTTGAGAACTGTTTAATATGCAAAAGGAAAACTCATCAAATGTTCATAATTGTTTTATAGGATTTAAAAGCACAAGTTAAAAAGATGAGAGATACAGTGAGTATCGTAATCAGAGTTATAACTCATCTGTAGAAATAGTTTTTTAATCAGAAGGATGTAGTGTATTGTATTACACTTTAAGGTATTTTCTGAAATATTCAAAATTTAGAGCAAAATCATATTCTAGAAATGTAGTCTGAATAATTTTCCCAGTCTGTAAAATAACCTTTTGAACTTGTTCTCCAAAGGAGATGACAAGATCTCAGCAGATAGAAAAAGATGTTGCCGAAGCCATCGCAGACGTAAGTACAGATCATAATAAAAGCACTTAAGAATAAAAACTAAAATCAAAGTATATCTTCAGTCTTCCTGTGATGGCCACTTCCAAATCATAAATAAAAGTTGTTTGAAAAGATAACATATTTCGTGCAGGTCCTAGCTCAATGAACAAGAAAATTTAATTTTTCTTAAAACAATAATGTATGAACTGTGAAATTTTGAGATATATCCTGTCTCCTGACTAATCAATAATCATAAATTATCATTTCATTTTATGTTATATTCTTTTAAAAAGAAATAAATCACACCCTGGTATGTTTTGTGGTATTTTGCAATGGATTTAAACTTAAAAGTTGGTTTTTTAAAAAAAAAAATTTTAATATTTCATTGTATAGTTAGAACAAAAATTAAACTTCACAATATGAAGTTTAAAAAAAAGTTGGCCAGTGATCAGCCAATGTTAGCCGAGTGTCAATATAAAGTAGACAATCACGCTTAGCACTCTGTATCCAACACAATCACTCAAGCTACGCCATTTCTAAGTTCATTCATAAATGCTATGCTTTTATTATTTATCATTTTGTTTTTTATTTATTTATTACCCATTTCAAGGTTGAGGAAAAAACTGGGTTGAGGTGGCATTGCAGTGCATTGTGGGACTGTTTTCAGGGTTCGAAATTCGCACAAGATATTAGGTAAATGCGAGTTGAAAATTACAAATATCGAACTCGCATTTCCTAGCTAGTTCTCTTTTTAGAAAATAATGATATGCAAAAAAATAATAAAGTCTTTGCGTTCAATCCATTTATCTTATGTGCAAGATAAGTTTATCTTGTCATTAAAAAATTGAAATTCTAACCCTGGTTTTAGGGGACAAAATTGATGCCTTCATGCAAATAAGTTCCCTAGAATAGAGGCTTTGTACCATCACGTGATGGCAGCCATGACAGAAGGTGGGAACAATTGAGTCTGGTCTAATCTGATTTACATGAGAAAGAATTCAGTTTCCGGGGGGGGGGGGGGGATCTATTCTTGTGCCTCCTGTGATGGCTGCCATGTGATGGTGCAAAGCCTCTATAGTCCCATAATGCACTGCAATACTAACTCAACCCAGTTTTTTCCTCAACCTCCAAATGGCTTTAAAGCTTTTTCGATGTTATTTTATGTTGCATTATTGCTGAATTCCTACATGCTTTGTGTTAACAGACTGCAAATAGCCCTGTCAAGTCCAGTTCTGCTATAAAACATTAACACACAACATTACCACTACAGTAAGTACATCCATACCATACACCATTCTATCATTACCTCAGACAGACAGACAGACACTTGTTTGACTGGCCTGTGAATTTTTCTTCTCTTGTTCTGCACTGGCTAGAATTTGGTCACTAAGTGTGCAACAGTAGCCCCCTTCACAGTTCCCTGCGCCATCTTGAAAGGTAGCTGTGCCTTTGCATCAAAGCAAGACATGAGGTGAGCTTGCAGTGATAGAGACATGTGAATAATTGTACAAGGCATTGAAAGAAGTTTCTATCATTGCAAGGTTACCTCATGTCTCACTTCAATGCAAAGGCACGGCTACCTTTCAAGATGGTACAGTGAACTGTGAAGGGGACTATTTGAGAATTTTGCTTTTTTTTTACTTTTATTTCTGTTTTCTAATAAGATTTTTAATTTAAAAAGTATATTCACAATAATAATATTTACTTTTTCATATCCTGAAAATATAAAAATGGAAGTCTAAAAGATCTGAGAATAGGCCATCTCTTCCCTACCCAAACCTTCCCTTATTCTTTACATCATATCTGCAGAGAGAGGGGGGATTAGAGGAGAGACATGGCTTAATAAATCTCATAAACTACTAGGTCATTGACTATTTAAACATCAATATTAATTGTTCCATGTTTTGCAGATTTTTAACCCCTAAAAGTTATCATACATAAATTATAATATAGTCTCAGCAATTTTTAAAAAATTATTAATGGAATGCATGGATCTTCTTTAATAATAATAATAATATTTATTGACTAATATTGCACCAATATCCATATGCATTTTCATCGGTGCATATTCTTTCTGGCTAATCTAATATCAAGATTTTAGTTTTTATTTTTAATACCCAAAAAGACATCAAATGACTGATTAACCCTTAAAAGATATGATACCCAAATTTAGCTCATATAATATATATGTTTGGAATTACAAAAAGAGGTTCACAATGGATTAATATACATAAAACGAAAAAATAACTTGCCTACACATACTGATTTGACTGATCGTCCTCTTCATGTTTTTTGTCGTCAATGCTTAAGTTCCCTATTAGCCAATCAGAAACCAGTTGGATTTGTCTACAACCCTTCATTTCTTTGAAGAGAACAAAAAGAATCCATGTCTTGATACATTTTTTTAAATTCTCAATTGGGCTCCCTGTGGTTTTGAGACCAATAATGAGTTTAGCCTTAATATCTAATTGATTTTTTCCCACCATAAAAAATCTAACTCTAACTTTTTGCCTTGTTTTATTCATCTAGCAGCAACAATACGATACTAAAATATCATTCTTATTCATATTGCAGCCAGCTGCAAAAGCCGCAGCAGAAAACATAGTGTCGTCTGTTTGAATGAAAGGAATGTTGGAATGTTTAATGTTGCTATTTTAAATTCACACAATAATAATAATAATAATATGATATAAGGTACACAATAATGAATAGATTAAAATGATGAGATATAAGGTGTGAAGGGGGAAAGAATACACATAAATACCAGATATAGACAGATGCCAGCAGAATTCAGTTGGAATATACACATGTTCTTTACACTATTGTGTGCTACGTGTATCTGCTTCAAAAAGGTTGCTGGGAGAATAGACCCCTTGCACGTCACGTCAAAGCAGCTCAATTTGGAGGACAAAACAAAAGGATTTCAATCTTCTGAGAATTGGTTGGAAACCTATTGTTTTGTCGTCCAAATTGAGCTGCATTCCGAAAGAAGTACTGCAAGGGGTCTATGAATTGTAGACCATAGATTTGTAGGCAATCAGTGGGTGGTTTTGTTTCCAACTCGTAGGAGTTTCCAACTCGGGTTTAGCAGTGAGTAATGGATTTCTAGCTAAAGTAGATGTCTCCCACTTAATAAGGATTATGGTTTTCTTGTGAAGAGAAGTGTGCCAGAATTAGTTTAAGTTAACCTAAAGGTTCTTGAGATAAATTATAATTTTTTAAATTTTGCGTTGGCTTTATGGAGTAAACCTTTTTGAAACAAAAGCATGCGAGTACATTCAAATTTTTGACTCCACCCTACAGTACCCCCCTTGGGAATCAAGGACAGACCAGGGTCAGTAGGGAAGGAGTTGTTATCTTTCAGTTATTTGTAATTTGGGTCATGTTAACATTAACACGTAAACTCACCAGTCTTACTTGATTCGAGTTTTTTCACTTGTCAAAAATACCAGTTTCTTGTATGAAAATTTTATGTAAGTTTGAAGTTTTAATTCAAACAATTCAAATACCACGTTAAACTGCATGGATTACAACAAGTAGTACTATATCTGTTGTATGGTTCTACGTTCTAGTTGTCTAAATAAAAATGTGTTACCAACGGTTTTGCTTTCTAGTTTTTGGTCAAGGGTGGTGTAGTTGGTTGTGCATTCGCCTCTCTGGTATCTTCAATTCCTGGACTACACATTAAATGTGAGTATAGTTTGTTACGTCTCTCCCTTGATTCAAGGATTTTTTCCAGGTTCTCAAACAGTGTATTTTTTCTCCCTTCGCAAAACCTGTGAGTTCTATCAGGGGTGTCTCGGCACGGTTCACGAAATATAAAAAAGGACGAACACGGCTCACGGAAATTACATTGGGATTTACTTTCAAAACACCAGTTACTCAGTATAGTTTTTAAGTTTGAGTAACAAAAATTAAGCTAGAGACCATAGTGCGCTTTCAAAGAATAGCAAAACGTGGTTGACATTTTGCGCAGTGTTAAAGGATGGTAAAATAAGAATAACGAAGTGCGCAGTTTTTAAGAATAGTAAAGGAAAGACAGAAACCTCCTGCGCAGACAAAAAGAATAGATAAAATTGAGTCTCACCAGGTGCGAAGTCTTGAAGTAGAGAAAAAGAAGGACAAAATAAAAATGTTTTTGCTGAGTCTGCGCAAACCAGACAGCGACGTTCAAGAATTTCACATTGAAAAACAATAAGTAAATGCTGGAAAAATGTATTTTAACGTAAGAATCCGCCTTTACATTATTACTTACATTATGACATTCAGGATCATACAAGACAAAAAACTTTTGTCCTTTCGGATAAGGTCATGTTTTGAAATTTCCTTTTAATCTAAATTGGATAACAAAAATATATTATCTTTTTGTGTCGATAGAAGCCAACGTAGGTAGCTAGAAAGAAGAGCTGTTGCAACGCCAGTGATGTGCGATTCACAGCCATCTGTAAGAAAAGATTTTAAAACTCGCTTAAGATATAAAAACATTTACCTTCTTGGTGTTTGAGGAGAAAATTTTACGAGTTTTTTTATTCAAATCCGATGGAAAGAACGGGTGATGTGCGCTGCCTCAACAGTGTGATCACGGGCTCGATCCTTGAGTCTGCCGTCATACGTGAGGGTCCTGAAGGAGGAGGGGGGGTGGGGGCTAATCCCATTTCCTTGCCTAAAAGTTTGCAAAATCCAAGTAGTCCAAGTCCAAGTTTTCAAAATCCAGTAATGACTAAATGCGAGTCCCAGTGCATGAAATCCAACTTCCCAGCCCAAAAATGGCGAATCCCAGCTCCCATTTTACCCCTTTTCCAGATCGCACTAGTTTATGAGAACAAAATAATATCTTGCATCAAATTATCGAAGTATTTCAAACCTGCCAAAATCTTCACTTTTCTTTTTTCTCTTCTCTTCGTCTTGTTATGATCAACTACATGAAAGTTCCCAAAGCAGCCCGTCGGTCTTTGAAGCTTTAATATTATCTCAAGTCTATCAATGGACAGGAAGTCACTGTAGCCCAACATGCCTCCACAGATGACTGACTGTTCTAAGTAAAGATCTGTCTGCGCATGCGTTCTTTTCTTAATATTCTCAAGGATCATCATCTGATGGTACATAGAAGTGCAGATTTGTTGAAAGAGTCTTTCGTATCCTCCATGGATCTTTGATTGCTGTAGTTTATCGGAGAGCACTGATGAACACCCTGTCAAACGATACCATACAAAGTTAATTAGTACCCTCTCCCCTCCAGGATGCTCCTTGGACTGAGTTGGAAGTAGGAAGTGGTCCTCCTCTGCCATCGTAATAAAGTGTTAATCTTAAGTGAGTGAAGCTGCGTCGGTGAGGCGTGAAGTCAAGTGTAATTCATGTAGAGTAGGGCGGGGGTGTTAGATGGGTGGGGCTGCACATATATCATGGATCGAGGAAGTTCTATTCCAAAGCTCTTAAAAAACGATTCAAACAGAACTGATAGCCTATGACAGCAAACGTATTAATGAATCACTTTACCTCTTTGCTTCCCCCACATAAAATACAATGCCTGGTGTGTCAGCGAGTATCCTACATTATCACTTCTTGTCATATCCTGCCAACACAGATCGGTCACATTACAAGGTTCATACCCAGGTCCACCGCTGCCAAATAGGGCCTCCATACACGACTGATAGGCTTGGCCATAATTATTCGTCACTTGTCTATCATTCTCACTAGGACTTCCCAGGGGATTCAATCTCTTAAACGGCTTTACAAATGTCCACTTCTTCTTCACCACGAATCCTACTTTTCTAAAATAATCTTCGTCTGATATATTGAGGTTCGGAAGAGCTTTGTAGATGATTCTTGTGACCCGTTTTTTTAGGTTGGTAATGTAATAGGTCAAAGAGTGTGGGACGGTGTTCCGCGAGGAGTCTTCTTTCATTGATGTTATGATGTTTTCTAACACACCTGTCGTTAAAGGGACAAGACGAGAGACTCATTAATCAAAAAAAAAGCTTGGAAACTCATAAAAAAAAAAACGTGCTCGGTGTTTTGAAACTGTGTAACATGATTTCAGTATCGGAAGCACTTACAACCTTTAGGGGAGTTCTTGTGACATTAAATTAACTTGGTCGCAAACTACGCAGTTCTTGAATGATTTCTGTGGCTTACCCGAGTATCAAATTCGAAAAATTAAGTGCCTGTTTTCTTTCACAAATTACTGAAATAAATGCTTCTTAGATAATAATACATTTTTTGATTTTTCAATTACTTTTCGTATTTGTTCTGCATGATTCTCATTTCATTATTGACTTTTTCCTTTTTTTAGTTTTCCTCTTTCTTATTTTCATTTTCAATTCCCATTTATTATTATAATCTCATTTTATCATTCGTTTTATTTCGTTTTTATATTTCATCTTCTTTTCATTCTCATTTTAACAAATTATCACTGTGTGAAATAGAAATGTTAACTTTTATCATATTGATAAAGAAACTGAAAAAATGAAAGAAAAAAATGAAAGAAAGAAAGAAAGAAAGAATTGAATTGAATTGTGTATTTATTCAAACCTCTAGCAGTTATAATAACTGAATTAAAGGTAAAGTCAACACGTAGAATAAATAAATAATAAATAGAGATTCTCTGGCGCCAGTTTGGACACGAACTTATCGGGCAGGCAAAGAAAACAATGACACTTTCTCCCCTGCCATCTTGAGGTACAAATCCCTTTATCGACCATTATCATATCTTCAGCTCACAGAGTTTAAGGGTTGATCAGCGAAGTTGGATCAAAATTACTTAATATTCCCGATGACAAATTAAAGTTATATTACTTACCTTCTGACACCCGTAGACCAAAGATGGCGTCCAAGTTGACTTGTTCAAATTCTTTCTCAAAATACTTGAATGCTTTATCTAAAGAGTTAAAGAACTTTGGAATGAGCTTACAGTTATCAGGAGCTGTCTTTGCCACTTTAATGGATAACTCCAAGGCTACATGCTTTGAAGCAGCACACATGATGAAAACAGCAGCCACCAGTACCAATACGTTAGAAGATACCATTCTCCTCCGTAAAAGTAGGTGGCAATTTCCAGTCTAACTCTAGAATCTAAATCTAAACTCCCTCTTTGGGATATTTACGCTAGAAGAAATTTAACTAAAAAGTGCGAAAACTCTAATCAAATCTTTTAGGCTCGTTCAGGGGTGGAATTTGAATTGGGTCAATATCGATAGCTAACAGTGCAAGTGTAACTATGACCACGAAAAGTCAGTATATAAGGGCAGAATGTCGAACGGGTACCGGCAATGCTAAGTACTTCAGCATATAAAGTAAATCCCATATTTGACGACATAATTTATGAGTGTGTGATTGGCTTAGCATCGGATCAAAAGCAGGAAGAACCTCTAAGATATTCTTAGAACGATTTTTTTTTTTTTTAGAAATATGATATATTGAACATTAGATATTAAAAGTTCGAGTTATAACTTGAAAAATTAACGCGGAGTTAAAATTTGAAGTCAAAAGTGCCGTAACTCATGGATACGAATTTCAAGTTCAAAACGGAGCAAGTGCCATTCCCTTGCGTATTGGTTCTTTCTCCAGTTATTTCAGACATAACTTAGGATTTTCTAGGGAAAACTGAAGTATAATTTAGTCTTTTGATATAAGAGTTAGACGTGTAAACTCTGTATAGATCGCGTGTCATTCTTTTTTGATATGCTTTCTTTCTTTTTTTAAGTTTAGAAAAAAAATTCAAAATGGAAACATATTGATTTGGTCGTTTCGAAATGGAATAAGTTACGAGTTGTTTTTTAGCTTTCTGTCTGTTCAGTTCACCATGGAAGTATTCTACAAGATATGACAACTGACTGGATAGAATTATGATAAAGAAATTTCCTTTATACAGCGATCCTAACTGAGGCCTTAAGTGGCATGGCTTCACTTTTCCCTTATTCACATGGACGAACTAGAATCCAAGCGTTTCCTGAACACACTCGGATACGCACTCTCAAATGCCAAAATATCCTGGTTATTAGTTGTTTGTAAAAATGCATTAACTAGTGGCGTGGCTAGTTTTATTAGGCTTCATTAAACCAGCTTTCCTCCACTTGTCGCCCAAAAAATAAAAAACTATTTAGGCGCGCGCATTGGGCTACCTTGTTACCTTCGAGCACATGGAGCACATGGCTCTCATAAGACTTCCGAAGTTAAGCACCCAAGGTTTTTTTCCTTTTAAGTTGGAGACCAAAGCAGAATAAGATTTTGATCTATTTTTGGTCCCAAATGAATCCGTATTAACAGAACTTTTTAGCTATTATTTAAAGCGCATTTATAGGAAAGATTATACGAGGCGGCAAAATGAAGAACATGTGCTTTAATGCGGATAAATTGAAGCAAAGAACAGCTGGAGTGAAGACAAACATGACCATTATTACTGCAAAAAGAGACAAAAGAAAATACCTTAATTTAAGAGAAAGCTTTTCAAAATTGGCTGTGAAAAAGTTTTTCTAAACTTAATACTACAAAGAGAGAAAAGAAAAGTTGGAATCAAAATTTCAAAAGAAAAATTAACATTGGTTCGAATCCCCCCAAAAATATTCCTAAACATATATGGAGTTAATCCATTAATAAAACGGAACGATTCCGCAAAACTTTTAGGCCTCTTAGGATGAATATATTCTTAAAAACAACACGTATCTTGAGTAGACGACATTTTCCGATCTGTCCGACATGTCATTCAAACGAACCATTTCCTTAACCCAAAAATGTGCCGGCCACTTGTGGTTAAGATGCCTCGGTGCCGGATCGGTTTGGTTAAAACAAGACTGCTACATAAGAGGGTTAACTTTTACGATTAAAATTAACATAATTACACTTAACACGGTTTTAAACGTAAAAATATATTTCTTTTATTCTTCTGCAGGAGACTGAGAGTCGTGTATGGAGAGCGTGAAGTCCTATACTATGAGAAATTTTTTACTGTTATTTTTCTCGCCATTAGTTCAAGTCGTTAGAGAAAAAGTGTTTATAAACTAAATTAAAACCCAGAAGTTCTCAATTAAGACTTTTTAAAGATTTTGGGCTTTTTTGATATCCATTATTTGGCGCAGTTTTTGTATGAGCGACAAATATCTTAAATGGTTTCCACTCTGAACCAATCAGGAACCAACAACACTAACACCATTCAATTACAACGCTTAACACGATGACTCTCAAATGGCTTCCACTCTGAACCAATCAGGAAACACCAACAGGAACACCATCCAATCATAACGCTTAAAACGATGACCCTCAAATGGCTTCCACTCTGAACCAATCAGGAACCACCAACATGAACACCATCCAATCACAACGTTTAAAACGATGACTCAAATTACTTTCTCTTTGAACCAATAAGAAAGCGATTCTTCTTAAGGCATATTTTTACAGTATAACTAACTAAATGACATAAAATGAAAAAAGGAACATTATAATAAAATATATTTATTATGAAATTAACATTTTGATTTCTATAAATTATCTTTTTTTCACAAATCAGAAAAAAATAGTTCCTTTCACAGTTCCCTGTGCAATCTTGAAAGGTAGCCGTGCTTTTGCATCGAAGCGAGACGAATTATTCACATATCTCTATCATTGCAAGCTCACTATTCGTCTCGCTTCGATACAAAGGCATGGCTACCTTTCAATTTGGCGCAAGGAACTGTGAAAGGGACTGTTTTGATTAATTTTTTGTATATGGTAATTTACATTGATATTTTGATGGATTAAATCACGTGACTAGTTTTTTTACGTCGTATCAAAACCCATTCTTTGTTCAGTAGCCTTTTTCGGGTTAAAGTTCCATAAACAACCAACAACACAACGACTAGTAGTATCAAAACACCAGCAGAGGTTGTCATGGAAACGCCATGGGTGCCATGGTTACCAGCTTGTTTAGCACCAGATATCATTAATACAGGTGCATTTGGTTCCTGCATCATCTTACGCATATAAACACTGTGACCAGCAGATTTTTGGCCGTGATACGGCTGGTCTTGTTTGGGTGTGTCTTCACTTTTAGTATGGATGGAGTGGTTGCAAAAGGGTCCTGGGAATTTCAAATGGGCAGCCCACCTCAGATAGACCCCCAGGGTACCCGTAGCAACACCTGTCAGATGGGACATACACCCGCCTGTCAAAGAAACAGAGTACAAAGATCAAAAATGGTGTCCCTGTATTTTGATTGGCTGAGCAGTATTTTGTAAATGGTTCAAGGTATTCAACATGAGTGACACTCATCATCATCATCATCATTCATCATCATCATTCATCAACACCACCACCACGTGCACCATCATCACCTCATCATCATTCATTACCACCACCACCATCATCATCATCATCATCATCACCACCACCACCACCATCATCATCATCATCATCATCATCACCACCACCACCATCATCATCATCATCATCACCACCACCACCACAATCCTCCTCCTCCTCCTCCTCGTCATCATCATCTCCACCACCACCACCATCATCATCATCATCATCATCATCATCATCATCACCACCACCACCATCATCATCATCATCATCATCACCACCACCACCATCATCATCATCATCATCATCACCACCACCACCACAATCCTCCTCCTCCTCCTTCTCATCATCATCATCTCCACCACCACCATCATCATCATCATCATCATCATCACCACCACCACCATCATCATCATCATCATCATCACCACCACCACCATCATCATCATCATCACCACCACCACCACAGTCCTCCTCCTCCTCCTCCTCATCATCATCATCATCTCCACCACAACCACCATCATCATCATCATCATCACCACCACCACCACCATCATCATCATCATCATCATCATCACCACCACCACCACCATCATCATCATCATCATCATCATCACCACCACCACCATCATCATCATCATCATCACCACCACCACCACAATCCTCCTCCTCCTCCTCCTCCTCCTCCTCATCATCATCATCTCCATCAAACATTTTACTCTTTAATATATTATGGTACTAGTCTGCAGCAGCCTGACTTTAACTATTGTAAGACAGTCTGTTAACCAGAGTTAATGCTACTCACCATCAAGGGCTTTCTCTACTAAAAGAGACCTCATTGTTCTCATGCTCATCAATTTCCTGCAAAGATAAATAAGTTATTTTATATTAATTATAATCATTACACATCAATTCACCCCTTTCCATTTCCATCATCCAACCCTACTTTCTGCAGCATCACTTTCCCTAACCACAATCCTTTGCACTACCTACAAGCTGTCTCTCACCTTGCTGTGCCAACCAATCTGTCATCATTTTCTAGATTCCTGACATGCATGTTTTCATCTTTTACTCTATTCTTGCCATGTGCATTCTTATTTCTTATGCTTCGTCCTAGACCAAGAGGTTCCATATCATCCCTTGTACTTTCTTGGAAATAGGGACCAGCTTTCTCATCATCCGGGTCCCCATAGCAACCACTCTTCTTCTGCCATCGCAGAATTTTTTTCAGTCTTTCTGGTGACAAGAACTTATTGTATCCCATACTGCCGCAGACCATAGCTTGCTCCATGTACAAATCTCTGCCATGGTTCCCAGAGGATTTTTTCTTTTCCAATTCAAGCATCTGTGGGTACATGCTTGCACAGATGCGGTCATAAACACCTTGTAAACTAATGCCATTATTTAACTCTTGTAGCTTTTTTAACAGACCTTTTTTGCAGCCTAAATAAACAAAGAAACGATGATTAATTTCTAGGAATGATCCTCATATGACACTTTGTGCACAGCTTAAAGACTTGCTTCAAGTCAACTAACATAATTTTCAGAGAAAACATGTGGTTTTTTTTTGTGAAAGGGAGATTAGCAAGTAGCCAACTTATTTTTCCAGCAGGGATATAATTAGTGTTTTACACCAAAAATGACCCTTAAATTTGCCTACCATGTAATTCCCCCATCAGAAGAAACAGTGCTTGATGTGTCAGGGCATAACCTCCTGCTCCTTTCGACGTCATGAGGTTCCAGCAATGAGCTGACAATTCGCAAGGTTTACTTGGTTTATCTCCTGTGCCAGTCATTTCTGTCATACACTGGTCACTTGTATCTTCATCAAAGCTTATATCACTTCTCTTGTCAACAGGAATATACAAAGAATTGTCAAGTTTTCTAAAGGATTTAAAATTCTTCCATGGTTCTGATATTACAACTTCAAACTTCTTGAAGTAGCTTGGGTAGGTTTTTTTAAGTACAGGAAGAGATTTCTTAGCAATTAATGCTGCTACTCTCTGTAGAGAAGTTATTCTTGACACTGTTTCTTGGTCTAGCTTTAATTCCCCTGATCTTTGCTCATCTAAGATTTTCAATAATGCTCCTAAAATGAAAAAAAGGAGAAAGCTTTAGTGAATTGCACAAGTGCTCTTTATTTTTGGTATAATGGCTAGTGTATAGAATCATTATATAGGGACATGTCTTATGGTGATGAACCCTTTTCGCATTGGCAGTGTAAATTTCATGCAGTTGAAAAGCATACAAGTATGTTTATGCAAGTGAAGTACATAAAAACAAACAAGTAACCAAAGAGCGTGGGTGTGTTGTACACATTGTGTACAGCTGCAAAAAGTATGATCAAGTGCTTGTTGGCTGTATTGATTTTAGAGTCAAATTTCTCTTCACACTTTCAAACATTTTTTGATACTTCATACTTCAAAATGCCTGAATACTGAAATAAACTCACAATAGTTCACTGATTGTCAAGTTACTATAGTTACTCAAGGGATTCTCTACAATGATTGGCTAACCATCTGGGATATTGGCTAGCATGTTAATCAATTGGTCGATTCAATGTATTAAATTTCTATAATGAATGAAAAAAACATAAAATCTCAAAGAAATAATAAGCAGATATGATATAATATAACAGCCGTAGTAAACACCACCAGAAGAAAAAAGACCAGCCAGCTTTTGCTAATTTATTTATTTATTTTATAGTAATATTTGCTGAATAACCGTCTCCTGGGGATACTCTTGTAATTTAAAACCATGTCTGAATCAGTACTTCCCGTCATAGTCGTCCTTTCATTGTGATAATTTGATGGCCATAATTTGAACAAATAAAACATATTACAATTTATGATAAATAAGTTACAAGTTTCAAAATTAGTGATAAATCTTCGACACGTTCGTTTTATTTACATCGAGTCTTAGTTCTTCAACAAAATTTAAAAAAAAATACAATAACTTACCTTCGGACACACGTAACCCATAAATCCCATCCAGGTTAATATCTTTGTACTCTTGTTCATAGAAATGATACACTTTCCCAAGAGATGTTAATAATTCTCGAAACAAATGATCATTAACCGTTGGAATATTGTTGCATTGAGATTCACTCATCCATACCATTAAAACAAATATCAAAATTCGCCGGACATTTGAACACAGCATTTTTTTAGACACTGGAGGTAATTGTCTGAACAACAATTATTCGAGATTCCTTTTTTTACCGACTAAGGCTTCGCTCGATCGCGCGAATGAGTCTGATTAGAATTTCTTGAAGTTTACGAAGCAAAACGTCACGACATTCTTGATGTTGCTTGCCGTTGTTCTGAGCGACGGCTTACCGTTTCGAAACAGATTAAACAATTGTTTTCAGTTCAATGAGTATTCACTAAAGTATCACGAGAACAGCTGTGGACACAGAAGTGGGATTTGAAATTAAAATTAGAAGAAAAGCGATGTCATTTGGGAAAGCAATCTTCGTCTTCTCTCTACGATGTCCCAAAGAGAGACAACAATGGAACCAAGACCACAGGAAACCCATAACTGAACAAATACGTGAAATGTTTTGAAAAAAAAACTTGTATTCAACAACTTGTAATCATATTACATTCAATGTTTTTCTAAATGTTTTCTGAATATTTTACTAGCTACAAACTATCAAAAGTAATACAAGGTAACTATAAAAACTATACAAAAAACTATAAAAACTATAGCACTGCCAGAGCTAGAAGTACCATCTACTGTCTTTCATTCACCACTGTACTCTGAAGATATTTTTCTGCTCAGGTTGTCGAAACGTCATTCACCACCTACAACAGTATTTCTCAAGACTACACTCACCCGGACGACCACATTACTCACTCCATATTTACTCTTATAAAAACTTTCTTTCCTTCTTTTGGTATTTTTATAAGTATTTTTTCATTCAATTTCACTATCATGACTCATAATTTGTTAACTATTTTTGTTAGATAATAAGAAAAGTTTTCTGTGATTTTACTCGTATCTGTTAAAAATTTCTATTAAGAGCTAATACATATCCTGCAAAAGCTGGCCCGAGAGGGGGAGGGTAAGGAATAAGAAGGAACTACTTCCCCCTCCCCCAGAGCCAGCAAAGCAGGCTATGTAATTTAATGCATAAATTAATCTTATAAACCTTTGTGCAGATAAATGCATTGTAAAATTATCAAAGGTTTATAATAAAACTCTTAGTGGAAGAGGTATTGATATTTTGGAACTACACAATATAATCTCCTCATAATTTTCCCTATCCCCTGGATATTCAAATCCCCCTCCATGGAGGAGGTATGGATATTTTCTGGAACTACACAATATACCCTCCACAAACCCTCCCCACCCCTTGGAAATTCCAATCCTCCTCCATGAAGGAAGTTTGTATATATTTTCTGCAACTACAAAATAAACCTTCCTCCAGACCCTTCCCACCCCTTGGAAATTCCCATCCCACTCCATGGGGGAGGTATGGATATTTTCTGGTACTACACAACATACCCTCCTCAGACCCCACCCCTTGGAAATTGTAATCCTCCATCATGAAGGGGTTATGGATATTTTCTGGAACTTTGCACAATGCTTGTGTCATTACATCCAAAGAGTTTTAGGCACTCTGAACCCTAACCTCTTAGCGACAACAATAAGAACCAAGATCAAAATGATTACAAACATTAAAGTTGTCTTTACACTTGGTATAACACCTAGATATTTGTGTTTGATGAAAAAACCTGCCTTATTGTAACCATCTGCATTTACTTCAGGTGTAGTGAACCTAGATATGTAAAGAAGCCATCGCAGGTAATGAGCAAGAAGTCCTGTTCCTACTCCAGTTGAGTGCACTTCACAACCACCTGAACATGAAAAGAAATTATTACTTCAGTGTCTACAGGAGTTAGAAAATAAATGTAATCTAGAAGATAATCTAGAAGATAAGAGAAAATGTATTTCAAATGAATAAATATATGCCGTAACCCCTCTATCTGCAAACAGAAGTTTGCTGTTCATTAGTCACAAACCTTCAAGATCTTTGGCCACTTTCAACTGTCTCATTGTTTTCTTATTTCCATCACTGAAATGAATAAATTAAACAAGAATTTCAGCTTTTCATTCATTCGTTCACTCGTTCATTTGTTCATTCGGTAATTCGGTCATTCATTCATTCATTCATTCATTCATTCATGTTTGCCTCTCTGTTTAGAATTACAGCAGGAGGAATAAATCTACCATGTGATCAACTAACCTCTTTTCATCCTCTTCCTCATGATCCTCATCCTCATTACTGGGTGCACTTTTTACATCCTCAGAAAACCCAAAACATCCCCTACTTGGATGAATCCATCCCAATATCAGGTTAAGACGGTGCAAGCTAAAAAACTCGGCATAGCCAAGCATCCCGCACACCACACACTGTTCCATATACAGGTCAATATCTTCAAGATATTTTTTCTCTATAGCTCTTTCTTCTTGCCGGAGCATTTCAGGGTACATGAGTCGGCAGCTCTGCAACAAAAACTTGTCAACTCCTCCTTTGTAGGAATCTTTGAACTTGGCTTTAAAGACTTTTGAGCAACCTGAAACCATAATAGATTTTCTCTTTAAATTCTGATTTCTTCCATTCACTTTCTTTCATTTTTTTGTTCCCTTTTAAACATTTCCCCCCATTTTCTTACCACACAAAGAAAAACTGAGCAATTGTATGCCCCTTCATTGATACCCGGGGGGGTACTTCGGGTCGTTTCATACAGGGATGCTCTGTCCAGACTCTCGACCCCTTACTTTTTTCTATACCAAATTTCAGCAAAAAGGTACCCCTTTCATATACCTCTTTTAATACCAAAACTCACAAATTTACACCCCTTTTCTATACATGCGGCCTGAAAAAAGTACCCCTTTCGGGCGGAGCATCCCTGTATAGTCCATTATAGGGAGTACCCCCCCCCCCCGGGCATTGATACAGCTGCCTAATTAAATTAAGTAAACCATTTGCCTACTTGAAATATTAATGAAATCCCTGATCAAATTCATACCCTGCATTTCTTGACACCACTAACCAACACAGGCTAAGAATTAAACTAACCTTTCCCTTCTCCCATCATAAAGAAGAGCAATTGATGCGTAAGATGGTACCCCGACTTTCCTTGTACCGTGTTCACTTTCCAACAATATTCACTAATGGTACATGGTTTTATTCCCTTCTTCTTGTCCCCAGCAAGGCTTCTGATACACTGATCTTGGTCGGCTTCTTTCATTTTTATCTCGCCCTCACTCATATTGACAGTAGACGGCCGTACTTTTTCATTTAGTTTCAGATTTCTGAGTGGATGGATATTTTGCCAAGGTTCAACAGCTACAAACCCCATAACCTCAAAGTAGTGTGGATTCTCTTTCTTGATGTAATATATTGACATGTTTGCAATTTTTTTACATCGGGAATACAATTTTTTTAATCTTGTTCTCAATCTCCTTGGGAGCATTATTTTCCCTCTTTTATTGTCTGCAAGAATTTTCTTCACTATACCTAAAAATAATCAACATCATTTATGTTAAACACAAATTAAAAATAAAATCTAAAGGCACTGACACATGGTGCAACATTGCATGCAATATTGTAGACAATGTTATTGACGTAAGATTGTTTTCTACTTCAGCAACATTATGTACAACAAATCGCATTATGTGACATGGCACGCAAAATCGATGACCTGCAACATTGCATGCGACAATGTGTCTGTAGCTTAATACATGCACAGAAAAAGTAAGTTCTTCTCTTGAGTATTAATTTTTCTTTGTTGATAAAATTTTAAAATAAATCTAACTTCCAAGGAGCTTGGAAATGACAAAAAATATTCCCATGATGAAGCAGTCTATAGACATTCCCTTTAGCATCATTTCTTTATCTACCAATAATAGCTTAATAGTTAATAATAAGGGTATAATTTACATATGAATATTACAGTAAGAATGTAAAGGTTAATAGTATTCTCAAGAGGTGTTATAAAAAAGATTACCTTCCAAAACTCTCAAACCAAAAACTCCGTCAATGATTAGATTCTTGTATTCGCGTTCATAAAAGTCCAGGAGTTCTTCTAAAGCCTTAAATGTTCTTTCTATCGTCTTATTCTGGTCTGATGGACTAATGGTAGGCAGTATTACATCTTTGTTCCTTGTTTTTGGAGGTTTGAAATCAGCTGTTTGCAAAAATGTTTGAAAAATGACAAAAAATATAAATATTTGCCAACTATTGGACATGTTTGCAATATATATTCTCATTCCTCTTTGTTATGAGGCATAGTAATTTAATAAAAAGCGAAAATATTGATTTAAAAAATCATGTTTGAAAATCGGACTGGTTGGTACAAATACCATTGTATCATACATCGTCATCACTTCTTACTCAAGGGAGTAGGGTAGGGATTTTGTCAGTTCAAACGAATTTATTTAATTTTTCATATTTTCATCTTCATCTTCATAATTTAGTCAGAAAACTAGAAAATAATATAATCTTAACTGAAGATTTTAAAAACTTTAAATGTATAATAAGTATATTTTTAGTTAAGCATTTATACAATTTCTTGGGGGGAGGGGTGGAGTATTGTTGTATCCCACAAGGCAGTTCAAAAAATTCAAGATGGAGGACGGAGAAAGCAAAGTCGAAAGTCTCCCAAAAACAAGTGAGTTAAAGACTGATAAAGAAAGCCATGAGTCCAGTACTAAACATGAAGAGTCTGAAGATACTTTAGAAGTGATTTCTTCGGATTCTAGTGCAAGGAGAAGAATGACTTCTGAGTCTAGCTATGGTGAAGATGCTTCATATGCAGAACTGCAAGAAACGTGTAGAGAAACGTTCAAGAAAATAGCGGAATATTTGAATGGAGACCTTACAGGTTAGATAAATGATAGTATGGAGGAACATATGGATTATCTTTTGATGCTTATCCCGGTGCTTATGAACAAATTTGTACATATTTTTTTTATTGAGTATTAGTTCTTTAAAATCTTAAAGTTTCATTCAAATATCTTAAATTTGCTTTGTGAATCTTGTAGCCTCGTTAGATGATTATACACTTCTCGAGAAGCTAAACAAATTGACAACTTCAAAATACCAGGAAATGTCAACCATGGCCAAGACATTGATCACATCAATGGAAGAGCTTGATGGAAAATGTAAGACACCCAGGGAATAGCCTTCATGAAGGATTTATATAATTAATGCTTCAGTCTTAGAAGATCCATGGTCCCCCTCTGCCCCCACCCCTCCCCTCCCCCCTCTCTTCACAGGCTTTACTTGCTCTGATCGATCCAACAAACATCACTTTTATCTATAAAACAACCTCTCATTGGGCTGATCTAAGTCAGGGCACGGCTAACTCACAGATCGAAACCTGAAACAACCTCTGGGCTGATCTAAGTCAGGGTACGGCTAACACGGATCGAAACCTGAAACAACCTCTGGGCTGATCTAAGTCAGGGTACGGCTAACTCACGGATTGAACCCTGAAACAACCTCTGGGCTGATCTAAGTCAGGGCATGGCTAACTCACAGATCAAAACCTGAAACAACCTCTGGGCTGATCTAAGTCAGGGTACGGCTAACTCACAGATCGAAACCTGAAACAACCTCTGGGCTGATCTAAGTCAGGGTACGGCTAACTCACAGATTGAACCCTGAAACAACCTCTGGGCTGATCTAAGTCAGGGCATGGCTAACTCACAGATCGAAACCTGAAACAACCTCTGGGCTGATCTAAGTCAGGGTACGGCTAACTCACAGATCGAAACCTGAAATAACCTCTGGGCTGATCTAAGTCAGGGTACGGCTAACTCACAGATTGAACCCTGAAACAACCTCTGGGCTGATCTAAGTCAGGGCATGGCTAACTCACAGATTGAACCCTGAAACAACCTCTGGGCTGATCTAAGTCAGGGCATGGCTAACTCACAGATTGAACCCTGAAACAACCTCTGGGCTGATCTAAGTCAGGGTACAGCTAACTCACGGATTGAACCCTGAAACAACCTCTGGGCTGATCTAAGTCAGGGCACGGCTAACTCACAGATTGAACCCTGAAACAACCTCTGGGCTGATCTAAGTCAGGGCATGGCTAACTCACAGATCAAACCCTGAAACAACCTCTGGGCTGATCTAAGTCAGGGCACGGCTAACTCACAGATCAAACCCTGAAACAACCTCTAGGCTGATCTAAGTCAGGCCACGGCTAACTCACAGATCAAACCCTGAAACAACCTCTGGGCTGATCTAAGTCAGGGCACGGCTAACTCACAGATCAAACCCTGAAACAACCTCTGGGCTGATCTAAGTCGCGGCATGGCTAACTCACAGATCGAACCCTGAAACAACCTCTAGGCTGATCTAAGTCAGGGCATGGCTAACTCACAGATCAAACTGGAATTTAGTATTTGGGGTTTTGCAGAGGGAGGAAAACTGGAGAACCTGGAGAAAAACCCTCAAATCAAGGGCAAGACCTAACCAACCTACTCCCATGTGATGCCTAGTCCAGGAATAGAACCTGATACCCCAGAAGTGAGAGGTTCTACCACTTATTTATTCATTTAATACTTAAATCATTTTATTAGATAAAAGTTTACAGCCTTACTTGGACCAAATTGACAGAGTAGAAGAAAGTGTAGCAAGTCTGGAGCAAGCAGCATATAGACTAGATGCCTATTCCAAAAAGTTAGGTAAGTCTAATAATTTTGCATTGTCTTATCTTATCTCATTTGGCTTCCTGTGTGATAGTAAGATTTTTTCGGGCTACCTGTGTTGAAAAAAATTGTTGTTAGGCTTCCTGTGGTTGTCAGGGGGAGACGTTCACAAAACAGGAGAGTAGAAGATACATACTGTAAATGACTAGTTATATCTCTGGCCCTGGTTATAATCCCCCTGGTTATAAGCCTCCCCCTGGTTATAAGCCCCCCCTGGTTATAAGCCCCCCCTGGTTATAAGCTCCCCTGGTTATAAGCCTAGCAAGGTATAAGCTCATTAGTTTGCTAATGTAAATGTCCTTCCATATATCAGGCCATTAAAAAAACCCTTACAAATGAGTATAACCCAGGGCTTTTAATTAGGATTTTATGGTAGGCTATTTCTATCACCAAATACTGGAGTGAATTCACCTGGGTATGTCAGGGGCGGGAGAAGTGTGCCATGTCTATGTCTGACAAAATCAGTTGGGTGTGTTAGATAAGTGGACTACTTTGACAATACAGCGGCTATCTTGGTAGGGGGCAAACAAACAAACCTTTTGTTACAGTAATGGCATCGATTAACATTAACAATTCATCACAAGACTATTTGACAAGAGATGAATTAAGAAGATGGACATGAAAGAAAGACAAATAAACACAATTCTATATAGTATCAACATTTCTTTGTCTTGTTTTACCCCCTGGACATCCCATAATGCCTTGCGATTCAAAATATCAGCAGTGTTGTCAAAGTAGACCTTTAGCACAGTACACAAGCTGTGATCGCTACAATAAAAATCATTAACTTTTTTCATCTATAGAAGCCAGATTTAAGAGATTAGAAAAAAGATGAATTAAAAACGTTTCTGAAGTCAAGACAAGAGGAATGTCTGGTCAGTATTATTGGGAAAGCAATAATCATGAAATAATTATTAGAAATAGCATGTATGATCCTGAATCTGATGCTTGATATATCCTACACTCCATTATATACCAAGCCAGGGGACAAAACTGATGGGAAATATTTTGGAAGTATACTTCAATTATCAAGAAGGGAAATTAGTTTTGCACAGACTCCCACGTCGCAAGGTTGGAATCCTTTTTACCTTTTGAAAGAAGTCATACAAGCCATTAAGTTATAAATTTGATTAATTTGTAATAGAATTAGAGATTAATAATAGATGTAGGAGCTTTTATGATTGTGTTATTACGGGATGTTGAAGTTTAATTGATCAGCATGGTATAAAGGTACCTCTGGGCATTTTTTAAGGACAACAAATGGTACTTTAAGCAGAAGTGGGGTTTTTTATATTACTAAGTGATGCTTGATGTCTTATGTCTAACAAAAGCTACATCCTTGGTTCATGCGGCATCACTCTCCCTTCACCTCTGGGGTCTCTAGTTCATTTCCTGGTCTTGGCATCACATGTCAGTAGAGTTTGTTATGTCTCTCCCTTGATTCATAGGAGTTTTCTCAAGGTTCTCCAATTTTCCTCAATCCCAAAATCTAACAAGCTAAATTCCAATTCAATCAGTGAATGAGCTGTGCTCTGACTTTGATCAGCCCAGAGGTTGTTCCAGGGTTTGATCTGTGAGTTAGCCGTGCCCTGACTTAGATCAGCCCAGAGGTTGTTTCAGGGTTCAATCTGTGAGTTAGCTGTGCTCTGACTTTGATCAGCCCAGAGGTTGTTCCAGGGTTTCATCTGTGAGTTAGCGGTGCCCTGACTTAGATCAGCCCAGAGATTGTCCCAGGGTTTGATCTGTGAGTTAGCCATGCCCTGACTTAGATCAGCCCAGAGGTTGTTTCAGGGTTCAATCTGTGAGTTAGCTGTGCTCTGACTTTGATCAGCCCAGAGGTTGTTTCAGCGTTTGATCTGTGAGTTAGCTGTGCCCTGACTTTGATCAGCCCAGAGGTTATTTCAGCATTTGATCTGTGAGTTAGCTGTGCCCTGACTTTGATCAGCCCAGAGGTTGTTCCAGGGTTCATTAAATTTAGAAGATTCTATCTCAGATGAATCAATAATGATTGAGTACAGGTTAATTGACATAAAACTCAGAAGGTAAAACCATAATTCTAAACATTCAGACAATAAGTCTCTGTCTCAACAGGGGTTTGTGTACATGAAACTATTAAAGACTTCTTTTGTCACCAATGTCCATTATATCAAATTACACCCTTCAGCTGATAGCCTAGGGTGGTACTAAATTTTACCATTTACCAGTACTATAATCCATTTGAACAAAAGTTAACCACCTAAAAACCATAAATGTTCTTTGATATCAATCAAGATGTTTTTTTCTCTAATGACATTTTTTATGGGGTAAAAAAAACATGAAAACAGGATTCCTTTGTATTAAAAACCTAACCGTATTTTTTTTGTTTTCTTTATACAATTCTTCTAAATGTAAAATAAATTATCCTAAAAATTGTTCGAATAAAATATATTAACATGAAATTTAAAACTTTTGTATAGTAAGATAGATATATTAGGTATTTCGTATATAGGTCGTGATTAATGCCAGTGAAATAAATAAATATGAAAAAATATAGAATTTCTCACTTTTATTTTATTGCATTCTTACAAGCATTCATCACAAGCAGAAAGAATTAGCAGTTTCTAATCGTAAATATTTAGTCTATTCAAAAATATTCTCTGGTATTAGTACGATTTTAACAAAATCCTAAACATTTCCGTTATACAAGCAAATATTCATTTATTCAGTACATTTTTTTTCGAATATCTAACTAAAATATCTTGACTTCTTTATTAAAACATTTACATTTTTTTTTATCGGGTGTCCTTTAGATTCTTTCTTGGCTTCTCTTTCTGAATTCTTCTCTTCTTTGGCAAAAATTCAGGGCTTTCGTACAGAAGTCATTATTTTTATCCTGTGAAAAGAAAAGTAGAAATTTCGTCAGACAAATTTGAATTCAAATACGTCTTTACTTTTGTTTATGCGAAGGTAGTATACCCTAGTCTTTTGTTTTATTTCCTCGAAGGAAAATGAAAGTATAAAAGAGTTAGCCCTAGCAGTAGGGTCGCCCTATCTTCATGTAAACGTGGTGTAAGGAGTCTTTGAGGATATCTTCGATTTAGTTTGGTAGTTGAGACGTTTCATTATGAATGGACTTCATAATTACAGCGAAGAAACAATAGTTTTAAAAGTTAGGCTTATTTTCTTGGCCTCAAAATAGCCTAGACGTCAATTTATTCTTAGAGTAAAGAATGTTGGGCGATAGAGTTGTCATTTTTTCGAATAATGGATAAATGTAATTACCGGTTGCCTTGGTGATAAGTCAATTTTGTACGCAAAGCCCCGCTTCTACTCATCTAAAAAGTTTCTTAAGATTATAGCGTTTTAAGCCATTTGATAAGGAAAGTGAGGGGGAAAGCCAGTAAATCAAATAATATAGGTGCTTTTAGAGTGCCACAGCTAAATGTCCGTGCTTTATCAGGGAGATTTTATACAGGTGTGAAGTGGGGGAAAATAGGACGATAAAAATTGCAAACAAACACCTGTGGCTTGCTATAATCAAAATGAACAGTTTTATAGAAATATAAAGAAACAAAAGCGAAGATAACATCTTGAAGATATTTCAGCTTGAGAAGAGTTTGTTCGGCAATGAGGTGAAAGCTATTAACAGATCGTTTTATTGAACAAAACAATAAGAAAATCCTAAAGAACTTAAAGCGAATATCTGAAAATAAAGAATTACGCTTCGTTCGTGACAGATTTAAGCGATTTCTAACGGAGTTAGCATCTTTATTTTAACTGATTTAAACCTTCAGATCAGGAGGTTGGACCTCCTTCTAGAAAAATATCCCTGGGCGATCATTTATCCGTTAGATTTTATGGCTTTCACCTTTATACTATTTGAGATAAAAAAACTGATTAAAAAAGGGTGGAAAACGCTAAGGAAACAGTGACAAACTTTCGCGACGCAAATATTCTTCAAACAAAGTAATATTTTTAAAATCTGTTTTTTTTTATCATTTGCCTTGATTCTGTGGGAGTGAACAAGTATGGTACTAGCTGTGTTTCGTAAGAACGTTAACTAGAAACCCGCCCCCTTGAATTATCTGCCTTAAGATTAATATTATTATCAATTCCAGCTATCTCAAACCGAAAGTTATATCTTTGTGTAAGGAAATGAACCTTCAAGACCTCCGGAAAACGTCGTATTTTAAGGATGTTCCTTGGGATATTTTATTGATTTTTTTAATTGTTTGAAACGTTTTTCCTTTTCCGTTCTGTACGATGATATGTTGATAACCGCGTTGGAACAGATTGATCCTCACTAGGGTCCCCAGCGTGGGATTTTGATCAAGATCTCAGATCTTATTCAGACAAATAAATTTAGAATTGAATACGAAAACACTGAAAAACTCCCATAAATAGAACATTGAGAAATTTCGAAATTTATCTAGTTTTATATTTTACGCTATATAGTTATATTTTTTTTGTATTGTGGAGTGCGCGTCTGGGGGGAGGGGTAAGGATGGATTTGGTTCAGTTTTGAGTCTTGCAGACGTTTTTTTAAGTATCCTTAGTATTTTATTACTTTCTTTGTTTCTTGTTTTTCATCCATTTAAGACAAATAGGCCATTTATCGTCTTTGAAGCTCCGCCAGATCGTTTTGTAACACAGTCAAGTAATTATTTTACTCCCCAGCTTTGGATAATTAACTAACAGTTTCATTTCTTTGTAAAATAAAATCGTAAGAATTCAGTAAACTTTTTGTATTACAACGAGCAAAGTAGTTATCAAAATTACGATAAGTTAGAACTAAAGGCTTAGCAATCGATTGTGTTTAAACGCCAACAAACTACCGGCCCCTTAGGCAAGGACATTATTCTATATATTCAGAATAAAGTCATGTTTCAAAGACTCGAGTTTAGGACAGTCGGTTAAAATATGATCGAAAACAACTGGCAAATTCTGTGAAATCTTTTTTTTTTTTTTTGACGAGACTATCACCACTCAGACTAGGTAAGATAGCGCGGCAAAAATACTAAGGCTCGAAGCCAAATTATTTTATTTTTATACCGTTGATTTGTGAAGAATGGTAAGATTTAGTTCTAAATAGTGGGAAAATACAAAGAAAAGCGACCTTGTATATCTGTTAAAAGAAATGTGTGGAGCTGTATGGAACGAACGCCGAATTAAGGTTTACACCGATATAATATTGTACGAAACAAAATATAGGATATGTAAGTATTTAAAAAAAGAAATGTTGGAAAGAGGAAAAATTATTTCTTGTGTCATTCAAACTTTCTAACAAAAAATCAACTTGACTAAAAACTCGAAATTCGTGCAGCGATGTATACTTTAGATATTCAAGTTTTGTCTATCCTCATTAATATATTTTTCCTTTTTGGTGTTCCGCCTTCATTTTTCACACCGGTAAAACGCTCTTTTTTTTATTTTTTACAAAGAGTCACTTTTGTCACTTTTGCTTATTGATTGCATCTTTCGTTATGGCTCGCTTTTGAATGATCAATGCTTGAGAACTCATTAAATCCAGAAATGCCTAAAAACTATGTCTTATCGTCCCTCTTCAAGACCTAGAGTATCACTAATTGTAGAGAGTGTTTAGTTTTTGTCATTCTCCCCTAGACAAGTTTCAAAAAGAACTTTTTTCAGTCAAGTTTCCTTCGCTCACAAGCGTGCTTTGAGCTGTCAAATTCATGAAAAATAGTTAAGACATTTTAACAGCAGCTTCTTTATGTCAAACGTTCAATGGAATTGTCAATTCATTTATAGATTTTCGCCTTTCTTCTGAGGCGCCCTGAAAGCGTAAAAACAATCAATAAACTAGGTAGTTATGAGTGTGTTCTCGATGTCATTCAAGCCGAGGAGACAAATAACGGAACTTCGGCAGAACCATTGCTACCTCCCTCGGCTTCTATTCTTTGAAGACAACCCAGTGTTTATTGATAGTGAATTGGATGCTGTTCGAGCTATTTAGCCTCAAATCTGTGAGAACTTTTAGTTTATTATGACTCAATCAACTAACTTCGTTTACGTCGAGTTATTTTATGTAATAATTATCAAATATTTGGCCAGACTTTTCCGAAAACTGACCACGAATCCAAAATATTCTCGATTCTTGGTTTGACATAAAAAATTTAAGAACTGTCGATGAAATTTTAAAAAGGTTTTTCACAAAACTCGCCCCCAAATCGAAAAAACGAAAAGTGAAAAAAATCTCAATTTTAATGGATTGGCTAATAAAAAGTCTGGAAATTGAATAAACGTCTTGAAAGCGAATGTATTGTTTTTGGTTAACGTTATGAGTGGATACATTTTGACATCCAAATTGAAACTATTTTTGTCTGTCATTATGCGTCCGCTAGTATTAGTATTAGTTCTATTTTTTTCCTTTTAATGAGTTCTGTAAATAGAATTTACGGTTTATTGTCGGGCGGAATCGTAAGCCATCTCAAATAGGGCGTTTTATCTTTCGAATTCTTCCTCAGTTTTTTTTTTGTTTTTTTTTTCCATTTTTTTCCATGTTAAGAAATTATTCGTTTCTCGATTCAGTAATTTATGATTTATATTTTAACCTTTTTTTCCAAAATCAAATATTAAAGTGAATAATATGAAGGGAGAAAGAGATGGGAAAAAAGTGGAAGGGAAAGAAAGAAGGAAAAAAGTTGGAAGGAAAGAAAGAAAGAAAACTAGAAAGAAATTGAATATGAAAGAAAAGAAAGAAACAGAAGTGAAAAAAGAGAAAGAAATGGAAGAAAGAAGAAAATAAATGTTAGAAAAAATTAAACAGAGGAAGAAAGAAAGGAAAGCAAGCAAGAAAAATACTAAAGTTTTTACGTTTTTTAGTATGTCTAGGAAACGAAATAGTGGAAAAGATAAAAAAGTTCTCAGCCCTACCTCATTGCTTTCTTGTCGTTTAACCTGTGAAATATAGCTCCGAACTGTAGTTAGTCTTCTCTCTCTTTGAGGATCAGGTTTAGCTTTGTGACTTAGTCGAATAGAATGTCCATAAGCACTGGTGAATCCTTCTACACTTTGGATTACAATACCACTAAACACGACAAGAGTTACCAAAAATTTTAACCCGTTCATTTTCACCAGCCCTGCGTCACTCGGGAGTGAAATATTTCTTGGTATATCTCCGCCTGTCGCAATGGATTCGTCACGAATCGTCTTGAGGATCTCTCTGATCTTTTCGCGGGGTCTTCCCCTTTTATTGGCGTCCGTTAATGACTGGGTTTTTTTTATTGGTAGCTAGGCACAGGCGAGAATGGTCGCTTCTTCCTGTGCACGTGCTGTCAGGTGCATATTAATATTCCGTACTTGGTCAATTATGCCCAAACCGTTTACTGGATATAGGAGCATTGCGCTTGTCATTGTTTAACAAGTGATCAAGTTACTAAATGGGAATCGTACTATCTAATAGGTAGGAAGCAAACGGGTGATGTTTGTTGAGCGATAATATATCATATGTGTTGATAACGGACGAACTAGTGCCGGTTGTGGTGAGTTCTCGGTTCTTCTCTTTCAGTTTCTATTTTTGTCTTTCACTGTTTTTTTCCTTCTTCCTCATATTTTTTTTTCAGTTATTTCAAGATTTTCCCTGGAAATATACCAATATTTTGAAAAATATTTTACTATTTGAATTTCTTCTTAATTTTCGTCTTATCCGCGTTATCTTACTTCGTCATGGGTGTCCTTTTTTATTTAATTCAAATCCAATCTTTCTTACTTTAAGTTCTTAACTATTTATTCATTCTTATTTTCCTCGCGATTTTCAATTCCTCGTCTTCGCTTTGAAATCGAAAAGCTCAGTCCCACTTAACAGGCTGTGCTATTTCTTTGTTCAATTTTTTCTCTTTTTCCTACTTTTCCATCCCATTATGTTCCTAATGACACTCAAACAGCGTCCAACTATAGACCAAAAATCCCAAGCTACTTGAAACTAAACAACTAACAGTTCGTCCATAATGTCTATCCTCTTCAATCAGCTTGAGTACCAATATCCTTTACGTCATTCTTGACCGACCGTGTTTGAAACAAAGCCGAAGAGAACCTAAGAGCTTTGATTCTACAGTACTCCTACATTTGTCTAGAAACCGTATAAACTCTTAAAACTCTGTTACAAAACCCAAAAACTCGTAGAACTCTGTTACGATACGTAAATCCCTGTTATAATATTTTTCAAGGAAACACAAGTCGAGTGTTCCCGAACGAAATCTTCTAGATTAAATGTCAGGTTTTTTCGAACTGAAGACAAGCGGTCAGTTCTGTAGTGCGTGGGGGTCAAAATTCTAAGGTTTTTAAAGGATTATTTACGCCTGTTTTTCCTATCCCTCTCTTTCTCTCTTTCTTTCCTTTCAATTTTTCCTCTTCCTTATTTTCAGTTAAGATTAAAACGTATCGCGGAATCCGCCTAGTTCTCAAAGCTATTAACGTCCACAAAAAACTCACGCAGTCGCTAAGGCGATTTCGCTTATTTTTCATTGTCTTAAGTACTGCAACCCTCGAGAAAGAGACTTGAAAATCCTATAGTTGACGTCCTCAACGCGTCCAAGATTAACACAACATTTTATGAGTTATTGCTTTTGAGGCTTGCACGTGGGGAACGCGTTTTACTCATTTCCTAGTAAATTCAAACACAATTGTTTCACTTGGTTTGAAATGTCGTTTCCGTTCTCCAGTGACATTAACTGAAAACGCTTTTCTTTTGATCAAATGAAACGAAGAAAATAAGTAGTTATTCAGTTCCTTTATCGAAGACATTTGAAGACGCAACTTTGATACATAAATTCTCCGCGAAAGTTGCGTTTAGAATCACGTTATCGTACAAATATTCTTTGCTTAAGACTCCTAAAATTTTGTCTTTTGAAGCAGCTAGGAAACCATAATTTCATCAAGAAGTATTTTACGTTTTGAATCTGTTTCTTTTTATATATAAATGAGATGTAAACATCTAGTTTACCATGTGCCTACACCATCAACCATCTCGTAATCAACTACTCAAGGGATAGCTTTAATTATTTCTAGTTATTAGGTTAGTTACCAACTTTAACCTTCTAAGAGCCTTGCCACATGTTTCCTGGTTACCCTGTTAGTTTGGTAAGTCTCGCGTGTATGGAATTTGGAATTCTTCTATAAATATCGGTTTTCAAACGCAATGGACCTCTCCCGAATCTGCTCGAGTGGCCACGAAACAATGGCTCCAAATCGAGGTTGAAGTTGATAAAATACAGTTAATGTATGAACACATCAAGTCTAACCTCGACTTGGAGACATTGTTTCGTGGTCACTCGAGCGGATTCGGGCAATATAAGATAGTTTGATGTATATAACGATGTTTTTACTCTGCTTGAGTGATGTTCTAGTTATGAAGCCATGTAAACAACTACTTGTAGTCGTTACTTTGGAGTCTAGTTTAGTTGAGAAGAGAGAGATAGAGAGAACGGTATAGCAATCGAGTGGAGTTAGTCGAGATCATCAAGCGTCTCTCTCTCTCTCTCTCTCTCTCTCTCTCTCTCTCTCCCTCTCTCCATCATCGTCACTTGAACAACTGAACCCCTGGAAAAATAGTGATATACCAGAACTGAGATCATCATCTTTTTAAAAAAAATTTTTTTTTAATTTCTTTCTTCTCAGGCTTTTTTTCTCTGGTTTTCTTTTCTTTTTTTTCTTTTTCTTCCCTTTTTTTCTCTTTCCTTTTTTTCCTTTTCTTTCCCTTTTCTTTCCCTTTTCTCTCTTTTATTTTCTCCCTTTTTTCTTTTCCTCTCTTCCTTTTGTTTCTCTTTCTTCCTTCCTTTATTTCTTTTATTACAAGTTACCAATTCATCCACATCAAAAAGTCACCGTCCTACATGACGGTCGCACTGTTCATGTTTACTCCTGTTTGTCTAAAGCGCTTTGGGGGAAAGGAACTAAACGACTATAAAAGCCGCTCAGAGCAAAAAAAAGTAAAAGCCATTAGCTAATTGTGCGTAAAATTACGTGAAAAGACGATAGCTTTTATCTTAAAACACTTGTCATTGGCTTTTTAGACAACCATCTGGCAATTCAATTGACGCGCTTTTCCAGGGTAAACTTATATTGTATTGCATGTTCGTTACACAGTTGACATTCATTTCGGTTATCGGCTGTGAATGTTTTGGATCAACAGCGAACAAGACAGACTGGGGGAGGTAATATAGGATTAGACAATCAAGTATTGTAAATGTTATCTATTTTGAGCGGTTCAAGGGTAAAATGGATCGGATACTAGGGATTATCTTTTGGTTTAACGGTTAGCAGGCTGGTTGAAATAAAGCCGTGGAATAAAATGATCTGATTAGACGAACTGGGAGATATTGGACAATAAGGATAAGTAAATGGAAAATGATGATAGGAAAGGAAAGAAATGTTGGAGAAGGTAGAGTAAAAGAATGATAAAAGGAAGAAAAGATAGAAACTGAATGAATGAATGAGTTGATAAATGAATGGATGAATCGAAGAAAAGAAAGAAGGACAAGGATAAGTAAATGGGAAATGATAGGAAAGGAAAGAAATGTTGGAGAAAGTAGGGTAAAAGAATGATAAAAGGAAGAAAAGATAGAAACTGAATGAATGAAAAAAGGGTAGATCAATGAATGAATAATAAATGAATGGATGAATCAAAAAAAAAAAAAAGGAAAAGAGGGAGAAAGAAAAAAGAGGAAACTGAAGAAAAGACAGAAATCGAAAAAAAATGAATGTTAAGCGAAGTGATCAGTTAGTTCCACTAAGTAGAAAACTAAAGCACATGTTTACACTCGAACCTCGTAACGTTTGAAAAAAAACATTTCTAGTTAATGTGGCGTCTCAAGGCTGGTCACCCAGCTGTATAATAATAACCTTTCATTTTAATTTGAACACAATCATCATCCTTCCTTTTAGCTCCGAATCAGCTTAACCCATCGCATTGGTCTGTTTATGAAATATATCGATCAAAATAAAACGCTCTCTCGACAAGTTATTTTAGATGCTCGACGTTAAAAGGGGTTTTTGACAAGCAATTATCGGTGACTAATGTCTAATAGCGTAAAATAGTGTTGGACAAAAGGAGCTTTTTTGCGTTTTGAAGTACTTCATTACAGAGGTTTTCTATTCAACGTTTATCTCATAGTTCTCTTGAACCACGGGTGGGGTATAGTAGCGCTGAGAGCATTCCGGCGCCTCTCAACAATGCGACCCAGGTTCGAATCTCGCCGGGCTCGGTGTCGTATGTGAGTAGAGTTTCTAGTTGGTTCTCCCCTGTTCTTCGAGGATTTTTCTCCGGGTTTTCCTCCCTCCACAAATATCAACTTCTAAGTTGCAATTCGATCTTGGAACGAGGGCAACATGTTTCTTGGCAACTGGCTATTAAGTGCTACCTTCGTAAAAACAAGGACAGAACCAGACACGTGTTTGTTCTGTTCAACTGACTGACGAATAAACCATTTCGACATTGAAACAAAGACCTACACTTTATAAATATCAAGTAAAATATCCCGTAAAATATATTAGAAGCAATTAGAATATCCTTTGTAGATTTGAGTCGTAAATAGTGATTGATTTTAAAGGAAAAAAATGTTCCAGAAACTCCGTCCCGACGAAGACAGCGCTATATGGTAACTTTAGAGGCTTTACGGAACACAAATTCCCTCAACTCGTAAAGAAATACGAGAATGTTCAAGTTTTGTTTTAATTTATCACTACAATTCTCTAAAAGTCACCGTAAATTTGCCATCAAACAAGCAAAATTTAGAAGGTTGTTCTTATTTGGATATTGCTGTATCATTGGCTATCTAAACAGAAATGCCATATAAGTTGTGTACATAGATAATAGCAATGAAACGATAGAAAATACAAGGTGTCCGTCCTACGGAAGAGGCTGCTAAGAAGCTTGCTCTAAATCCGATTTTGAGTGTTTTTTCCCTGCTAAAATTAGATAAATCGTCCCTCATTTTAGCGAGCAAACTCCAAGTATTTCTTTTCCTGTTCTTGTGTATCATTGTTTTGTAACATATTTCGGTTTCTTACAAAACAAAACAAACACGAACAAATCAAACTGAAAAAAGAAAAAAAAACAGCAAAAAAATACTCCTAGTACAAAATTTAATGATAGACACTCTGCTTGAAACATCCAGCAATTCAGAGCGCTTATGTTTCTAACTCAAGTTAATGGTAGAGTAAAACTGATAAATATCAACCAGCAAATCAACAGGCCCGTTAGATTTCATTATATCCCAAAGTCTGATAGAAAAAAGATCCAGCCAATCAGAGCACCTTTTGTATTGTGTAATATTAGAAATCACAAACCAGCCAATCAGAAAGCGTCTTATGTACAAACAAATAAAAGTATCCAGCCAATCAGGAAGAGCTTAGATTATTTCTCGACCCAATCTCCTCTCGATAACCTTACGAGATATCGATAATAGTGCATTGTGGTCTAGCTTGGGTCCTTTATTCATCATGCCTTATATGGTGTTGTTTGTATATGAACTAGACCACAAAGCATCATGCATTATATTTTAACAGGATGCACCTTCACTTTAGTGATTTTCAAGAAGGTCCTGTAAAACTAATTTTTATGCATCCAAATTGAGTTAAGAAAAAGTTAAAGGCAAATTATCGAAACAAAACTAGGAGAAAAAAAATTACAATTGTGCAAAAAAATGTAAAAATTCAAATAGCATACTTTAAAGATTAGTTTGGCTATATTTCTCACTTACTTGACTTACTTACGCATTCACTTCATAATAATAGTCTTCCATCCTTCACACAGCCGTTAGACAAATTCGATTAAAAAATAGGAGATTTCTGGATTCATTAAAGTAGTCGCATGTCGATTGGGGAAGCAATATATATATCTACACAGGAGATAACACGACAGCACTGACAAATTCCCCGGTCATTCTTGACACTTTATCTTCTAATCCACCTTTATTATGGCTTTAGAAATCCCTTAATTTGGTCTTAGAGGCACCGTTGTTTCATCTTATTCTCTTTATCTCTCCTGTCTATTACTTTTTATTAACGCCGGTTTCAGACTTTGAACGAACGAACGAACGAACGAACGAACGAACGAACGAACGAACGAACGAACGAACGAACGAACGAACGAACGAACGAACGAACGAACGAACGAACGAACGAACGAACGAACGAACGAACGAACGAACGAACGAACGAACGAACGAACGAACGAACGAACGAACGAACGAACGAACGAACGAACGAACGAACGAACGAACGAACGAACGAACGAACGAACGAACGAACGAACGAACGAACGAACGAACGAACGAACGAACGAACGAATTATAACATTAATAGGTACTCCGCAGGAATACCTATTCGTATTAAGTCGCTATGGAAACACTCGTAATCAGGGCCACTCAATAGCAGCTAAATTCCAGGAAATCCTTTGGCTGAATTCGAAACACAAGGAAGATCACAAAACATGATTTTTTGTAAAATTGAATTAATAATTTATGTTTTATAGAAGAAAGTAATGTAGTTTTTTTAGCCAAACAAGTTATGGAGCTTTGAATGTTTTCATTTGCCTGTTGTTTTAAGCTTAAGCTTGTATGGTTTTCGCAATATTAATTCAAAAACACATTTAGAATATTAGTCGTTCCGAGGTTGAAAGAAAAAACAGTTTCATTTTTAGTTAAAAGCAAATCAGATCTTACACGCGAGCTGATATTTTAGATCAGAAAGATGGGATCGGCTTTCTCGTGAAAACAGCCTCTACCATCTGAAAGATTATGTCCAAATCAACATAACTGGAAGTTTGCTTATGACAGAGTTTTCAGATAGACGAAACAGGAAATCTGTGCTTAATGTACCAATTTACTATTTATGGATTCTAAGGCCAGATTTTGTACTTTTCTACTCAGAGACATGGTGCACATGATCACATAGTTTTAAAAGGCTTTTCAAAGTCGACCAGCTGGTATACCTCAGTTATCAAATGCTTTGAAGAACATATGTTGAAATCCACGATGTAGATACCACGTGTCCTCTACGTGAATCACAAGGGGGAGGCGGTCAGTTTTTCAATCATACTCAGTTTTATGAAGACTATGAAATCCCTGCGCAGTTGGATCTTTAAGATAGCCATGCCACGTTCAAAACACTGAATATGCTTCAAAGGAAACCAACAAAAATAGCCACTTTAGAAACGAGCAAGGGACTGGGGCGAGTTTTGAATTTTAATCTAATTAGCATAAAATCTCATGATAAGTAAGTATGGCATATTTGAACGTGTTTCATTAAAAAGAAACAGAGTTACAAGCCTTCAAAAGTGTCAAAAATTAACAAAGAATGATGATGCACTAGAAGTGCGAAAGCTCTGTATAATATTAAAAAATAGTGGAAGAAACAAACGTAAACAATAAAGAATGTATGGTTAGTAGGGACGCTTGTCCCCTGTAACCCTTGTCCCCTCCCTTTTGGTGGCTGCGAAAAAGCTGGTCAAACACTAACAAAAACATTTCGTGAAGAATTCTAGTACACATTCACATCAGGCCAGTAGTATTATAAGTCAATAACTGAAGTCAAATGTTCTTGAAATACTCTTTTGATTAAAAGTGATATTCAAAAGTGAATAAATGATTTTTGACCAGATTTTTTTAAAGTATATATATTGCCTTTTGTATGTATTTTTTAAGATACTCAGGTGAGATTTGTAACTATTATACCAGACGTCCATAGCCATGGACTTCTGATTATACCCAGTTTTTCACGTATTATATTTCCTAAGGCGGGTTTACGAGGACATCTCTTTAGGAAAGAACTTCTGGTGGATAGAACAACAGAAAAGGAAATTGGCACCAAAAATCACAAGTTACGATATTTATTTATTCATGAGAAATTATGATACTATAACAGTCGCTTCAAATTGGCAGTTTTAAATAAGCACAAAAAATATTCCCCAACTAATAGTAATTTTTATTATTATTAATCGTTATTTCTATTAGTAATACATTCTTTATAATTACGATAGATTACAAGCGAAAATATTCTTGACACTGGTTCAGGACTGTTCTGGATTCAGATCAATGCATCAGTTTTCTGTAAATTAGGCCATGGATCATATCTTCACGCGGCTGTTCCTATGGAAGAAATTTGAAGCGAATGTTAGCATCATTAATTATATCCATTTTGAAATTACTGGTGATTTCTGCAATCACGAATCGCACCTTTTCGAGTCTTGAATCGCACTGTTTTGAAGAGCCAATAAAATTGCAGAAAAGATAGCATTTGACCAATCAGATCACAGAAAAAAGAAGCAAATATAAAACACGAGAAAAAATTTAAAGGGGATTTTCTACGTGAAAGACAGGTTTAAATGTTTAAATGAAAATGGGTGAAATTAGTGAGAACATACAGGGTTTTTTTAAATTATTGTAGCAGATCAGTTCAAAATGTTAATTGAACTTCATGTCGTGTAATTTTGGTCTGAAATCAAACTTGTGATTAACAAATTGCACTAAAAAAAATTAAAACTAGCTTGCTATAGGTTTTGAAAGTGTGCTTTTCATTAGAAAAACTTAACAAATAATAAAGTTGTATGTTTAAGAGTTGGTACATACTCTAAGAAACTTCGTCCTTCTAGTGAACTTCGCTCCTTTCCTTCCATAAGGCTCGTCTCCCTTGTCGGGCCTACTTTTCCAGCCTGGCTTGCCGTGATATGAGTTGCCAAACAATCCTATGCCTTCACTCTCGTTGATGATGGCACAAGAAAGTAGAAAAATGAAGACAAGAAAAGTCGCACTTTTGTTGACCATGATTAAAAGTCACCGAGAAAGATCGCTGATCGCCGTTTTTCTACTCGTTCTCTCGTCCTTCTTGGAACTAACTACTTGGCCTTGAAACCATGCCTATAACCTTTCACATGGCCGAAACAGTCGGTGAAGAGTTCCATTGTAGCCGCACACCAGCTAACATTGCTCTTTAAAGAAACCGCATGTATATCTATACTCAAGGGACAGTATTAATTATTTCTAGTTTGTAGGTAAGTTTTCACCGTTCAATACCAACTTTTACCCTAAGAGTTTTGCCGAATGTAGTGCCGTGTGTTAAAACTGGAATTCCTGTTCTAAATATCTTTTTTTAATTTGGGTATTGGAAAAACGAAGACCCGGAAAAACGAAGACCGAAGACCGAAGACCGAAGACCGAAGACCGAAGACCGAAGACCGAAGACCGAAGACCGAAGACCGAAGACCGAAGACCGAAGACCGAAGACCGAAGACCCAGGACCCTTTTCCCTTTTCCTCTTTTTTCTTTTTCTTTTTCCCTTCTTTATTTCCGTTTTATCATAAGTTACCAATTCGTCCACATCAAAAAGTCACCATCCTCCACACGAATGGCGCACTCACCCAAAGCGCTTTTTAAAAAGTGCCTATAAACCCTAACTCAATATTTTCAGTATTGGAAGTATAAACATTTTTAGAAAAAACCTACTAATGGTCTATCACCAATCGAGCCCTGTGATTGGCTGAGCTACTAGGGGTCTATTAGTGATAGACCTCTAGTAGCAAAAAGCGCCGGTTTTGAAAACCAAAAAATATATATTTAAAGCAAAATCCAAAACGTTTTGCATCCTTTTATTGGACCGATTAGTAGGTTTTTACTAAAACAATTAGACCTCTCGCCCTCATGGCCTACGAGTCAATAGCCCATTCGGCCTTCGGCCGAATGGGCTATTGACTCGTAGACCATTCGGACTCGAGGACTAATTGTTAAATATCTCCAAGATGCGTCACTCAAATCTTATAAAAATATTTTACCATTCAACTATTCACTTCATGTAGAATCAATACTGAATTAGGGTTTATATAGGCACTTTAACCAAACATGATCAAACATGAACAATCATGATTAAACATGCACGATCATGTTTGGTTAAAGCGCTTTGGGGGAAAGGAACTACCTAACTTTTTCCGTGTTTACATAGCCTGCATGATAGCAACACGAGAGGAGGTTGGGAGAATTCGAGATGTTTATGCAAACCCGAGACGTAGTCGATGGTTTGCATAACCATCGAGAGTTCTCCCAATCCCCCGAATGTTGCTATCAAGCTATGTAAACACAAAGAAAAAGTTTTCTATAGCTTTTATAAAATAAATAGAATAATTAAGCAGGAAAACACGAAACTTATTTGAATATGAAATTCCAGATTCTCTCTACGTGCAAGCAGACAATCTCGACCAATCACGTCCGTTGATAGAAATCCCCAACGGCACCTTTCCAATATTGAAAAAGCGACGTAAAAGTTTGACACGAAGCAACGAAAAAAGCAATTGATTTATTCGATTTTCATAAAGTATAACCGCTAACATGAACAAAATAATCAATCAGCAAAGTATTTATGAACTGGATGGTAGAGAAAATCATTTAGAAAAAGACATTTCGATGAGAAAGTAAAAATTTGGAAAACGAAAAAGTTACCATGTGAGTTTTCTTTGACGATAAAGGAGGCGATTATTTTTAGATCTTTGCTTTTTTTACGGACACACTGAGGACTCTAAGGACACTAAGAAGTGATATGAAGACACAGATTTAATAAATATTGAACAGAAGACATCCGGCAACCAAGAATTTACTGGAAATTCTCCTTAGCTTCTTTCAAGTAAGAGCATTTTTTTTGATTTGTGCTTTCATGTGGTGTTTTTTGTCTCTGAAACTGAGATTGTTGATAAGTTTTTGATATTTACTGTATACTTTGTGCCACTTTAAAGACTTCAATTTTTGTAATTTAATGTTATTTATGTGTTAAGTAAAGTAAAAGGTCATAACTTAAGTCCTATTTTAATTTGCATTCCTGTCTTTGTTTGTCATTCACGCGGATGAAGCACACTGAACTGCAGTCTGAATTATTTTAATAGTACTTGCAAGGATTGTCCTCCGTTTTTCATCAATGCTTCAGAGATTTATAACTATTGATGCATTATTTCATATATTACTACGGTTTTTTAATTTTTAATTTACTGTTTAAGAACAAGAAAATAAGTAAAATTCAAACATTTTGCCAAATTTCCAAACTCATCCAAACCTCTGACATCACAACCGTGTTTACACAGCCTTATGCAAACATGGCCATCAGCCAATGAGAGCGTGCGTACTATACGATTTATTTTATAATTCCATTTGTCGAACATATAACTAAACTTTTGGAAATAGAAGTCGTAAACAAGCCGTTAGAAAGGTTGAGCCGGCATTTCAGTCAGTATAGTCAGTCGGATCCTGAGATACAGCAAGCGCTCTAACGACCTGGTCGCAAGATTCTGGCTTCCGGTCGGTAGCGTTTCCCAGTGCCTACGATTTGCCATTTTGGCTAATGAGTAGGGTCTGGGAACAAGAATGGCTCTGTGTACGAGAATGGGACGAACTTACCACAGGTAACCCACATGCGTGATGCGGGGGACTGGGAACCAGTTTGATTTTGTCTTGTTTGGATTGCGAATTTGACCAAGAAGTCCTGAAAAAAGTGTTTGAAAATGATTAACCTAACCCCTGAGCAGAACCATAACCTAGATAAGCAAGAAGGTTTCCTTTGCGGGAACGTTACAAAATATTTGATTTCTTTCTTATCTTACGATCTTATCGGTACAGTATTTCGTTATAGTACTACAAACCATGCTTTCAAAAATCCTAACTTCTTTATATCAATTACAGCGTGACGCGCAAAAGTATGACCACTATTAATATATTCGCATACTTCTATGCACGGGCTTTATGCTACGAAAAGAGTTTTTACACGCCTTATTTGGTAAAACCAGACAACTTCACATCAAAATCCCGTGCATAGAAGTATGCAAATACATTAAATGTGGTCATACTTTTGCGCGTAGCGCTGTAATACCATTCTAAAATTTTACCAACCAAAAGATAATTTATCACCTTCTAACATACGTGAATTTTGAAGAGGTGCTTTAAGGTGTTTTTGAAAAACATCTTCTTTCATACATATTTTTCTTTACTGTTCGCAGTTATCGTTTCTTGGCTTCTCAAACCAATACGACAGCTATAATCAAAATAAATTACTTAAATTTGTCAAAAGATGTTGCCAGTACTATGATAAAAGCAGAAAAGTAGTTACTGAGGAAAATACAGTTTAACTCTCGTAAATTTTTTATAATTCACTAGAATGAAGGAAGCGAAGGAAAACAGCCTGCTGGTTATCGCATTGCCGGATTTCAAGTCGAGAGGAGCTGGGTACGAGTTCCTAAATTGTGATGACAACACAAAACTCATATCACCAAAAAGAGCACATCGAGCTATACCAAAAACCGAAGTTTTGTGTTAATCAGATCAATATTGATGAACTTACAGCCATTCAAAAATACAAAGAAATGTATACATTTCTTTGTAAGTTCTAGCATGTTTGAATGGCTGTAAATTCATCAATATTGATGTTATTTTGGCGTCACATATCACGTTACTTCTTAAAGATCAGCACTAAAAGCTTAAGTTCTTGGTTATCTTTATCCACAACGATTTTCGTTAAAAACTAGCGGTTATATTCGAAGTATGAAACCAAAACCCTCAATTCTTTGCGGAGGGGTTCTTTTCACAAGGAAAAAAACAGAGCTTTACTGAGTTACTTGAGTTTTGCGTTTGGAAGGATTTTGATAGCTTAATAGCAGGTCATAAAAAATGTATCAAAAAAGTTAAAACTGGGAGAGTGGTCCGTTTTTAAATTTTAGTTTTAAATAACCACAAAAAATATTCCCTGACTCATGGTAATTTTTATTATTATTAATCGTTATTTCTATTAGTAATACATTCTTTACGATAGATTACAAGTGAAAATATTCTGGACGCTGGTTCAGGACTGTTCTGGATTCAGATCAAATGCATCAGACTTCTGTACGTAATTTAGGCCTGTGTCGTGTCGTCTCGTAGTTGATCCTACAAGAAATTTGAAGCGATTGTTAGCCGATCCCAAACCAAACACATTCGTTAAGCTTAGTTTACGAGGGCAGCTCTTTAGGAAAGAACCTCTAGATAGAACAATGGAAAAAGAACTCAATTATCACCCAAAATCGCTACTGAATTACTCTATTTTCTATATTATTTATGAGAAATGTATGATCAAAAACTGGGTAATAATTTAGTAACTAAATAATTTCTATAGCGCCTAAATTATAAAATATTCCAAGGCGCTTTATAGTTGTGAAAAAATATAGATAAAAATGAATATTTATATATACAATATTATTACATATGTGTATACACGTACATACACTCGTTTCCAAAATTGTTTGACAATTTTGGATATATATACATATATGTGTTATACCGCAATTTACTTTGAATTTCATGGCAAATTTGTTAAATGTTATATGTGCATATATAATGTCGATTAAGTTATAAAAATGTCCTGAAAATTATTTCTAATTTGATTGATTTTCTTTCTAATAAAGTTGTATATTTCAGAGTTGGTACATACTCTAAGAAACTTTGTCCTTCTAGTGAGCTTCCCTTCTTCCGTTCCATAAGGCTCGTCTCCCTCCTTGGGCCTACTTCTCCAGCCTGGCTTGCCGTGATATGAATTGCCAAACAATCCTATGCCTTCACTCTCGTTGATGATGGCACAAGAAAGTAGAAAAAAGAAGACAAGAAAAGTCGCACTTTTGTTGACCATGATTAAAAGTCACCGAGAAAGATCGCTGATCGCCGTTTTTCTACTCGTTCTCTCGTCCTTTTTGGAACTAACTACTGGGCCTTGAAACCATGCTTATAACCTTTCACATTCGTCAATAATTACCATACTTTATTGCTTCTTTCATCATCAAAAGTCATACAAACAAGGGGGTTCATTTCTCTCTTATTTTTTCTCAGTTCAAAGGAATTTTGAGATTAAGCTTCACGTTTTCAATCACCTCTGAATAGGTTTAATTAAGACTGATTAGAAATCGCCCAAATTGATTTCATCTTGATAAACTTTCTTCATATTCTATTCAATATATTTCAATAACCTACGACGTGAATGATTTCATTAATATTTGTAAATAATTGATCAGGGGTTTGAATATGACTTCAAAGGAGTTCACATTGAAATAAAGATTATTGGAGTTTGAAAAGCTAGTTCGTAGTCACGAAGTCGCAATAATTAATATTTTTTTGAAACTCTGTTCCATTGCTATAGCAGGGGGTGAATCCAGTCCTTTCAAGGTTGTAGGCTCAATGCTTCCAATAAACGTTACAAAAATAACTTGAGTAAATAGGGGCCCACTCTAACCGCTAAAACTGTTTACTATAGCTATATTAACGTACCTGTGAAAAACACTTGTTGTTAGTTTGATGGATGGGCTGAAAAGGATCGAGGTTTGCTTTATTTGCCTCCCTGGCTGTTCTCAGTTGCTTTTTCTTACTACCTTCTTTCTCTCCTTCACTCATTTTTTCTTTTTTTCCCCTATTTTTTGTCCTATTCATTTCTTTTCTCGTCTACCCGTCTATTTCCTCTTTAGGAATTCCTTCATTTGTAATTCCTTCAGTTTTCCCCTTTTGTTCCCATATCCTTGATTAGCTCATTCAATAATAACCACTTCACGTCTTCTGCCACCACTTCATCAATTATTACAAACGCAAAACAAGTTGCTGCAAGAGAGCATAAATATGCTGTTATTATTAATAATGTTAATAGTCTTTTTGCATGGGATTTGAACCCCGCTGCCCTGAAGTAGCTCCCTCCCACATCCTTCCTACACAATTATTGTTGTTTGTTCGCCAAGAGTTAGAGGAGGGAATAACACTGAGAACCCCTAGGGTAACTCTTATAACCGGCCCTCATTTACGAGTCAATTCAATAACGTCGTCATCTAAAATTAGCTTTTGATGGCATTTATTAAATTCAAGTTCATTACATCAATTTTTGAATATATTATCGAAACTATAATATATCAAAATTTTCTTGGCTCATTGAACCGAGAAAATGTTCTGAAATACGATAACACGAACTAGAAGAAGTGACATTAAACTTATCCCCATAGATTTTGGAAACGTTTGCTATTGGTAACCGGTATATGAAGATCTATTTTACAGACACTAGTGATTTACTGGGAAATACGCCACTCGTTTTTTTCCCCATACGAATAACATGCATCCGGGACCTCAGTGACATATTTTCCATATCCCAGGGGTGGATCCAGGATTTTGTTCAGGGAGGGGTGCAGGGCACAAAGTCAGCCCAGGGGGGTGCAACCCTTGGAATCAAAGAAAGAAAACATTATTTTCGTATAAGTATCTTCAAAATATGGGGACAAAGTTTCTCCGAGGGGAGGGGGGTGCGCACCTCTGCACCCCTCCCCTGGATTCGTCCCTGAATCCTCACCGATAGAATAACAGTGGGATTGGACACATCGCTTGCCTGGGAGGATAGAAACTTGCTCGATCAATTTCTGAACAAATTTTGACGATTTCGTTAATCCAATAACATCCTCTTGTGTCTCGTATATAATGTTCTGTTCTTGTTGCTATCAATGACGTCACCCATGTTTTCCCGCTCACTTGACGCGCGTTGCAACAAACCAAGATCAGTCAAAATGGTGTTTTTGTTTGTGGATGTGTCTATTTAGTAAAAAGAAAATTACACATTGACTTAAAGATATGAAGTTTATCTTCTTCTCATATTGAAAAAATATATCTTTGCGCCACCGTGTATAAATATCCTCTATATCGCGGACAACCCGATCCTTATTTAGCCCTCGGCTGAAATCATAAAGACACAATTATTGCAACCAAAGATTTCTCCTCTTAACTTACTTGTTGATATTTTAAGTAAAAGATAGAGAATCGTGTGTGATAGTTTAGAGTTCGAGATTCTGGCTCACACACAAACGACACGAAAACTTAAACTTTAGATGCAATTTGCTACCAGCACCGAAGTTCGTTCGGAAGTTCCGAAGCCCAAACCGTACTTTGAAAGTTCACTACAGTGAACTTCGTTACTTCGAACTTACTTCTCTTCCCGTGCAAAGTGCGAGCTGAACTTCGGAATCTACCGTCAAAAGTCATGTGGAACGTACTGTAAAACAAAACACACAACGCTTTTTCTATAAGTTATGGTAAACTTTTTAAGGTGTTTATTAAACAGATTTCTTTTTAATGTTACAATTTAATAACATTTTGTCACACAGAAAAAAAATTGTATAAAAATTTGTATACGGTTCAAATAATAATAATAATAATAATAATAATAATAATAATAATAATAATAATAATAATAATAATAATAATAATAATAATATTCCAAGGAGACTCACTATCTCCACTGCTATTCGTGATCGCACTAATACCTTTGACCGATATACTCAGAAGCACCCAAGCTGGCTATAAGATCAGTAAAAGTGAGGAAAAGATCAATCACTTACTATTCATGGACGATCTCAAACTCTATAGTAAGAATGAAAAAGAACTTGATTCCCTCGTCCAAACAGTGCGCATATTCAGTGACGACATTGGTATGGACTTTGGAATTTCCAAATGTGCAGTGCTGGTCATGAATAGAGGTAAGAAGATCAAGAGTGATGGAATTGCTCTTCCAGATGGGAGAAAGCTTAGATCGTTAGAAGAAAATGATGATTGTTATAAATACTTGGGCGTACTGGAAGCTGATGATGTCCTACATTTAGAAATGAAGGAAAAGCTACGAGTTGAATATAAGAGAAGGCTGAGAAAACTCCTTAAGTCGAAGCTGAATGGAGGTAACCTCATGAAAGCAATCAATACGTGGGCTGTATCATCGATTCGCTACAGCGGAGGAATAGTCAATTGGACCAAGAATGATCTGCAAGAAATGGATCGAAAAACTAGAAAGTTGTTATGCATGTATGGAGCTCTTCATCCCAGGTCTTGTGTCAACCGTATCTATTTACCAAGAACTGAGGGAGGGCGTGGCCTTATCAGTATTGAAGACTGTATCAGAATGGAAGAAGGAAGCCTCGCACAGTATATTAAGAACAGCCAAGAAAGGTTGTTGATTGCAGCTTGTAAAATAGGAAAACATGCACCAGCGGAACAACCAAAGGATTACAAGGAAAGAAAGAGAGACCAAAGGTGGGAAGAAATAATGACGAACCCCTACAGAGGCAGTACCATCAGCAAATCAAGGATGTGGCTGATAAGGAGACGTGGAATTGGCTGAGAGTCGGTGATCTGAAGAGAGAAACTGAAGGGCTAATCATTGCTGCTCAAGACCAAGCTATAAGAACTAACGCAATAAAGGCTAAAATCGAAAATCAAGAAGTGTCTGAAAAGTGCAGAATGTGTGGCACATGTGAGGAAACTGTAGAACATATTATTTGTGCCTGCAGTAAACTTGCACAGATAGAGTACAAGCGTCGGCACGACACACTTGCTGGACTACTGCACTGGGAACTTTGCAAGAAATATGGATTACCATGTTGTGACAAATGGTATGAACATGATCCCGATAGTGTAATGGAGAACCATGAAGTGAAGTTGCTGTGGGACTTTACCATCCAGACAGATAGGATAATCCAGGCTAGGCGTCCGGATATAGTTCTGGTTGAGAAGGAATTGAACAAAACCTGGATTATCGATGTAGCTGTGCCTGCTGACAGAAGGATTGAAATCAAAGAGCTTGAGAAGATAGAAAAATACCAGGACCTTGCCAGAGAACTAAAAAAGATATGGAAAACAAAGGTCAAAGTAGTACCAGTAGTAGTGGGAAGTTTAGGCTCAGTGTCAAAGAGACTGAAGGAATATGTAACTATGTTAGACATAAGTAACAGGATAACAACACTTCAGAAATCCGCAATTTTAGGAACTGCCAGAATATTAAGGAAAGTCTTGGAACTTTAAGGAAAAAAAAAAAAAAAAAAAAAGGGGGGGGGGGATAAAAGAAAGAAAAAGAAAACGTCAAGCAGCATTGTAACAATAGGTTAAAGGTTTCGGTTAGGTTTTGAAATGTCAGTTTGAAGTCTTAGGTCTTGGGAAAAGACCCGACTAGTAATTTTACCAGGGAAAAATCATATTATGTAAAAATAATGTTTTTTCTGAGGTTAAAATAAAATAATAATAATAATAAAGAAGAAGAAGAAGAATAGCGATAACACTAACAATAACACTATACAATAATAGTATAGGTTTTGAAGGCATTACTGACCTGGACAGAGTCAGTTTACAAAACATATAACAAAGAATATCTCTGTAAAAATAAGACTGAAATGACTAAAACTTTACATGATAAATGTACTTGTAAAAACAAACATATATTTAAGCTTTACTGCGATTCTCAATATTCTGCGAACTCAGACATTTCAACGGCTTGTTGTGAAATTGGTTTTTCGCTGCCGTCAATCAAAACTAATCAGTCGGTACCTTTTATATTTTTGACTGGTGGCAGTGAAAAACCAAATCCCAATGGGTAACTCGCAACTACCGAGTTCGCAGAATATTGAGAATCGCAGAAAGAAGTTGAATTGAAAAAAAACCGTACAGGCCAAACAGCTATTTCACATAAAATTACAAAATACCTCTTTCTCATTAGCATTGTTCAAGAAATGGCTGTAAGAATTATCCCCTATGTTCATATGGTGGATCATTTCAGTCTTATCTTGTCAACGCCATTCTGAATTTTTTAAACGGCACTTATATAATTATAATAGTGATAGTGTTAGCTTTAAATCTTGAAGGACATTTTGTTATGGCATATGCACTTTAAATGACGTGTCATGGTGTCCCCCCGGACAATCCATTTTTTGTCACCCACCCCTAAATCTTTACAGCATGCCCCCACAAAAATTCGTGCGAACTTTGGTGCTTGTACATTCGAAACTGCACGATCTTCCCTATTTTGTTGCTAACAGACCAGAATATTTCCGCCAGTTTGAAAGTTTCGAAGTCAAGACAAGATTACTGAAAGTATTCAGATCCGCGCGACAAGCTAAATGACCGGACGAACGCTAAATATTTTTTGATGGTAATTTTATAATTCTCTAGGTCTAGATCTGTCGTGAGTTAACTGGCTCAATACTAAATAACTACGAGTTAGTTTTTTTACTCGAACACTAGTGTATTTACTTGCTATTGAAATCAAATATACCCCGCTTTAAATAGTTTATGCACAAAAAACAATTTTTATAAGGTTTCTTTTTATACAGAATAAGTGAATATTACGTTTTTAAGGCGAAGTAGGAAAAAAGATCCAAAGAATTTTTTTTTTGTTATAGATATTTTCCTCTTTTGTTCAACGTGTTGTCGCTTTGACCGGAATTAAAATTTTTTTCCAAATGCAATCAGGTAGCTATAGTAGACCGCTAGAGAAACTAGACGTGCTTTGTCGCTGAAAAGTTCTTTAATGTGTAAATAATCATGAAAGTTGAATTTGAAATATTTTGGTGCCGTCAAAAAAAGTTAAATAATAAACAGCAGACTGAGTAAAAGAATTACTTTGTAAAAAAAAAATACCATTCATAAAATTTTAAAAGGCGTGTCATCTTAAATTCAAATAAAACATATCTTTATACAATCCTTATACAAACGTCCAAACTGATTAGTTTACAAAATTTATTACACTTTTTTTAGAGAATTGAAAGAGTGGATAAGTCGGCGACGACGAGTCGAAGAACCAGAGAATCTCTTTATGACAATGTCCTTATAGTTTAAAACAGTCTTAAATAAATTTTTAACTAAGTCAATAAAACATTTAATTAAAAAAGTTCATTTACTCGAGAAACAAAGGCGCGTACCTTGCTTTGAAATGGCTTCCACGTTGAACCAACCAAAAAACGAGAAAATATGGTAGTTATCCAATATTAGAATGGTTGAATACGAAAGCCATTTCAGAGCCGGCCACTGTGCTAAATTTTTCTTGTCTTTTATTTTGTCTTTTTGCGAACTCACGCTTCTTATCTTAATTTCTACTGACTTTTTCAAACCTTTTCCGTCCTTCTAATTTCCTTTTAAGAAAAAGAGACTTCATTAGGTCGTATAGTTCCTGCTGTGGCTTACTTTGTTTCTCAAAAAAACTGAAAACAAATGACCTAGTTTTTACAGGGGATCGAATAATTGCTTTTTTCGTGCCGTGATGATAATATCTCGTAAAACTTTATTAACTACGGCAGGGAACCCATGTTTTTTGTAGTTTTATATACTTAAAACGTCATGATATATGACTATAAGTATAATCTAAGTATTCAATGTGTTTTTCAAGATAGTAGCAAAAATAGAAATGTTATTCAGAGCCGCGATTCCTCGGAGAGTTGACGAAAACGAGAAGCAAAAATAGAAAAGGGAGTTAACACGTGTGTGTGAAAAATAAATCAGCTCTATCTTTGACGCACAAATACTCGATGACGTGTTTTTAATTCTGAGCTCGGCTATCGATTTTCCCGACGAGTTAAAGAACAGAAAATGAGTAGCAAAAACCTAGAAATAGGAGTTTACTCACGTGTGTGTAAAAATAGCTCTCAGTTTTGACACAAATACTCAATGATGTGTTTTTGATTCTGAGCTCGGCTATCGATTTTCCCGACGAGTTAAAGAACAGAAAATGAGTAGCAAAAACCTAGAAATAGGAGTTTACTCACGTGTGTGTAAAAATAGATTAGCTCTACTTTTGATACAAATACTCGATGATGTGTTTTTGATTCTGAGCTCGGCTATCGATTTTCCCGACGAGTTAAAGAACAGAAAATGAGTAGCAAAAACCTAGAAATAGGAGTTTACTCACGTGTGTGTAAAAATAGATTAGCTCTACCTTTGATACAAATACTCGATGATGTGTTTTTGATTCTGAGCTCGGCTATTTTCTCGATGAGTTAACAAAAATGAGTAACAAACGTAGAAAATAGGAGTTTACACCGACGTGTGTGTGTGTGTGAAAAAAATATTAGCTCAAACTTTTACACTGACTGTAAAAGAATATGATATTCTCAAATTAAAAAATGACAAATCTTCTCGTATTTCTGTTTATTATCAAGCTGTATGCCCATTCCATGACATGCTTTTTATTCTAAGCTCTCTATTTTCTCGTTGGTTTGACAAGAATATGAGAACATGGATTTTTCACAGTGTCCTTTTTCTGAAATGGCGAATTTTGATTGGTTCCTATCACAGACTATGATTAGCTTATGCTTGTTGATTGCAAAGTCACCCAGATTGCATTGCACCCTACATCTCGGTTTACAATGCATCATGGGTTGGACCACAGGTAGCCCATCAACATAATAAGTAACATGTACATGATCGTGAATATACTAGTAAAACTCTATGACTATACATGGTTCTACAAATGGCGATTCTTCACTTTTGTATTCAAATTCTTCAATCAGAAGCATTAGATTTTTCTTTAGATTTTGCTGATCAATACTCACACTTTACACTGCAGTAACTGGCTACGATATTCACTTTTTTGTCCCAGGTTTTTCTCAGAAAATTAATGTGCTTTTAACAGTTGCTGCGATAAGTTAGTAATTTAACCTCACTATCCGCGACTGTTTTGGTATGAGGTAAGCAGCCCTTAAGGAAGAGGAACATGAAGTCCAACGCCACCAGGGGAGGTGGGTGGGGCAAAACTCGGCTTCCGACGCTCTGAACGACGTTGTGCAATAAGGCATGTGGGTACTCCTTGCTGATTAATCATTCGAACAGTAAGAATGGCGTTAAGTGGGCTTTCTGTGACGTCAGAAATTTCGTTTCTTTCGACAACAATATATGTCTAAAATAACAAATGAAATATCAATGTACCAATAAGCTTATAAAATTGATCCCAATCAGCTAATACTATGAAATGTTTGTTATATTGATTGAAAATGTCGTCAATGGGTCTCGATAGCTTGATGATCATGAAGTAGGCGACAAAAGTTTTGGCAATCCTTTCCGCCTTAGTAGAGCCTCAACAAGTCGTTAAGACAAGAAACAACATTAACAAACCTTAAACTTCCGTACTAATTGATAAAGACGACTGCTGAAATGATGCTTTCTGGGTTAAAGCAATTAATTCTGTGTAAAATTACAGTTATTCGTTCATTGTACTTGGTGTTTTCTTTTCTGCTATATTTTTTAAATGACAACTATTGTCCAGTGATAAACGACTTTTATTGCTTAGAAAGATATAATATAAGGTTTATGATATTTTTACCACGCCATAATACATTTATGTATATATTTTTTAATTTGTTTGATGAAATAACTCGGGGTTTACGGATAAGAAGTTGTTTGCGAACAACTCGTTCCTCCGTCTGCAACTCTCACCTAATGACTTCTATTTGACAGATATTATTGAATTTTGTGTGGTGTTACTCACGTTGCCTTCAGCGTTTACCGCTAAAAACAATATCCCATATTTCTAAAAAGTCCTTGTTTAATGACTGTTATAAAAAGGAAGATATTATTAAAAACGTTTTAGAGTGTTAAATCCATTTTTTGAAATTACAGCAATCCAGTTCGAGTTTACTGACTCCTATTAAGAGTGAAATAAGGAACTGGATTTTAGATTGAAAACCCGAACAACATTTTCGGAAAAATACATCTCCACTTGAAGTAAAACTGATGGCGGGAACTGAACGAATGGAAGGATTTCCAGCTAAATTACGAAAATAGCAAAACCACATAGTAATCTGGCTAAGAAGGGTGTATCCTGAGAAATCATAATTGTGTTTAGACTCAACTTTCTAGCTTAATTCCATGAAAAAGGTAATAAATTATCCCGAACGACTAAATACCTCTCACAAGTATAAATAAATATGAATGGCCATAGAGTTAAGAGGCAGTTTAGAGCTATGTTGTTCTAATAACCCAAAAAGGGATTCCGTTAATGAAACCTCCGTTTCCCGCAATTCTCTAAGTCTAAAAGTTTTCAGAATCCTAGCTTCATAACTGAATGTCTTTGTCTTTTTTCGTACGAATATACCAATGGTTCTATAAGAAGTCACTGGGTTGAGATTTATCGATGGTTCTCGCCACGACGCCATTCAGTTTTTGTTCTTCATAATTGTGATAGATGTAATTTGGCCAAATCGGCTTAATACAACTGGGTGCCGGCATCCAACGCACTCATTTTGGTGACTGAAATTGAGGAAGCAATAGGAAGATCTGCGTCCTACTTAAGTGTATATCTCACTGATTACTCTTGCCAGGACGTTATAAATAACGCGTTGTCCAAACTTACGATCACTTTGAGTTTCTTTTCGCCAGCTATTTTATAAGCCAGGATAAAGAGCTGAGAATAATGTTGAAGATAGTTCAGCTCCTTGCCTTAATCTTTGCAGTTCAGCTTATCTATCGAGTATCTTGTATCTCGCCCGGTTTGATGATCAATGTCGATAGGCCGAAACCCGATCCTACGAGGTCATTGGTTGGCAGTCGAAGAAAAAGGTACTTTCAGAAATTATTTGACTTAAAAGACAAAAGACTGATGGCTGCTTATGATTTGATGTTGAGGAAAGAGCAGATAGACCTTGAGGTAAGCAGTTTATCAGAATTCTATTTTATATGAATCCTTTTTCCGTTTAATCTTATTTGAAGACCTGGCTTTTCAAGAAGGCATATGCTTATATAATTATTAACTGTTATTATTTCATCTACACAACTTTACTATTTTTTCTCTCTCTTAGTTTTAATAAATGTTTTATTGATAATTAATTGTCAATTCTTGCTATATTGTAAAGTGTTTTTCTATGCGTTTAATTGAATTATTGTTGTATTTTATTAATATAATAACAATTTTAAAATTAAAAAAAACTTGAATGTGTCTTATCTTTTTAAAACTGTAAAGCTTTGTTGGACTTACGGGAATTAACGCTATAAAAAATATAAATTATTATTATATAATATTATAATTATATTCATCAAACCCTGAAACAATCTTTGAGCTGATATAAGTCAGGGCACAGCTAACTCACAGACCTATATAACCCCGAAACAACCTCTGAGCTGATCTAAGCCAGTGCACGGCTTACTCACAGATATATTTGAAATTAATTTCTTAGTTTTTTTAGAGGGAGGAAAATCGGAGAAAAACTCTCGAATTAAAGAAGAGAAAAACTCTATCTACTTGCAGGTTTTCCATTTTAAAATTAAGTGAGCAGAATTTAAAAATAAAATTAGCAAAATCAATTAACAATTAAAATAAAATGGCATCCAGAAAGTTTATAGGTTTCTTAGTTGAACAACAATTAAGCTATATACTTGCGTAACCAAAAAAAGATAAAACGCTTCTACTAAATAGCACTGATCAATTTTCTTCCTAATTATCAAAACACTTGCTCTTTCAGAGTAAAAGAAATTTCTGCAAAAATGTTCTACCATTCTGTCAAACCCGAAAAAGGCTGGTACAAAGAAATATTATGAAGGAATGACGCTGGAAATGAAAACTCGAACGTGATGGGAGAACGACGACGTAAATCCTGTGGACTTGTAGCCAACTGTGTTGACATCTAAATCGAAAACTGATCAATTAACTAAATGATCTTTCTTAGTCGTAAATTTAAAAAAACTCATGTCTAGAAAAGAATTGCAGCCTCAAGAAAAAACTCATTAACTTAAAAAGGAATTAATTTGATAATAAGAAAAAAATAATGAATAAAAATTATGTGCAAATAAACTTGTAATTTTTGGCGAAATGAGTATAAAAAATGAAAGTATTTTTGTTATATTGCGTGGTTGTTTTGTGCTTATGAAAAAAATAACGTTAAAAATACCCCAATCGACGTTAGCGGAAGTTCAAGGTTTACGGTCAGCTTTGTACTTCATTATCAAGTAAAAATGAACATTTATTGATCATTTTCTTTAAGCTTTAAAATGTCTCAAATCTATTTATGATAATAAACAATAAATAAACATCACGGTGATGACAAGGAGGTAGGTACACATGGAATAGAACATTTAAATTTAAAACTGTGGAACAGCGATAACTTTTCATATTTTTATCATCAAAATTAAATGAAATTTTAATGATTATTTTATGACGTTTTTTGATAACGTGTAGCATTGGTATAGCGCGCGCTGCGGTGTTAATATACCGGGCAGTATTCGTATAGTGCGCTGCGGTGTTAATATACCGGGCAGTATTCGTATAGTGCGCTGCGGTGTTAATATACCGGGCAGTATTCGTATAGTGCGCTGTGGTGTACTGGGTAGTATTCGTATAGTGCGCTGTGGTGTACCGGGCAGTATTCGTATAGTGCGCTGTGGTGTACTGGGTAGTATTCGTATAGTGCGCTGTGATGTACTGGGTAGTATTCGTATAGTGCGCTGTGGTGTACCGGGTAGTATTCGTATAGTGCGATGTGGTGTACTGGGTAGTATTCGTATAGTGCGCTGTGGTGTACCGGGTAGTATTCGTATAGTGCGATGTGGTGTACTGGGTAGTATTCGTATAGTGCGCTGTGGTGTACCGGGTAGTATTCGTATAGTGCGATGTGGTGTACTGGGTAGTATTCGTATAGTGCGCTGTGGTGTACTGGGTAGTATTCGTATAGTGCGCTGTGGTGTACCGGGTAGTATTCGTATAGTGCGCTGTGGTGTACCGGGTAGTATTCGTATAGTGCGCTGTGGTGTACTGGGTAGTATTCGTATAGTGCGCTGTGGTGTACCGGGTAGTATTCATATAGTGCGATGTGGTGTACCGAGTAGTATTCGTATAGTGCGCATTGCGGTGTTCATATACTGGACAGTATTCGTATAGTGCGCTGTGGTGTACTGGGTAGTATTCGTATAGTGCGCTGTGATGTACTGGGTAGTATTCGTATAGTGCGCTGTGGTGTACCGGGTAGTATTCGTATAGTGCGCTGTGGTGTACTGGGTAGTATTCGTATAGTGCGCTGTGGTGTACCGGGTGGTATTCGTATAGTGCGCTGTGATGTACTGGGTAGTATTCGTATAGTGCGCTGTGGTGTACCGGGTAGTATTCGTATAGTGCGCTGTGATGTACTGGGTAGTATTCGTATAGTGCGCTGTGGTGTACTGGGTAGTATTCGTATAGTGCGCTGTGGTGTACCGGGTAGTATTCATATAGTGCGCTGTGGTGTACCGAGTAGTATTCGTATAGTGCGCATTGCGGTGTTCATATACTGGACAGTATTCGTATAGTGCGCTGTGGTGTACCGGGTAGTATTCGTATAGTGCGCTGTGGTGTACTGGGTAGTATTCGTATAGTGCGCTGTGGTGTACTGGGTAGTATTCGTATAGTGCGCTGTGGTGTACTGGGTAGTATTCGTATAGTGCGCTGGGGTGTACTGGGTAGTATTCGTATAGTGCGCTGGGGTGTACTGGGTAGTATTCGTATAGTGCGCTGTGATGTACTGGGTAGTATTCGTATAGAGCGCATTGCGGTGTTCATATACTGGAAAGTATTCGTATAGTGCGCTGTGATGTACTTTGGTGCTTATCGGGCAGTATTAGTTTAGTGCGCACTTTGGTGCTTATCGGGCAGGATCTATTTATATTATCCTCGCTCGATGAGGATTTGGCAATGCGAGAAGCAAAACTGAATACTCAAGAATAAAACCTTATGGGCTACCTGTGTTTCTCGCATGGCATCTTGGGAAAACAAAGATGGCGATTGAATGAAGTAAGAATGTCGAAATAATGAGCCGAAAAAAACCTGCGTTTTGATGCCGAAATATCCATAATGCAGGCTTAGGACTTAGAGGAACTCGAAAACACTTAATAATGTTTTGTACAATTAGTTTTTTAGTGTTCAATTATCTATGCATATAGTTTTACCTGCTAAAATATAATGGCGTTCAAGTTTTCTGGTGTTCAAGAAACAATTACGATTGCTCTTGTGTTTTATCTTGTTTTGATGCCAAACTCTTTATCACAACAAGTAGAGACAAATCCCGAAGTTTTGGTCTTCAGTAGCTTAAGGTCTATAAGTTCTGCTATACAGTATTTTATGAGTAGAGAATCTGGTATTGATACGAACGAGCTGCTAGGGTTGAGAGTAGTAGCAGGTAAGATTCTTGAATTATTAATTCGTTCGCAAATTGTACAAATGCTTTCAAATTGTTGAACTTTGTCCATATTTACTTAGTGTTATGCATATGTTGTTTTAGGATTATAAATGCCTTGTATTCAATTTATAAGTAAGGGTGGTTTTGAAAGCTTGCAGACTTATTAACCTTAAGTTTCACCCATAATTGGTACCAATGATGATAATTTTACAGCATTTCGTTTGAACACCCTAAAAGGTTCCAAAAAACGAAAATCCGAAATCCCCGCTCCTTTCATATCAGGGTACTCCCCCCCCCCCCCCCCCAAAGGGGTTTTAATGGACTAATATCAATGAGATCCCAAACCCTGTTCCTTTATAAATAAATGAATATAAAAAATTGTATGATTTTATGACCCTTTCTAAGACTTAAACTTAATAGCACAAATTTAAACTTCATAGCACATTTCTATCTAATAATATTGGTAATTTATTATTGTATATTGTATGTCCTATCTAATGTCAAAATCTAAGGTAACATCCAGCAAGTAACAACAGTCCTTTTAGCACTTCATTTTTCAGCATGATACTCTATCCATTAGCACACTGCTATTTAGGTCTAGTCTATAAACAGGATCATACCCCTCCCCAAACTCTCACTTCAGTGCTTTATGTAAAATAAGGCATATTTAAGTAGTTATTAGTAAGCATTGCTGGTGTATGCTGTTTTTATAGGATTGATTGTTGGGCCTGCCTTCCTGTATGAGTAAAGTTGTTTGTTGGTTCTCTCCTGTGCTTCGAGGGGTTTTCTCAGGGTTCTCTGGTTTCCCCCCTCCTCAAAAATCAACTTCCAAATTTCAATTTGATCCTGGGCTTCACAGTAATTGGAGCTTAGCTCTGTTATAAACAGCCAATGCTTCATAGATTAGATTAAGAACAATTTCTAAATTTCAAGTTGATCATGGAATGAGGGCCATTGGTTTGTTAATCAATGACTATCAAATGCTGCCCTTGTCAAACAAGGATCATAGAACACTAATAAAATTATATTTCTTCTTTTGTAGAGTCTCTGTTCTCGACAATAGAGAATTGCGTTGAGTCAGCAAAAGTATCTGTTCCTCAAGCTCTTCTAGATGAAATGAAGCTACTGTGTGCAAGACTTAATGTATTAATCCCTAGAGTACTAAATATTTATAAACCCACATCAAATCAAGGATATAAAAAGTTTGTAGCTGCACATCTTAAAGGATTCCGTTATTATCGACCGATACAAGTGGACAAGGAAGACAGAACTAAGCTACAAAGCTTAGAAGGAATTATATTAGAAGATTTTCAAGCATGTTTAGGAGATCTGAGTCTTCAAAATGCAAGTTTGTGTAAGATAAGTGAACAATGCTGGAAAGTACTGCAGCCAAAGATGTCTAAAGGGGAAAGTATACCTTATCAAGCTATGGTATTGGTTATGATAGAATTACTAGGTATGATTAATTTTAGTAGATTAACTTAATGGTTATAAAGTATTAATATGGTGTTGTACATAAGTTTCATTATTTTAAGTATAATATTTTTTGTATCTTTTACGTTAAATTTTACTACTAACACTATTCACCCATCGTCAGGGAGGGTGAAAAAATTAACGGTTCAAGCTATGCAATAATATAATAACCAAAGCTTAACAATGGAAGCATTGTCTGTAATTGTTCCATGTGCGCTTCCATGTTATGCGTTGGTGAACTGTTATACTTATATGCTTATTCAATCAATGCTGTGTACATTCTTATTTTTTTATGCCCATCCAATCCATCTCTTGTAAATTCTTATTCCTATGCTTTCATCCAATCCATCTCATGTACATTCTTCTTCTGATACGACCATCCAATCCATCTCTTGTAAATTCTTATTCCTATGCTTTCATCCAATTCATCTCATGTACATTCTTCTTCTGATATGACCATCCAATCCATCTCTTGTAAATTCTTATTCCTATGCTTTCATCCAATTCATCTCATGTACATTCTTCTTCTGATATGACCATCCAATCCATCTCTTGTAAATTCTTATTCCTATGCTTTCATCCAATTCATCTCATGTACATTCTTCTTCTGATATGACCATCCAATCCATTTTGCATACATTGATTTCTTATTCCTATACACCCATTCAAATCAATCTTATCATCATTTAACAGTCTATTTTTTGCTATAAATTAACTCACTATATGTAGAAACCTCAAAAGAATTCAATTTAATTAATAACTGTTTTTATAATAACTTTCTTTTCTTAGGCTGTTCATCTGAAGTGAACAAGAAGTGGAATCCATTAACCCTAGAAGATGTAGCTGATAATATATGTTATTCTTTATACCCTAAAGTATCTTCTTTCCATGCGTCCGATTTCACACAAGATCCAGAAGAAATTGGAACCTTTTTAGATTCTTTTTTTGCATGTAGTCTGTTAGGATTTCAGGATTTTCTACAAGTTACACACATGAGAATACCTGCTGTTGTCATGTGGCAGTTGCCGAGTGGCTGTTTTGGGTTAAAAGATATGGACAAAGGTGATGATGCAGGTTAGTGAAGTATTGGTGTACGTCCATTTTCCTTATTGTGCAACCCTGATAACAAGCTATAAGATTTGTAAATGTACATCAATCAAATACTCCAGTTTTGGGTTCTTTATTGGTTAGGGTTAGCCTTGATTTTGTGTAGAATATTCATGTGTTCCAGCGAAGGTCCATGGAATTTCAAAGTGTTTGAAGTTGTCCATTCTTTACTTTACTGTTGGTATTTGTGAATATTTTGATGCTGAAATGATGCTAACCCTGTGTAAATCAATCTGAAAACAACTTATAAATGTTTTACGAATTTGAATATATGAATTGATGAATTTACAAATTGATGTAGTGATGAATTGATTGAAGTGATGAATGAATGAATCGGCAAATTGAATGAATTAAGGTATAGATTTTTTATGAATCCACAAATTTTATAAATATTTTAGGAATTCAAAAAAGGTTGATTTCCATCAGACTGAGCTACAACATGGCCACTATCAACCCCTTCACTATCAACTTAATATTCTAAGTTAACAATAATTTTCATTCAAAATTAATAGGTATTTCTGTATTTCCAGGGACTTGCATACCACGGATAAGTAGTGCTGCGATTGGTCAGCTGGGATTATATCTGAAATGGTTACTAGACCCTACAGGGTATACAACTATGACAGGAAACGCCCCATTCCCTCCATCTTCAAAATTTATTCCTGTAATATTCATCTTCGGCATATTAATTTTGGCATTATTCTGTATGCGAAGAGTCCGAAGATTTGTCTTGGGTTTATTGTGGAGAGTTCTTGCGTTCTTACCATTCACTAAAAAATGACTTTATTTTAGCTATGGAGAATAATGAAAATTTATTATATCAAATCAAGAAATATTAAACAGTTATTGGATGAGGTTGAGCATGATATTGTAAATTATCAAGACCAAGGCCATGTTATCGACGGATAAAATGGCCGAGGTCTTGATATTTACGATTTCAATACAAAAACCAAATTCAATAATTGTGTCATTATACATTTTGTAAACTAAATATATAGATTTAATTTTGCTTTCGAAAAAATAGCAAACGTATTTCCATTTCTATTGTGACCTTTGAACTCGACATGATAAATGTATTATCTGTGGGTAAAACCTACAGATAATACACTTATCATGTCAAGTTCACAAGATATCAGGGATTGGCTGAGGGCTCTCGGCCAATCAGAAGCAAAATAGTGAGTAAAATGTATAATAGTATAAGTTATATGTTCAAAATAACTGCACGATAATGAAGAGAACAAAAGTGTGCAGCTTGTCATTTGACATGATTTGTTTGCAGGCTGTTGGACCTGTGTAAATCCTTGCTGCTCTGGGCAGGTTTACTCTTTGCTTGGACAGTAGATGGCTTCTACTTCTTGCTTCAAAAAAATTTTCTTGAATGTGGATGGTATTGCAGGAACATTCCATTCAATACGTTGAATCTGATTTGCAAAATTCTGCTGTTTATCTTCCTGCACTTTTACTGCAGGCTGGTCACTAAGGGGCGGTTTGATTGTTTGAATGAACCCACTGTCTTCCTTACCCCTTTCCAATTGCACATTTCTGTGAGAAAAGCTGCATAATGCAATAAATGTTATTGGAAGAAAAACGAACCCCCCTCTCAAGGTCCTAGCGACAGGCCTGTACTGTAATTTAGTGAAAAGGATAAAATTAATATTTCATAGTATTTCTTTTTGATTAAGGCCATCTCTATGAAATAACAGTGTTCAGTGAAGTATTTTATAGGGATGAATATTGATTCTGGTCACATCATGGAACTTTTCATGCAATGAAGTTTGACCCACATTTGTATGAAATATCATTTTTATAATTTTTTTTATCATTTTTCTTTATTAGACTGATTTCACTTTGAGCAGTTTTCATATGAGTGGGAAACACATGATAATGATTTACAGCACATACAATGATACGACATGCTGTAAAATGGCTTCTGATTGTCCTCCATTAATTCTTTCAACCACAATGTGTAGTTACAGTTGTGATAAGATATGTTAGGGCTACAGTACAGCTATGGATTTGCTGTATTGTTTGTTTTCCACTCATATGAAAACTGCTGTAATCCAGGAAATAATAATCAAGACTTTTAATCAACGTTAACAGACACTAATTCTAATTTTTTTAATACAATTATTATTCATTGAACATTATACTATTGTTTCTAAAGTTGAATGAAATCCCATAGCTACCTTTAACAATAAGAAAACGGTCTGATAGCTATCATTTTACTTCCACTACCAAAATTTGTATTTCCTCATGAGAATAGTAAGACAATAGTCCCTTTCACAGTTCCCTACACTATCATCTTGAAAGATAGCTCTGCCTTTGCATTGAAGCGAGACGTGAGCTTGCAATGTTAGACACCTTTTTTTAACACTTGGGACAATTATTATTCAGATGTCTCTATCATTACAAGCTTACTGTTCATCTTGCTTCGATGCAAAGCAATGGCTACCTTTCAAGATGGCACAGGGAACTGTGAAGGGGACTATTGTTGCTAATGAACTGAACAAAAGAAAGGGCCAAGAAAGTATGCAAGGCATTCTGGTAGTGGTAGTAAAGGCTATGATGTTCCATACATTTTCTTAATTTATAGAAATACATTCATTATGATAATTTCCATGAGCATTGAAATGGTTGAATGATAGATTAAATAATGCTTCAGTTATTTTATTGAGATTACAACAATGTGATTGGCTGGTATGAAATCTTGTTTACCACACAGGGAGCCCAAATTAAATAAAAGTGAAAGGTGAACAAACAAAATCAAGAAAAATACAAATACCTTTTACAAATAATGACATAGGCATGTGCAAAAAATGTTCTAGTGCATTTTTGATCGTTCTTTTTACTTGTATGCATTATGGAGAACACTATCTTCGAATACAGTTTATTTTCACCTTTTACTTTTATCAAAATTGGGCTCCCTCTGATTACAGGTAAAAAAAAAACCTGTCCCTCCCCTACCTTCCTACAGTGTTTAGTCACTACATTTAACACAGGGAGCACAATCTTGGTTTTTGTGTCAGTAAATGTGAGTAATGGAGGATTTGGAAAAACCTGGGTTGAGTTTTCATTGCAGTGCATCATGGGATGGTTTTAGGGACATGTTTCCAAGATGGCATCTATTTTGACCCCTAAAACAGTCCCACAGTGCACTGCAATGCCAACTCAACAGTTTTCCCTCATCCTTGGAATGGCTTATATGCTTGTGGCCTGTGTTGCTCCTTCTGGTCACCCAAAATAAATAGTGCAAAAACCTTTCACTATTACTATTTAGCACTAAGTTAAGGTTAAATATGACGAAGGGCCCAACAGTTTACCCAATATTGGTTGGGGATCAATGTCATGGTCTGCCGACAATGCTTTTGCTTTTCAGACTACAAAATCTCCCAATTATAGAGTGCTACCACTATTAATAGACTTGACACCAAAGCAGACCAGTTGAAGTACGTGTTCAGTCCACACGACACCACGGGTCTTTTCACACAGAAGGGATTGTAAGTATCATTGGTTATCTATAGAATGGTAGGACTTAACTGACAGTGCTTCACTTGCAGTTTGTGATAGCATGACTTAGCTATGTCGTAGACACTATCAAAAAAGAGAAATGAATGTATTATTTAATTTGATTTAACCAAGTGGACGGTAAGCAGGGTGAAGTGAAGATACCAACTAATTTGTCTGTCAGATTTATAACCAGATCTTGATTTTGTTGCTTTCTCCTGATTGGCTTAGGCTGGAATCCTTTTTTTTATTCTTCACTATGATTGGTTAGATTTGTAAGACACAGTGGTCGACATTAACTAACCTGCAAAGAGAACTGTCATTGCGGTTTGCGAGGAATTTCCCTCTGAACTCCTTGACGCAGTTTTCTGCTTTCTCGTAGAAGCCACTTTCACAAGGGGTGATGTCACGCAAGGCAGCAGAACGATCCGTGATCTTGACCGCGTTACAGAACATTCTTCGTCCTTTCGTGACATTAAGGACTCCGTTAGTAAGATTTTCGAGAAGAGCGTTGTCAACCAAAGGATCGAAACATTTTTCGCTGTAATGTTTCTTGATACAAGTCTTCAGCTTCGGGACTTCAGTGCTGTGAATCAAAAAATACTTTGTACATTATGCGCATGCGTTGCTAAAGTCTCATCCCACATGGACCAGGGTAGCCTCCTACGCAGACGCTCTTAGGGTCGTCACGCAATACTTCTCTCCCCACGGGGAGAGAAACGTTGCGTGACGACCCTAAGAAAGGCTGCAAAGGAGGCTAGGACCAGGGTGGTTATCGAGAACTTTTAAAATCACCAGACGAAGGTACTAAATCGCTGGTCTCCCTGATCAGTCATTGGATAGCGGTGTCGGGGCCGACATCTCCGTCATAGCCGTAAATGCTTCGCGCTGCCATATGGTCCTCAATTTATTTTAATTTTAAAGATAAACTACCCAAAATTCTCTTCCAACAATCGAATGTGGTTCGTTTCAGTTATTCATGAGTTTGCGCGCGCATATTTTCTTGGGGGAAACATGAAAGCTAGACTATAAATAGGAAGACTTTGTAATGTCTAAAGTAAAAATAGATTTTTCCATTGCATCGAATTCTTGTTCAAAAACAACAACAAACTCTCAGGGAACTTACACTACACCAAGTGAACTCTCGTCTCGTATCAACAGAATCAAAGTGCTCGTATATGGTACGACTGCGGTGTAAAGACCCCTTTCACGTGACGTCAAAGCAGCTCAATTTGGAGGGCAAAACAAAAGAATTTCGCTCCCTTGAGAATTTGAATCTATTGTTTTGTCCTCCTCTATATGGCTATGACATCATTAACGGTACAATCGTCATTCCGAATCCGGCCTTATCGGGCCGCGATAAGAGTCAGAAAAGAAGATCTGATTCATGGTTGTAAAGCGTAACTGATGTGATCATCATTACCTGCACGAGGCGGATTTACTTGTCTTGTCGGCCAAAGCATCGATGAACAATCTCTCGCATTCTTTCTCTTTCTCGTAGTAAAAATCCTTCTTACAAGTCAGAGAAATCGAAAGAACTGGAACGAAAAATAAATAAATATAAAAGTGTCATAGTTTATTTTATTTTAAATTATTTTTGGTTGACCAGCAAGACTACCTGGCGGTTGGTATGGGGCTTTACCTGGACATTTACGATGGTCGTCGGTACCATTTGCGCAGAAGGGGTTGCAGGAATCTGGTTCCAGGTTCACCACAGGGCAGTAATGGTTCGTTGCGTTGGCTACACACTTCTTGGCATCAGCTAGAGATCTGATAACAATTAACATGAAACACTGCCGACTTTATCACTGATCAATATCATCTTTATCGTTATAATTATGGTTATTCAATAATAACCAGTGGTTATCCGGTATTTCATCTACCAGCATCATTAACATCACCATGAAAAGCATCATCATCTTCATCGTGACCATTACTATCACCATGATCATCAATCATCCAAAATCACCTTCACAATTATTATCATCATCAGTATCATCATTATCATCATCATATTTCATCAGCATCGTTCTCATTATCACCATCATCAGAATTATTATCATTATCACCATAATTATCGTCGTCGTCATCATCATCACTATCATGACATCATCATATCATAACCATCATAATCGCTAATCCAAGTAAAGTGAATAACATAACGTACTTGCATAAGGCTGGATCATTTCTGTTTGCTTTGTATTTGGTAACAAAATCATTCCAACACCTAATTGCCAGCTTGAAATTTTGTAGAGTTCCGTCTTTACAACCCAGTTGTTGGAAAAAAAACGTGTTTACTCTTTGATTTACTGTACAGAAAATATTAATGAAATAAGTTACTGATTAACCACCGTATCGGGGGGGGGGGGGGGGGGTGGAAGGGGATGGGCTGTTTACACTCACCTGTTCCACAGTTAAGAGTAATAATCTTGAGCAAGTCAACAACTATCTTCTTAAACATGGCAAATTTTGAACCCTCCAGACACTTCTGTACAAGGCGATCTATACAACTGACTTGCTTTTCGTACACAGACCTGTAAAAAATATTGCTTCACATTCAGTCTATTTCTATTATATATAAATGTTAATCATCTATAAGTAAGTAAGTAAACTTTATTTAGACACGCTAGCCCCGTCAACTAAAGCTGATTTCCACAAGGGGCGTGTGGATAAGAATTACAATATGAAAGTTAATATTATGCTACCTAGTTAATAATACACAAAACATTTCTATATATAATATTAAGTAATATAAAATTTGAAGTAAATAATTAAGTTCTTAAGAAAATTTAAGAAATAGATAGGGTGTGAGTGGCAATTCCAGCCTTAAATGAGGGTTGACTTCAAAGAAGAAAAGATTTAGTCATTCAACATGGCGGCCATGTGTTTTTGTATAGGATTCGAGCCAGTTGCAGTGCGCATAGTCAAGTGTTACTAGTGCTCGATGATCCTCATTATCAGGATGCCACTAGCTGAGACACAGTTCTATCATCGTATCCATACTTACTCGCACGTGATGTCTTTGCTTCGTGCTAGACGTTCTAGTGTAATCCTCTGACACAGTGAGACACCATGGGTGAAGTATGTTCTGTTACAATTAAGATCGTCTAGCAAGTCCGCATTTGCGCCTATACATAGAAACAAAATAAAGAGTAAATTAAAGTGAACAGAATGAAACAGCTCCTCGGTGGTCATGGCTTCAGATCTTTTCTTGGTGTTGATTTGAAGCCAGAAAACCAGATGGATTCGTGTAATAGGTTGGCGGAGCTACCCAAGCCACGCAAATATGGTGAATTTTCTCATTCTATCCACTTCCTTTATTTGCCGAAATATTTTTTGTTATAAATTGAATATAAGATTTCAGTTAATTTCTTTTCCTCTTGTCAGAACTGACAAAAAGCCATTTTACCACCGCAACACTTATTAATTAGAGGCTTGTGTACGTGCGTCGCACTACATCTGCATCTGCATCTTGGCGAACCACAAAGCCCCACTTTAACCACCAGACATAATCACGGAAAATAACTAACCATTTCAATAACGTAATGGTGAGAATACAAAAAAAACAAAATGTGTCAGTAATAGCTGAAATCTGAGCTAAGATCAAGACAGGTTGTTTCAGTTTGTCGCCAGTGAAAACATTATGTAGCTTTCGTTCTGAACCACTTATTATTCTACGTATTCTTATAATTTGTGTTTCACGCAGTGAAAAATTTCCTCCCTGAACTCTGGTTCACGGTCATTTCCGCGAAATATTTAAAAAAAGGTTTGGCGGCTTCCATATGAACACTACAGTGTGCTCGCTGCACCAACTGACGACGGCTATTCGTACGAAAGCCAAACTTTTGCAAAATTACTGACATTTTTGAAATTAAACTTGTGGAAAACTGGTGTCACACTCGCTTTTTTGATTCCGGTGTTCTGACCGGTGATCATGACCTCTATAACATGATTATCATTAAAAACGGCATATTTTGCCCTGACATCCATTTTAATATTTTCGCCCGAAAGATTTACTTGTAGTTAATCAAGAACAGAGCGGAAACCTTATAAAACCTTACATATACAGACCATAGTGCTTCTGAGAAGCGAGAAAAGAAAAAGTTCATGATCTCAAATTATGAAGCAAAGGAGTTGCCAAATTTGTGATCGAAATTGCTGTCAAATTGTTTATCATTTTAAGTTCGGTTCATTAAGATCATTGTAGGTCTCTGGCTGAAGGTAACTTGATTAATTCCTAGTTTATATATCAATTAATAGTATTAAAAATCGGCAGTAAATCAGGTAAACCTAATATAAACGTAATACACTTAAGAATAAGTTGGTATTGTTTACCTGATAAGACTGCCACAAGAATAAGGAATACTGTTGTTGAATTCATGAGTGAAATCAGGCGGAAACTAATTTTTGTGTAATATTCTCGTTGTTTCAGCGTTATTTACGACGAAAATGAGATCAAACGAAAGTCATAGTGCAATAATTTCTGATTATTATCGGTCAGTCTACTGTCAGCTGATGGTCGCTTATCTGTTCGATGATTCAGTGTTCGGAGTAAACAACTGTTTTGGGTCACGAGTGATCCGTCACAAAATAGGGACCTTAAGCATCAGGACGGGAGGACGAGGACGGCGTCAAGTCCGAGAAAGGACTAGGTCGAGAACGCCGTCGGTCCTCTCGTCAAGTAACATCGTTACGGGAGCGGACAGCGACGGCAGACGATGATGCCAGCAGAACGTCACTCTCCAGAACGTCACTTGGTGCTTTTTCACGTTCTAGCGAGGACTGCAGCAGCAAGGACGAAGGCGCGCGCACGAAAAACCGTCTTGAAAACGAGCTGGCGTCACGTTAGTATTTTAATTTGGTGAAGTTTTGCTTGTTTTCCCGTTCTGGTGCTTAAGTGTTACGTTGTGTGAAAACGGACGGCGATCTCGACCTAGTTCTTTCTCGGACTTTACGTCTCGAGCAAAATCTCTATTGCAAATTTCTATTGCAGCCTGCCGCGTTTATCAAAACATTAAAAATTCTAAGAAAACAGAGTTCCAATTTTATGTAACTTTTTCTGACGTCAAATTTGTTTCTTTATGACTAGAACAAAAGAAAATAATTATGAAAAAAGATTCTACACAGGATTTATGAAGGTTTGAAGTCGCGCGTCGCCATCAAAATGCGTGAGCTTCGATCTCGTGAAATTTTTTTTCTTTTTGGAAAATTAGTTGTGATTCTTTTCCATGTGATGTCATTTTTTTCATTTTGACATATATTACAGATCTTTATATTATAACAAAAATTGTCGAAAGTCAGAATAATTCAAATATTTGAGGATAATATTACTCAATTATGTTCAGGAAAACCAGATTTGCGAAAATCTTAGCCTGGGAGCCACTTGCAGTTGAGAAATTTTGGTTCAAAGGGTAAAAGAACAATAGGGTTGAGTAAATGACGTCATTTACTCACAATTTAGATGCTGAAAAAAATGAACAATTTTTACCCACCACTTTTAACTGTGAAGAAAATATGTTCCTTGGCTACTATTAGAGCCATATAGATAGGTTTAACCAAGTTTCAAGTCATTTCCAATTTTCATCGATTTTCGTCCAAGTGCCCCTTATCGATGAATATTTACCGAGCGGCGAGTCTTCGAGCTGCGAGGTAAATATTCATCGATAACCACTGAGCTTGAGGTGAATAATTGTTTTAGTATAAATAAAAAGGTGATTATTTCAAAAAAGAAAGAAGGAAACAACATTGAAAGTGAAAATATTTTATTTTTTAAAAGCGCGACGGTCACGCTGACAGCCATTTTGTCCGAAAAGGTGATTATCGGCTGATAATCCGAGATAGAAAACCAATCAGAGCGCGCGATTTTGTATAATCACCTTTGTATTTATACTAATTAACAATTAGTCCTCGAGTCCGAATGGTCTACGAGTCAATAGCCCATGAGGCCGAAGGCCGAATGGGCTATTGACTCGTAGGCCATGAGGGCGAGAGGTCTAATTGTTTTAGTAAAAACCTACTAATCGGTCCAATAAAAGGATGCAAAAAGTTTTGGATTTTGCTTTAAATATATATTTTTTGGTTTTCAAAACCGGCGCTTTTCGCTACTAGAGGTCTATCACTAATAGACCCCTAGTAGCTCAGCCAATCACAGGGCTCGATTGGTGATAGACCATTAGTAGGTTTTTTCTAATGTTAAATAGACCAGGCTTTCCTCGCTCATTTGAAAAACTCGCGCGCGCTCAGAAAGGATGCGCAGAAACAATGCCCACAAACGTCCTTAAATGCGGCGCTTATTCGAGGGAGGCGCTTATTCGAGTGAATATGGTATATGATACCTCTTTGACAAACTTAATTCACAAAATAAAAAATATAAACTATTAAAAGGAAAAGAAAATTGAACCAATAACTAAATATTTAGCTAAAAAAGGCAAAAGTATTGATGCAATTTATTACTTCTACCCCCCCCCCCCCCCCCACCCACCCAACGGCTAAGTCTGCTTTCAATACGAACCATTACAATTCATGAATAAATTAATTCACTGTATTTCAAGAGCAACTTTCAGTCGATTTAGAAAAGAATTTAGAGATATTTTACTGTAAAAAACACTTGTGTCAAAATCAAGCTTACTTCCCCTCCCCCCGACAGTAATAATTTCATCATCTCCCATGATTCACTGTAACCCCTCTTTACTATCATTTACACTATGGCTTGACAGAGTAGACTTCAAAATTCATTTCTTTAGACCATAAATTTCCCTTTTATCTCCAATCCAGCTTGATTCCAAGGTAGTTTAGTGTTAATAATGTCTCAGGTTTGTTCAAATTGTGGTGGTAGCGACATTGACTTCGATCCATCTCGTGGCAATGCTGTCTGTGTAAACTGTGGTTCAGTTCTTGAAGACAACATTATCGTCTCTGAAGTACAATTCCAGGAGAATAGTATTGGAGGAACTAGTGCTATTGGACAATTTGTATCTTCTGAAGGTAGTTTATTGGAGAAGAATGGAGTATTTAACGCCAAACGTGGTTCAACATGGCTGTTCCTCGTGTCATGGCTGCCTTAGATTAAGCGTTTATGATCTGATGATCATAAACCTAAGCTTAATGTTATTTTCCTTCTCGCAAAAAAATAGGAATTTTTCTGGTTTATATATTCTTTTAATTTATTTTACTTTTTGCTATTAATTTATTTCATTTTTTACTAGTATTAAGAATTTAACTTTTTTCATATGAGTTTATATTTTTTATTTTATATCTTGAAACCAGCTATTCGTTGAAAGAAATATATTTCGTCTAAAATCGTAATAATGTTAAAAATATTAATGTAAAAAGAAAAAAAAGAAGTCAAAATAAATTGTTATGAGGATTTTGAAAGTGAGAAACCCAAATCAGGGACTCGATCTTGGCGGGCCTGATAAGTAGTGGATTGTGAGGCGGACATTCAACCCGTTGGACCACGTTGCAGGAAGGGTGTCACGTGACTCAACAAAATTAAATTATATAATGTACAAAGTTTTGGGATATGGAAATATAGAACATTTTCATTTGTAAAATATTAATAAGAAAATAATAATTCTTTTTTCAATTCTACAATTTTCGTATGCTTTAACTATGATTTTTTGTGCTATAAGTTTGACATTTTTAGACTTTGATTATTTAATTTAATGTGTTGATATTATTAATTTATTATTAATATATTACTTTTAGGTAATAAGGCTGGTATAGGGATTGGATCAGGGTTTCGTCATGGATTAGGACAAGAATCAAGAGCTGTGACGCTAGAAAATGGTATGTGTAATGTATGGTTTTATTAAATGATGTGAAAATGGATATTAATATTAATGAATTTTAATCAGTTTGTAAAATTGTTATAATGTACTAGTATCATTTTACTACAACTACCAGAATGCTTTGTAAATTTTCTTTTTTATTCAAAGTTTTGTTCTCTCATGAGAATAGTAAGACGATGATGATGATGATGCATGATACTGATGATCATTGGTGATGGTGCTGATGACAATGATTGTGGTGATGATGACAATTTTGATGATGGTAATGAAAGTGATATGGTGATGACATCAAGGATGAGAATGATAGTGATGATGCATGAGACTGATGAGACTGATGATGCTGATGACAATGATTGTGGTAATGATGGTGGTAATGACGAGGTTGATGGTGGTGATGAAAGATATAGTGATGACATCAATGATGATGATGATTGTGATGCTGATGATGATAGAGCAGATTTTATATGACTGTGAAAAGCTTACGTCGTGGTTGCATCACAATCTATAAAACATCATGGTCATGGCAAGGCATGCTTTCTATGTAGTTGTACCTCAGATTATGATTGTTTTTGGTTTTCCCCACTAGGTCGGAAGAGGATCAATGCCTTGGGTCATCAGCTTCAAATGAACCAGCATTGTATTGACACAGCTTTTAATTTCTACAAACTTGCTGTAAACAAAAGACTAACAAGAGGTAGAAGAACCAGTCATGTTGTAGCGGCATGCTTGTACCTGGTTTGTAGAACAGAGAAAACTCCTCGTATCCTTTTATTATTATTATTATTATTATTATCATTATATATTATTATTAATTATTTTTGTTATCATTATCATTATTTATTTTTATTATCATTAATATTATTATTATTATTATTATTATTATTATTATTCATAAATAAAGAATAAAAAATGGTCATTGTTATATAAGGGAAACATGTATAGCTCTGTGGACGACAAACCTATAGCTGTCATTTCATGATTGTTTCCTTAACAGTAGTTCAGATATGTTGTTGGACTTCAGTGATGTTTTACAGGTTAGTTTGATACTAGGGTGGAGTCAAACTATATCATTTTTCCCCAGTCATCGCAACTTTACTTGATAGATTTTGCAACTTTTTTATCCCCTAGATTGATGTTTTTACACTTGGAAGAGCATATCTAAAAATTGCTCAAGAGCTTTACATCAACCTCCCTGCAATTGGTAAGGACATGATATTCATTAAATGTTGCCATTCTTTGCTATTGTAGCTATTTTTTTAGTATAGTCAAACTATTGGCTATATAAGGATTGAAGAGGTGGTAATGGTGATGGGGGAGGGGGAGGGAGGGGGGAATAAAGACTGCTACTACTTCACCCTCCCCCAATGGCTCTAAATTTCAAAAAGACATGAAGTGGCTACCCAGAACCAATTAAAATTCTGTTTCATGGGTTTTGCTAAGGCAGGCTCGTAGTAGGGAAAAATGCTATGCATTTGGCCAAAGATCTCACCACCACCCATCACTGCCCATTATCTTCCTAATGAAGATATTAATGTATTTTTAGATCCATGTCTTTATATCCATCGTTTTGCACATAAACTGGAGTTTGGCGAAAAGGAACATGACGTTGCCATGACAGCATTGAGATTAGTGTCTCGCATGAAGAGAGACTGGATACATCATGGGCGACGCCCTTCTGGTCTATGTGGTGCAGGTACATCTATAAGAGTATTAAAACTGTAATTTAAGATCTCATTTGTATATTGTAGGAATAAGTGCACCTTGGACTCGACATCATCCCGCATCCTAGTCCACCCGTTTTTCTCCCTCCGCAAAACCTAACAAGCTATATTCCAATTCAATCAGTGAGTTAGCCGTGCACTGACTCAGATTAGCCCAAAAGTTGTCTCATCAATTTAAATGAATATGTCAAATTTTATTTTAAACCGTATTATTTCTAAATCTAGCTAATTTTGACCTCTTACAGCTCTTCTTGTAGCCGCGAGATTCCACAATTTTAGCAGAACTGTAAAAGAAGTTGTACGAGTGGTACGAATAAGCGACACGACAATACGAAAAAGGCTTGGAGAATTCAAAGACACTCCGTCAAGTCAACTAACTATCGATGAATTCCAGAAAATTGACTTGGAAGAGGAGCAAGATCCGCCTAGTTTTACACACGCCCGAAAAAAAGCAAAGCAACAAGCTGAAGAACTTAATAACCCTGAATTTACAAATCAGATCGAAAAATTCCAAGAAGAAATTGATAATATGTTAGGAATTCGCAGAGAAAATGAAACTATTAATATTCCGGATACCAATACTGGGAATAAAGAGAATCATCCCAGTGATGATACTGTTATGCATACAACTGAACCAACCCAGGATATTCCTATTGAAACAAGGATTGCAGAGCGTAGAACAGCAGAAATCGCTGCAGAACAGCAACAACAGCAAACTAGAATTGATTATACTCCGACTTTTGGTATGTCATGAGCTTTTTGTTCAAGTTTCTTGAAAATGAATAGGTATGAGTGCCACGTGCTGATTATTTTATGAAATAACAGACAACTCTGTTCGGTAACCGTGCCGTGTACTGTGCGCGCAGCCATGAAATCTACTGCAGCGGTAGCGGAGCTTTTATAATACTACCTAAAAAATTAAACCCTGAAAGAATTTTAGTATATTTTGTTTGTTCTTCTCGTATTAGATGAAGACGGAAACGAAGAACTAGATCTTACTGGATTGGATGACGTAGAACTCGACGGAGTAAGTATAATTTACGTATCCGTGAATTACGTCAACAAACATGTGGGATAACGTACGGTATATTCTGTTCTGACTATGATTGGTTAAAACTGGAGATGCTATTCCGTGACCGTACCGTGTGCGGTATTATATAATGATACATGGTACATAATATGCTCTGACAGCCTGCGCTTTGGCGCGGAGAGAAGGTGACTCAGTGAAAAGTGAAGAACAGTGAAAAGTGAAGAACGTACAGAGAGCTCCTCTCCTCTCCCTAGCCTTCAACCCACCCAATTCCTCTCCACACCACTGCGCAGGCGCCTCTGGTATGTGTAAGAATCTGCTGTCTAAAACCAGTTAGTTAAACCGCGCGTTTCTAGGGAACTCTATGTATCTAGAGTAGATCGAGGATGAGCAAAATGGGTAGACCTGACAGCACACGATGGGTAGACCTGACAGCACAGAGTATAGAATGTAGACTGAAGTTGTTTTTATTGTTCAACAGTGTCTTTTAACAAACGATGAAGTAGAAATAAAAACTAAAGTGTGGATGGAAGAAAACAAGGAATATTTAGAAATGATGAAAGGTGAGGATAAGAATTTGATTTCAATCTAAAATTACTTCCTGCAGAAAGAATAATGGAACTGATAAAGAGCAAGAGTACTGCGCCGCCTAAAAAGTGAGAGGTCTGATTCAATCTCTCGTGATCTCACGCACTCGTTTGACTTCTATCTGACCCATGTAGCGCTGCTTTAGAAAACCGAGCACTGGTATTAAAAGGGTACGCATTTCGCAGTGAAGTAGCTATAGAAGATAAAATAAATTCCTTTGCCCGTAATCTGTTTCTAGAAAGAGAAGAAAGAGAAGCAAGAGAGAAAGAACAAGGAATCAACAAGCCTGAACCAAAAAAGGTGCGCATCCATCCATCCATCCATCCATCCATCCATCCATCCATCCATCCATCCATCCATCCATCCATCCATCCATCCATCCATCCCATCCCATCCCATCCCATCCCATCCCATCCCATCCCATCCCATCCCATCCCATCCCATCCCATCCCATCCCATCCCATCCCATCCCATCCCATCCCATCCCATCCCATCCCATCCCATCCCATCCCATCCCATCCCATCCCATCCCATCCCATCCCATCCCATCCCATCCCATCCCATCCCATCCCATCCCATCCCATCCCATCCCATCCCATCCCATCCCATCCCATCCCATCCCATCCCATCCCATCCCATCCCATCCCATCCCATCCCATCCCATCCCATCCCATCCCATCCCATCCCATCCCATCCCATCCCATCCCATCCCATCCCATCCCATCCCATCCCATCCCATCCCATCCCATCCCATCCCATCCCATCCCATCCCATCCCATCCCATCCCATCCCATCCCATCCCATCCCATCCCATCCCATCTCATCTCATCTCATCCATCCATCCATCCATCCATCCATCCATCCATCCATCCCTCCTTCCACCCATCCACCAATCCGCCTATTAATTCATTATTTCATTTGGTTATAGAAAAGAAAAGCTAAAAGTAAAAAGAACCAACCCGCAGCAGCAACAGCTGGAGAAGCTATCGAAAAAATGTTAGTCGAAAAGAAAATATCCAGAAAGATAAACTATGAGGTGTTAAGAGACTTGGAAACCAGCCAGTCAACCAAACCTGCTGAACCTGCTGAACCTGTTACTCCAACAACACCGTCTAGGCCAGTCCCCTCCACAGGGACTACAGTTGATGGCTTTCTTGTACCAAAAATTCCTCCAAAACCTGAAGGAAAGAAAAGGTAGTGAACTAGTTTTGGATAGATCGTCAAACACAGTTCCGTCGTTCTATTTTCGTCAACGGTAGATAGTAGCTAATACCACTAATGTTGCGATAAAGTACACATTTTCGTGCGCGATCGGTATTAAAAGGCGTTCAATTATGTTTAAGTAGTCTTCAACAAACCTGTAATATTGTTCATAAAAATTTGCGTTGCGCGCTTAAAATCTTTTCGATTTAATGTTCAAGTCGCGCCGCAAAGTTTTTTTTATTAAGATATCTCGCGCAACTGATGCAAGCTGAAAAACCTTCTACTACCCAAAATACATGTAAACTAATATCAAACCATAATCCTATTTTGTGAGCTTAGTGTCACATGTTTCCTTTTGAGTCAGACTCCAGGGTGGATGTTAAGTACTGGGGTTAAGTAGTGAAGAGTTAGGGGGAAGGAAAAGATCGTCTTTCTTAAGCCGTCACTTGAAGATGACGGATTAATTTTATTTCGTTGCAGGGAGGCGCTGAAAATGCCGACTACTGCTGCAGAAAAGCCAAAGAAAATAAAGGTATTTTTTATCTCACTAATGGCCATTTTGTTGAATTTATCGTTCGTTCCTTACTCGTTGCGCTCGGGAATGGCGATAGACAAGGGAGTTCGACTTGTGGCAGGTCAATGAAAAATCTTTATTTTTTCTTCAGCTATCTCCGTCGCCTAGCAACCAAACCCCACCCAAGCCAGCGGTAGAGGAGAGAGAAGTAGTGGTTGAAAGTGGCCCAGTTGAGTATGCTGGATCAGACCAAACACCACAAGAAGAAGTACTGGACGAAGAGGACGAGGACTATGACGAGGATGACAATCATGTCAGCGCAGCGCAGCTGTTCGGTCAAATATATGATAATGGTGAGTAGAGATACGCCCAAATTTCTTGTTTGCACGAGAGCTAAAGTCGTTAGAGAAACGAATCCTTCTGGAGAAATTGATTTGACTCATTTTTCCAGATTTTGGGACGACAAGAAAGATGTCCCCCAAAATAACTCAATTTTGCCCTCCAACACCATGTTGGGCGTATGGCTGTTGTTGACAGTACTTTAATCGTAACCTGTAACAGACTTCTTTAGCTTGGGCGTAATGTTTTGCCAATTTCACCACGTGTCATTCCCTTGAGTAGCATTTCTTTGTTTGGAGGCAAATGAAACAAAGAATCCTATTCTCAAAGAAATGACACGTGGTTTGAAATGAGCAAAAGAGGTCTATTTCACCGCGTTGCATTTACTTACACTTTATAATAGTTAGGCATAATGTTGGGGTGGGCCAGATTGGGCGTGTCACAAGATAACGCCCTCCACAAGTCACACGTTTACCAGAGGTCAAGATAGTATGGTCACCCGTAAAACTTGTTTGACATAACATGAACGCAAACTAACTCAATATGAATATTAATATCATATATATGCAGGGCCTGTATTGAAATCACCCTCGTAGCTGAATGGGCTACACTGTTTAAATAAAGTCTTTTTGTTCTATTCTAGGTGCGGAGGATGATTATGGAGATTATGAAGAAGAATATTAATTAAAAATAATACATTAAAGAGATATCATCGGTCAGTTCTCGCTCTGAAGTTGGTTTGCCACACCCGACTACAGCGCGCGCAAAACTGAAAAAGGACCCAAAGAATTCGAATAACTGGCATCAACGATAAAACCATTTGAGGTTTTTAACTTTGGTAGGACTTTAAACTGACTTTAAACTGACTAACTGCATTGGTTTGACAAGATTCAAAAGTTTTTCTAAAATAGCGTTACTACCGACTTTGAAACTTGGGAAGTCTCTTACTTGAGAAAAGAAAATTGCGCCAACAGGATTTCTTCGAGTTTATTTTCGCTTTTCCTTTAATTCATAAATGCATGATATTAAAATTGAAGCCGAACGTAAGCCTAAGCAGTCTACTTGCCAGATATTCCGTTGGTAAAGAACTCATTTTCCGAAATTATTTTCCATAAAAGTGATATTACAAAAAATATTTATGAACAAAAGTGTATGAAGTAATAGTGTGCTTCGTTTACCAGATAAAATATTTATATATTTTTCGATGCTGTACTAGAAAATACCCGAAATGACCTAAAACTTTAGAATTCTTGTGAAAATAATAAATTTATGGGAAGATATATTGAAAACAAACGAAAAATAAAATGATATATACATACGATATGGTTGTACGATGGATATTTTACTTCCGCAATTGTTTCTGTTATGTTTCTATGGAAATAGCATTTTTTCTCTTATAGTGAAATGATCGATTAAGATCCCAATTAATTTTTGTACTTAGCCTTTTGACAAAGTTTCAAAGCCGGTTCTAACTCATTGATCAAGAACAAAAGAAGCCTTTATTACGAAAAGCCCTCGCCAATTCAAGAAATAACACATTAATAAATCATATATTATCATTGGAAATAAAATTTGCTACAAGTTAGCGATAGGTCCATTCTCGTGATGCCTAATTTTGGCAGCAAAGGTTATAGTTTTCTCGACTGATAAATATGATCTCAGAACAGGTGAAACAGGCTTGAAACGATGCCTGGTTTTGATCAGACATCACCCATCAAGGAAAAACACTTAAAAAGATTGGTAAATCCATCCAAAAATGATTTTGAGAAATAATAGAATAAATTCTTATTCTAAGTGATCGTGAAGACCTTGTTCAATTATCGTTTGTTTTGCGCATGTTTATAGACAACAGCGTGGGTTATATATGTATATATGAGGCACGTGTTTAGGTGTCGATTGTAGCGAATGATGCAATACTGTTGTATTCTTGCCCAAATCTCTATCGTGACAAAACAGGTTTTTCTATTAGACCAAAGTTGAATGAACCAATTCTAGCCAATCAGGTGGCAGTATTTCGGTTGGTTCAAAGGGCGATAGCGGTAAACTCGAACTGTGATTGGCTGTTTTAATATTGTTCACGCCGTAAGCACATGAGTGAGGGTTCGAAGCGGCCGCGTGGAATCATAAACACTCCATTCCCGCCATTTTACTAGCGTTTACTTTGGGATTCAAGCAGATTTTCTTGTCTTTTAACCCAAAAATACCTTGAAAATGTCGAATGAAGTAGAGTTTAACAGCCTTACAGGTAATGATGAGGTGAAAGTCAAGCTAGAACAACCGCCATCTCGAATGTCTCAAAAGCCAAGCGAGGAAGAAGTGGCGAAATACAGCAAGACTCGAATTGTCCTGGTTGTATTTTTCACATTGATAATCATCGCTATGATAGTGGCTGCTGTTATTATTATTATCGTGTCTCCCAAGTGTAGTAAGGCAAAGGAAGTTGATAAGAGTTGGTTCAAGGGTGAAATCGTGTACCAGATTTATCCAAGATCGTTCAAAGACTCGAATGACGATGGTAATGGCGACCTCAAAGGTATCACTGAAAAGCTCGACTACTTGAAAGAACTTGGAGTCAAAATCCTCTGTCTTGATACTCTTTATGACGACGACTTCAAGAACATCAGCTCAATGTTTGGCAAGATGAGTGACTTTGAAAATCTCGTGAAGAAAGCCAAAGAAAATGACATCAAAATATTGGTCAACTTTATACCAAACTACACCACTGATAAACACAAGTGGTTCCTTGATAGTAAAGCTAAAGTTAATTCCGATAAAAGAGGATGGTACGTGTGGAAACCAACTGCTAACAACTGGGTTAGTGTTACAGGTGGAAGTGCTTGGGAAAAAGACTCGACAACAAACGAATTTTACCTTCATCAGTTCGAGAAGGAAAAACCCGACTTGAACCTTCGAAATGACTCAGTTGTCAAAGAACTCAATAATGTCCTGAAATTCTGGGCCGACAAAGGTGTAGAAGGATTCCGAGCTGGCTTTATCCAGTACATGTTGGAAGATAAAGAATTCAGGGATGAAAAGGTGATCAGGAGTCCAGCCATCAACTCTTCATTCACTTACGATATGCTGGAACACAACCAAACATTCGGTAAGAATGATTCAATTTTGTTCTTAATGTAGTTACGTTTTTATTGCAAAACTCGTTATTGAATTCACACCCTTTCGGCACTGAATCCTGGAAATATTCTCTTTTTATTTATTTGTAGCGATTTTCAAAAGATTAGAATAGAAATATAGCTTTTTGGTGGTTTGTTTATGTCACGTGAGATACTGTATAGCCAGCCCCAGAGGGTCAGGTTACGTGGCAATAACAAGAATAAAGACCTCCAGAAAAACATATTAAAAAAACCTTATAGATCGCTTATTTCATACTCATAAAACCACATCAATTCTTTTTGGCCACAAAAAAATTTTTGTAGCCATTTTTTTTCTTTATTTGGATTTTAACTTGAATTTTTGTCCAGTTTTATAATGATAATTATTATAAAAATTCAATTTTCCTTAAAAAAAAAGGTGTGTTATTCAAAAAAATAAAGATATAGCATTCTCATATCAAAATTATCGTGGGTACATTTTTCTAGGTTTTTTAAGTAAAATCTTTAGGGTGTTTTTGTTTTTATCCACACTTGGTTTTCCCAGTGATTTTAATCCTTTGAATGAATAATTTACAGACATCTGGTGTAGTTTTCAGGATTTCTCATATTATGTCCCATAATATGCTTTTTGTACAAAATTGCTATCATATTTAGTTGTTGCAAAAATCATTTCATGTCTTAAATTTTTAATGAAATTCTAAATGGAAGAATTTTTCTCACCTTTGATTTTACGACATGGATACTAACTCCTGGATAAAGCAGGGAATAGCGAATGCTTGTTTCAATTTGGTTATTTAAGTGATGAAAGCTATAAATAAACCAAATATTTATATGAGAGTAGGGAGTTCATATATATTTTGAGTGTAATCATGAAGGCTCATTTTCAAATAGATTATAGCACTATAAGTAAAAGTGATAGTGAATACAGCCTCAATATTATAACACTATTAATGATATATAAATTAATTTTTTGTTGCTTTTAGATTTGCCTGGCAACCTTGATATTGTCAAGGAATTCCGTTCCTCTCTGGACAAGTCTGACACCCATAAGCTCCTGATCCTTGACGTTAAGGGAAAGGATATTGGCAAGTTTTATGCTCAGAGCGATCTTCCTACCTTTACTGGTCTTATCACTGATGTAAAGAATGGCAGTGTTGCAAAAACCATTAACGAAACTGTCAGCAACTACTTGGCGTCAGTTCCTAAAGATGGCACGCCCAGTTTTGCTATTGGTAACCCCTCGACAAGCAGAGTTGGTGATCGGTTGGGAGAAGATATGGTTGACGCTATGAATGTTCTGCTGCTTACTTTACCTGGTACCCCAATAACATACTATGGAGAAGAGCTTGGCATGGCTAATGTACTTGGTAATCAGCAGTCACCCATGCAGTGGACTGATGGAACTGAAGCTGGTAAGAAGAAAGAAAGTAGTTGATAAACCTTATTTTCTTAAACTAGTTTTGAAAACAGGTTATAAGTTGTGTGGTATTTAGTTTGAGATAAGGAATGACATGGTTTAGAGCTCTTTTTTCTTTGTCGCAATCAAATCAGACAGGGTATCCACAATCCCATAGAAAGACACACATATCTTACTGTGATGCACGGTTTGCTTGCTACCTATTGTATACTGCTGTTAGTTATCTTCAAAAAAAATAAATCACTCATAACTATCATCTCAAATATTTTTGGGGAATTCTATTCCAGGATTTACGAATGGTAGTTCATGGACAGCTGTTAACAGCAACAAAAACAAAATCAACGTTAAAGCCGAACAGAAAGATGAAAAATCTCACTATGCTGTGTACAAGGCAGTAGCCAAGCTGCGACAGGAAAGTGCTTTCAAGTCAACCCAATTCAAAGTCGTACATGCTGATGACAAAGTATTTTCCTACACCAGGGGTGATAAGTATCTAGTTGCTATTAACTTCTCGGGTAGTAAATGGGATGAGGACTTTGAAGGTATATCTGGTAGAGGAACCATTGTTTTTGATAGTAAATTCAGTTTAAAGGGGAAAAAAGACGTTGATGCCAATAAGATTCATTTGGAGGGTGGACAGGCTGTTGTTGTCAAACTTGATAACCCCAAGTACATCTAACTTAGTTATTTATTAGCAGGTAATTAATATTGTTTATCCCTACTTCCTCGTTCATTCATTAGGCTACATATTATGCATTTTAGATTGTATACCTAACATGAACTTAGGATTAAGTGTAGAGACTTTGCAATTGGCTTGGTTGATAGTGTGAACGAATCTTAAATTATATCATACTTGACAATTGTTTTTTTCTAAAAAATTACCTTCCCTTGGTATCATTTCTTACATTACCTTAGGTTAACTTCAGAGTTACATGTCATCAACAAGCCATACATAATGATTAGTTTGACGACTTAGAAATCTAGACTTTTGAAATCATACAATTGATTTTTTAGCATTTTCCAAGAATAGTGACTAATCAAATATCTAACTAGGTTCACTTCCCAAACCATTCTTTCAATCTCTATCACATTCTGTATTTGAGGGTTTTTCCCTTGAAGTTTTGGCAGCCCCACAGAATACAAAGATTCTTTTGTGGATGCTTATATAAGACTCCCTCTCTCCAATAACTCAAGAATCATCCATATATTGCAGATGATATAAAACTTCTATTACTAAAGGTTAAAAAGCACCCAATGTCTCATAAAGCATTGTAATGAGGGGTTGAAATAAAAATCCATCTAAAGGGTATTGTGCAATGTGCAAAAGTATGATTTGTTTAGCATACTTTTATGCACCAGCTTTTGTATATTAACCCAACACATCTCAATGCAAAGCTGGCTGGTTTTACCAAACAAGGCATGTAAAATCTTGTTTGGTAGCAAAATAAAAGTATGTAAATATATTTAATGTGGTCATACTTTCCCACGTTGCTCCTCTGTAAGAACTACTCTGACTTGAGCTAGTGGTTCAATGTACCATTCCATTAATGATTTAAAAATACCAGTCCAATATCAAGAAATGTATCTTTACAAGCTGTGATTTTAAAACACAAGGGACATGAACCATTAGCTCATCATGTGATAGACAGTACCAATATTTATTGACATCCAATCTCGGAAAGAGTATGGGTAGTACAGTTTTCTGTTATCAGTGTTGTTAATAAATAAATAAAACATAAGTGTTAGATTGTTAGAATAACTTAATGCATAACAATAATTTTGTGAACAAAGTGATTTCATCAGGATAGAATTCATGAAACAGGTTATTGACCGAGTGCAAGGACCATCCACAAAAACAAAAATGAGCTTGTCGAATATCCCATATCAGGTCTCGACAAGTTTAGTCAATAAATTGTTTCTTAAACAAAAGGAAAATTAGAAGGCTGGTCTGGAGTGCAGGGTTACAGCTACTCAGGAAAGCAATCAGATGGCTCCATTTTTCATCTGGATCAGCTTGCCATGTAATGATGGTTATTACTTGTGACAGTTATTTGATTCCAGAATTTAGCAATGTTTCATGAGTTTGGCTGCACTGCCATAAAGCCATGATTAAATCCAATATCATAATTCTTAAAACTGATGAATTCGCTTTAAACACGCAGTGGCCATATTGGTTGAAACAATAGGTTTTGAATCCCTTGGGTCCCTTTGCCCTCGCTTTGAAGTGTTTCAGAATGTACCAAACGTGTTTTTGCTCTTGGGAATAAAAATGGCCACTGTATGATAAAAGCCCATACACTGAGGCTAAAAATACATGTAATATTTGTAGTGAATGTTAATGTTATTTTTTATTAGAAATCTTTATTTGAAATAATGTGTTTAGTTAGGTTGTTAAATGAATAATGTATATTGGAGTAAAGTGTATGGTGTATGAAACGTAACATTAAAATAAATACAGTTGACTGGAACTGTTTCGATTTGTTGAATAATTCATTCACCTTTTTTTAAGAGGGAGGGAAAGAGTGCTTGTACTAAACCCATGAAACAAATAGTACTAATTAGTACTAAATAGCACTAATTAAACAATAGAATTGGCACAATTTAGCACCTAGCTTGCTTTTAGTTTTTATACTCTAGAAATCCCTTCTCTTCTTTAATGCGTAGAAAAAAGGAAATATACAAATATACGAGTATTTGAGTGTTACACTGTTATCCAATCCACTAAAGTCAAGACTGTTCATTTCTTGTTCAATCCCTATTGTTTAAAAATTTAAATCTCTTCCAAGAGCTTTAATAACACAGTTTGAAATTCATTGAAATCACATTTGATCTTCATTGAAAAAAATATTTTACACAATTTTAGCTAAACCTCACTTAATAGCTAACACTTAATAATTGGGACTAAGAACTGTGTTTCGTGGTTTCTAGATGATGTTTCCAGAGGCATAGCCAAGGGAAACATCCCCATTGAGGGACTACAAAACACACACTGCTTTCAGTGTTTTGTTATATACCAAGTGTCAAAGAACACAACATTTTAAAAATTATTTTATTTCCCAGAAATCGCTTGCAGTTTTACTATTCACCAGGAATATAATTGTAATGTTGCCCACTCAGAACAGTTGCTGAACATGTGGCACCTCTTCGTCAATGAGAAGAGAGTAAAAATTGACTTTGGTATATAACATTCCAAAGTAATGCCCTTATCCTGTGAACATATCATCATTCATTGTTTCTATGTCATCGTCCGATGACCCTGAAGCTTCACTTCCTCTGTTTTCTGCTTCTCTTTGGCTGATTTCACCATTTATTTTGGATACTAAATGACTGTCAGGCATTCCTGCTTCTGTGAGGGACCAAATCACCTTCTTCAATATGTTGCTATGCAAGCTTAACAAGCTCCTTTTCATCATTTCATTCTCTATGCAGATAATATAATCTTTGCGTTCAGGCACTGCTGTTGCATAAGAACGTAGAATACTTGTGAGCAACAAAGTATCAAATTCATCAAGGTTTCTTTGTAGGATTTCTTCACCGAAAAACTCAAAGAGTTTTGGACTTGGGATTTTTGACTTCTCAAAGAACCATAGAATTTGGACAATTTGTAGATTGGTGAATTCTGAGAGATCTCTTGTCAGGATATTCTGAGCAAACTTCTCAAATAATGCTGTATGGCACTGTCCAGCTTTCATGTATGACCAGAGTACCATCATAAGTTCTGCAATGTTGTGATTAGCAAGATTGAATTTTGCCAACTGCAATGCTGTTTGGTTGAAAAGATCTGGTGATTGAACATTCAGCTTTGCAAAAGACCATACAAAGTGAGCCAAGGTCAGGAAATCATAAGTATCAAAAGATCTCTGAAGGATTTCTTTCTCTAGGGATTGAAACATTCTTTCATGGGCTTCACCCATTCGTCCAAAAGCCCAAAGAGTTTTGGCAATTCTTCTGGATAGTATGTCAGAGAGATCTTGTTGACACAATACATCACCAATCAACTGGAACAATTCAGGAGCTTTGAGGTTTACCCTGGCAAAAGACCATGCAAATAACACAAGCTGTCCTGGTTCATACTTGTACTTATCTCTCAGCATAATTTCTTCTTTCAAAGCATTAAACAACTTAGTATCTTTTATCTTCATTTCAGCATAAGACAAAAGAATTGTTGCGATATCTCGATTTTCCATTTCGGCTATACATTTTGGTCTTGTTAGAATTTCTTTGGACATGGAATGAAAAAGATCTTGGCCTTTGAGTCCTTGTGTGGACACAAACCTGAGCAGTAGAGCAATCTGTCTGGTGCTGTACTTTGAAGGATGAGCTTTAAGGATTGACTGTTCCACTGATTGCAGTAACTGGTCACTTGGGATGTTCAATCCTGATGATGCCCGCAAAATCACATCAAGCTCATATGGTTTAAAAGACGAAAGATCTCTTGATGTTAACTCATCGGCAAAGTGACTCAAGAGTCCTTTATGCTTCTCAAATGTCTTACTAAATGCAGACAGAAGTTGAACAAACTGGTCTCTTGTAAAATTAGTCAGGTCCCTTGACAGAATTTCCTTCTCTGCCAGCTGAAAAAGGTCCTCAGGTGGTTCTCCCAAAGTTCCAAAAGACCAAACGATGATACACAATTCACTGTTAGTAAATTTTGACAGCCCTCGTTTGATTATCTCCTTTTTGATCTCACCACAAAGTTCCTTGGCATCCACAAATCTAGCCCTACCAAGACCAGACAACAACATGGCTATCTCTTTGGTATTAACATGTGAAAACCCTCTCTTCAGAGCTTCTTTTTGGCACATATTTATATAATACTGTAGCTTAGGTATATTCACATTTTTCACCAGCAGAAATGCTAGAGCATGGACGGCATTGGAAAGGCCTCGGGAATCAATTTCTGGGATTAGAACCATTACCTTTTCCAGGAAATTCTGTGCTTTTCTTCTCAATGCAGGGTCTGTTCTTACCAGGTACTGCTCCCAGGAGTCATTCTTAACAATCCTCGCAAGATGATAAAGTAACGTAATCGTATTCTTATCATTCAACTTACGATATTCATACAAATCCAAGAGGTTTTTCACTGTCTTTGCTTTTCGTATCTCACTGTTGAGGTGGATCTGACTCCCTTGAAATTCGCCATTAATTACTTTTTCTTTTTGGGTTTGAAGGTATAATGATTTGCTTGGGTATTGATCAACACGCAGTTTCAATGACGTCCTATCAGTACTAAAATCATTCGCAAAGGAGCCAAGAATACGTTGTGGTGTCGAGAAGAAGTTAACTTTACGTAATCCTGCTCGCACTGCAGTTCTTGTCGCGATGACAATTCTTGGACTAACACGTCCAAAATACCTCAGTGATATCATAATTATTACTCCATATAGTCATAGAAATACTGATCTATAAAATTACAGTGCAAAATACTGTTGAAGAACGATAGTTACGTAGAAAACAAGCGACAAAGTCCAACAAAGTTTGATCCACGTGAACTGTCGTCCGCCATCTTGAAAAATGAGTCTCGCTTAGAACCATGGGACATCACACAGGTAGCCCAAAACTCATTACTGTACCATCCTCCTTTCCGTTCAATTTTAGAATATTGTACTACATTAATAAATTTTTTTTATGTATTTCAACGAAAAAGCGAGACAAAAGAAGTAATAATAATCCCATAGGTAGTTGTACTTTATGATTTATTTTCCGTTTTGGTTTGAGATGCATGTTGTGTTTTCCCCGTTGTTGGGATCCCTGTGTCTAACATAAGTGACCCTGACTGACCCACGAAAAACGAACGTGACTCGTTTTTGAATGGATTTATTTTATTCTATCGATCCTTAAAGCACATTCTCCTTCCTTTCATGACTTAAGAAAATCCTACAGAATGTCTCAGTCGTCCCAGCTGAGGGCTTTAAAATGTTGTTTTCGAATTTCCCGCCTCAAAGGATTGAACTCAATCTGCGTAAAGAAAAACATTCTTCGTTCTCTTAGTTCGTCATCAGAACGTTATCTTCCATTTACAGACTGGTTTCTTGGTAAGAAAGGTGAAGTTCCTAGCGTTAAAGTAGTACCAGATAGCCAAGAATTACATGGGTTTGCTCTTAAGGATGATTTTAACTGGTTGCGGGATCCGAATTCTCGGGTAAGCATTCTTACTTTGGAAAAAAATAAGCTTATGCTTGGATGGACTGTACGTGTTATTTTGGATGAAAAATTGGGACCATAGATCATGTAGAGGAATTAGGTTAACTTTACACTCAAGTCGCTAATTGCTATTTTATTCCTATTTTGATAGGACGTGAAAAAATATATTAAAGATGAAAATAGGTAAGCTTAAGTTTACAGATTCATGTGTGTGAAAAGGCTGTACTTGAGTCTTCCTCCCATCCTATTTCCATTATGTATTTTGTCTTTTCAAACTTTACTAAGTCCTGTTCCTTTCAATTTGTAAAAGATAATTTTGTCATTCTTTAGAGGGAGATAGCTAAAGTGATGGTCAGGGGCACCATATTATGGACTTATGAACATTTGATTCAGAGAGGATAACAATGCCGCAAGCTTGCTGCAGCTGAACCAAGAGATCTATAAGCACCTGAGTCAATAAGTTCTCAGTGTGTCCCTAAATGTTACTTTAAACACACATCTCCTTTACTTTGCAATTTCTTTTATTTGGGGTTTGGTGGGGGGAGGGAGGCAAAAGAGAAAACTGAGTCAAGAAACCAGGGGGGAGGGTGGAACTAAAGCATGTGTCATAAAAGGGGAGCATCAAGAATACTTGAGCATACTTGAGCATGATTTACACAACCCCTCCCCCTCTAATAAATGACTGTTTGGTGATGCAGGTATACAGAAGCATCATTAGCGGATACAGAAAATTTCCAAAGACAGTTAATATTAGAGATGAATCACTGGTTGCCATTATGCCATGAACTGGAATCCATACCAGAGGTAATGCATTATATTTTTCAAAGTTCATGTTTGTGTTATGAAGCAAATTTTCTCCAGAGCAAAACTTTTCTGTGTTGCTGATAAAAATTATGCTTGATGACATATATCATGTTCGGAGCAGCTACCCTGGGCTTCAGAGGATCTAGTTCATTCACTGCAAGGAGGTTTAGCTGAGCATCAGAGCAGCTAATGCTGGAGTGAGATTAAGTAACTTTTGGACCCCAGGGTACCAAGCAGCATGAAAATATTGATTTTGATGTACAAGTTTAGCTAAAGACTAATTAAATTCTTTATCATGTATAGAGAATCAACCATCATATCTACTACATCAAGAGTCCTCCAGAGGGGGACAGAAGACTTCCAGTAATCTGTAGAAGAATAATATTCAAGAGTAGGTTTTGCAGCCTGTAATTTTAATTTATAACACATGAATGGGCTTCCTGTGGATTTGGGACCTTAGGTATCCCATAAATTGAACCCCCAGAGCCCTGTCATTCTTACATGCCAATGAAATGAAATGCCAGAGACTGTGGGATACCCTAGTGTGTGGTAGCCTGAAATCTGGCTCAGCAATGTGCATGCATGCTTGAATTTGAATTATAGCTAGATCATGTGCTCCCTAAATCAACGGTTTTTCATTTTACTCCCAAAAAAATCGTTTTTATTGCTATACAGCTGCACTGCAATTTTATTGACTTTCAAGGCAATTCAATGCTATCTTTTATTGCAAGGACTCTTGTGATTTCTAGAGTGGTTTTCAATCAGTTATTGTGACAAATATTCTAACCAATCAGAGCTCTTGAAATTCTTGGTTTTCCCAGAGTCTCTGACATTTCGTCAAGCATGCACAGTAAGAATGACAGGGCTCTGGGGTCAAGATCGTACCATTCTTAGATTTCTTTTGAACCATTTTCTTCAGGTGGGTTACCTGGGCTGCCACAAATAATTCTGAATCAGAACGAACTTGCTACCAAGTATCCTCATGTTGGGGTATCAAACTTCAAATTATCTCCTTCAAAACAGGTTGGTTCATGGTATATTCCCAGCAAATATTCATATCTGTATATGTGAAGGGGAACTGGTTTTATAGAGAGAGACCAACAAATTATTGCATGAATCAAGGTTGGCATGGTACATGTAGTACTGTAATGCACTTGCTTTTCACCTCTGGTGTCTCTCAGGTTTGATACCTGGACTTGGCATCACAATAGCCGCATTGAAAGGTAGCCTCACCTTTGCACCCAAGCAAAACAAACAGTTAGATAGAGACCTTTTTGCAGTGATAGAGACCTTTTTTAACACCTTGGACAATTATTATTCACAGGTCACTATCATTTGTCTCGCACAGCTACTTTCAAGATGGCACAGGGAACTGTGAAGGGGACTATTAAAACAAAATTTTGGTCTCTCCCTCGATTTGAGAGGTTTTCTCTGGGTTCCCCAGTTTTCTCCCTCTGCAATTTAAACCCAACATGCTCAATTCCAATTTCATCTTTGAGTTTTCCCTGCTCTGACTTAGATCAGCCCAGATGCTGCTTCTGGGTTTTCTATTAAAAGAGAATTCTGCAGATTTAGCATTTTCTCATCAGTGCCTCATGCCCCAAAGCTTGCTACTCTTGCTCTACAGCTCACCTCTTGCACTTGTGTTTAATATCATATGTATGTATATAATGCCATAATACCTGTTGTATTAATTTTGATGTATACAGTTAGCTGGTTTCTCATTGGACAGTACTGGTCTGGAGACATATTCCTGTCATGTCACTAAAGTATGGGATGGTCCCTTAGATATCATGGATATCATTCCTAATGCTGTAAACTTTGGTATGTTCTTATACCCAACTACGCATTCTTAGATTATAATAAGCTGATTTTATTGTAATTACCAACTCATGCATAACCCTCTTGTATGGTTCTAGGAACCTGCACAACGTTTTTCCAGGGCTTTTGGCTGGAAAAGTGTTAGCAAATGACCATCTTGTATGGTTCTAGAACCTGCGCAACTTTTTCCCAGGGTTTTTGGTTGGAAAGATGTTTGCACCAAAAGGGCTACAAGTTTATAAGACTAGTGTCTAATATGTGGAAGTCTAGCTTTATAAGATTGTTTGTTTATAAGTATATTTTGTTGCAGAATGGGGAGCTGATGATTCCACTATTTTCTACACAACAAACGATGACTTAAAAAGATCAAACAAGGTGTGGAAACACAAGCTGGGTGAAGATGTTGATAAAGATATCCTGATGTATGAAGAGACAAATGAAAGGTATCAGATCACAGCTAACTCACAGATCCAACACTGAAACAACCTCCCAGGGATGATCTAGTCAGGGCACAGCTAACTCATAGATCCAACCAGAAACAACCTTTGGGATGATCTAACTCAGGGCATTACTAACTCACAGATCCAATTGAAATTCAGCTTGTTAAATCGGTTTTGTGGAGAGAGACAGGACAGCTAGTAAGAGAAGCCTGGAGAAAAACTCTCAAATCAGGGGAACAAACTCTGCTTACATGTGATGCTGAGTCCAAAAATCAAACCCAAGACCCCCCGCCCTCCCAAGGTTAAGAGGCCATTGCATTACCACTACACCACCCTAGATGCTATGATATAAGCCAGTTTTCCAGTGTCTCCATACCAGGTTGACTAATGCCATTTTTGTGTGGTTTAATAGATATTTTCTGGATGTGAGTGCAACTAAAGATCGAAAGTACATCACGGTTAATTCAAACGCCAAAGCTACATCAGAAGTAAGTCAGTACGTCTTTTGGGTGATTGTCATTATTGTTTTGGATTTTTACAGAATTTGTTCATTTGTTGATTATAGATTTACACTCAAGATAATAACACACATTCTGTATTCTTCGAGGCTTGCTTTCTTACAACACTGTTTTTAGCCTTTTCATGTTGCATTGAGGATGCAGAGAACATGTGCGCATAAAAAGATATGCTCACAGTCTTAATGAGGTCACATTATCTTAATTTGCTATAAATTTCTAGAGTATGCAATTTTGAATTATTTAAAGCATTTCTGAAAAATGAATGAAAAGTTTCTTCCTCTTTTTAATTTTGTCCCACTTCAAGAAATACCCTGCTTGATTCTTAAATATTAAATAAATCAAAAAGAATTAACAATGTTTCTTCGCAGGTTAGTCTTATTAACCTCCAAGACCAATCTTTCACACACCAGCCATTTTACTCCCGTGAACAAGGGACAGAGTATTATATTGAACACAGAGGAAAAGAATTCTTTATTCTTACCAACGCTGGAGGGTTTAATTATCGGGTGAGTTGAAAAAAGATACCTTTAATCCTTGCTTCTTAAGCAAGTTTCTTTACAGGTGCTCATCTGGATCTATGCCAAGCCAAACAGTCTTCATGCTTAGAGATGCCTATTTGTACCACACTAGATGTAAGCACAGATTCTGAGCATGAGTTGAGGACTTGAATCGAAGCAAAGAGGGAGTATGACCATAGAGCTCTGAGAAAGATACAAGTATTTTTCACACAGCTCCATTCAACACCAAAACTCAATCTTTTCCCCCTTCTTTTTAAGGTTGTACGAGTAGATGAATCAAATGAGGGGAAAGAAAACTGGAGAGATATCATGCCTGCAGAACCAAATGTAATGATTCTTAGATTCCTAAGATTTGGAAATTCATGATCGGAAAGCCTTCTTATTGATATAGCTAATACCTTATTTTAGAAAAAGAAAGAAGATAAAAAGAATGAAAGAAAGTAAAAGAGAAAAAGAAAATTGAAGGAGAGAAAAAAAAAGGAAAGAAAGAAAAGGAAAAAAGAAAAGAAAAAAGAAAAGAAAAAACAAGGTTATTGAGATACCAAGCATAGCTTTTTTGTTAGTTCTTTTATCTAATTATTCATGCTGTTTTGTATTTTTTTCAGGTTTTTATTGACGACATGGAGGTGTTTCAGAACTATTGTGTTGTGTATGAACGACGTCTTACATCACCTCGCCTGTCAATCATCTCTCTTGATGACCCCGATGATGTTCATTTTGTCTATGTATGTTTGTTATTATAGTACAAACTGCATGTGACTATAATGTTGACTATGAACAATGTCTTACGTCACCTTGTCTGTCATTCATCTCACCTGATTATAATGTCTATGTATGCTTGTTATTATAGTACACACTGCATGTGGTGTTCACTATGAACAATGTCTTACATCACCTTGCCTGTCATTCATCTCACTTGATGTCTATGTATGCTTGTTATTATAGTACAGACTGCATGTGACTATAGTATAACCTTTTTTCCTTCTGTTTAAAGCTTCCTCCTGAGATTTGTTCCCTGCTTCCTGGATCAAACCAGGTAATTTAGGATGATATGATGGATGAAATGATGATGGTGATATCGGTACATGTTACAAGATGATGATGATTGATAATAAAATGATGGGGATGATAATGATGATGATTGATGTATGATGATGATGATGCATGATAATGATGGTGACGATGATACATGATGCATGATGATGATGATGATGTAATGTTGTACCCTTCCCAGATGTTCAAGACAGATGTTTTTCGCTTCCATGTTTCATCACCTATTGTCCCTCCACAAGTCATGGAATATGACATGTCTACTGGCACAATGGTATGTATTACCTTCGGCAGTTAATAATCCCTATGACAAGGGAGGAACCACAATGGAGAGGGACTTCCAAGAACAGGGACCACCATGAAGACGTACCCCCCAAGAAGACAGACCATCATGAAAGGGAACCCATAAGTAGAGGGACCAAACAAGAGGATTGACCGCTGGAGGGAGCCATCATTTATTAATTTAACCACACTTTATTACACAGAAAGAACTTCACCCTGTTTTGTCCCGTAAACCCAAATACTCCAGCTCTGAGTACCACTGCATGAGGACAGAAGTACCCAGTAAGGCAAGTAATAACAGTACTGTAGACTATTCATGTTAACTTTGTTGTTCTTTTGAGTTTCTTATAAAGTGGTTATATATGATATAATGCACTCTATGATTGGCTGGCTACCGATGAAACACAGAATAGATGAAGCACTTGCACACAAGATTATTGGTGCATGATAAGATTTACGTAAAAAAACGTGATTTATCCTTTCATAAAAGCTTGTTCTTTGATTGGCTGCTTACCTATTGGTGGGACATGTGCACAGAAGGTGATTGGTACACACTGAAGTGTAAAGCCATGTGATTCATTATTTGTTAAACAGCACATGCTTTGATTGGCTAGCTACCTTGGTTGTGCTTCGGGAAATTCTTCCACCACTTTCATGTTCTTCCAACTACAGTATCCTCGGCAACATTGACCATCCATTGATTTGTCTTGACTTTTCAGGATGGTACAATGGTCCCCATAACCCTTTTCCACCACAGGAACGTCAAGAGGAATGGAAAGAACCCAATGTTGCTGTGTGTGTATGGTAAGCAACAGATTTACCTTAGCAGCCAAAAATGTGCATCCTCGCTGTCCTGTTAAATTTCATCATAGCATGGGAATACCTTGTCTAACAATACCTTTGTGTGAGAGAACTTGGTTATTTATTATCTTGGTTCATTTTTTATTAATAATAATAAAATATAGATGCATGTATGTTGTGATATGGAGGGTTGTGGCGAGTCAGGCTCACTACCACTACACTAACTATTACTCTTCTAGGTGCTTATGGGGTGAATGTGGACATGAGTTTTAATCTTGAGCGCCTGTGTCTCCTGTCGAGGGGATGGGTGTTGGCTTTCTGTCATGTCAGGTGGGTTTCAATCAGCTGATAAAAGTCTCTTTGAAATTATCCCATTATCTGCTTTGATTCTGATTCTGTTCTAATTTTGTTCTTAGGGGAGGAGGAGAAGTTGGTCGGGAGTGGTACCATCAAGGCAGACTCCATAATAAACACAAGAGCTTTGAGGTAAACTAAGCAAAACAACAGGAAACAAGAAATAAATCATTTCGCAGAAGACACATAGTCAAATATTAACTTCATGCCTGCATGCAAACAAATATTGGATAAGTTTGTAAATGTTCATATGTTTGTATGTTGTGTGCAGGTATAAAGAAAGTATAATGATCAGAGGAAAAATGTAGAGAAAGAGACTGGACTGGGTATAAACTAGCATGGGAGGGGGGGAGGAGGGGGGCAGAGGAGTGAGATGTGAGAAGAACAGTCACTCAAGACATGTGGACGTCTTTCCCCCTGCCTCCCCTTTTGTGCCAAGTCCTTCCCCCTGTTAATTTTTTTCCAAGGACTTCTGAATGGCATATTTTAACTGTTAAACTTCTTTTAGGATTTCGAGGCTTGCACTGAACATTTACAAGGAATGGGATATTCCAATCCCTCACTGACAGCAGCGACAGGGACAAGTGCTGGTGGCCTGGTAGTGGGTGCTGTCTGTAACAGATCACCTCACCTGTATAAGGCTGTGATACTGAGGGTAAATCTGATCAGCTTTGTGTCCATCTTTCACTATAAATAATGCTGCATAGTTGTATTAATATCCATTTTTTGTTTATTATTCATTCATTCTCTTTGTCTTCAAGGTCCCATTTCTAGACGTTCTTTCGTCAATGCTGGATTCATCACTTCCTCTGACATCTCAAGAATATGATGAGTGGGGAGACCCAAGGTAATGTACACAACTAAACTCTACTGAACTATCCTTGTAAATGCTTTTAGTGTTGGGGTTTTAATTGTTTCTGCAATCAAAACTCTTTTCTCTAGGAAAAGTGAAGATGACTTTAATTACATCAAGTCCTATTGTCCATACCATAATATTACTAAGAAGGTGAGAAATGTATGTATTGTATGATGATAATTGATTCTACTCCTCCACAGGCTGTTATGCTATGCTATGCTATGTCATGTCATGCACATGCCATGCAATGCTAAGCTATATATATGCCATGCCATTCCATTCCATTCCATTCCATGCTATGCTTTTGCATGCTGTGCTGTGCTGTGCTGTGCTGTGCTTTGCTATGCCATAAAGTGCACTGCTGTACTGTAATGTGCTATGTTAAAGCAAATTTCATATGACAAGTGAAAAGTTCTGTGCTGTGTGCATGTCTTGCTGTGACCCTGATGTTTTCTATAATTTTGATTGGCTATATTTCTCACACAATGTGGTTGGTCTGACATACTTAGTCAGTGCCATGATCTTGCGGTGACCGTGCCCGCACATGCACAGTATTTGTGCCATGTTTCGTGCATTTTATTTAATGAAGAAAGCATGCCTTGCCTCAACCATTTGACTTTTTGTGTTCATGCCATGAGCTTTTCACAGTCATATTAAATCTGCTCTATGCTATCCTTCACAGCTGTACTTTGCTGCTTTGCCATTCTCTGTTCTCCTCTTTTTTGGCCTGCTGTGCTGTGGTATAATGTGCCTACCGTGCCCTCTCCTCTGCCCTAACTTACTGGCATTTTGTAATCATATTCAAACAGTTTTTTATTCCAATTTATTTTCTTGGACTTTCCCAGGACTACCCATCAGTGTTGGTACGTGGTGCGATGCATGATGATCATGTTCCTTACTGGGTACCACTCAAATGGGTGGCTAAATTAAGAAATGAATTCCAAGATGAAGCACAGAATCCTACTAATGACGACAAGGATGACAAGGACAAGAGCAGTTCTTCAACATCTTTGGTTTTATGCACCATTGATACCGAGGGCGGGCACTTTGGTAGCACTAGTTCTGAAACAGTCAAAGAGGTAACTTTTTCTTCCATCTTTTTATGTACTTTTTTGTTCACTTCCATACTTTGTCGATAAAAAAAGCCCGGAGGGGTACTTCAGGTCGTTTCATACGGGGATGCTCCGCCCGGACTCTCGACCCCTTACCCTTTTCTATACCAAATTTCAGCAAAAAGGTACCCCTTTCATATACCTTTGAAGAAAATCTACCCCTTTTTATACCAAAACTCACAAATTTCCACCCCTTTTCTATACGTGCGGCCAGAAAAAAGTACCCCTTTCAGGCGGAGCATCCCCGTATAGTCCATTATAGGGAGTACCCCCCCCCCCCGCGGAAAAAAGTCAATAAAAACAAGAGTAGCACTTAATAACCACAGGTTAACAAACCTGTGGCCCTCGTTCCATGATCAAATTGGAATTTAGAAGTTGATTTTGTGGAGGGAGAAAAACCCGTAGAAAAACCCTCAAAGCACAGGAGAGAACCAACTAGAAACTCACCTTACATACAATACTGAGCCTGATGGGACTCAAACACAGGTCACATATGGTTAGAGGAGGGCCCTCTCACCGCTATGGCACCCATGCTTCCCTTCCCGTGTTCTTCTTGTGTTCACTTCCCATTGCTTCCTTCTTCCATCCCTTTCCTTCCCTTCTATTTTTTCCTTCTTTTCCCATCTCATCTCATCTTTGTCTCTGTGATGTTTTCTTCCATTGTCACTTCCCTTCCCTTCCATCCTTCCTTCCCTTCACTTATCTCTTTTATCTCATATATTCTCTTCTGTTCCCCAGATGGCCAGGGAGTTTGCATTTCTCCACAAAGCACTTGGACTTCCTTTGAATTAACACCCATGACGTCATCAATGGATATTCAATATCCCAGACGACCTAATGAAACATTATCCAAATCATGTGATATGATATTATATTTTTATATATTTACAATGCATTCAAGTGGTTTCTAGAAGGGTTTGGTGATAATAACAAACCAAAGGAAACCCAGTTTTGCATTTTGGGGCTATTTTCGATTCACTATGCATCGTGCTCAAGCACAGTTTAAACATTTTTTTCTGTGCTTTCGACAGGAAATATCTTTCAAATTTCTAAGAAGTAGTTTTTCAAGAGGTGCTTTCCTTTCCTTTCATTTCATATTTCTTTTTTCAACTCTTGGGCTAGAAATAAAATGCAACCTTTTATACCTGATTGTCTTGTTGTTTGTTAGTTTTTTTCTTTTACATCCTTCATAAATCATGCATATTTTTTCGAAAGGTGTGAATAACACCAAAATCCATCAAAACCATGAGCTATAGTCCATGTTTTTTGTTTTGCCAAACATGGCCAAAAATAACATATTTTCAATCCATGAATATCGTTTCACATTTCGATCCCTCACATTTCCAAGATAAGACACCCTCATAACCAAGATATGGAGTTAAGGATACCCTGGTTATCAGGGCTTCACTTTTTGACCCCCAAAACCAAGGTGTATATTTTCAAAAAAGGGCTGCTTTTTTCAAAAAAAGCATGGACTATAGGCCATGGTTTTGATCGTTTTTGGCTTTTATTCACAGAATTCTTTATCCAATCCATCTCTTGTATACTTTTCAAATGGCATGGTTATTTGGCTTCACTTTCCGATTTCCAATAACCAAGGTGTATATTTTCAAGAAGGGGTGCTTTTTTCAAAAAAAGCATGGACTATAGGCCATGGTTTTGATCGTTTTTGGCTTTTATTCACAGAATTCTTTATCCAATCTATCTCTAGTATACTTTTCAAATGGCATGGTTATTTGGCTTCGCTTTCCGATTTCCAATAACCAAGGTGTATATTTTCAAGAAGGGGTGCTTTTTTCAAAAAAAGCATGGACTATAGGCCATGGTTTTGATCGTTTTTGGCTTTTATTCACAGAATTCTTTATCCAATCTATCTCTTGTATACTTTTCAAATGGCATGGTTATTTGGCTTCACTTTCCGATTTCCAATAACCAAGGTGTATATTTTCAAGAAGGGGTGCTTTTTTCAAAAAAAGCATGGACTATAGGCCATGGTTTTGATCGTTTTTGGCTTTTATTCACAGAATTCTTCATCCAATCCAACTCGTGTATGTTTTTCAAATGGCATGGTTTTTTGGCTTCACTTTCCGATTCCCAATAACCAAGGTGTATATTTTCAAGAAGGGGTGCTTTTTTCAAAAAAAGCATGGACTATAGGCCATGGTTTTGATCGTTTTTGGCTTTTATTCACAGAATTCTTTATCCAATCCAACTCGTGCATGTTTTTCAAATGGCATGGTTATTTGGCTTCACTTTCCGATTTCCAATAACCAAGGTGTATATTTTCAAGAAGGGGTGCTTTTTTCAAAAAAAGCATGGACTATAGGCCATGGTTTTGATCGTTTTTGGCTTTTATTCACAGAATTCTTTATCCAATCCATCTCTTGTATACTTTTCAAATGGCATGGTTATTTGGCTTCACTTTCCGATTTCCAATAACCAAGGTGTATATTTTCAAGAAGGGGTGCTTTTTTCAAAAAAAGCATGGACTATAGGCCATGGTTTTGATCGTTTTTGGCTTTTATTCACAGAATTCTTTATCCAATCTATCTCTAGTATACTTTTCAAATGGCATGGTTATTTGGCTTCACTTTCCGATTTCCAATAACCAAGGTGTATATTTTCAAGAAGGGGTGCTTTTTTCAAAAAAAACATGGACTATAGGCCATGGTTTTGATCGTTTTTGGCTTTTATTCACAGAATTCTTTATCCAATCTATCTCTTGTATACTTTTCAAATGGCATGGTTATTTGGCTTCACTTTCCGATTTCCAATAACCAAGGTGTATATTTTCAAGAAGGGGTGCTTTTTTCAAAAAAAGCATGGACTATAGGCCATGGTTTTGATCGTTTTTGGCTTTTATTCACAGAATTCTTTATCCAATCCAACTCGTGTATGTTTTTCAAATGGCATGGTTTTTTGGCTTCACTTTCCGATTCCCAATAACCAAGGTGTATATTTTCAAGAAGGGGTGCTTTTTTCAAAAAAAGCATGGACTATAGGCCATGGTTTTGATCGTTTTTGGCTTTTATTCACAGAATTCTTTATCCAATCCAACTCGTGTATGTTTTTCAAATGGCATGGTTTTTTGGCTTCACTTTCCGATTCCCAATAACCAAGGTGTATATTTTCAAGAAGGGGTGCTTTTTTCAAAAAAAGCATGGACTATAGGCCATGGTTTTGATCGTTTTTGGCTTTTATTCACAGAATTCTTTATCCAATCCAACTCGTGTATGTTTTTCAAATGGCATGGTTTTTTGGCTTCACTTTCCGATTTCCAATAACCAAGGTGTATATTTTCAAGAAGGGGTGCTTTTTTCAAAAAAAGCATGGACTATAGGCCATGGTTTTGATCGTTTTTGGCTTTTATTCACAGAATTCTTTATCCAATCCAACTCGTGTATGTTTTTCAAATGGCATGGTTTTTTGGCTTCACTTTCCGATTTCCAATAACCAAGGTGTATATTTTCAAGAAGGGGTGCTTTTTTCAAAAAAAGCATGGACTATAGGCCATGGTTTTGATCGTTTTTGGCTTTTATTCACAGAATTCTTTATCCAATCTATCTCTTGTATACTTTTCAAATGGCATGGTTATTTGGCTTCACTTTCCGATTTCCAATAACCAAGGTGTATATTTTCAAGAAGGGGTGCTTTTTTCAAAAAAAGCATGGACTATAGGCCATGGTTTTGATCGTTTTTGGCTTTTATTCACAGAATTCTTTATCCAATCCAACTCGTGTATGTTTTTCAAATGGCATGGTTTTTTGGCTTCACTTTCCGATTCCCAATAACCAAGGTGTATATTTTCAAAAAGGGGTGCTTTTTTCAAAAAAGCATGGACTATAGGCCATGGTTTTGATCGTTTTTGGCTTTTATTCACAGAATTCTTTATCCAATCTATCTCTTGTATACTTTTCAAATGGCATGGTTATTTGGCTTCACTTTCCGATTTCCAATAACCAAGGTGTATATTTTCAAGAAGGGGTGCTTTTTTCAAAAAAAGCATGGACTATAGGCCATGGTTTTGATCGTTTTTGGCTTTTATTCACAGAATTCTTCATCCAATCCAACTCGTGTATGTTTTTCAAATGGCATGGTTTTTTGGCTTCACTTTCCGATTCCCAATAACCAAGGTGTATATTTTCAAGAAGGGGTGCTTTTTTCAAAAAAAGCATGGACTATAGGCCATGGTTTTGATCGTTTTTGGCTTTTATTCACAGAATTCTTTATCCAATCCAACTCGTGTATGTTTTTCAAATGGCATGGTTTTTTGGCTTCACTTTCCGATTCCCAATAACCAAGGTGTATATTTTCAAGAAGGGGTGCTTTTTTCAAAAAAAGCATGGACTATAGGCCATGGTTTTGATCGTTTTTGGCTTTTATTCACAGAATTCTTTATCCAATCTATCTCTTGTATACTTTTCAAATGGCATGGTTATTTGGCTTCACTTTCCGATTTCCAATAACCAAGGTGTATATTTTCAAGAAGGGGTGCTTTTTTCAAAAAAAGCATGGACTATAGGCCATGGTTTTGATCGTTTTTGGCTTTTATTCACAGAATTCTTTATCCAATCCATCTCATGTATACTTTTCAAATGGCATGGTTATTTGGCTTCACTTTCCGATTTCCAATAACCAAGGTGTATATTTTCAAAAAGGGGTGCTATTTTCAAAAAAAGCATGGACTATAGGCCATGGTTTTGATCGTTTTTGGCTTTTATTCACAGAATTCTTTATCCAATCTATCTCTAGTATACTTTTCAAATGGCATGGTTATTTGGCTTCACTTTCCGATTTCCAATAACCAAGGTGTATATTTTCAAAAAGGGGTGCTTTTTTCGAAAAAAGCATGGACTATAGGCCATGGTTTTGATCGTTTTTGGCTTTTATTCACAGAATTCTTTATCCAATCCATCTCGTGTATACTTTTCAAATGGCATGGTTATTTGGCTTCACTTTCTGATCCCCAATAACCAAGGTGTATATTTTCAAAAAAGGGCTGCTTTTTTCAAAAAAAGCATGGACTATAGGCCATGGTTTTGATCGTTTTGGCTTTTATTCACAGAATTCTTCATCCAATCCATCTCGTGTATACTTTTCAAATGGCATGGTTATTTGGCTTCACTTTCCGATTTCCAATAACCAAGGTGTATATTTTCAAAAAAGGGCTGCTTTTTTCAAAAAAGCATGGACTATCCAACTCGTGTATGTTTTTCAAATGGCATGGTTATTTGGCTTCACTTTCCGATTTCCAATAACCAAGGTGTATATTTTCAAAAAGGGGTGCTATTTTCAAAAAAAGCATGGACTATAGGCCATGGTTTTGATCGTTTTTGGCTTTTATTCACAGAATTCTTTATCCAATCCAACTCGTGTATGTTTTTCAAATGGCATGGTTTTTTGGCTTCACTTTCCGATTTCCAATAACCAAGGTGTATATTTTCAAGAAGGGGTGCTTTTTTCAAAAAAAGCATGGACTATAGGCCATGGTTTTGATCGTTTTTGGCTTTTATTCACAGAATTCTTTATCCAATCTATCTCTTGTATACTTTTCAAATGGCATGGTTATTTGGCTTCACTTTCCGATTTCCAATAACCAAGGTGTATATTTTCAAGAAGGGGTGCTTTTTTCAAAAAAAGCATGGACTATAGGCCATGGTTTTGATCGTTTTTGGCTTTTATTCACAGAATTCTTTATCCAATCCAACTCGTGTATGTTTTTCAAATGGCATGGTTTTTTGGCTTCACTTTCCGATTCCCAATAACCAAGGTGTATATTTTCAAAAAGGGGTGCTTTTTTCAAAAAAGCATGGACTATAGGCCATGGTTTTGATCGTTTTTGGCTTTTATTCACAGAATTCTTTATCCAATCTATCTCTTGTATACTTTTCAAATGGCATGGTTATTTGGCTTCACTTTCCGATTTCCAATAACCAAGGTGTATATTTTCAAGAAGGGGTGCTTTTTTCAAAAAAAGCATGGACTATAGGCCATGGTTTTGATCGTTTTTGGCTTTTATTCACAGAATTCTTTATCCAATCCATCTCATGTATACTTTTCAAATGGCATGGTTATTTGGCTTCACTTTCCGATTTCCAATAACCAAGGTGTATATTTTCAAAAAAGGGCTGCTTTTTTCAAAAAAAGCATGGACTATAGGCCATGGTTTTGATCGTTTTGGCTTTTATTCACAGAATTCTTCATCCAATCCAACTCGTGTATGTTTTTCAAATGGCATGGTTATTTGGCTTCACTTTCCGATTTCCAATAACCAAGGTGTATATTTTCAAAAAAGGGTGCTTTTTTCAAAAAAAGCATGGACTATAGGCCATGGTTTTGATCGTTTTTGGCTTTTATTCACAGAATTCTTCATCCAATCCAACTCGTGTATGTTTTTCAAATGGCATGGTTTTTTGGCTTCACTTTCCGATTCCCAATAACCAAGGTGTATATTTTCAAAAAGGGGTGCTATTTTCAAAAAAAGCATGGACTATAGGCCATGGTTTTGATCGTTTTTGGCTTTTATTCACAGAATTCTTTATCCAATCTATCTCTAGTATACTTTTCAAATGGCATGGTTATTTGGCTTCACTTTCCGATTTCCAATAACGAAGGTGTATATTTTCAAAAAGGGGTGCTTTTTTCGAAAAAAGCATGGACTATAGGCCATGGTTTTGATCGTTTTTGGCTTTTATTCACAGAATTCTTTATCCAATCCATCTCGTGTATACTTTTCAAATGGCATGGTTATTTGGCTTCACTTTCTGATCCCCAATAACCAAGGTGTATATTTTCAAAAAAGGGCTGCTTTTTTCAAAAAAGCATGGACTATAGGCCATGGTTTTGATCGTTTTGGCTTTTATTCACAGAATTCTTCATCCAATCCATCTCGTGTATACTTTTCAAATGGCATGGTTATTTGGCTTCACTTTCCGATTTCCAATAACCAAGGTGTATATTTTCAAAAAAGGGCTGCTTTTTTCAAAAAAGCATGGACTATCCAACTCGTGTATGTTTTTCAAATGGCATGGTTATTTGGCTTCACTTTCCGATTTCCAATAACCAAGGTGTATATTTTCAAAAAGGGGTGCTATTTTCAAAAAAAGCATGGACTATAGGCCATGGTTTTGATCGTTTTGGCTTTTATTCACAGAATTCTTCATCCAATCCAACTCGTGTATGTTTTTCAAATGGCATGGTTTTTTGGCTTCACTTTCCGACTCCCAACAACCAAGGTGTATATTTAAAAAAATGGATGGTCTGTGATGAAATAGCATGGACGGTTTTTAGCTTCAGCAGCCATGTTCCATGCCTGCTGAAGAAGCACCGAGAAAAATAGTAAAAATATTGTCAAGCTTTAAAGGTATTTTCATTGACAATGTGTTTTCTGTGTGAGACATTGGACTGCATGACTTATCATGATTTTATGATTTAATACTTACTTCTTCTATCTTCTGTAATTTGATTACAATGAAGTACCTTTATTTGTATTCTATTTTTTTTAGTAAAATCTACCGAGAGTAAAAGATATTCATAATTATATTTGTTATAATGAGCTCGGGTTCATGGGTTCTTGCTCACACTGTAGCTCACTCCAATTTTATACATTAACAGTTCACTACAAACCAAATCTTTCTTTAGCTTTGTCAGCAACCATTTTTGCAATTGCCAAAGAAGAAGTTGCAGCAGGAGAAGGAGCATTACGAACATGTAAAACACGGCTACCAATCTCTCCAATGCCACCATCAAACACAAAATCATCCACCAAGTTCCCTTCGACATCAAGAGCCTGAGCACGAACACCAGAAGGACCCCTGACAAGTTAAAGCAAAAAATACTTAGTTAGCACACGAATGCTCTGTTTAGTCTCCAATGACAGGCAACTGAACCAGAATCTTTAGTTTCAAAATCATATTATTATACTAGGTTGTACGATTTACGACATCTACCTCGTAACATCCTGAGCAGTCACACTTGGAATATATTTCTGTAGCTGTTTGACTTGAGCAGCAGTATTTATCCCACGATAGTACTCTCCAACACCAAAGGAGAAATATTTAAACATTAATTTGCGTAATCCTCTGAAATCAAACAAAAATCATTGCCTGATAAGCCATCCAAGTAACATGTGAATGGGTCAATAGATGCTAATCTAGCTGAAACTTACTTGAATGCTAAGGCATCTGCAAGGTCCTTCAAGTTCACATCCCACAGTTTATAACCTTCACGTGCAAAGGCAAGAACAGCGTTTGGTCCTAACCAGACACTACCATCAATACGAGGGGTAAAATGGACACCAAGAAAGGGAAAGTTAGGATCTGGTACCTAACAGAATAGAAATCCAGAATCAATAGAATTGTCACTATCATCATCATCATGCACCACCATCACCATTATCCTCATGATCCCCAGCACCACCACCACCATCACCACCACCACCATCACCACCACCATCATGATCATGCACCAACATGATCATTCTTATCATCAGTATCATCACCATCATCAACATCATCATCCCCATTATCATGCACCACCACCACCAATATCATCATCAACATCATCATGCATCAACATGATCATTCTTATCATCAGTATCATCACCATCATCAACATCATCATCCCCATTATCATGCACCACCACCACCAATATCATCATCAACATCATCATGCATCAACATCATCATTCTTATCATCAGTATCATCACCATCATCAACATCATCATCCCCATTATCATGCACCACCACCACCAATATCATCATCAACATCATCATGCATCAACATCATCATTCTTATCATCAGTATCATCATTGTCATTATCATCATCAGCAGTATCATTTAATGAAACAATTATTTGGAAGCAGCTTGCATGATCCACCAATAGGGGATGGTGTAGACTGGTGAAAAGCTTTGCCATGTTGTTCTCCATCTAGGATAACAAACTTACAGGATAAATGTTGCCTTTGACCAAGTGACATTTTTCTGGCTTAAGAACAAGATAGTCTCCTCGGAATGGAACAATTCTTGGCACTCTACTACAACCTGATTTCTCTGCCAGACGATCAGAGTACAAACCACCACAAGTTATGACATATTTACAGTTGATTGATGGCTGTGAAGGAAATGATAAGGAATGTAGAATAAAATGTAACATAAATACACCATCATAATGTAGGAGCATAAAAGAATCATCATCATAACCATCATCATTATCACCACCACCATTATTATCACCATCATTGGATCATCACCATCACTATCACCATCACTATCACCATCAGTGTCATCATCACCATCACCATCAGTCTCATCATGACTATACAATCAGTGCCATAATCATCATCATCACTATCACCACCAGTGTCAGCATCATCATCATATCATCACCATCAGTGTCATCTCATCATCACCATCCATGTCATAATCATCATCATCACTATCACCACCAGTGCCATCATCATCATCATCATCACCATCACCATCAGTGTCATCATCATCATCATCACTATCACAATCAGTGCCATCATCTTTATCATCATCAGTGCCATCATCACCATCATCATATCATCACCATCAGGGTCATCATCATCATCACCATCAGTGTCATCATCATCATCATCACCATCAGTGTCATCTTCATCATCATCACCATTAGTGTCATCTTCATTATCATCATATCATCACCATCATTATCACTGTCACTACATCATCATCATCACTATCACCATCAGTGCCATCATCATTATCATCATGTCATCAACATCAGTGTCATCATCATCATCATTACCATCATTGTCATTATCATCATCATCACCACTATCACCATCAATGTTATCATCATCTTCATCATCATCATGTCATCACCATCAGTGTCATCATCATCATCATCATCATATCATCATTATCATGTGTGGTATCATGTAGGATAGATATCACTTACCACTCCTTCACCATGTATAGTAACAGGATGAGCCAGCCCTGCAACAAACAAATGAATGACTCAATGAATAAATGGATGGATGAATGGATGAATGGGTAGATGAATGAATGAATGGGTAGGAAGGTTACATGGATGGGTAGATAGATTGATGAATGGATGGATGAATGGGTGGATGGATGAATGGATGAATGGATGAATGGATGAATGGATGAATGGATGGATGAATGGGTGGATGGATGAATGGATGAATGGATGAATGGATGAATGGATGAATGGATGAATGGATGGATGGATGGATGGATGGATGGATGGATGGATGGATGGATGGATGGATGGATGGATGGATGGATGGATGGATGGATGGATGGATGGATGGATGGATGGATGGATGGATGGATTGATGGATGGATGGATTGATGAATTGATGGATGGGATGGGTGGGATGGATGGATGGGATGAATGGATGGATGGATGAATTGATAGATGGGATGGGATGGGATGGGATGGGATGGGATGGGATGGATGAATATGGATGGATGGATGGACGGACGGACGGATGGATGGATGGATGGATGGATGGATGGATAGATGGGATGGATGAATGGATGGGATAGATGAATGGATGGTGTTTTAATGGATTCTAACCTTCTTCTTTTTCTTGTTGCCTGTCACTCTCAGTTGTGCATGTAAAATCAGTGACCTACAAGACAAGCCATCACATAAGACATAACATGTAAACTACATTTTGTTTGCTCAGAATACAGTTAGTATGTCAAGCATAACATGGATGTCCCCAAGGCTGAATACAAACGTTGAACTTCACATGAACCAAACCTAATGGCACCAAAGAAAACCGCCTTATTATCCATTGTTTACAATGGATTTGGCTCATGCGAAGTTCGACGTTTGACCTGAGCCTAACTGTCCTCCAACCATCTGCCACTGAATATTTATATCACCTACATTTATCACTAATACACAAACAATCTAAATTTCATGCTGGGTTTTACTTACATGATAATTAGTGTAGATGTCTCCTCCAGCATTTTTAAAATTCTCCCCAAAAGAATTACTGACTTGTGCCCAGTCTAAGATACCAGTGTTGGGAGAGACTATTGCAAACAAACCCTGAACATCAGAAAACAGTGTTAACAATAAGCACAAGAACACAAAATGTTTTAATTGATTTATGACAAATTGAGATATCATTCATCCTATGAAACCATCTTTTTTTAAGACATGTGACATACGTACCTCACAGTTTGGTTCAATTTCTTTGATACCCTTTCTATCAACCATGGTCAAATCTTTGACTCCATTCCTATTTCCTCGATCAAATAGATCATTCAACAATGGGATCTCTTTGTTCTCTACAGCAACTATCAACTGAAAAGCACAAAAAAAGTTTTCAAATTATTCTAGGCTTCCAGCTGAAAAACATCTTTTTTGTCTGCATCTCACAAGCATGTCCCCAGTAAGTGCCAAAGCACCCATAGGGCCCAAGGAAACCTGAGTCCTCCTAGTTTTCCCAAAAAAAATAAAACAAGAATATTAGTATCTAAACATCATGAATTGAATATTCATTTTTTGTGATCAGGTGTTGCGAAGTGACTTTGTGCTTCCCCAGTTTTTCAAGACTTGCTACAGCCCTGCTTGTATGTCTCCTTATTTCAGACTACAATCATAAAGTATACCTACCTTGCCACATTTATTGTAGGGTATGTTATTTTCATCACAGTATTTGTAAGTCAAGTCCAATCCTTCAACACAAAGCTTGGCCTTGAGGGAACCTGGTTTGTAATATATCCCACAATGCACTACACCACTGTTATGCCCTGTCTGATGTGTTGCTATGGAAACCAATAAAGGAAAAAATGATCAGTCATTCTAATGATTAATCAAACAAACAATCAATCAATCAATAAATTATTAATTAATTACAATCAACTTAGATCGAAGAACACTTGAGATCAAGATAACTAGTCAGTCGCTACGCTAGCAATTTTTTGATTGACAGGAAACAAAAGTGATGACAAAAGTGTCAAAACCACTGGAGGCTATAGACGCCTTGCAGCACTTCAATATGCAGCTCAATTTGGAGGACAAAACAATAGGTTCCGATTCCCAGGAGAATGAAATTCTTTTGTTTTGTCCTCTAATTTGTGCTGCTTTGACGTCAAGTGCAAGGGGTCTATATTCAATAATATTCCCTCTCTACTCACATAATTCTTTTTCCTTTTCAAGTACACAAAACTTGAGGTTTGGATAGTTCATGATTAGCTGCCTTGCCGTTGCTAGTCCAATAATACCACCGCCAACAATAGCAATGTCATATGATGACGACTGCGTATTCAGGGACCTCCTATCATATGAGTACGAGTAACAACACTTAGATAAAGTTAAGAAGATGAAAGATTGTTCATAAATACAATTATACAGTAATGCTACAATAAAGTAGGCTTCAAACAGTTATCTTGTTAGAGCAAAGAATGTTTCCGTATTATCAAGGAACCTTTTCTGTAGATCACACATGGATTCGCCTTGGTTACATCGTCTTACAGCATGACCAATAAAGACTGACCCACGTCCAGTGGTCAATAATCGTCTACTCAACATCTTAATAGACTTTTAGCTCAATTTCCTGCATTAGATAGGGAAATAATAGACTTGCAGATAGACCCCCTTGCTGAACTACTTCGTATGCATTTTACGACAGGCGTTCCACGTTGAACGCGTTTCACTGGAGCGAGAACACCGCGGACAGACAGACAGACATATCATACTTAGAATTTTTGCCTTTTAATAATGCAAAAAATGCCTGGTTCATGAATCTTTTTTTCTGATTGGTTGGGGGCACGTGCTTTATAAGAGCACACAGCACTAACACTCCAGTACTTCATCATTAGTACTTGGAAGCACAGGTGTTGTAGCAGTGAGAGCACTTGCCTCTCACCAATGTGACATGGGTTCAAGTGTTATACACTGTGAGTAGAGTTGCTTATCAATCCAGTGGAAGAAAAGCCACTCTGTGGAATCCACTGTTAATACCATTTATTATTATATATTTATAAGAGGCAGAACACTCGAGAAGTGTTTAAAAGTACTCCACTACCTCTCATGCCTCTCCTAACACTTCTCTCGTGTTCTGCCATGTCCTCACATGCTTTATAACTGCACACATGGTTTCTGTTTCTACGATAAAAAAGTTACGAAGGGATTCAGTGCTCAGTTCAATATTTTTTATTTTCATGTCAAACACATATTTAAATATTACACTATCATTTGGTATTATTTGGTATACTGGTTGGGATATTAAAGCAAAGATAAAAATGATAGAAAAATAATTCAATGATAATAAAACAACAATAATAAATATAACACAATATAGTAAAATGTTATTTTACTGAAAAATAAACATCATTTTGTTGGATATACATTAGGTGCTTTCAAAAGTGCAAAATACCCTCCCCACCCATCAAACACAAACACTTTGTAAAACGTTTTTATAGAAATACTGCGACTCTCAATATAATTATGTAAACTTAGTAGTTGCAAGTTGCGCAATTTGGTTTTTCACTGCCGCCAATCAAAAATATCCAAGGTACCGACTGATTAGTTTTGATTGATGGCAGCGAAAAACCAATTTCACAACAAGCTGTTAAAATGTCTGAGTTTGCAGAATATTGAGAATCACAGTAGATGTGCGTGACATCTTAAAATGAAATATATGCTGGTATGCGTGAGAAATATATAATTATACATATATTTTTATTTTATTTTATACAAAGTCTGAATTGCCTTTAATATCCACACTTGCAAAATTTATACTTTATCTTTCTTAAGTTAACTTTTTTCATGGATAATATATATTGTTAAGTTCCTTTTATCACTTATTATCCTACTGAATGCAAAAATTATATAATTTATTGAAAAAATATTTTTCATATTTTCTTCAAGAAAAGACAATATTATATTCTCTTTAAAAAATGAGTTACCGGTAATAATAGATTTCTGAAAAATACATCAGAAAAAGAAACATATTACCACCATATCACACACATACATGTACAAGCCTATACAATTGTAGACCTATTTCAAAACAAGTGTTGTTGGTCAGAGATCTGTAATCTGAGACCAAGGTCATCGCTAAAAGGTGGTAGCATATTTATATATAAACTTGTTGCAAACTACTTATTAAAAAGACAAAACAATTATCACTTTACTTCATATTTCAATTCACAGTTCAGAGCCCACAATTCATGTTGCTCTCAGATTTCAAATTTCAGATCTCCGACTGACAACCTTTATTGAAATAGGTGTATATATGTTAATAATTATTATGTGATTGAAAATTTACATTCAAACATATTGATTCATGTCAGTCCAAACCCTTTACTATTCTCTATAGCAACAATCAACCTCTCTTTCAGTTTATCTTGGCTCTCATATGATGGTAACAACAGCCGATTAAAGCAAGTCAAAGCAGCAGGTAGTCTATCAGAGTCAGGGCCATGTTTTTGGATTATAAATGTTAAGTTTGCTAATCCTTTCAGGGGAACCCTATCACTACCAGTAACAAACATAAGAACTGCTTTCTTCTGCTGCACACTCATTTCACTGAAGACCTTCCATAACATCTTGATAGTGGGGTGTTCTGGAGAGTAGCCATCTTCGTATGTAGCTGCCACTTGCAAGTCACTGAAATCCAAGACTGGACAACCACAGATTAGAAGCTCAAGCTCTTCTGGGCTAAAAAGGGTTAGAGTGGCACCTCCGCATACCTGTGGATGATGGAACAGTAGTTAGTTATAATACTCTATAATAACTGGAATTGGCTTTGCTGTTCAAAATAATTTAATTCTGATGATAGCTACAACCAGTATCTTCCTGTGGAAACCATATACCGGTGTGTGTACAATGACAAAATTTGTTTTGCTTGATTGTTATTTAAATTGCCAACCAGAAATCTATAATTGCACAATCCAATGAAGCAAAGTGACAAAACCCTTGTTAAAATGGTTGGCACATTAAAATCATAATGGCAATGTCTATGAACATTTCTTCCACCTATAACATATTCTCTATTTCACAGTGAAGATTTTATATGCATTGTAGGAAGAAGGTTGTTAGAATTAGGCAGCTAGTAACTCATCATGAATCTCCCTTCATGGGAGCCATACAGTACATACAGTGTAGGTTACTGGTTATTTGTAGGACTATGTGTTACAAATTAACAGCAGTTATAATAGCACTGACCTTATGAAATCCTCTGGCAAAAGCATCAAACTGTTTGGCCACAGAATCAACCAGGATATATTTCACATACAAATCGACAAACTTCTTTCTGTTACTTTTGGTTACTGGGACTTCTGATCCATTGGGAATGAGATCAACGTTGATTACCTTACTATACACAACATCAGATATCTGAAACAGATAGATGGGATATATTGAATTCCAAGTGAAATGCACCTGATTTGAAAATGTACTCATTTTAACTCAATTTCATATTCTTTAATTCCAGAAAATCTCCCTCTACAAACACACCTTCAAGGGAGGAGAATGATGTAACACCAACCTCTCTCCCCAACTTCCAAAAAAGTACCAAAATATTAACCCCTTTGACCCTAAATGGCATCACTGATTTTTAAAAGTGGTTTGGGATTCCTGTGGTAAGTAACACAGGAAGCCCACAATGGGGAAATTCCAAATTACCTGAAAAGTATAACAAAAGACATCTTCAACATCTCCTTGAAACTCCAACAGTTCTCTCAAACTCCTTGCCAGAGATGATTGCACACCCATCAAATCCTGCAGATTTGGTTTGTGTCCTTGTAGCTTCTTGTAGATGACAGATGGAAAGTGGACATCAAGAATGACGCCATTATAAATAGCCAATCCTAGAATAATACCAACTAACCCAAACTCCATCTCTGATTCCAAAGAAGAGCCTTTGATCCATACTGATCTTGTTTCCTCAAGGTAAGTAAACATGCCAAAATCTGTACAGAAAAATGTACGTAAATAAGAGATAAAACAAACCAACAAGCAACTCTACTCACATGACATGGAGTCGAGGGATCAAACTAAGGTTGCATTGGTGAGAGGTGAGTGCTTACACCACAACAACATGGATATTACCCAGTACATATAAATATTGTAAGTAAAACTTAGATTTGCATACATACCTGACTCAAAAATGGAATCTACAATCATGTGAAAGAACTCGCGCTGTAGTCCACCCATGTCTAGACCCTGCTCGCCTCCACCAACATACTTGATCTTTAAAGGTTTTTTTAGATCACCCTCCTGTCAAACAAAAAAATAAATTGCAATGATCTTTTACATTTATCTGTCAACTTTTTCTTCCACTTCTCATTTTTCTTTTATTTCATTTTTTCGTCACATACTCATTTATCCCAGTATTTTTAAGCATGGCTTTTAACCTACATGTAACATCAACTTAATTTCTACTAAATAATAAATATTCATTGACTAATTCAGGGACTGCGGAGCAAAGTTATGAGTGGGAGGTTGATCTGGGAGGTCAGGGGGAATGCCTACACTGGCCTTCTCTGAAAGTTTTGAAGCTCTCGTTCTTTGAGGGGCAATTGCAATAAATTATTGCATTAAACTCATGTCAAAGCAATAGGCAACTCATAACAGAAAATCAATTTTTGCTGAAAATGGGGGAAGCTAAGCCCCCCACCCCACATTTCCACAGTCCTGCGACTCTTTCACGATGCACCAGCAGTGCTCACCTTAAGGTATATTTGATTAAGAGTGTCTCTAATGATATAATCACGTCGAATGGAAAGAACCAGGAAGGGACATGTAGCTGATTTGACCACATCTCCAAGCCTGTTACTTCTGTCTGCTTCTTCAAACACTCTCTGTGCTTGTTGTACTCTTGCTTGATGAACAATAGCATTCTGGTACTCAGCACGCATCTGCCAGACAGCATCAATATGCATGACCCTAACCTGTGTAAAGACGAACAAATTACAGGTAAATATCATCATACTACAGGAAGAGCAGAGCTTGAACTTTGATTGCTATAATGTCTATACATATGCACTTAAATGCCAAAAGCTGACAGTGTAATGGTCTATAAATTGATTTATCAGTACAATATATTTATGAAGTTGTTTTTTCTTACCTTGGATGCTGGGTCAAACAAAAATGGAAAGTCCAACACTGAAAAATCATTCTCTGGAGCATCAGAACTGTGGAATGTAAAAATGTTGTTAAGTCAACAATCTGTTATCAATACTGTTATCATCATTATTTCATTAATTATTAATTAAATTAGTTAGTTGTTGTTCAAGAGGGTGTGGATAACAAACCTATCAATCCTGCCTTCCTTACCCATTTATTAATTTCCAATTTTCATATTCTTTCTTGAAATCTAACTTTTTAGAAAGATCATCAGAGTAGAATAAGGAAACTGGAGGAATATTGTCTGCTGTTGTTGCTTGACTTGCTAACATGTAAGCATCATGGAAGATAGCCATCACTTTACATATCTCTATTAGATGTGGTTCTGTGCACTGGTTAGGGTGGACATGTTGACCAAGAAATGCATGGAAAACCTGGTAATATTAATAATAAAAAAACGAGTGAGAAATAATGAGAAGAAAAATTACAGCTAAAATAGCAAGAATGAATTATCTTTATTCTTATGCATACTGTCAAAAATATATAACTGAAAATGAGTTATGAATGACCAGTAAGTGTTAATAAATAATTAAAATTAAAGTAAAATAATAATGGGAATTAACAGTGGATTCTACAGAGTAGCACTTCTTCCACTTGATTCCAATTGGAATTTAGAAATTGATTTTTGTGGAGGGAGGAAAACTGGAGAAAATCCCTCAAAGGACAGGAGAGAACCAACAAGCAGCTCTACTCACATACAACACCAAGTCCGGTAGGGTTTGAACCTGGGTCACATTTGTGAGAGGCAAGTGCTCTTACTGTTATACCACCCATGCTTGCAATAAATGACAAAAACTGTAGCAAACAAAATACCTGTATGAGATTCTTAAAAGCATCATTATCATATCTTGAAAAGATGACAACCAGTGCCTGACGAGTTTCTTGTGGTAGTTTATTGAGAACCAAACAAATTTTACGAAGAAGATCTTGTGACTGGTGCAGCATGGGATTCTCTAACAAAATGACGAGCTGATACACTTCATCAGGTGTGGTGTTTAGCGACTCTAACGTAATAAGGTGGATCTCTGTTGCATTAACCAATGGGGCAACAAATGTTTCTCTTGGTTCAAGACTCAGCAGCAGCTCGTACGCTTTCCGTACAGCTGCAATGTCTAGTTCATCCCATGGATCATCTGAACTAACAATAGATTCTTTCCTAAAGCTTTCATTCAGAGCTTCTACAGAAGTGAATACAGTTCTTATGGTGTTTAGAAGGAAAGACGGGTCGTGACACTCCTTGTAGTTAGATATTGAAGACTCCAGCATTTTGAGGGTCAAATGAGTGAGGGAAAATTCTTGTATCTCTTGATATCCTGATGACATCTCAAGAGCACATTCCTTTTCGAATTCTTCCAGTGGAATAATTTCATTGAGTGAACTGTTTGACCCGTGTAAATTCCAAGGCAAATCAGGCAATTCTACTTCGTTCATTAAATTTCCAGACAAATTCAGCTTTGAAAATTCAATATCTAAATTAATAGTATGACTGGGAAGTGGATTTTTGTCTTCTGGTTTTAAGTTTTGGTTTGATCCAGCATGTTTCAAGGCCTGTCCATCTAGCTGTCTGTCTGGAAGTTCTGTATAATGGCTGGTGAGGTCTGGGTTGCTGGTCAATCGGAGACTTGCATGTGAAAGTGACTTTTCTTTGGATATTTGTGCAAGACTTCTTTGCGATCCCCTGAGAGATGAAAAGCTCTCGCATCTAGAAAGATTTGACATTGTATCTGACTCAAATAAGGACAGAAATGGGGTTGTGGAAAACAAGCAATGTAAGAATGGCCTTGGTACTTCTGGTTCTCCATCAAACAGGTTTTCAGGAAGGCTCTTGCATGTTTCTTCAACACAAAAGTACTTTTGGTTGCGAGATGCAAGTTCTATACTGACAATAGCTGCTAACTGTGGACTAAACTTGGACCCCATTTCGCTAGAATAACAAAACCTGTTGCTACAATTCTCATCTCCACATCCTTCAGTAAGCTGATAAAAATATCTCTTTACCATGAATTCAAAATGTTTCTTGACGGCTGAATACGAAGAGTTTGGTTGGTCATAACTCCGTGGCAGTACTGCCTCTTTGATGGAAAGATTTGAGTCTGAAATAGCAGCAAGGTTACTGGCACTGAGAGTTTTACCAGATGAACCAAGAGACTGGAAATTCAACTGTGCTAGACTGGAAGATTTACGCGAAGAATCGAGATGTAAGTTAGTTAAAGACCCCGAAAATTTATCTTTTCGGAGTCTTGGTTGACTCGAATGTCTTGTCAACTTGTTAAATTTTGTCAGACTTTCACCAGATTGTAAAGAATGTCTTTTGACAGGACGAGGGAAGGGTAGTTTGGGAGGTTTTCCAGGTACGAGACTAGAATCACTCCCCACCATTTCGCTGTCCACTTCCATCTTGTATCTACCGTCGAAAAGATGTCTTCAGTACTTTACAGTACATCCCTGTGCTCCTTCGGCTTTCTACAGATGTTTTAGATGTTCTAATTTTCCTTTTTCTTCTGCCGAATTGAATTCCAGAACAAAAACGCCGCCATTTTGGTTGTCGTGACAACGATGACGATGGTCAGTGGAATCCCAACAAAATTTACTCCCATATAAGGAAAATTGTGATAATTTCTTTCTCTCTTTCTTTATTCTTTCTTTTCTTTTCATTTCTTCTCATTTCTTTGTTGAATCGCAAGTTTAAAATTGAATGACTAATCCTCAAATTATGATACTGGTATTAATTCATTTCGGTCGAAAAAATGAAAATTATTTTACTGTACTTTGACTTTTACCAAAATCTATTTTTACGTCCATTGACGTAAAACGAATAAGGTCAAACTGCTCTGTTCCTAGAACGACGTAATACAGGCAGGCATGAAAACCATGCCGAAAAGCATTACTTTCAAAATAAATGAATAAGAGAGGAAGAAAATTTAACAGTCATTTTACAAATATTTTTTGATCTGATAAATATAATTAATTTTACGTTATAAATTACGTTTCAAATCTCTAAGAATTTATATATTTTTTCCGAAATCTTTCACGGCTGAGGAAATCTTTACATTTTTTTTTATTTCGTTTTTCCAGCTATTTCCGGTGACGTCATAAGTCAATGTCCCTATTCCATATAAGGAAACCGGCTACGCGGCACTGATTTGCATACTCAGACTTTCCTTTACTTTCTACACTATTTTCTCTGGTGATGGCAAATGTTGTAAGTATTCTTTTATTACTACTCTTTTCTTGTCTTTCTATCGTGGGCTTGATTCCTGATACGAGATCTTTTAAGTATACTTAATAGAATTTTTTTACTATAGCAAGACTTGTAGAAAACGCCGGTAAAATAAGAGTGTGTAAATTCATTCAATTATAACAAGTTATGTTGACGTTATTGCTGCATTATTATATTTCTCTAACTACTTTTTGGTTCCCTTCTACAGAGTGACATGGAGAGAGTTTCATTGTTTGACAGAAAAATTTTAGACGATTTAGATTTGAGTAAAGGGAAATGCAATCTGCTGGATTTTGGGATATCACCCTCAAGTCCTGGAGAAGACTTGTGTATGAGACCTCTCTCTAGTGATGATTATGAAAAAGGTAAGAAAACCTTGTCAGTAGTATTAATATTAAGAAATTGCTTTTGTCATGAACTTTCTAGTCTGTCTGTACAGCTACAATACTCGTCATTGCAGTACATAAATGTACTTTAACCCACACACCCCCATCACACCCTCACCCCATTGAGTGTCACAAGTCATCCAGTTGAATATATACTCACTATACAAGCCATCCATTTAAAGCTGTAAGTGGCCCATTCAATATACTTGTTGTTCACGTATAAAACAATCTGAAATGGAAGTTCATAGTAGGTGTTATTCCCAGATAGATAGATCTGATGACATTAATCATAAAATTTGTTTTACAGATTTCATACAGCTTATGTCACAGTTGACGAAGATGGGAGATATAACAGAAGAAAAATTCCTTAGTAAGTTGAGAAAAATAGTTATTCCTTTGGCAGATCCAGGGGGGTCACAGGGTACCCATAACCCCCACTTCTAGCTTGGAATTAGTTGGTTAGTATAGCAAAAGGTGCATCTCCTAAATTTTGTGACCCTATCCCCCCCTACTCAAAATCCTGGATCCAGCTCAGTATAGACCCCTTGCACGTGATGTCAGAGCAGCTCAATTTTGAGGGCAAAACAAAAGAATTTTCATCTCCTGAGAATTGGAACCTATTGTTTTGCCCTACAAATTGAGCTGCATTCGGACATGCTGCAAGGGGTCTATTTTCTGCTCTCCTTGGAAAGATGGAAGGAGTAGGATGGGAACTACTAAGACTATTCAATACCATATTGAATTTTAGTGTGTGCAGATATGATAAAGCTGTTAACATAATTATTATATGAATGATTTTTATTTTTCAGGGCGTTTCAATGCCATGAAGGCACACACAGGAACATACTATATCATAGTTGTCGAAAATGTCAAACTGGGAAAAATTGTAGCTTGTGGTTCTCTTATTGTTGAGCAAAAGTTTATTCATGAAACGGCATTGGTAAGTAATAAAAAATGAATAAATAAAAAAAAAAGAAGATATATGAATAATATATCAATGGTCAATATCAATGATTGAACATTGCTGAACCATGAATGAATTTGTTTTTCCATTAGAGGGGACGCATTGAGGATATTATAGTTGGTGATAGTTGCAGAGGACAAAAGATTGGAAAATTGTAAGTATTCTTGCAAGTACATAGATCATTGATGCTTAAGAAATGTTCAAATGGGAATCAAGGGGAAAAAATTATTTCCCCCACCACCATACCATTAGATCTATGCAAGCTAGCCAGGGGGTGGGTTGGATGGCTAGCTATCCCCCTTGGGAGTTGAAAATGATTATAATAAAGGATAAGGTAAAACCTAAAAATGACGATATATTTAATGACTTTATAGGTAATAGCCACTCCTTTAAAATCATTGTGGAACTGCCACTGGAATTTCCACTTAGTACAGTGCCTCTTTTTATTGTTAAGAAGACCAATCCAATCTCTTGTTATTTAAACCAATCATGATACTCTTTCTGACTGGTGTCAGGTGGCTCATATTTAGAACTGCTACACTTTGCATTATTTGATGGGTTAATCAATCATTTTTGACATTTTATGCAAGACTGATACAAAATACAACCTTTGACACAAACATTATTTTGTTTCCAATTTTCAGAATCGTAGAAACTTTATTACTTCTCAGTGAAAAACTGGGTTGCTACAAGACAAGCCTTGAATGCAAAGATCCTCTTCTTCCCTTCTACACTCAGTTTGGTTTTGTTGCAGAACCAGAACAAAATCATCTTATTAAACGATTTTTCCATTAATAACAATAATACAATAGATGTAATTCATATTGGTGCAATGTTTACCCATTTCAGACCATTCGTCATTCCATAGAGAATAAGATTCTTTGTTTGTTTATCCATATTCATGTGTCTTCTCATGTGCAACGGTTAAACAAAGAAGAGATACTCTAGGGAATGACACATGGTCTGAAATGGAAAAACATTACGCCAATAGGAATTAGGCCTATTGATGATCATAATTTATATAGTTTAATGTCATAGCTCTGGGCAAGGTTATCATCGTCATAGAGTTACTACATTTGATCTGTGAAACAATGGCCAGCAGCTTCATGTATATAACTGATTTTAGTGCTACATTTGCAGTGAACAATATCAAAATAGACATTGCAATATTTTATGTTTCATTGATTAAGTGTATGCCCTCTATCTGCAGCCAAGGCTTTCTTTTCCCTCTAAAAACAGGCATATATCCATGGCTTGAAATAACAGTTCGTCAGTCGCCGGTCATGATGACCAGCCAAATTAGTTTTAGCTTTGTAATACTCCATTTCTGAATATCACTTACTGTCATTAGATATTTTGAATTTGATAGTTGCAAACAAGTCTTTGTTTTCTCCCGTACAGCTAACCACACCCATACACCTGTTCCATGGTGTTAACGGCATTTATTGATATTCAGCTGTAAGGTATTTATAGTAGAGCATTTTTTTATGCAAGGTTAGAATTATAAAATCTTCAATCCAACTCAGGAAGAAGAGTAAGTTATATAATTATGAGATGTTAAATATTCTTGGTATTTTAAGGCGCTATTTTAAGGCGCTATTTTAAGACTGATATTTATAACCACCTTAACACAAGGGGATTTCCAGCAAAAGGGTATTTTTGTAGTTTTCAAGTATTCTTCAAAATAGATTTGTCACAGGGTCTCAGACCATCTGAAAGTCTGAGGAATCATGGTCAAATTCAATATGTGCATGAACCTGTGTATACTTGAGTGACCATGAAACAATAGTTTTGAGTTGAGGTTGAACATGATAAATACAGTGAATGTATGAACACATCAAGTCCAACCTCGACTTGGAACCATTGTTTCATGTCACTCAAGTAAACACCAACCCTTTGCTTTTAAAAATTAAAAACTGAAAGCAGTCACATTTAGGAATGTTTTCAATACTCAAGAAAATATAATCTGCACTGAACTAATGTGTATTAACCCAAGCAGCGACTTGCTAGAGTGAAGTCTAAACCAGTAAAATAGATATTAGACTTATACTCTAGTAGAACCAAATTCCATTGTTTTCTTTTGTGTCTATTTGACTATTACACTTTAACAAGCAATTTTTATTTCATGGGTTAAGTGACTTCACTCTAGTAACTTCTGTTTTAAACAACTACAATGATAAAGATACTGACAAAAACAATCATTTGAAGGTTATGTAAGGACATTTAAAATATTTATTAATATAATCTAAGCCAATTAGTTTTACATTTGAACTTGCTGTGCATATTTTATACAATAAAAGAATTGTGATGGGATCACTGTCTCTGTGCTGTGTACTTTTCTCCAAACAAGAGATCATTTGACATTAATATCAATCATGGATCAAAGCATTCTATAAGGTTGATAATCTATGTATGAACAGTGCATATTAAGCTAAGAATCTGATGCTCATCTTCGCATTGAGATCCACATTCTTCATCACCTGATAACAAAAACAATACATTATCTAGTTATTCAAAACTGCAAAAACCTTTGGATCACAGGCAGAGTATTGATTGAGGGATGGAAGGCTAAGGCCCTTAACATACCACCCTTCTCTGCCATCCACTGTACCCCAATATGTGAGCAAACCACTAGAGACACAGGTATTTATTATGTGTTATGTGACAATACTCTTGTACCTTTTTAAGGTCTTCAAAAGAAATCATCTGTTCTTGAGCACAACCAGCATCCATTATTGCCCTATCAGCAATACACCCTAGTTGGTCATCACTTATACTAACACCAACCATCATGTGCAAAATCTAAAAAAAATATACATATATTAGAACTGAATGCGTGCAGGTCATCTTAAACTTTAAGGGTTACTAGTCAGCTGAAAGTGTTTAGAATAAAGCCCTGAAGGGGGTAATCCTTCCAGTTTTGGGTTAATAGGTGCCACTAAGTCCCCCTAACATCTTACATGTATATCATTCAATACCCTGTTCCAGAGCAAAATATCTTTTTTGTATATTACTACCCTGTTCCAGAGTAAATCCCATAAAGATATACCCTGTTCCAGAGAGATCTTCATGTACTTTTTGAAAATAGATACCCTGCTTCAGAGTAAAAATGCTGAAAACCATACCCTGATTGGCAACACATACCCATATAGTGAATGTAGGGGAATAACCCCACCTCCCCCTGGAATAGAGCAGCAATAACATTCTTGCATGCATATGAAGACTCAATTGTCTTTCGTTTTTATCACTTGACTTCCAGCCTTTTGGATGCATGAATGTTTGAACTGATACAAATCAGAAGACTTACAGACATGAGATCATCTTTGGAGATTTTTCCATCACCATCAATATCATATATTCTGAAAGTAACTGAAAAACAAAAAAAACAAAAAAAAACAATAAAAGGTTGAGGATCAAAAGGCTTCTACATTCAAGCATTCAAACAAGTACATGATGGACATGATGCTATAAAGGCTGATTTACGTGCCATGATTTTTCCTCACAACTTTTGCATGCAACATGCTGACGATACGAATTGCTCTATGTAAATTGACCGTACGACTTACTAAGGACTGTAAATGGCAAATAACTGTAAACTTGGCATAAGCATGTTCTGAGCAACAGTTGCGAGGGAACATTGGATCATGTAAATCGGCCTTAATACAATCCTACACTTTGCCCTCATAACAGTAGAAACTGTTCTTTAATTGCTTACATTTTAGTTTTTCTTCTCTTGAGTTTAATGGGTTTGGTGTGTTTGGGTCAATAGGACGAAAATGAGACAATGTTCTTGCAAACTGTTTGAAATTACAGTTAACGTATCCATCCCTAAATGCAAATACACACATTAATAACCTTATAATGATTATTAATATTATTAATTTAATTCATTGATTATTTTTTTCATTAACCAATAAAAAGAGACTAGTATTTGTTTAATATGTAGTTTTCCTGTAATAGAGTACAAACATTAAAAGCATGCAAAACTTATCAGTATTAAGTACTAAATAGTACTAATTAAACAATAGAAAACAATAGAATTAGCATGAAATATCACAACATAGTGCTATTTATGTTGTACGCTCTTAGTGTTTGTACTCTATCCCTGCTCTACACACAAAAATGGGATTGGGTGGAAATGTACAAAGCAATGCATTAGCTAATTTGATAGGTCTATACTTCCTTGCTGTCTTCTGAAGAAAATGTACAAATAACACTCACGCATTGGTATCACTCATGAAAAATGCATCAACTATCCTATCCCCTAGGGGGTTGATGGCTAGTTCTGGAATATGAAGAAAGTCTTCACGGCTGAAACAAATAGTAACAATTAATAAACTGTCAATACTGTGATCAATATTAGCACCTTGATTGTATATTTAGTTTACACGTCTTTATTCTTATTACAGTCATAGCAGCAACAAATCAAAGTTGAAAAACCAAGAATTAAATTTCATGGAGTGTGAAAAAAAAGGAGCCAGGAAGGGGGGAAGGGGTTGACCTGATATATAGTGTACAATATTCTGGTACAACAAGTTTCTTATTGTAATAATGCCAAGGCGAAATAAATTAAATGATTCCCGGCCGCTCTCAAAGCTTTACTAACGCTTCAGGCTTTTTCAGCGACAACGTTAATCGAATTAGCTACATATAAAACAAACGATTACAAACCTTAATGTCCCTAAGTTAGATTTATCCAATGTTAAGAATCGACTATACAGCCTTGTTATCTGTTTTGGTGAAACTAAGAAGTGATATTTATGATTAGTTTTACAAGTACTACGTCTTCAAAATGGCGAACACTACGACTCTGATCACTAAACTTACACCCAGTTTCTCGCTGAATTTCTTCAATATCTTCTTCTTGAAGCAACGTAGAAGACTTCAGACCCATAACGATGTAATTTTCGTTAACTACTGTAAGATTTAGAGTGGGTAATTTTGCAATCCCAGTCCCTGTCTCTACATGATTCTCTTTTGAACCTTCTTGTTCATCTGTTGTTTGCTGGAGGACTGGAACAGTGGCATCACAATTCCACAGGAAGCCCAAAACAAAGAACCACTGTTTTTGTTTGTTTTTCATTTTATTCAAAATTACTTACATCACACAAAAATACACATTTTCAAATAAATTTTCATATTCTATAAACTTGTATAAATTCTCAAATTCAGATTGCTTTTCTACAGAAAATGTCAAACCAGAATTTCCCACTCAATGAACAGGATATGGCAATGGGCGTCCTTCAATTCCTGCCACTATATTGTCCATCGCCATGGTTACCATTTGAGTTCTCGTATATTCTGTGGCAGTACCATTATGAGGTGTAATGATTACATTTGGTAGTGTTAGTAGTGGATGATCTCTTGGCAGAGGTTCAGGCCATGTTACATCTAATGCTGCACCTCGTATTTGTCCAGTCTGTAATGCTTTGACCAAGTCATCCTGATTAACCACGTCTCCCCTGGCAATGTTGATTAGGGTTGCAGATGGTTTCATGATTGACAGCTCTGATGCACTGATCAAATATTTGGTTTGTGACGTCAGAGGGACACAGAGGACCACAAAGTCAGCTTGCTTTAGAAGATCATGGAGTTGATTGCAATACTCGGCACCTGAAAATTGACAGCAACATTTATTTATTTATTTATTTATTTTATTTATTTATTAACTTCACAACCATGAGAGCACAAATTCATATCAAAATACAAACTTACAGTACAAATTACAGCTACAAAAAAAATGAACAGAAAATGAAAAAAAAATTATGCTATGCACTACTCGATTGGTTGAGGGTCTGACCAACAGGACACAGGTCCCATACAAAGGTCAGCCATTAATTAACAATGAGCTTATCTTTATGGAGCCATGTACATATTGTTATTATACATACTTGTGATCTCTTCTAATGCCTCTTTTCTTGTCCGATTGTGGTACAGAATCCTCATGTCAAATGCTTTTGCTCTTTTGGCAATAGCAGTTCCGATACTGCCAAGACCAACAATGCCTATGGTTCCACCAGTTACTCTTTGCCCAAACCAATCCATATCAAACTACATAAGAACGGACAAGAAATAAGAAAATAAACACAGCTAATTAACTGTGAAAGTATGAGGATGCATGATTCTAATAATGGCTGGTATTACAGTTGATCCTGGACAGCTGGGTACTCTAGGGGGGGGGGGGGGACTCCGATTTGAAAGGGCAGGGATGTTCGTCATACCTTTTAGGGGTCAATTTTCATTATTTGGTACATTTTAGGGTGTTCAATCAGAAAACTAAATAAAATGCTGAAAAATTAGCATCATTTGGTATCATTTACGAGCATCCCACCCTTATATATATGGGAATCCCCTCCCCCGGGCTAGGTACTTTAGGCACTCCTGCTCCCCAACCTTTTCTATTTTGGGCTAAAGTCTATAAGTCTTCATTCCTCAGCATTAAGCTATTCTAATAATGACATATTATAGTGCACTACATTTTCAAACCTCTCCCCTCTCCCCTCTCCCCCCTCCTCCCTCCCACCACCACCACCACCACTTTCAAGGGTGCTCTGTACATAGTCCTTGGTTTGGGACCCCCTACCTGTACTCCCTTCTTTAGTTAGCCTTTGTCCCGGGGGAGGGGGGGTACTTCTGGTTGTTTCATACGGGGATGCTCTGCCCAGACCCTCGACCCCTTTAATACCCTTTGATATGCCAAATTTCAGCAAAAACTTACCCCTTTTATATACTTTTTTGCCTGAAAAGGTACCCCTTTCATATACTTTTGAAGAAAAGCTACCCCTTTTTATACCAAAATTCACAAATTCCCACCCCTTTTCTATACCTGTGGCCTGAAAAACGTACCCTTTTCGGGCGGAGCATCCCCATATAGTCCCCCCCCTGGAGCCTGTGTGCAGCTCGATTTCACAGGTATGTTCAGATGCACATAAAGAAACCATTCTGTATATATGTTGAACAAATTCTTTCAATAATCTGATCCAAGGGGCATGTGATGACATCAACTGACAAGGTTTTTATTATTTACCTGAGTGGTACTTGAGTTCTTACAGATGCCATCTCCCAGCACAATATTCCTAGTAGATGCAAGTAGTAACGCAAATCCTTGATCAGCAACGCATTCGTCAATAACATTTGGGGTATTCCCTATCTTGATGCCTCTTCTATTAGCTTCCTCGATATCCACATTATCAGTGCCTACATAACAGTTTGCAATCACGCGCAAACGAGGGAATGAGTCCATAACACTGGAATCAATAGTATGAAGACCATACGTCAGAATCCCTTGCACCCTTTCGCGGTTATATTGTGCTACATGATCATCTGTAATAACATCCACGCGGTTGTTATAGTTGTCTATAACACTCTGGCATACTGGGGGAATAGAGAAGTTAGGAACCCGCAGAACAAGAGGATTGGAGGACTTTGAGTTAGAGCACATTGCGTAGGTCTTGATTAACCAGTAAGACCTTGGCTTCAAAAACCTTGTCAATATTTTGTTAAGCATCAAGACTTTAGAAGCGTGTAAACCTGAGGAACGTGCAAACATTCCTTGGGACAGTTTCTTGCCCTTCTGTGATCGAGTGCGTTCCCTCTCATGATCAACTAGGAGCCTGGGAACGAACATATTCGTACCAGTCGTACCAGTCGGAGAACTTCTACTGTACAACAGAAAAGTAGAGTTTGTCAGTTAGGTAATGTAAACGAGCTATCAGTGTAAGATGGTCATTATATATTTAATTATTAAATTAATATACTCACCTTTTCAATATCATGTTAAAAGAGATAAAAAAGCCATTACAGTGCTGAGAACAATGTTGCAAATTAAAGATAAGAAACAGAAGAAAAATCAGGGGTGTGCAATGCTAGATTCCGCTCTGTAGGGATAGTTGTGAGGAAACTCTGCAACGACTTTTGTTTTCAGGTTGGATATTTAAGTGGTAGCTAGCACTCACTCAGTGCATTTGGATATGTGACAAGTGGTCTGAAAATAGATTAGGTCTATTTTAAAATTGTATTTCTTTAGCACAGGATCAAGGTTGTTTAACTTTCGGCTTCATTGCGCATGCAACCCTGTTATGTGTTACAGTACTCGGGTATGCACTCCCCCTTCCCATCCCTGGAATAGACATATCCCCTCCTTGTTTAAAAAAATTGATTTTAAAAATGTTTTTGATTTTTTTTCAGACAACTTCATACTAAAACCTTAATTCCTTTAATAATGGCTACAAGTGATCTTCCCCTGGCTTTAGTTATAAAAAAAGAGAACCTTGGCGATATTTATAAAGAAATCATAAACAGTTACAGTAACAAATTGACCATTGTGTCCACAGAAAATGTAACTAATTTGACGGAGGATCAGTACTCGAAGGCTCAAGGTCTTGTAATGACTGGAATTGTCCTGCCAATCAATGGCACATTCATGGATTCATTCCCTAACGTTCGTGTCATTTCAGTAACTAGCGCAGGTGTTGACTGTATTGATGTTGAAGAAGCAAGAAAGAGAGGAATAAAGATAGGACATACACCTATAATAGGTGAATGTGTGGCTGATTTTTCATTTTCATTGTTGCTTGCATCTGCTAGAAATGTTGTGGAGGGTGACAGAATAAACAAACATCCTAATTTCTCAAAGGTGAGTACAATAGCCCACTTTCGATATTCTGGTTGAGTGATCATACACAAAGAAACTCAAAGTGAGGCTCAAGGGAAACAAAAGAATATATTAGGATTACTCTATTGTTTCCCCAGAGCCTCGTCTTGAATTGCTTTGTGCATGATCACTCAATCAGAAATATCAAAAGTGGGCTATTCAGAGCTCTTTCCTCTGCAATACAGGGATGCACAGACTGTATTTACATTACCTGCTTCACCTGTGTAAAATTAATTGGTACTTTATGAACAAATTAACCTGAGTGAGTATCAGGCCTTTATGGGGGGGGGGGGGGGGGGAAGAAGAGGGCCAGACTCGGGAGTTCCCCCTCCTCTTCCCCATGAAGCCTGATACTCAGGTAAGAAACAAATAAATCACTATATTCTTCTTCATCACTTTATATATTATTATGACCTAAATTTTATGTACATACATTTAGTTTGATTATTCTTGGTTTGGAGTTGAAGTCAGTGGTTCTACCATTGGTATTGTTGGATTTGGCAGCATTGGATCTGCAGTGGCTAAACGAGCTAAAGGGTTCAATATGAATATACTTTATCACACACGAACAAGAAAAGATAAGATGGAGGAAGAGACAGGTATAGTTTGAAAAATTGAGCCTCTGGTTTGAAAACTACTATAAAGTATATGACATTTAGTGGTTTCTAAGGACCGTTCATTTTTTAAGGGCATGGGAGGGGGAGGGGGGAGGGGGGAGGGGGGAGGGGGCTGCCGGTTTTGGGTAACCTGTGACTACAACCATGAAATGGTCTATTGGAAAATGAGGAAAGAAATTTTGATTTGAAGGGGGAATAACAACTGTCAAACGCGGGAGCACTGGGGGGGGGGGGGGGGGCAGGGGGCATGCTCCCTTGAAATTGAGACCATAGGAAATACAATTTCCAGTGTTTTTGAAGAGAAAATTATAATATCATTTTGATTACAACCCTTTGAATTTCCTCTTACAGTACTTTCATTTTTTTGTGACCCCCCTATTTAGCTAATTATTTTTGGGTTGTCCCCCCTTAAATGCCATATCTTTTATTTGGCCCCCTAAATCCTACCAGCCCCCATGCCTGTAAAAAATGAATGGTCCCCTAGTGGTAGTGTTTTCAGGGCCGTAGCACAGCCAAAAATATTTGGGGGGGGGGTTCAAGGTTCAAAAGTATTGGTGGTGCTTTATTCTAAAACATCCTATGTATTAGTAAGAGGGGCCTGTTTTAATGTCCTAGATGTTATGTTGCAGTTCAAGGTAGTTCCTTACTGTGATTCTCAATACTTTGCAAACTCTGTAGTTAGTTGCAAGTTGCCTATTGGAATTTTTTTTTTCACAGCCGTCAGTCAAAAGTATAAAAGGTACCGACTGATTAGTTTTGATTGACAGCAGCAAAAAACAAGCTGTTGAAATTTCTGAGTTCACAGAATACTGAGAATCGCAGTAATCAATTGAAGTTCATCTGCTGACTGGAAACTGACAGTATAAAACCTTCCCCTATATACATCTCTCCAGACGGTGCTTTAAGGCCATTTAAAGCTAGCTACATAGATTAGACACACATTGAAACAAGAGTGTTTAAGGGACTGAGCATCCTGGCTGCCAAACTTGCCACATTTGCTGCATAGTTCTTCTTCCTTCAATTGTAAAAATAATTTTTGAATACACTTTCTATATGGTTTCATTGCATGTAACTATGGATAAGAATGACTGATTATAATATTCCAGGTGCCAAATATTGTCATCAACTCCATGATCTTCTAAAGCAAGCTGACTTTGTGGTCCTCTGTGTCCCTCTGACGTCACAAACCAAATATTTGATCAGTGCATCAGAGCTGTCAATCATGAAACCATCTGCAACCCTAATCAATGTTGCCAGGGGAGACGTGGTTAATCAGGATGACTTGGTCAAAGCATTACAGACTGGACAAATACGAGGCGCAGCATTAGACGTAACATCACCTGAACCTCTACCAAGAGATCATCCATTATTAACTTTTCCAAATGTAATCATTACCCCTCACATTGGCACAGCTACCAAGTCAATAAGGGAAAAAATGATGAAAGTAGCAATGGAAAACTTAGTTGCTGGAGTCTATGATGAGCCTCTCTTGCATCAATGTTAAAAGTTTCCTCTAGAGGCTATGCACCATCACATGATGGCAGCCATATGCATGACAGGAGGCAGGAACAATTGAGTCTGGTCTAATCTGATTTACATGAGAAAGAATTCAGTTTCCCAGGGGGAAAAAGACTTTTTGTGCCTCCTGTCATAGATGGCATCACGTGATGATGCAAAGCCTCTATACAGAGATAGACACCAAGGGTGGATCCAGGAATTTTTGGAAGGGAGGTCCAACCAGCTGATCGGAAATAATGATGTAGAAATGATGTCACATTTACCAAGCTAATTGACCACCGTAGGCTTGAGAAACTAGAGGGGTTTTGAAATTCTAGGAGGATTTTGAAATTCAGACTCTCAGAAATGCGATTTCCAGCAGTTTGAGAGGCATTAGACTCTCTTCAAAGTCGAATATTACATTTGGTTCAAAAGAAGGGAAATCTTGAAATTGAATATATAAGCTAGCTCGATATTTTTTGCCGTATTTGACACTGCACAATATTTTTTTGAAGGATCGAGACCTTGCTCCATCAAATATTAAATTGCCCGTCCCTAACCTCATGCAGGTGTGACAGGGGGGTTGCGACCTCTGACCCTCCCCCTGGATCTGCTCTTGGACACTACGTTTGTTTATTGGATCAGGCATGTGTTTTTTATTCATTAATTATAGTTATAGTTTGGTAAATATTAAATTTTAATATACATGTGGAATCCTAGGTTTAGAAAAAAACATGTAGGTCATGTTTCAGTGGAATATGATGAACAGTAAAATAGAAATCTGTAAGAAAACTTTATTTGACAACAAAGAAAACTTTAGGTTAAACAAAGCAAATCTATTCTTATTTTACATGGAGGGGCAAACCAAGCATTATGAAAAAGTTAGAAAAAAATATATAAGAGCCCGAAGCATATTTCATGTCAAAGATTTGTCTGAAGAAACAAGAAAAAAATATACCAAGAAGCAATGAGCAAAATACAAAGAAAGCTCGCTCAGCAAATATTCGTTTTGAAAAAAACGAGATGGGATTCTGTTTGCATATTGAATGCCTGCTTAGAATTATTCAAATTAGTCCATCTTGTGACATGAGACATGTATTACATACCTCATTATTTGTATTACACGTAATCACAGCTAAGGACAAGCAATCATAGCTTAAAGGACAGATAATCATAGACAAGGACAGGTAATCATAGCTAAGGACAGGTAATCATAGCTAAGGACAGATAATCACAGCTAAGGACGGTAATCATAGCTAAGGACAGATAATCATAGGCAAGGACAGGTAATCATAGCTAAGGACAGATAATCATAGGCAAGGACAGATAATCATAGGCAAGGACAGATAATCATAGGCAAGGACAGATAATCATAGGCAAGGACAGATAATCATAGGCAAGGACAGATAATCATAGGCAAGGACAGATAATCATAGGCAAGGACAGGTAATCATAGCTAAGGACAGGTAATCACAGCTAAGGACAGGTAATCATAGGCAAGGACAGGTAATCATAGCTAAGGACAGGTAATCACAGCTTAAAGGACAGATAATCATAGGCAAGTATCAGGCCCTTATGGGGCAGTGCTGGGGGGCAGGGGGAGAGGAGGGGACTCGGGAGTTCCCCCTCCTCTTCCCCATGAAGCCTGATACTCAGGTAAGAAACAAATAAATCACTATATTCTTCTTCATTACTTTATATTATGACATCAATTTTGTGTACATACATTTAGGTTGATTATTTTTGGTTTGGAGTTGAAGTCAGTGGTTCTACCATTGGTATTGTTGGCTTTGGCAACACTGGATCTGCAGTGGCTAAACGAGCTAAAGGGTTCAATATGAATATACAATTTATCACACACGAACAAGAAAATATAATTTGGAGAAAGAAACAGGTATAGTTTGAAGGTTTTGTTGCATGTCTTGTTGCTTGCAGCATAATTGCAAGCTTGAAATGTATCGTATTCCTTTGTAAAATTTCAGCACACAAAAAAATATGCTAATATGGGAAAATTCTATATTGTTATGACCTTTCCTTGCATGAATTCATTTCACCCATACTGCATTTCAGGTTGAATGGTATGCAACATATAGCATGCAACAAGCAACAAAACTTTCACCAACCTTTTTTGAAATAGCAGTAGTTGTTTCTAGTTGTAGGTTCTTATTAAATCAAAGTTCATCTGCTGGGTTACTAGAGAGAACACAGCACTTAAGTCTGCTTGCAGTAAACCTGTGAAACAAAGTCTAATTTAGTACTAAATAGCACTGATAGACCTCTTTACCTTTGTATGCAAATTGCCCATTTCAGACCACATGACCTTGAGGAATGTTCTTTTATAAAAATAAAAAATATATACTTTTTTTATAGTGGGATTCAAATTCAGTACCTTAATGATACTGGTTTCCAATTTGGCCCACTGTCGCTCACACACACTACCACTACATTATACATTCTATGCATACAATTCAACTCATATGTTGATTTTTATGGAGGGAGGAAACCGGAGAACCGGGAGAAAACCCTCATGGCAAGGGAGAGAACAACACATCAAACAAACTCAACTCACACATGATCTGACCCGAGCCGGGGCTCGAACTTGGACCATAGCGGTGAGAGGTGAGCGGTAAACCACTACACCAGCCATGCCATCCTATAATCAGTTGGTAACGCATGGTTGGTAACGCATGGTTAGTAATGCATGGTTGGTAACGCATGGTCTAAAATGGCAAACACAGAAGGTAAAAAGGTATATAAAGCAATAGAAAACATTGGCTTTTTAGCTATCGAGTTCTATTTGGTTGATTATATGGTTCACTGATTTAGTGCAAGTACTCTACTTACCTAATTATATGGTTTCCCCCTAACTAGACTCATGTCTTATATTTACGACTTATATATAGTAGTTTTTACCCTTCAACTTATCCTTAAATATTATCTCTTATAATATGTTGTAACATCACGTTTTTTAAATTCGCACGAATTTACAAAGTGATCAATAAATCTATTCTATTCTATAAACTAAGAATAAAAATAATTGATTATAATATTCCAGGTGCTCAGTATTGCAATCAACTCCATGATCTTGTTAAGCAAGCCGACTTTCTGGTTGTCTGTGTTCCTTTGTCACTGCAAACCAAATATTTGATCTCAGCACCAGAGATGTCAATCATGAAACCATCGGCAACCATAATCAACATTGCCAGGGGAGACGTGGTTAATCAGGATGACTTGGTCAAAGCATTACAGACTGGACAAATACGAGGCGCAGCAGTAGATGTAACATGGCCTGAACCTCTACCAAGAGATCATCCATTATTAACTCTACCAAATGTAATCATTACCCCTCACATTGGCACAGGTGCCAAGGCAACAAGGAAAAAGTCGGTAAAGCTAGGAATGGACAACTTAGTTGCTGGAGTCTATGGCGAGCCTCTCTTGCATGAATATTAGAAGTTTTCTGTGAAACCACATTTTAGTTAAATATTATTATAAGTAATAACATGACTTCATTAGTTATTATTATAGTTATAGTTGGTAAATATTTGATATAGAATTCTAGGTTTAGAAAGAAACATGTAAGTCATATTTCAGTGGAATAAGATGAACTAGTCTCCTTAGCAGAGTAATGGACCATGGGGGAATGGAAGGAAAACTAAAAACAGCTGCTTAGGAGACTAATGATGAACAGTAGAATAGAAATATGTAAAATAGAATAGAAATATGTAAAAACTCAACTTTTTAATAATAAGATAGACTTAAGAATATTTGAATAATTCTATAATAAAATTCTATAATAAATCACATGGGTTTCAAGCAGTTATCTAAGTGTGAATTAATGTTTGTTATTGGCATAGCTAATAGACATACAGGACAAGCAACATCACATGACGACGATGATGATGGTACTATGCTTGTTGAATCTTCCTCGCACAAACTAATAGGTTTGCCTTTTGAACCTACTGGAACCTCTTTTGTACTACTGCATAATGATTTGTCGCTTCTTTTAAAAGCATCAATGATTGTTAATTCTTGTTTATCAGTCATGTCTAATGGTTTCTTTCGATTTTTGGTTTTAATACTGATTTTCCCTTTAGCACTTGAAGTCTCTTGTGAACTGGAATATGACTTTTCTTTCTCACAATGACTGTGTTCTGGAGAGTTTTTCCCACTTAATGAAACTGAGTCTTGTTTTCTTTCAAGTTTACTTCTTTTCTCAGACTTTGAACCTCCTAAGACACGACCAGCGCCACTGAATGGTAAAATGCCTTCTGTTTTTTGCTTCTTTGCAGGATTTTCAGCATATTCCTCGAAATTATCATCATCTAGTTTACTACTCTCTTTCAAATCAGTTTCTTCTCGGCGTGCTACATTGCTGCTTGTGGCCTTTTGCTTTTTCATCTTGTCAAAAAATGTTGGTAAACTTGGTGTTCCTGACCCTAATATCTTGTCTTTCTCTTTTGAAGGTCCAGCCTCAGACTTCTTAGTTTTATTATTGTTTTTTTTCTTGCCATAGTTCTCAGGTTCCTTTATCTTAGTGAATTGCCCCCCACATTTCCTTTGATGATCATCCCACCAAGTATCTCTTGGCGCAGGGGCTCGATTCATTGACCTTTTTACCACCCCATAAAAAGGTGACCATTTCTTACAGGGTCCATTACACTTCCACCAGTGAAGTCGGTATGAATTAACCTAGAGAATAAAAGGAAATATATCATCATTGGTGCACTATTTTATTTTTAAAAAGATCATTTAATACCTTGCCTGAACGCCAAAGAGCATACACCGATTCCGAACATGGCAGACACAAACGGACGGCCTGGATCGAGGGGGTGAAAACGAGTGTATTGGGTAAATTTTTTTGTGTGTGGGAAGAGGTAGGGGAACATAGAACCGCAGCCTTGCTTACCAAATGATGTCTAGATTCAGCATAGTTAGTAATATATAATACAGATCAAGCATTTGAGTCTGACTCATGAGACTCATGAGATTTATACTCATTATAAATTATTCACATAAATTATTTGCATACCTCATCATGAAAGTTGTGATAAACCTAAAATTTAAGAATAGAAAGTGTATTGATATAAAACTGATGAATCTATCAGCAGACTTGTCCTGTCTCCCTGTATTAGGTGAGTTATGAGAGAGGATACTCCTAGGTATCAAACCAAACAACCAACCTCTTATACTTAGCAAGCAAAGAACTATTATCAGCATAGTAATCATTGTTCAAGAAGCAAGAGTGTTGCGACAGTAGTGCACTAATCTTGCTGCTCATCTCTAGGGTATCAGATTTGATTTCTGGACCCAGCACAGGGTGGCAAAGGAGTTACGCGTGACACATGATTCGGCCTATTTTTGGACCGCGATTCGTGAAATTCAAAAAAAGAAGTCCCTGATTCTTGAATTTAAGTCCCCCCTAGAGGTTATTTCAGGGTTGTTGAGATAGCTGTACCCTGACATAATTAAATCAGCCCATGTAACAGTTGTTTCAGGGTTTCATCTGTTAGTGAGCTGTGTTCTGACTTAGACCAGCCTAACAGTTGTTTCAAAGTTCTATAAAATTCAGAAGATTTTTTGTTATTCTTACTGTTATATTGGTTCCTGATTGCTTATTGATCCTGTACATGTGTTTGTGGAACTCTGGGCCATGGCCGTCATGATCCTGTGATTAGAACAAGAGATTCACTGAATATTCAGCAAACAGCACCGTTCTCCAGGATTGACATGTTATTCTCGACTTACCTTGTTATTTTGAGTTACAAACAGCAAGGCATGAATCATCTCATGCTGAAATAATAAAATGTGTTTAACTAGAAAGTTATTTAAGTCCAACTACAATCTCGTTTTTACATTGCTCTTTTCATAACAGACTTTTAATGCCCTTGGATTCCTTCAGCCCCCCTCCCCCTGAAAAATGTTGTTCTGGTACCTCGTTGGTCTCGTAGCCCTTAGATGGAACATTGGATAGGGGTAGGGGGAAGACTTTCAAAGTATAATAAGTTGTTTTTAAACTACGGTTTTGTAACAACTACTTTTGTCCAACACTATAGGTGTAAAGAATTGACTTGATAGACCTCTTCTAAGATGATAAGCCATTCTGAGGTTTACGATAAAAACTGTGTTGATTTGGAATTGCACTGCATCATGGGCCTGTTTAAAGGGGACATATTTCTAAGAAGGCATCAATTTCATCCACTATAACAGTCCTAACATACATTTTCTTGTAAAAAAAAAGCTGAATTCGACCACCTGTAACTTTAGCATTATTCATCAAAAATTTAGGTATTCTCTTTTGTATTTAATTAAAATTTTAAATTAAAAACTGTCATGCAAGGTGCACACATTTTCCTCATAAAATGTTGTTATGCTATGTTGTCTTACCAAGAGTGTCTGTATAAGATCTTTTCTTGGTCTTAGCTTCAGTAATGGTTCACTGAGTCTAATAGAACACAAACCACCTCTTCCTTCATAGCAACACAGCCCAGCACATCTTCATAACAAAATAAAGAAAAACAATTACTAAATACTAGTTACAAGTAGCAGCTCGTTTTTTGTTTTCTTTTCATTTTTTCATTTTAGTAATTCTTTTGAAATAAATATATATTATATAAGCATGCTGACTCCTGAATAATTTTCATTTAGTATAAATACAAAGGTGATTATACAAAATCGCGCGCTCTGATTGGTTTTCTATCTCGGATTATCAGCCGATAATCACCTTTTCGGACAAAATGGCTGTCAGCGTGACCGTCGCGCTTTTAAAAAATAAAATATTTTCACTTTCAATGTTGTTTCCTTCTTTCTTTTTTGAAATAATCACCTTTTTATTTATACTAAAACAATTATTCACCTCAAGCTCAGTGGTTATCGATGAATATTTACCTCGCAGCTCGAAGACTCGCCGCTCGGTAAATATTCATCGATAATCACTTCGCCTTCGGCGAATAACTGCTAATTATAAACATTTTCAATGTCATGGTTTTTGGCTTCCATCAACCAGATTTCCAAAAGTTTGAGTTAGTATTTTTTATTTGACAGAAGCCAAAAACCCAGAACAACTTGGGCTATATCATGAGTGTAAACCAGAAAAGCAAAACTGTGACTGGATGGCTTGTGTTTTCCAACTTTTCAGTTTCATTTGAGTGACAGGATATTGGACACTTCCAGGCCTGTACAGTCTTTTTGTGGGGGGTGCAACAGGGGCCAAAGTGGACCAAGTCCAGGCAAAAATGTGACCAAGACAAGTGCTGAACCGAAAGAAAACCCATTAAATAGTGTTGAAAATTTAAAAGTATCTTTCACTTTAACCGACTGCAGGGTTGTAAATGTTGAAACCTTGAGTACCAAAATGCGAACCTTTGGTGACGTGGGGTAGGGGTGCAGAGTTGGGTAATATTTGGAAAAGACAACAAGAAACGTAAGAGTTGAACTTACAAAGTCATTCTAGGACTCCATCGTACTTCGACTCCACCAAGAAGACCATCAAAATACTCATCATTAAACTGTAGGAATAGTTGTCTAATATCAGGTACAGGATCAATCATTTCCCAAGCATCGTCCACTAGTGATGTAGGCAACTTCGTCTTCTCTCTTCGGTCTAAATCACCATCTTCGTTATCAAACTGTTCTTGTAGAAACATGGCAAATGCCAAATCATCATCGTCACTCATAATTCTCGATATTCTAAGTCTAGTATCAATAAATTAATATATTTTTGTCAGCTTATTTACGATTTCTTCTTTAGCAACAAATTGAACATGGCGCCTGTATTATTGTGGTTGCAATACGCATGCGTTAGTACCCATTCCACTATACTGTCACTATGGATACATACTAACCCTCCCCCCCCCTTCCCCCGTGTCCCTTTGTCCCCTTACGAATTGACACGCCGTGCCAATGCCAAGACCGCGACACACAGTTTCCTTCAACTTTTAAGAGAGAAGTTATCGTTGTTTTTATATAATGCCGGTAAATTTAATCGAAAATTCGTTAGAAAAATGTAAGATTTGGTCATCAGAAAAATCACGACCATCCCACCCCACCCCACCCACCCTCCAAGACGGTAAAGTTCTTACTGTGTTTGGCTCAATAGTAAAAGGCTTAACAAAGTTCTTTCCTCGTATAGGAGTATTAATATCGCGCATTTCTCGGTGAAATTATTGCTTGTTAACCTCGAATGATGTCACGACTGCCGGACTCCACACTTTTGATCCTCCCCATGATCGATGTTGCAGACTGTCGAATTCTTTCGATAGCACTGACCGCCCAACTGTGCCGAGTGAACGTGCCCTGCCCAGCATCGAAACAGCAACTCACGTCAACCACGAAATATTTGAAATATGATTTAAATGCAACAGTATTTGGATTATTCTTAATATTTCGCTATACGTAATAGAACACTTAACCAGAGAATCTGACCAGATCAAAGGTCACTAGCCATCGGGTGTAGTTAAACCAGGAGTGCCCTAGAAATCTTTATTTTAACATTCTCAGCTGATAGAAATATCAGTTTTATTTTGCCAATCCTCTTTTCGTATCTTCCGCCCAGAGTTTTCGGGTGTTTTGGTTGATTCGTCTTGAGCCGGGGAGTAAAGACTGAAACTGTGCCACTCTCGTCTTCTTTCATTTAGGCAAGTCTTGTGGCGGGTTTAGCTACATGATATTACGGATATACTGCTGGGATGAAATGAACCATTGATGGATCCATAACTATTGCGAAATCATTCCTCTTTTTGGCCCTTTTTCAACCAACACATATAGTCTTGCGCAATTCATTCTTTTTATATTCTACGATACTTTGCTAGTTCTTTAAATTCTTTCTGTTTCTTTTCTTTTCTTTCTTTCTTTCATCTTCTTGTTCAGTCACTTTTCTTTTCTTACAGAAAAATCTCTTCCACCATAAAGGTTTGTTACGCAGTTATAAAATAACCGGCCAGGTACTCTCTATGTTACACCTTTTTCTCGTCAACTGATTTCACCAACCTCACTATCTGTGAAGCATGAAGGCACTGTTATACTTGCTGACCCTTATCATTTTATTTTGTTTCTAAGTTCCGGTATATTTCTAATACATCTGATTTGTTAACAACAAAAGTCTTTTTGAAGTTACGGAGTGTTAAGCAGCAAACTGTTCACACTTTGTGACAGAGATAACATGAACGAAATTCTAAACCAGCATGATATGAAAGAAAACCTCTCGTTCCTCACATTTCTGTGTTTACGGAAATCGAACTTCACTTTTTTTTAATGTGTCGTTCCCAAAACATTTTTTACAATGTTTTTACGCCATCTGCGGTTTTCTGGTATTATGTTTATCTATGTCGACTAACCTTGTGAAGCAATATTTCAAAGTACCCGCCTTTGATGCAGACATTCTATTAAGTTGGCGCGCTATTGCAGAAGGCATGATAGTGACAACCGGAAAGGCACGTCTTTCAACACTTCACCAGTGTTTGACTTGTCACTGAACCCTTCTTACGATAGTATATATTGAGTCACATGCGAGAGATTCTTTCTCTGACGAGCAAACGCAATACAAGCTTGCCTGGTAGTCAGTAGGAGCAGCACAGCCATCAGCGAGGAAGACGAGATTCAGTACTAACCTTCCGGACCAGCAAGAGCTTCAAAACTGTCAAACCGCGAATCGGTTCCTTCATGGCACAGTAAGTTTTTAGTTCCTGGCCTATTTTGATAGATCCTGGGTTGTTAGTCTATCAGTCAACTCTTTCTTTAGTTCAAGATTTTATCGCGACTTAAAAATACTTATAAATTCTTGTCAGAGTTTGATGTAGTCGTGCATTTTGACGGTGCCTTTGCATATGTGTCGCAAGCACATCGCTTGTTATCTTTTTTTATTATCGCTTATTTGCTTAACAAAAACCAGCTCTTTGTCTGTCTTTTTCTGTTAAACTCCAATCATGTCTCAAACAATTAATTCTGATAGAAATTTTGGATTCTATGCGTGTGAATCCCAAACACTGGTATAACAAAAGGTATGGTTAAAGTACCTCAAGATGGAGCAGAAGTGAATGTTATTGATTTGTTTGGCTGATCATTGTAAAAATCTCAGGGATCACTTGAACAGGGTCAACATGAACGCTAGTGATTCTTATTGAGATATATCATGTATTACAGTTTTGTGAGTTTTCCAGTTGAATCGTAACTAATTTGTTTTAATCGCTTTCTAACAGATCACTTGTAATCGTATGTCTGTTTGGGTTGTTTCTGCAGCAGTCCATCTCACAGGTAAGCCATTAACTTCTATTGTAGACATTGTACTACGAACATCTCTGAGTAAACAACTATTCGTAATGCATTATTCCACTGCCAGTGAACTGCGGGATTTCTGGCAACTTTCCCTGTGACTGAGCTAATAACTGTGAACACTAGACTCATTGATTGCTACACGAGGTCATCATGACTCCCATTCCGACATGACTTTACTAATATTTAATAAATTAATAAAACTTTCATTGACGCAAAGCATTAAATCCAGACACGCCATGGCCCGACTTAGTCTGTGGGGCACGCTATTTAGAACAAAGTAGAGTAAAATTAGTACGCAAACTCTGGTGCTTTTGTTTATTTTCTTTTTCTGTAATACACAGTAGTTTGTGAAGGACATAGCGGTGAGATAAGGGATGAACACTTCGTTCCGTCTCTCTTGTGCAGTGACCTTCAAGTGTCATCTTCGAATGATCGAGTGTGTTTTCTTTAAAAAAATTCATTTTCTTCTTTCTTGTTGCGCACAGAAAAATATGTTCGTAGCATTGAGAGGAAGGGCTAGGAAACTTAGGGGGTCACTTTATAACTTTAGGGATTTATTTTCTGACAGCGCAGGTATGTCCATGTTTCTATTTAGATACGTCCAAGTATTTGAGGTGCTGAGATTGAACGGATATCCTCTCTCTTGGGTTGGATCATTCCTTACGATACTTGCGGTCCTTATCTTAACTGCTTTATAATAGTACCCAACTGACCACTGTTTGTTCGGTGGGGAGTTTTCAGGAAATCTTGTCACATTCAACCTCTTTCTGCAGACAGATCTCAGGAAGTGGTCCTAACAAAAATTCTTTTGAAATATGAATTCCGAGAATAATATGATTGATATATGTCAATTGGTTGACTCCAATTGAAGTCTTATTGTTCATTAGACACTTTTCCACCAACACTTAAAGCGCAAGTTTTTGAAATCGTTCTGCTAACATCGGACTGATGAAAGTTCAGTTGGCTAGACAATATGTCAAGGTTATCTTGAGCCTGCGTTGTTTTTGCTCGTCGGAAACCAACAAAAACATATGCGTGGAACATAATTGGTCTTTTTTATATGTCTGGCGTTTAGATGATAAACGATGATGATGAACTTTGCCTGTTATTTACTGTGTGTGTAGTGAGTGCAGTGGAGGTCAAGGACTATGATGGTAGGGAGTCGCGTGCAGTGCGTGATAACGATCACTTGTGTTTAGAGATTAGAGACCTTTTGCCCCCTGTTTTTCTTCGAGGGTGTAAAGTTTACCTCTGCAACTGACCAACTTTTTTTAGTTTAGTGCAGAAAGAAGGCAAAAAAAAGGACAACTCCTTTTTCTGCTTTTGCGCGTGTAAAAAGTGTGGGTAAATTTGATGTCTGTACGAGTATTTCGAGTCTCCAATCAATCTTTCTTTTTCAATTGCTCTAATAAATCATGACTCCTGCAGAAAGTTCTTATCATAATATCTAAAGCAAGTAGTTACTTGTGAGAGGCTTACGCGAGCCATGTGTGCAGACATGTTCGTAGTGATTAGTCGTGTTAATGATAGACACACGAACATGATAAAACAACATGACACCAACATCAGATCAATATTCTAATCCTTCTCGTAACAAAATAGCCGATTATCACTCAGTAGATACACGAATACCTCAGTCAAGTCTTGCTTGAGAGATCTCTCGTCTTCATACATGTTCACGACGACACTGAGCAAGAAGATACATCATTTGATTCCTATTTAAAACGTCGAAATGTTTTTAGTAAATCCTCTGTGTCTAATATTCGACAGAAATCAGTGTAGAAATTAGTGCATTCGTGCTTCAATTAGTGTACAAATTAAACCTGAAACTTGTTTGTAGAGAAAGATAAGCATAATCAACAAGGGGTGTTACGTCACGCTTTCAGGGATGAACATCTTTACTTTTCGTTAACGCCCTCCTTGCGAAGCCCTCGTACCCCTCATTTCGGCAGTCGTTTGAGCGCAAGTTTCACTTCAAAATTGCTTGAAACAATCTCGACAGGTAATGTTGTCATGAGTATAGACAAAGAAAGACATTTTACTGTGCGAAGGAATCATTGGTCAGTTGAATATTTAAATACAAGTTGTTGTCGTTGTTTCACGACCCAGATGTTCAGTATCGGCTAGCTGCAGGGTTGTCTTTCTTCTGTTTTCATTTTCTTCATACTCCAGGGTATTATCGCCAAGTACATACGTCAACAAGTTAGTGAAGAATGACTTGTACTATTATCGTGAAAGTAGCTCAGAAATCCCACAAATTTCAAGGACTGAATCTCTTGTCAGCACGTGTCTCGGTTCAGCAGATCTAGACATTCCGTGTAAACCAGACAAGTAATAAAATAAAGCAGATGTTAATAGTTAATTAATTGATGTAGATAATAGTGGCATGTTGTCAACTATTAGTCTACACTCGATCCTTCATGCTACGCGTTCAGGCGTCTAACGCAACCAGACAGTTTCCTCGCCCCTTCTAAAGACATCACACCTAATGATTTCATGTTTTAAGAGTTTTAAGATAAGATCACGCTAACCCATTTATGTTGGCATAATTACCAGTATCATGGAGGCTTATCGAGTAGTTACGTCAGGTCGGCGAGGCAGATTAACTATGATCGTTAAGATGGAAGAACGATTAACACTGATAACGCCTTGGTACAGCCTTAAAATATGGTCAATATGGATAACAAAACAAAGATACTTAGCATTACAAGACGAGTATAATGAGATTTCAAGGCGTTTAAAGCTTTTGCGGTCCGTTTTATGACGAGCTTGACATTATATTCCCACGAGGTTGTCCAGATCTGTATTGAAAGCTACTTCTTAATAGCGGTTTTGTGGGTATTAGAAGGGATTAATGTACGTATAATCTACAGATATTCGTAAAGATAACCCTAAGGTGGGACCAGTATTGTGGCCGATCCGCATGTAAGCCCTTCGGCTTATCAGTACAATCAATGGCAGGATATTAACCTATGTTAAATCACATGCCAACATGGACCAAAGCTAGAGTTCCAAGGCATTAATGTATCAATGCACAACTCGTTGGTTTCAGTAATATAGCTTACTTCAGGTATCACTGCATGTTACGACATCTTGTGCTAATGATCTCTGCTAATGTCTTGTTTCTATTGTAGTCCAGTGATGATGATTGGGGAGACTGGTCGTCATGTTCTCGTTCATGTGGAGTAGGAGTATCCTTTCAAGACAGAAAATGTCTGGATGTGACGTAAGTCATCTATTCCCATTACATTATTCCTGTTTTTGTCAGTCAACACCGTTAATGTTTTACATGTGTTTGCGGATGTAGAGACGACGGGTCCTGCCCTGAACCAAGAAGAAAATACAGAACATGCAATTTACAGGTAACGTCATAGTTCTTTAGCCCTATTAGGAACATGCAACATATAAGTGACGTCATATTTAGATAAACCTATAAGGTGCATGCAACATATAAGTGACGTCATAATTTATACAAGTGACGTCACAATTAGATAACCTATAAGCTGCATTTAACATATAAGTGACGTCATAATTTATACAAGTGACGTCATATTTAGATAAATATAAGGTGTATGCAACATATAAGTGACGTCATAGTTTAATCAACCCCTATCGGGAGCATGGTACTGAGTGACGTCATGTTTGAATGACCTAATTATACAAGTGACGTCATAGTTTACTAATCCTATTAAGAGTATGAAACATACCTTCTTACGTCATATATGTTTGGTTGTCTGGTACAGGATTGTCCTGCAGGGTCTGGTGACTATAGGTATGAACAATGTGCCAGCTACAACAACAGAACACTGAAAGGAAAAAAGTACAAATGGGTTCCCTATATACCAGGTAAAGTACCGGGTACTTGACTAGAATCCCCTGTATATATACCGGGTATCCTGCACTATCCCGGGTCCTACAGTCGATAGCCTCAAACAGCTTCATAGTCCATCCATCAAATCATGTGCTATATCTTAATGTGTTGTGATTCATTTTGTTCAACAGACCACGATACCTGTGCACTGAACTGCATGCCAAAAGGAGAGTATTTCTACTACCGCTGGGCAGCCAATGTGGTTGATGGCACCAAATGCAGCCCTGATTCATATGATATCTGTGTCAATGGCAAATGCGAGGTTAGTATTCATTGTTAGTGCGACTATATCTAAAGCAAACACCATTGCCAGAAATATTGGACATTGTCAGCGGTGTTACGCATGAATGAAAATGAAGTGGTTTTCTAGAGGAAAAATATAACTACATGGTTTCCAAGCACATATTTATATTCAACTATGATGTTAGTAAAACAATTCTTGCCAAAAAATAGTTACTTGACAATCAAAAGAACAACTATTATTTTTCTGTTGATAAGCCTCACCACAGGAAGCCCATGAAGGACAAGAAACAAGTTTCAAACGTAAATCGTTACTTTAAGCTTCCTTATTGTATCTCAGCAGTCAATAGGAGCTTGTAAAAACAAAATGGCGATATTTAGGGGGTTTTGAAGCTGTTTGGAGCAGTTCCCTGTGGTTTCTTGTCATTTTTAACTGAAAACTACGAGCTAACAACGCGTCGAATCGCTTAAAATTTAACCTAACTTCAAGCTTCTTGGGAACCTACATTCTGAAGGCATGCTGTCTATTTTGAGCGGTTTTGGATTTATTAAACAGTCGTTTGGTGATATCGAGGTGGAGCTCTTTTACTTTTAAATTTCTTCGAGCTCAAATAAGACGATTTTGGGGTCAAGTATGGCAAGATTTATAGACGATGTATGGAATCTAGAGCTTTCGAAGCCTTTCGAAGGCAAGTAGTCCGGGAACCAATATGTCGCATGATTCAATGATCATTTTACGCTTATTTAGTAGCTTGTAGGGTGGGTTGTTTGTCGCGATGTGGAGCTCAGAGGAAATAAAACCCTATTCGCCGTAAATAGAGGAATCTCTATATTCCCCATACATTTCCTATAAGACTCGGCGGCTATTTTGTAAGCTGAAACGCATCATTGCGCATGGATGAGCAGGCTCATGTCCCATATTTCTGGCAATGCTTATGGCTACCAACTGTTCAGAAAGCAGCTTTGAACGTTTGTCTCTTGACGACTTATTAATGAGGAAGAGATTATATTTTGTATCAAACCCATGTGTGTGGCTACAGAAACAAGGTCAAAGTCATTTGGTAGATACAAGACACTGACACTTTGTTCATTGAGAGAGCTCTATGGTTAGTCAGGTGGACACCACTGATCCGTGTAGTTGATAGTTCACTATCTTTCTAGCTGTTTGTATCAGTGGTCAATAAAGTGCTTGCTTGAAAAGACTTAGTACTGATTATTAGCACGTTCCATTGTTGCTTTTCGGATAAATATCATCTTTAATTTGCATCATAATTGGTTAATCAATTACTCTTTCCTGTCGCACAATCTGTCTGTACGTTCAGCATAGCTGAGAACTGAATCATTTCGACAGTCTGGAATTCAGAAACAACTTCATCTCATTTACATACTAATTTTCAAAACGCGCAGACAGTTGATCCCGCGTCTCTCACTGAGGCCGAAGAAATTAGCCAATCAGCGAACATTTTGTTCGAAGCTCAATGTTTCCTTTTGCTCGAAAATAAAGAAAATAAAACTCATCCGTGCAAGTATTTGCCAAATACCTTTTAGAAAAAGCATATTTCGTCGTTGTTGTTGGAAAATATTTCATTTTGACAAGAGATGATAATATTTCATTGTGACAAACAATGCATTGCGCGCCTAGATCCCAGATCACCAAGGATGCCTAACCTTATTTTTTTAGTTTAAGCTCAATAATACTTCTTACCAAATGTTAACATAAAACCAAATTAAATTTCCTTTTTCTAATCGTAGCCTTTAGGATGTGACCTTATTATGCATTCAAAAGCCAAAGAGGACAAATGCCGGGAATGCAACGGTAATGGAGAAAATTGTCGTAGTATAACCGGCAAGTTTCATGGAGTCGGTGATGGTGAGTATAAATGCCATTTAGTTACTATGGTAACCATTCCTGTATCGTTTATATGGACCTCCTTTGTTTTGTTTTTAGGTTACAAGGAGTTTGTCGTTATTCCAGCAAGCGCCACTAACATCGTCATCACTGAGGACGCTCCTGCTGGCCATTTCCTTGGTAAGATACAACACAAGGTTCTACACAATGTGGGACTATTTTTGTACTGCGCATACTCACTGTCGTAGTGCTGACCATAAAGAACGCAGGCTCTAGAAACAAAATCAATTAATCGTTTTTCAAATATCTTCATAATGTAATTGACTATGTCATTTTATTTATTTCATCAGCTCTTGCGGATTCCAAAGGCAAGTTCTTTTTTAACGGCAACTTCGATGTGACAAATCCGCGTACCTATAAGATCGCTGGCTCGCTGTTTCGGTACGAAAGGTCAAGCTCAGGCAAAGAAGAAATACGTTCACATGGGCCCATTACGCAGCCAATCCATGGACATGTGAGTTATATGGTTCTCATGATCTCTTTAGTAATAGTACTTCCTAATGCAAACATTCTTGTACAGATTCTACTGCGAGAAGGTCATAAAAATCCTGGCGTATCCTACGAGTATTGGATTCCTAAATCACTCGTAGTGGTTCCTACACTTTCAAATTTCTCATGGAAAGCAAGTAATTATGGGATGTGTAGTGCGACGTGTGCTGGAGGTAGGTAATGCACATGACTATTATTGAAGACCGCAGTCCATCAATATGTTATTAACGACTGACGTCTGTGCGTTCTGTTCTCTCTCCTTCAGGAGCTCAGTACCGTAAAATCACTTGTGTTCGTGATAGCGATAACAAGGATGTCCCTCCTTACCAATGCGACCCCAAAACCAAACCAACCACCAAAAGCGTTTGTAATACCCAACCATGTCCACCAAGGTGAGTATCCATGGCAACGGTCCGTTCCCAAGCGCCTCTGCGCCATGAGACTCTATCCAGTCCCTGATTGCACTCTAAAATATAGATAAATTTTAAAGCAATATTAACTAAGAAACTTGTGGCCCTCTGTGTTTAACGTCTATGAAAGGGACAGGACCCAACCATTTTACATGGTTGTCCGAGCCATGGCGAAGGTCTAACAATTTGCAGATATTTTTAGAGTAAAGATATCACCTTCTACTCAGATATTTTAAGGCCCTGAGCGTGGGTCCGGCCAGAGTAACAACCCATGACTTCACACACAACTGTCCGCGGCGTCTAACCGAGTAAAATCGCGTTAGACGCAAAGTGATGGTTTTGAACGAGGAATTTATGATGTTCTATCGTGTGTACAGGTGGTTTATCAGTGGATGGAGCGCTTGTTCCACGACATGTGGCCAAGGAAAACAGGTTCGTCGTGTTCATTGTGAGAACGAGGTACTAGGAGGTGATACTGAAATGATTCCAGATGAACGATGTAAAACATCGAAGGTCACTAACATGCGTGTGTGTAGTGAACAGAGGTATTGTCCTGCATGGAGCGTCACAAGGTGGTCTCGGGTAAGTATACTATATATGGCCATGCTATACTGTAATAATGTGCTGTGCCGTGCTGTGTTGTACTGTGCTATACCATGTACTCCTATGTTGATCCATACTGTGCCATGCTATACTGCAATAATGTGCTGTGCCGTGCTGTGTTGTACTGTGCTATACCATGTACTCCTATTATGGTCCATACTGTGCCATGCTACCATAATGTGCTGTGCCGTGCTGTGTTGTACTGTGCTATACCATGTACTCCTATTATGGTCCATACTGTGCCATGCTACCATAATGTGCTGTGCCGTGCTGTGTTGTACTGTGCTATACCATGTACTCCTATTATGGTCCATACTGTGCCATGCTACCATAATGTGCTGTGCCGTGCTGTGTTGTACTGTGCTATACCATGTACTCCTATTATGGTCCATACTGTGCCATGCTATACTGCAATAATGTGCTGTGCCGTGCTGTGTTGTAATGTACTATTCTGTTCTGTATTTTGCTTACTCGATTCCTATATTATATATTATATATTTATATTATATATTTACTATATTATATATTCGTGTTATTCAGTGCTCAGTGTCATGTGGTGAAGGCATCATCACTCGTCAAGTTCGATGTCGTCAAGCCTCAAGTAGTACCAACAACAGTAATGACAACATATACCTGGCTGACGACAGCTGTGACGTCACCAATAAACCCACCACTACTTCCAGGTGTAACCCAGGCCCCTGCACGGTCAAATGGATTGCTTCTGACTGGAGCTTGGTAAGAAATGAAGTGGTGAATTGTATTGTTTTAAGTTCTGAAGTAATTTGGTCTTTTTGTTTTTTTCTCCAGTGTTATCCGAAATGCGGCCGTGGTATTAGCACAAGAATGGTGTATTGCGTGAGCGTGACCGATCACAATCAAAAATATCCTGAAACGTTGTGTGACAATCGAATAAGACCTTCAAGTCGTAAAGAATGTTCCAGCTCCGCGACTTGTTCGGCAATGTGGCACGGCTCTCAGTGGAGTGGGGTGAGTAGATTTGTACCCAGTCTCATTTGTTTCCCTCTGACTGCATTGTCACGTGACGTCACTAATACGCCACAGCCACTAATGACTGTCTCCCTGTCTTGTTTTATAGTGTACGGCGTCCTGTGGTGTTGGTATGCAGATGCGCAATGTCATCTGCGCAGTGCGTGAGAACAACATGTTGAGGATCGTATCACGTGACCAGTGTAATGCTTCATACGTCATGTCGTCTGTGAGAAAGTGTTCCACCAAACCTTGTCAGGCTGGATGGTATATATATCCATGGCAACCGGTGAGACTTGCTTCACTAGATATTTTCTACTTTCTGCCCATGTACAGACCCACTGTTTATAGGACGAACGACAACCAGGATTTGCTGCTCAAACTGTTATTTGCGTTTATTGTTGTTCATATTTTCTTGTATTAGTGTTCAAAATCTTGTGGGGTCGGAATAAGGCGAAGGAAAATCAAGTGCTTTGCTGATTCGAGTGAAGTTCCAGACGAACGGTGGTGTGACCAGAAAACAAAGCCAACCGAAGTCGAGGTCTGCACTGTACGGAGCTGTCAACCAGGTAAGCAGGCCGGGAAGGATTGTTTTCATTCGTCCACGACCTTTTTTATTGCATAATTAAACTGATTATTTTGAACTTTTTACTGTAGTGACTTCAAGCCCAGAGAAAAGGAAAACCACCGAAAAAACTACCGAGAGGCCAACGACAGAAAGACGAACTACCGAGAGACCAACGACGGAAAGACGAACTACAGAGAGACCAACGACAGACAGAAAAACTACCGAGAGACCAACGACGCAAAGGCGAATTACCGAGAAGCCAACGACAAAGCGACGAACTACCGAGAAGGAGACGACAGAAAGACGAATTACTGGAGCAGTTACGACCAAACAAAGAGTGACAATAAAAACGATAACCGAACCAAGAGAAGTAACTCAACGATACCAAGCTGAAGATACGACAACGAGACGAACAAGGCTGAGATTCACTGTTGAACCTACTACATTCAAACAAATACCGGCTAAAATAGTAGAAGCTCCTAAGGATACAGGTACGTCCCTCCATCATGGCTATTAGATATATTAGGTTATACTAGGCTATAGGTTATATTAGCATACCATGCCATTGGGTGAGATATAGGCTAGTATACCATGCCATTGGGTGAGATATAGGCTAGTATACCATGCCATTGGGTGAGATATAGGTTAGTATACCATGCCATTGGGTGAGATATAGGTTAGTATACCATGCCATTGGGTGAGATATAGGTTAGTATACCATGCCATTGGGTGAGATATAGGCTAGTATACCATGCCATTGGGTGAGATATAGGTTAGTATACCATACCATTGGGTGAGATATAGGCTAGTATACCATGCCATTGGGTGAGATATAGGCTAGTATACCATGCCATTGGGTGAGATATAGGCTAGTATACCATGCCATTGGGTGAGATATAGGTTAGTATACCATGCCATTGGGTGAGATATAGGTTAGTATACCATGCCATTGGGTGAGATATAGGTTAGTATACCAGGCTAGAACGGTACGTTCATTGTAACTCTATTGTTCCTTCAATAGTGTCCTACATTGATGAAGAAGTATTCTTGCGATGTAGAGCCACAGGTAACCCACTACCTAGGACAAGTTGGCGTAAAGGCATGTATCCAGTTAGTTCGCTCGGAGAACGTTATCAGATCCTAGCAGAGGGCACGTTACGTATTGCGAAAGTCCGTTCTGAGGATGAGGGAAGTTATACTTGTTTTGCTGGGAACTTTGTTGGATCCATGGACAGGAGAGTTGCTAAACTTACAATTGTTGGTAAGTGAATCTCTGGTTTAGTTATTACTATTCTCAATTCACCATTTTCCATACATCGGTTCATTGGTCAAACACAAAGCATTTAGTTGAGGCTGCAAGGTTCAAATTTGAATAATCCTTTGAAACTACCTTGCAGTGCCAGTATCAGTCAAGATACGACCATCCAACAGACATCAAGCATTAGTCGGAGAACAGGTTGTAATAGAATGCAATGCTCAAGGAAAACCAGCTCCCCAGGTCAACTGGTACAAGGATGGCAGAGATTTTTATACAAATTCACGGCGCATTTCAACGACATCTCAGAGAATCACCATCCGTAGTGCGCAGGTCAGAGATTCTGGAATATACAAATGCGAGGCATCACACAATTATGGACGAATGGAAGAATTGGTGGTTTTGACAGTTAAACGAGGTTAGTTTGAACGAACCTGTTCTTGTCTCTTGTATCATCCCCAGCTGAACTTAAGGTCAACCAATCAGAATTGAGGATTTGACATTTAGCATTCCCCGTATCACTGCTCCTGCGGAAAATGCTAACCAAAAATAGTTGACCCATAATTCCTTTCGGGGAACGCGATCAATTAAACTTACCAACACTTTTTGAACCTTACTTTTTTACTTCCAAATAGTGAGGACGTTCTTTTGGTACGTCTCTCCGGACCCCTTCAAAAAGGGTCTCTCATGGCCAGTCCTTTGACGAGGTTTACTTACATATTTAATCCATCATTATTGAGAAAGCTAGCGAAATTACTGTCACTGGTTGAACTTTTGTCTACTCACACTGATTTCGATGTATTTGTTTTCGTCAGGAAAGCCTGTTATTGCCACCACCAAGCCAGAGTGCACAGACGACCCTTTGATAGCTGACTGTGGTGTGATCAAAACAGTTGGTTACTGCAACGATAACTTTTACAAACATGCCTGCTGTAAAACCTGTTTTCTTGACTAGTTTAGCAATCATCTTAGCATTGCCACACATATATATGTTTTTGCTTGTTGAACAGTTTGTTTTCGAAATGCATGGCAGAATAGGCCAATACCTTTCATACGGCCGAAAAGGTGTTACTAGTTTTAGCGGATTTTTTTGTTATTTAAAATGCACATCAGCGATCTCTTCCTAAAGACTGTTAGTTGTGACGTATTTCCGCTACCTGTGACGTATTTCCGGGATGTGCGAGAACGGAAGTCATATGTTCTATTTCTTTGAAAGGATAGTGAAGAATAGTAGTTTTTGTAAATGCACAATTTTCAAACAAGGTTTTAGTTAGTTCCTGTTCTTGATTTTGCTTATAACCCTTTGCTTGAAACCTCTTGTACATAGAAATAAATCTCTCAAATTTCGGTTATTCGACCAGGAATAATAATCTTATTAACTTCCAATTCATATAATTCGCAACAATCTGTTTCCAAGGTGATGGAAATCTCCATGTATCACGTGATTGTACAAGTCACGTCACATATAATATTAGACAGTATTAGAGTATTGTAAAAGGTATTACAAGTATCAAAGTTTGAAATAAAAATGTAAACAGTGAATTTGTCATGTATTCTTCGTTTGCACTTGACGTCATCGCCGCCATGTTGGAAGAATTTGACAATAGATTTTTCAATAAATTCTTTTGTTACATCTTCCAACATGGCGGCCATGCCTTTTGTTATTTAACTCCCTTGGGAATGATTGCAAACCAAGAATTGTTATGTTAACAGCGCCTCAAGCTATCCAATTAACCAATACTGAACTCAACTTGAAATATCAAGGGTCAATATAGTAGGGTAGCCTTGTTCCTGTTTACTCGATAGTCTGATCGTTACTGAATCGTTCTTCGAAGCAAGAAACCCAATGAACGTTAAATATTCACCTCAAATATCCCGCAAATACCACAACTCATATTCTTCTAGTTATTACGATAAGATCTCCAATCAACCAATCACGTATAATTTGCAATACACTCACTGATCCGGGGTAGTAGTTTACGAACAGGTTCGATTGTTAAATCAGTCAATCAACTCAGGTTTTAGTAGAAAATGTTTTTTGACTTCAAATCTGATTTTAGTCAAGAACGAAAGAGAAAACACGTTTTGGTGGAGATGACAAAGAAGTTTTATCTCGTTTCTGTGTTTAGATATCAATTGTTAACAACATTTGATCAATGTTGAAATGCTTTGGATTAACAGCAGTACTACTGAGATGTCTTGTAATATTTATACCATTATTTAACCATGTATATTAATTAACATCCCTGTTACAACACTGAGATGTGTGGTGTGAATTATCTGGACTCGAAAAGAACCCTTTTATCTATTCTATAACCAGTTATTTAGTTTTCTTATTGAGTACTTTCTTATATGATATATTCGCGTTTGTTCGACATTTTAAATTTAGTAGTAATATCAAATGTGGTGTAATAAAACCCAATGAGTTGATCTTCTGTAGTTTGTACTAATCGTAATGATCAGTTATTTATTTAATAGTGAAGTTGTTTTGCCATTGAGATGAAGGATTTACTTACCTCTACTAGGTGTCAGATCAAATGTTTAAGGCTGCTCGTCAGAAGCTTAATGATTTTAAAATCTTTTACGATATGTGCGTACGTTTCTTTTCAACGACACCTCAATATCCAATCAGAAAATCTCAGATCTAACTATCCATTAAACATTCATTATGTATCGCCAAAACGGTCGCTCTTCTTACGTCAATTAAAACTGAATCTGCAGCAGACATTGAACTGGTTCAACCTGATGTTTAATCGAAGCCGACTGCAGATACTCAAATGAGTTATTCCTGGGATCTTTAATAGCATGACGAAGGCTAGGAGAGTCAGTGGTATCGCAGAAAACTGTACAATGAGTAGGTCACATTGGTGTACTATCATGTAGCAGAACTAACCAGCTATTAAAAACCTACGAGACTGACCGCGTTATCTGTTATCACAAAATGGACGAAGAGCAGTTTTACAGCTACCCAGGGAATTCTAGCAACTCGATTTTCGGCGGACACGACGAAAGAACACAGGAAAACAACAGGTATCCGAAAACAAATGCGAGCTCCTGGAAGACGACTGAAAATAGGAATGGCGTGGTTCGTAGACCGCAAAATAAAGACATGATGAGGCTAAAACGGTGTCCATCACAACTACTCGGTCGGCCTCTTGAAGACTATGATTGTTCTGACCAACATGATGTAAGTGTTTTGCATCAACATTTCTCGTATCTTTAATTTTTTTTTTGTTGCAATTAATAAGTATTAAAAAAGGGTTCGAATTTAGTGAGAGTTTGGTGCGAGAAACAGGTGGATTACAACAAAGATGCTAGTGTTCTTTGCCGTTTACCACATCATCCTTTCTTGATTGTATTCGTTATTGTTTTGTATCTTTGTTGCAGTATTCATTATTCATTGCTCAAACAGACAGACATGCCACGTGCTGAAATCGATTATGAACAACACAAGAAAAACTCATTTCTGCTCGTATGATGTCGTGATTAACGGTTAAATGTTTACTGAGAGTGTTATTCGTAGGTTTGTTGTGCTGATATAAGGCTCAACTGTTAAAATGTGGCCAACTCGAGGACAGATAGTTTTATGAAGAACAATAAGTTACTTTTGATATTAACTAACAGAGCTGTGAAGTGTGGAAACTCTACAAGAAACCTTTTTAGCGTTTAGCCTCAACATGGAAAAATCTTAGTTGTAGAGTGTTCCCACAGTGAAGAAATATCGTCATTAAACAAATGATCGAGATAAATACTTCACCAAAACATTGGCTACATTAGGTACATTCTTCCATGAAGTATTAGCGTTAGAGATTAGGGGATTGTGATCCTGTAAAGTCCAGTATTATAAGGTGTTTGTGATTTTATTGCAGGAACCATCACCCAATACGTTCATAATGTTGAGCCGACGGACCAAGAATGCACCTGATCAAGTCCAGCGGTTTAATAAGTCAAAGAGTCTGTTTTTGATGGGTCCTGACCATCCTGTGAGATTGTTTGCTATTCATCTCCTCATGCACAAGTATCCTTACCACAATCATACTATAATACCAATACACATAATCGGCTAACGCGTAGCTATAAGATTCTTTGTCTTTTGTATTTCGATATCACGCGAAAACATTTTCGAAAAAATTCTTATTTCCAGAGGTTTTGAATTGGGTGACAAGGTACACAGCAACGCGTTAGCTAATGAGGTCTATGAATTATCATCTTCTACAAATATCTAAAGTTGATGAAAAGTTCTTCCTGCTTCATACTTTATATCGGGTACTTTTTTCGCCAGTCTTTTCTCCCCTTTAAGTTGGTAAATGTTTTGAGTGTGATTGAAGATCATCATTGAGCTGCTTATCCCAGCAGGAATGTATTACACTTCACAATATACCTTGAGTTTATGGGGGAGGGGGAGGAGGACTTTCTGTCAAAGGCTATTTTCTTGACAATTGCAACAACAGATATTTTGAAACTTTTGTAATTCTCATCATTCTTGTCAACTGTATCTTTCTTGGTCTTGACCATCCTCCTGAACAAGCCGAGTAAGTATTGTCACGTGGTATCATGGTCACGTGCTCTAATGATCACGTGACAAACATGTGTCATATATCATGTTCATAGTATTAAGTTGTTTGTGTTGCTGTGCTTCGAGGGTTTTTCTCTGGTTTTCCTCCCTCTGCAAAAATCAACTACTAAATCCCAAATGGAATATCATTGGATGAAGAGCTACTCTGTAGAGATGCCACTGCTAAATCCCATTTATTTATTTAATTATCTAATTATTTATTTTATTATTTGAATGATGTATTTTATTCCCTGTATTGTGTTATTTTTTCTGTAGGTATGTATTCGCAGCCATCTACACCCTGGAGATGTTTCTGAAGATCATCGCTAAAGGTTTCGTTCTTCATTCTTATGCATATCTCAGAGACAGTTGGAACCTTCTAGACTTCTTTGTGGTTATCATGGGGTGAGAAAACCTATTCATTCATTCCTATTATACTATTCCCTAACAACAGTGGCTTCAAAACTACGTCGCTGAATTGAACTAGAAAGAATATTCACGGTATCCAGGAGGATAAA